>JAHLJT010009436.1:135662949-136256662 GCA_031308135.1 Acheta domesticus
TTCTCTTTGGGATTTTGAAATCTCACATATTTCAAGTCTCCTTTACTGGAAAATAAGAGTGCGCATCGTCTGTACGAAGCGATGGTGCGTTGGATCGGTCCAACTGACTGTCCTTCCACAGCGAGTGACACTTCATGTCAGTATGCCTCTGTGGCAGAGTGATTCTTGCTCAGGTCACGTGCAACTATCATACAAGCGTACAGTATTGTATCTGTCACGGCGACTCATTTGATGGGAGGCAATAAATTACCTCAATACTGCACTGGTAGTTTCTTTGCGTCTCCGTGATCGCATTGCGTATGCTACGATACTTCACTTCGTTCCTCATGTTCTCTTGGTTGTTGGAGATATTTTGTGAGTATTATGGTAGTTAATGATAGCTCATGGATTCCGCTAGCTGCGGTATTCGCGTTATGAGGTGGGAAAAAAGTCAAAGGGGGATGTAAGTCAATTTTCAGGAAAATAATTAGAACCCGTGGAAGAATATTTTGACAACAAAAGCGAATTGTTTATTGCTTTCAAAATATGCTAGATTGTCTACCTTAACATTAATTATGTGTATGATAGTCAGGGTTTAGTGTTGACACGATTATTCGATGTTCAAATTGATTTAGAACAAAATATTTTTGTGGAGAATTCTCAATAATTCTAATTTCTTTAGATAAACGTCAACTACAATTCAGTACTAATGATAGTGGTAAATGATTTTATGCATGGTTGTGTGTAAAATTCTTTGGTACTGGTAACGCTGAAGTAAATAAAAATAATTATATATTTCAGTGTTTTATATTTCCTGAAAATTAAACATATTTCTGGCGGTTCGTAAAGTTTTTATGGATCGTATAAGGAATGCATAAAGTTTCGTAGGAAGGAGAGTGAATTTTGTTTAAAACAGAATAATTGATTAAATACAGAAATACTCAAAGTTAAAGAAATATTTTCTCTCTCTGTTGGACTCGAAACGGATGTCTGCACCACCACTAACGAATTTAAAGTCTTCCTCTGGCAGAACTAATTGCTTGCGCAGCCAGACGAAAACTCGGCGAGTTGTTGAGTAACTCTTAGTCGAATAGGAAATAATGTTTCTAACTTCCATGGGTTTTCTGTCACACGTTTAAATTAATGAATGTACTGGCTCTAGATAAGAAATATTCAATTAAAATTGAAAAAGTATCAGTTTGTTTTTAACTTACCTCTGTACCTTATTAATTGCTCGCTTACGTCCAATTCTAACATATTTAACTCTGAAAACGTGAAATGAATTTAAAAGAAGCAGTGTTTATTCGTAAACTTAATAATTAAAATAATTGGGAGCAAAATTGTATATGTGACTGGGTGTAACAAGACAACTAAAAATAGTTTATGATCTCACCATTAACAGTACAGAACGCGAATTTGCGCTCTGAATGGCATGAATCGCATCTCTCTCTAGAGAGTTGGATGACTCCTGTTTGGAAAAGTTGTAGTTTGTTCCTGCAAGGGACATAATACATGCGAAGTATTTAGGTAGTTCATTTATGATTTCTAGCTTTGAAATGTTCAAATCAAGAAAATTGAAAAACACATCTTTCCAGAGAGCATTATCAGGATTCATTGAAGCTGTGTTATGTAACTGAAGTTGGTCTTCGTTTCATTCGTCAGTCATCAGTTCGCCGGGTTTGAAGATCTGAATATTTTCCTTTGGATTCTTTTTTCCATATAGCATGAAATTTCGAAGGGATGGCACAATGACAGTAATTTCAAAGCCAGAAACTTAACTTAGCTTGGTAAGTGTTGGGTTTATCCATTAAGGCGGATATTTGAGATATAATGAGAAAAATGAGAATGAAAATGGAAAAGATCGTGGGAAGACCCGTGGGGTAGCAGTTAGGCTACTCGCCTTCCTTCGCTAGAAACCAGGGTTGGATCCCGGACCGAGCCAAGAGAAATTTGTGGACAAAGGCGGTTCGCAGCAGGTTTCCTCAGGGTTGTCCGGTTTCCCCTGCCTCTCATTCCATCTTCTCCTGCGCTGGAGAAAATTGCCCTTTGTCAGCCAGGTGAGCAGATCGCAAAAAGCAGTTCGCGGAGCCCCCACGTGAGCCTTCGCTGGGCCGCCCACTCGCTCTGGAGGCGTGCAGGTCGTGCCGACGCGCTTCGGAATCGCATCCCACGCAGCGTGCGCGGGCTGCATCCCTGCGGCGGTGCACGACCACTCGACACATTGTGCCTCGACGCCCAAGCGGTGAACTGTGTGCTCATGGAGATTCCGAACGTACATATGTGAGAGAGTATTCGTTCTGGGCTCGTCAATTATACCTCTACCAGACTCGAAAAGAACCTTCCACTGCGCATGCCCGAACTTGGCTTCCCCCTCCAAAGCTACAACCATTTCTCCACCAGCGCGCTTTGTTTCTCACAGTTTCTCTCTCTTTCTCTCGTCGGTCGGTCGGTCGCGCGGTAATTCAACCCGCGAGTTCGGCGATAGTAAACTGATGAGTGAGAAGGATTAGATGGAAGGCAGCTTATGTGTTTCTACAGTAGGGGTTGTCCAAACGATCAACAGAAAAAAAGCCGTGTCTTGAAGAAGGGTTTCAGTAATAGGATAATGGGATGGACCAACATATTGATGAATTAGTCATTTCTTTGGACACTCCTGGCAGTATGAGGTCCTCTTCCGACTATGAGGGTAGTGTTGACGTGTGACGGATACTGTGATCGCTTTGTCTCGCAGTCACCTCTTCTTGCCGCCCCCACACTTATTGTCGAGAGGGGAAATCTCAGCCGTCGCAGAGTGGGGGGAGCCTCCCAACCTTCACCAAAAGTACGTCCGCCATGATGGTTTTTTTTTGCGAGCGGTAAAGCTGTAGTAAGTGTGGTGTATGTAACATCACAGAGGTGGGGGTGTTCCTGCCCCGTTAGAATGTGATATCCGGCGTCGACCTACCCGTCGTTATTAACTTGGCTGTCCGGGAGATGCCGCGTCCTAAGCACAGGTGCCAACATTTCGGGTGCCATTCTGAGACCTTCGACAGGGCGAAATGCTCACAGAAGGTCGCAGAATGGCGTCCCAAACGTTGGCACCGGTGCATAGAACGCGGCGTCTCCCGGACAGCCATGTAGCTATTGAATCCGGTCGCGGAAGCCTAAGCTCTAACCTACCCGTCCACTTGCGAGTTTACCCCCTCCAGGTATCTTTTCCTATAGGTTTCCAGCCGGGACCAGCTCTGAGCTCTGACCGGTGTGGTAATCTAGGACTTGTACGTGTGTGTGTGTGTGTGTGTTTGAGGAAGGAAAGACCACGCGCGACCCGTGGCTCTTTTTTAAAGGTACTGCTTCGGCATTCACCTGGTATAGATAAGAGAAACCTCGTAAAACTACCGATCAGAACAGCCAGCTACAAGTATTCTCCGTACGTAGTTGAATTCGACCCATCTTCATAGATATAGTGAAAGTCCGCCACCAACGCGACTCGAACCTTAGAAACTTTTGATCAACGATGCTGCAGAGGAACAGAGCTATCGCAACCGATGACAAACATATGTACCATATCCAGAGAGCTTTAAAAATCTTATCACTTACACTCATCTTGTTTAAATATTATTGATGTTAAAATTAGAAGACATTTTTACTTTCTTTAAGTCAGTTTGTCTTTATCTCTTCAAAAAATAAATGTAATCTTTCAAATCCATTTCTGATAGAACAAGTAATACTCAGCATCATTGATATTTTTCATGAGCTATATCGATATGAAACCATCGGAACCGATTATCTCAAATTAATTATTGGAGTTTCTAGATGAGCAGCAAATGTCGGCGTGATAAGAGGATTCGGTGGTCTAGGAATTTGGAAAAAAATTAAAACGAAATCTATTAATGTATGGATTAGAGTAGAAAGGGAACATGCGGTCTTGGCTTATAAATACAGTGCCTTAGAGAGAAATTATAGGAAAACGATCTACCCTTCTGGTCTTACAAAGTGAATTAGAAGGCGTACGTCTGGGAAACATCCCTGCGGAGACAGTTGCGGGTAGGGGAACGAACGAGATAAAACGATTAAATTCTAGCAGACTTTCGGATATAAAAGTGCAAAAGATCCAAACAGAAACATCTGAAAAACGCTCGCTAGGGGTTTAAATTACTTGACCGGAATAGGGTTGTGAAAGTTATGATCACGAACTTAGAAAGAATGAAAGATGGGCTGGGGTTTACGTGTGGTGTAGGGTCGGGGTTGCAACGTAGGTTGAAATAAATAAATGGCAATACTAATATCTGATGTGCTTCATGGAGATGGAGAAGATTGGATTCAATCCTCTTGAACTTCTGTGCTACCGAAACATAGAAAGGAAAATGGATAAATAAGTAAATGAGTAAAAAATAAATTATTAGAAAATAAGTAAATAAATAAGTATATCTATATATTAGCACATTACAGAGTAAATGGGAAGGGATCTACGAGAGGTAAGAGCAGAGGCGAGATTGCGGACGATTTTCCGTGGCAACATTTCCTAACAGGAACTGATGCTGCCAAAGACGGGGAGGAAAATACTTCGTGTTTACTCCTGGAAATAAATAGTTTAGAAAGTGTTTGGTAAATAGTATTTACTCGACTTCTGACAGCAGGTTTTTTCCCCTTCAAGACTTTTTTCCTCAGCCACATCCTATGGTCTCTTTTCCGCAGCTTTGATGCAATGGAGAGATCATCTGGGAGAAACACCAAACTTCGAAAGGTTAGAATACCATACGATTCAGGTTTTGTAACGACTTAAAGAACTTTAAACTAGCAACATAGAAGTAGGTAACGTTATTTATATGTGCAATAGTGACATACTAAATAAATTTTAAAAAAACAGTCTACATACATTGCACTTCCTAAAAGATAACGTTCAGTCTTTGCAGTTTAGATAATGCTTGTGATTTCATGCATTCATCCTATTTTTGACCTCTAGAATATTGCTTCACATCTTGCCCCAGTCAATGAAAGATCGCCAGTTTTCTAGCTCGCTGTTCTCGCTAAGATCGAATTTCACTCGGCCGTTGCGCCGTCTCGCATGGGCTCTCACCCACCAGCTCGTCGTCGGCTGCACGCAGTGCAAGCAGCTTCTCTTGGCCAGCGGTCACTCGTCGGCCTTGGAGAGCCCATTGTACTCCGGAGGCGCCGCAGGATCGCTAGAGGAATTCATCAGCGCGGTGTTTGATGTGCCGACCCGGGGAATGACCCCGAAAGCGAACCGAATCTGAGAGCTGCGTGGGTGCTGCGTAGGACAAGTTCAAGGCGTGCTTCGACTGCCGTGAGATGACAGGGGACATTGAGGTAAAGGTGGTGAAGAGGGGTGACGCTCCCTATAGGTCGTTCTTGCCCTAAGTAAAGTATTCTCAGCGCTTTGGGAAAATTATTTTTTACTTCACTTCCTTTTAAAACACGTCATTGTCCCATCTTTCTGCTTTGGGAACTCTCAAATCTACTGATGATATTTTATTTCTTGACCTTACTGACCATTTCTTCAATAAGTTGATTTTGCATTGTAATACGATTTTCATTGGAACAAAATATATAGCATCGCAAGTTTTGTTGTTTTTTTAATTGTTTAGTTGAGTTCGCTCCATTTTAATTTTTTTTCTTTGAAGGTAGATTTTTATTTTTGTTTGAATCTTTTACCAGGAACCTATAGCATTTATTTTCATTTTTTTCTTTCCAGCATTAAACAATTGATCTTAGGCATTAAGAATTAACCAATTTCTAATTTCTCTCACCAGTAAATCAGAAAACAAGAATCTCTAACACAGTATAGGAAACGTTGGAAGATTATTCTGTCAAACAGAATTTAGTACGTTTGACATTTGATATCTGACATATGGTATTTAGTACCGGTAGCAAAAACGCAACGAATAAAAACGTCTCCGACATCACCATCATTAGTCTTCATTTGCATAACGCGTGGCCGCCTTCTGGTGCCAGCGGTCTCCGACAAATGCGAGTCCGTTGCTCCCTTCCCGCGCTTCTCTCGCCCGACGTAATTACACGTTACCTGGCGGGATGAACGAAGAGACGCCCCGCATTCTGATTACGTGACTCACGGCTGCGAAAGGCTCCAACTCCAGCTCCGGCTCCGCGCCCGCGAGCTGCGGCGAGGCCTGCGCGTGGAAAAGCCTCTTCATTGGGGCCTCTGACGTCAAGGAAGCGGCACTGACGTAGCGGAAACTAGGAATCTCGAGAATTACAGTATGCAGGATGTTTATTGGGATTTCTGGAAATCAAGAGTATGCTAACTTAGAGTTTAAATAGTGATCTGTTATGGTATTTGTATTACAAATATATTATTCAATTACATTGTTATTAATTTTTTCAGACTGTAATAATGAAATAGGGTGTATATATAAAGACATATATTTCTTTTGGAAATCATCATACTTCAAATAACCATACAAAATAAAAGATTCGGAAGTTCAAAGAAATATAGTTCTTTTTTTTCCAATAGCACAATCAATAGGAGTCAACAGCTCCATTAAAAGCGTTGTGTGGATTCTTATTAGATACATTCTTTATAGAGAAAGATATTATCCTCGCCTAATTCCTTTTTAGATACGCCAATGATCCAGCAATAATTATTACTTCAATCAAAATTATTGAAATTGATTAATTTGTAAATAAGAAAACTGTCGTACATGCATCCATGAAAAGTCTGATTCGATTTCTCGAAGTAATTCACCGGAAAATTAACCCATAGGTTCAAAAATAAAATAAAATAATCTTGTATAAATGATTTGACATGAACTGTTTATCGAGATAAAAATCTTCTCAGGGTCATGCAAAGTTTTGTCTTCTAAGTAGTCTAATGAGCAACAATGAGGAAAAATTATTTTTCAGAATAGTCTGTTGTATCAATTTCCCCCTTTTCTCATACGTTAAACAATGTAGTTCCTTGTGCTCAGCACATTGCCTTGCAAGGCAACATGCTCATTTGAATTCTTAAAACGAATATTTACGTTACTTCACGAAATTTAACAAAGTTTATAATAACGTAAAAATAATAAAATATTAGCAAATTTGCATTAAAAATTACGAATTAAGATATTTCCCGATTTTGACATTTTTAGCTTAATCTTCTTTCTAAATCAATTTGGATAATTGAAAACTCATGTAATTGAGTTTGGATAATTGTGGTTCTCCTGCACAATTATTATGACCTTTTAAGGTGTCTGAATCCTTGTCGCGAAGGCCATGTCAGCAGCAGTGTGAGGGATCTGCTTTTTACCACGCCAACTTTTTTTACGAAAAACAAAACAAAACAGACTTGCCACGTCATGGTCTTGACCGTTAAGCCACTTTCAACGTTTTATGTAGAAAGGAGAGTTTTTTTGCGCGAAGAAAAATTGTTTGCTAATTGAGGCCGAAAAATGTTGAATGGTCGACATGAAAGAGCAGTCGGAGGAAAACTGGAGCACCTCTCATGGAATTCCTTTTGCGTGAAGTCGCAGTGAATGCGACTCGAGTGGGAAGTGGCGTAAGAGACTTATGGCTCTGTAGGAGCTCTCGTGAATGTTTAGTTTAAGGATTTCCGTTTGTGTGGTGTGGTCGAATGTGAAATATTATGAGGTGACGTTGAGTGACTGGAACAGTTTCATTTCTTCTGGTTAGTTCAGTATATGTGTCACGAAAGGAAAATAGAGATGATTTTATTTGTTCAGGGAAATTACGCATGCATTGTTATACGAAAAAGGCGTTTGTTAATGGGTTGCTTGTTACTGTGTGCCTAGTACTTATTATCTTAGATAATTGACCATAATTTTGTTTTTACGTAATGTATATTCACAGCTTTGTTTTGCAAAACGATAATAACCATTCACTTAAACCTCTTAGTTTATTTTTTCACCTTCGTACTATTTTGTTGACCATTCTTTATTTTGTTTATTTTAGAATAAGTATATTCTTTTTTGCCATAGATGGCCATAAAGCCATTTTTACCATAAAACGTTTGTTTTTCATCCTGCGTAATTGTTTACAGATAAAATAATGACGAATTTCCCAAAATCATAATAGAAGAAGAGTTAAAAAACAGTAAATTAATTATTAATTTTTGAAGGATGTACAAATTCATCAAGCGAACTATTCATTTGCTTACATTTCGGACAACTAAAGTAACAGTGAACGAATTCTCGTCATCAATACGCAATATAGGCATTTTCAAAGGCACCACATAATAAAAGCATTAAATTAGTTTTTATAATGCACCTTATTTACAAGAATTCTT
Organism: Acheta domesticus; assembly: GCA_031308135.1. Classification (NCBI taxonomy): domain Eukaryota; kingdom Metazoa; phylum Arthropoda; class Insecta; order Orthoptera; family Gryllidae; genus Acheta; species Acheta domesticus. Next base: position 135,671,177 of record JAHLJT010009436.1, read on the forward strand.
TGTTTGTATGTGCGACACTGAAAAATATTGTTTCTTACAATATGAATAAAAACTATATCAGTTTCTACAAGGTGACTAGGTGTGAACTTTTAGAACGCGTCTTTTGGTAGACTCAAGTCGCTCACAACATGCTAATTTGCTTAGCGTGAACTCTCCAGCTTTCCTCAGCCGTTTGCACAGCATGCGTTTTGCTTGCAAGTACAGTGTGCATTTCGTAAAATATTACATTGTATAATTTAAATCCTGTCTTGATGAAGCTTTTTGTATAGAAATGAGAAAATGCCCTTCTAAATACACGGTGTATTTAAATGTTAAATTCCAGAGGAATATGTTTTGGAAATATACTCTCAAAGTGCTTTAGAACCCCAAACCATTTTTTTCACATGATCTTGAGCGAAAGTTGCAACGTAGGATTACCGAATGAAATCTCCCGCGAGAAACAGTGAGTTGAGATTAAGTTCTTAAGCAGTTTTCATTAGGAAGTTGGAACCACAATTTCTTATTAGAAATCATGTCGATGTTTACTTCCTGAACACACAAGGGAGATAGTCCTTTACCACATTGATATCTGCGTTAAGAAAAATGTAGTTAAATGGTCCTGAAGAGAGTCTATTATCTTGAAGGGGTACGAAGTGACTATTTTCAGTTATTGAGAATGTTAATGCATAAAACATATTTTACCTGCATCTAAATTAGCTTTCGAACAGCACATCATGTTAAAATTCAGTACATATTGGTATTCAGTTTGGTGATACAATTGTTAAAGTTTAGAATATGTCATAGAATATTTCATAACAACATTCAATGTCTCCAACAGTACAAGCTTTACATTGCCAGTTTCGGTTATCTTACAGAACAAAATCTGCAAATACTGAGATAAAGAGTAGTTACCTAGAAATATTTTATGTCCAAAGAATGGTTTCCATTGAAACATTTAACTAGGAACCACGCACATCAAGGACGAGTGTGAAGCTTTGCGTTTCTTAGGAGCTTTCAAACGTAAGAATTGTGATGAGTGAGATGATTTTCGGAATATTATACTTTCACGGACTTAACACAAGCAAAAAGAGGAAAGAAATACCACCCTTAACGGCCGGCGGCAGTTGAAGATTAACTGTTGGGGTTGTTAGTCTCGAATCTTTGTTAGTAGTTGCAAATAAGCAAATATTATTGAGGTTCGAAGGTCAGAAAATAAAAGTAAATAAATTATTTTTCACACACACACACACACACACACACACACACACGCACGCACACACACACACACACACACACACACACACATATATATATATATATATATATATATACATATATATCTTTGAATAATTTGTAGAAATGATATGATGAAAATTCAACAGACACATAGCTACTCCTAACCGGTACCCTGAGGACACTATGTGATGCGGGTCAACGGCGGGTCCCAGAATAAATTGCAATACATTTGAAGGAAAATCTTACATGTTTAAAAACTAAATTTTATGACTAAATTTTATTTTATTAATTTAAAAACTACAATTTTGTGTTAAAATATTTTTTAAAATTTTTGAGGTGCATATTTTGGCAAGGTCATAATTATTTTGAACCTTTTTATTTCTAGCACTACTTTATGCGAGGACACAGTAACGTTCATTTTTGAGGAACCATGATGCACATCGAGAAAATAATTTTCCTTAGGTCGTGAACAATAAGAATTCACAATTTCGTGTGAACATTTTATAGTAGCACACCGGGCACAAGTTAAAATAATATTTCCCTCTACCAGAATTGAGACATTTGTCAAAACGTGGTATCAATATTGGTATTTCTGTCTCAGAGAAAACTACCACCTGGAATAGGTTCCGGTGTTTGACAGCCATTTGCTACTCTACGTCTCTGTGATTTGCGTAATGCTGACCGGACAAGAATTTCTTGATTGATAAGAGATGGAAATCGCTGGGGAGCGAGGTCTAGACTATGTAGTGAATACACACACACACTTCCCAATGGAACTGCTGCAGAGAATCTGCTGTAAGACGAGCTGCACGCGGCCGAGCGTTATCGTGCAGGAAGACATCGAAAATTAGCATCTCGCTTCGCTCGCCTCTCAAGAAATTTCTGTCCGGTCACTAATACGCATATCACATTGACACAGAATTGCAGGTGATTGTCAAACCCTGAAACCTATTCCAGGCTGGAAACTTCTACGACACTGGGGAACGAATGTTGATCCACTATTGACAAATTTCTCAATTCTAGTGATTATATGAAAAAAGTGTAACATACGTAGCGTCTACTCTGTGTTTCTACTAATACGTGCGTCTACTACTACGTTTAGTAGTAAAGTGTAAAGTGTTTCCCTGAAGTTGTGTTTTCTTTTATAGACGACCTACCAAAACTTACTTTCAGGATCCACCTGGTTATTCAAAATTCACGATTTAGGTTTTGCAACCGTTCTCTATATCGGCAGATACTACGAGTAAAATAAGATATTAATGTGTCCATGGACAGAGTGGCTTCTAAAAGAACGCCAGATATTCCACCGAGGCGTTTACGCGTGACTAGGGTTTCGAATTACTTGTAAACAACCGTTGATCAACGTCGACCGACGAAACGAAGAAGTTTCAGAAATATTAAATCAATAAAAATCCTAAATTATGAAACAGTAAGGGGTCATCCCTAAATTACGTAACGCTAAAGGGGGAGGAAGAGGGTCTGAGACAGCGTTACGCTCCATTACATAGAGATAGGGAAGTGCGTTAGGTCCATTACATAGAGATAGGGAAGGGTTATAGAAAATACTCGAAATTTGCGTTATGTAATTTATGGACGGCCCCTAACTCCTTTTCTAAACAATATTTCAGGGGAAAACTACGCTGACATGTGTTTGTTAAGAAGTTCTGGAATACTACGTATAATATTGAGGGATCTCATAGCATTATTTTTATTCCTAGTTTGGATAAATAAGAATAGAGGGAAGAGATTTGAAGAGATAATCATAATATCGTGATACTAATTAGCATACCTCGTAATTCTAGAATGGACAGTTTTGCAATGAAGAGAATAAAAATAGCTGAGAAAAAGAATTTAGTTTCCGTTCTCGTTGAACTTATCAATACAGAGGAACTCAATTATTTAAGACGCTCGATTTGTGATTTACTTTTATTTATTACTCTTCTTTCATAATTATATTTTACTACGAAGTAAAAAGAAAATAGAAGAGGAAATATGGAGTTACGAGGTTTCCTAATTATCATCACGATACATGTTTAACTTTGATAATTATTGAATGTTATTTGCATGCTAAATGGAATAGAATGTGTAAATTGATCTCATTTAAAAAAATATTAATAATTCTGACTCTTATTTACTCTCTAGTATTGCACGAGACGTTTGTTTATTCCTCACCTTCTTTACTGCTCAGCGTGAAAAAAACTATAAAAGCTTCTACATCAAAATGTCCTTCCTAAAAAGTAATTTACAAACATGTCTGTTAGATGTATTTGGACACGAGTCGTAAGGAGCGTCAAGAAGGCAGACATTCATATAATGTGTAAATGTTTGGTAACAGTGGAGAACTCTGTACTTACTAGAGTCTTTATGTTTGTTAGAGACTCCGAAAAACAGTAGTTCTTAGTACAAAGTGTTGAGTATTGGTTTAGATGAGAGTAGGGGAGATGGTACACTTTAAGGGCGGGCCACAAGCTGCTTAGGACGAGAAGGCGAGTAAACATGTATCCGGCTATTGGATTGCCCTTTGTCTCGAGTTGTCTGTTGGTAGAACTGCATACGACACTAGTAATAATCAATAAATCATATAAAATGAATAAGTGCTACACAAGTGAAATATAAAAAAATCACTGCACTAAGGAATGTGCACTATTGTTCTACCCTTCACTGACTATGCATTCATTCCACTACAATTTACTCCGCTCTCTCTAATTTCTATTTACTCGGTTTTAATACTTACCACTGGCTTCCATCGATCATGCATATTCGTACAATTTTCTAAAATTGTCATGAATCAACTCTTTCAGTTTAGTTCGATTAAAAGAATTCGTAATTTGAAACATGTCCAGTGCATTATGGAAACTTGTCCAATCATCTGACTCAGTCACCACGCTCTTTCGAAGGGAGTCAGATTTCAATAGAGCCTCCGGCGGCACACTGTTTATTCTCTGCATTAAAGAATGAATCTTGCAATTACAGAGCCCACTTTGATCATAAGACTCTCGTGTATCTTTGTTTGCATGGAACTGTCTCGCCATCCTACAGGTGCTAATTACATTATTATTTTAATCAGGCGTATGCTACACTTCTCGCAATGTGAAATCCGAGGAACTATGGATATTTCCGTAAAATTTTGTTTGACCATGTACATTTTGCTATTGAGATTTTCAATATATTTTAGTAGTTGAAATATGCATAATATTCATAAATACATAACGTAATGAGTATTGTTATTTCCATTGACACTGTGTGATAAAGCAAAAACTAAAATTGTATTCAGAATTGGAGTTGTGTTTTCCAAAATGAATGTTTTTTCCTTCAGATGCAAGTTCTGAAGGGGCTTTAAATTCCTCGTGCTGCCGCATAACCTAGGTTTTGCCCACAATCGTCCTTCTAAGTAGTGATAAATATATCTAAAGGAATGTTTTCTACTCGTCCATAAACTTTTGGTCACGCGAGGTTTTCTTGCCCGGGTTTGCGGTCTCGTTTTCCTACCTCAACGACCGTCTGCCTGCACCTGCCTCTTCTCTGTCCCTCCTGGGCCTGCCTTCGACTGAGCGAATGACCATCGCTATCAGCCTTGTAGAAAACAGACTCCAAAATAGATTTTCGCGCACAGAAGTTCCGGATTCGGTCAATCACAAAAACGAAACCTCACCAAAACCACAACCGGACGATCTTCGTTCGTGACACGTTTCCTCTGCGGACTTCGGTCCCGATACCCACGTTTTCCGTGACAGGAACCCCCCCTGGCTAAAACTGCCTCGTAACCCGAACGTGTACTATCCGCGCACGTATTCTTGAGCCCCATCTCCGCTAGTTGCTAGAGGAGTGGGGAGTTTGGTTATTTTGACAAAAGGAATTTTATATCAAATTTGTAGTTCGTTTTTCGATGCAAAATAGTTTCTATTACAGAGGAGCGAACATTTTTAGTTATCAGATGGAGTCTACAACGCCCGTTTCTATGATGTATTCTTAATTCAACTAATGTTAGCAAAGAGTGCGGGGGTAGATATTCCGGGGCTCCAGGCAACGTGCAGGCCCTGAGCAGAGCGTTGTTGTGTGCGCAGCGCGCATCGCGGGATGCGGCGTCCGCGGACGAGCAGCAGCCGCTGCAGTCGGCGGCGCCGGCGCAGGCGCAGCCTCAGCGCAACGGCGTGCGGCGGCGCGTGGGCGTCGTGGAGCTGGGGCCGCGGGCGGCGCTGGCCGGCGGCGCGCCCACCCCTAGCGGCCCTTCCCCGCCGCACGAGCCCGTGTCCCCCGTCTCCGTGGGGGCGGAGGAGATGACCTGGGCGGACGCGGGCAGCGGCACGCTGGTCGACGACGCTCCGCCGCCGACGCCGCTGCCGCAGCCGCCGTCCCCGCCGACGCCGCCGACGCCCGGGGACGTCTCGCGAGCCTCCGCGCCGCCGCCGCCGCCGCCGCCGTCGCAGCCGCCGCGGCGCCCGCTCACCTTACTGTTCGGCGCGCTACGCGGGACTCCCACCGGCCCTCAGCAGCAGCAGCAGCGGCCGGAGGAGGAGGAGGAGCAGGAGGCGGCGGCGCCCCGTCCGCGGGTGGCCAGCTTCACCGTGCCGCGCATCCACGTGCACCCGCCGTCGCCCGCGACGCCGCCCGCCACGCCGCACCCGCGCGACGCCCCGCGCCTGCGCCCGCGCCCGCTGCCCCTGCGCCTCGGCGCCGCCTCCTCGCTGCCCGCCAACATGGACTCGCCGGACCTGCAGGTGAGACGCCGCCGTGCACGCCAATTGCACCTCGATGCGGTCGCGAGGCTCGGAACCTCGAGAGACACGGAGCGTAGCGGTCAGTTAACTACCGCAACCCTCGGTAATGGGCTTCAGGTGCCATTCAGTTTGCGTGACTTCTGTGCGGAGCAAACGAGTTTATCGCAGATGTTCGCGGAAAGGTTTCTTCCGTTTGCCTACCTTTTCGTTTCATTATTTATCTGTTGTCAGTTGTCGAACTGTCATCTGCTCACCATACCGCACAACATTCCTGGTGTACACTCAGCAGCAGTTCGGAGGTTTGACAATAATAACGTGTGGACAGCTTTAACCGAAATCACGTGCGATTTTGTAAAGATTTCAAAAATTAATGATTTTATAATTCATTCTATCTGCTTTCTAAAACGTAATCCACTTGTGTGAACTGTGAAGTCAACACCTGCGATGTTAGATGTAACATTGGGAAGATGCATTTTCTTCACACGTTGCTCTGCCCGCACAACGACACATTACATTGACTGAATTTTAGAAGAACAGGTGAAGAAAGACTGCCGAGTTTCACATTTTATGTTACGAATCAGTTTTGCAGGAAGTTGCTTTGCATAACGATGGAAGGGTTTCTCAATAGAACTGGAATAAAACGGTAATGCATGAAAATACAATAGAACAATTCTCGGGTGAAAGCAATGTAGTTGTTTTTGTTATGAAAAAATCTGATATTCTCGTTTATCCGACTTCCCTTTGAGCAGTGAATATTGTTGTTGCTGATATTATCATGCAGACGTTATCTAGTCTTGTGAATATGTTATTATCCCTACAGTAATTATCCTTTGTGATGTTCGTGGCGTTGTATATACATAGCAAGATTGAATGCATGAGGTTTGCATTTTTCATTTGATCTGTGAGACTGACGTTATCATCTACGTTACAAGTTCATTCAGCATTCATTGAAGATCATATTATACTAAACCTTTTTAAAAACACACAATCTGTAGATTAAGTTCGTAGGGTTATTAGCTTTGATGTCTTTACATGCATGCTTTGGGGCACAAAAGTTCTCATGTTGTCGTAATAAATCTTCATGTTCACTCTAGCATTTTTTCGCAGTAGATTGCTAGATAATTGCTTTTTTTGTAAGTGCATTGTGTATCTTTTCTAGTCTTCAGTATGTAGTACTCATAGAATGGGAAAATTGTTGAATAATAATTAAGCTTTTCGTCATCAACCGTTTGTAAGGTAGAACTCTCATAACATGTTTCAACGTTTAGTTCCGCATTTACAAGTACCATATAAAACCATTATTTACGATATCCAATTTAAATTATTTTCATAGAGAATTCTTAAAATATGACAGTTGAATTATTGAGAATGTCGCGATTAAGTTACGAATATTGTTTTCGGTTTAGAAAGGAAAGTAGAGATACGGAGCAACAATTGTGAATATTCCATGTGCATCTATCAACTCCGCCTTTTTGACTGTTACATGCAATTGCCTTTGAAATTAGGATACAAAATTGCACTCCAAGACAGTTTTCTCGATTTTCTTTCGGTTATTATTGTCGTGAGGGAATTAATGATATTAACCTTACTGCTTTGTCTTTAAATATGTCTTTAGCTTCTCCTCAGTAGTTCGGAAGTCCTAGGATATTCCTGGAGAGACTTCAAGAGAAAAATGTTATCTTGCACACATTTCACCTAGCTTTCATATTAATATACACAGGATCAGAAAATGGAAACAAAAATCTAAAGGAAGTAAACACTTTGTTGATGATAAATGTGAATGGGAAAAGAAGTGAAATAGATGTCGCATACGAAGATAAATAGTATGGGATATCAGTGTTTAGAAAGCAATCTGGTTCTTTATGAATACCCCAAGAATATAACAAATGTGAAATATGAAAGTAATGTGCGATATCCCTTGAGGATTCGTACAAGTTAACTCAATCATAGTTTCGCTGTTTTATTAACTCCTCATAACCAGTAAACATTGAAGATAATCAAAAGAGCCATGAAGCTGTGTTATCCTTTAAATTGTTTTAGTTCGTTCCCAACAAATTGTATTAATATTTTGTTTTTACTATCATATATGCTGTTTTCCATGTCTTCAGCATCGTGAGCCACAAACTATTAATTTATGCGACCTACTGCACTTCTAGTACAACACATTGTGAGGTAATAAAGTGATTGAAAATCCTTACGCAGACAACATTCTGAACTAAAAGAAATTCTAAGATTAAAGGAACCAATAGAGATGAAATTTTGCCAAAATATATTTTTCGTTTTAATGTGCATTAAGGAAATATCCTTTGTAGAACTCGTGGGTAATAATATGAACTCATAAAGAGCCCAGAATTCTTTTGAATTGATTCATATACATATTATTCCGAACATCGTGAACTTATGACATCACAGTGTCACAGTGTTGACATCATGTAGAAATTTAATTTAACGCATATCCCGAGGCAATACTAAAAAAGAATATTTAGAATCGTTATTATTTTACAATGTCAAGTGAGATTTTTCAAGCAGATTTTTCTCTTCAAGCCCGAAAAGACGTACAGAATAGACATAGAATACCTTGAACCAAAACCAAGAAAGGCAGTTGGCAAGACATAATCTTTCGTCCAAATTTTTTTTGTAAGTTTTTTCAAGCAGATTTATTTCTTAAAGCGCGAAAAGTAAATGTACAGAATAACCATAGAATGCCTTCAACCAAAACCAAGGAAGACAGCTGTGAAGGGAAATACTTTTTCCTCCAAATTTTTTGCCTGCGCCCGCATTACATTTGTTGCCGCTGCGAGCCCGCGCGAGCAGACAGCAGCGGACCACGTGGAGAGCAGGCGGCTGTTTGTGTTCGGGGAATGCCGCCGCTTTTTGCGACCGCACATAAACGAGCGAATTAGCAGTCGGCGCTAACACTCCCCGCCCCGCGGGGCCCCGCTCTCTCCCCCCCCCCCCGCCTCGTGGTGCGCGGCGGGCGCCCCCGTCGCAGGCACAGGCCGCGCTCCCGCGCCGACGGAAGCGGGAAGTCGTCGCGACGCTCCGCGCTCGAACCGGGGGCTCTGCTCGCGCGGAACGGCGGCGGCGGCCGGCGGCAGTCGGTGTTTGTTTACGGCTTGGTGCACGCGCATGGACCAGCGCCGCCATTAGTGAGGACTCCGCGTGACTGCGTAACGCTGGACTCCGGCGGAGGAGCGGGAGCGGGGAATGGAGTTGCAGGTGGGTGCCAAGGCATTTGACTGGAGGCAAGTTCTACGATTTTCGGTTGTGAGCTCTAGAAGACCGCTACAAGAATATACGAGTGGATTGGTTGTTTAGTTTCAGAAACTGTTTATTATCGTGTATTTTGTTGTTTTTATGTAATGGAAACTGTTTGAGGTTTATACTTCTAAATCGTTATAATTGGAAGTCATTTATCTCACTGAAGTAATATAAAAGTTATTTGTCATTGCACTCCTTTGTTTATGCTCTATTTATAAGCATGAAAAAAGTTGTTTATCAAATAGTATAAGGGTGTAAGTTGCTTAAATCTCGGACTTTTATGGGTAACATTTTCAGCTTCAAGAAATAATTTATTCTCGCAAATTGTAGTGCTTTGTTTTTGCCCTTGAAAGATATTCAGAGGAAAAAATATATTTTGATCACGTGAAGGCCGTCTTTCATCAATGTATGAGCCTTAAAAATGACTTACAGAAGGGAGATACGTTTCAGTAGGTCTTGTAATATTTTGGTAAATTGTGATATCCTGCATTGTTTATTTTACGTGAGAAGCAAGTGGTGTGAAGCAGTTTGCGGCATTAAGTAATTTATTGAAAGTAATTAGTTTGTGCACGAAACAAAATAAGCACTTACAGTAAGCGACTCAATGTGTACCGTGACCATACAGAACCATCTCATATGTGTGGAGTAAACGAACTGAAGGTGAAAATGTTAATTTGTTAGAAGTCAATATGTGAAAATGCACGGAATGGGCTTGGTCATCCTTATTCCGGTCAGAACAGATGAAATATGTTGGAGATGTTTACCCATGCGTGCATGTCTGTTCTACGTAGCTTGCGAAAACGCACTCAGCAAACAGTAAATGCCGTTAAATAAGCGCAAACGATTTAAAAGGTCGAATTCCAGCCTAAAAAAGCCCTGAAACGTTCAGCAGGCAGCATCCGAAGACTGCTACGTGAGTGGTAAATGAGGTGAAGTTGGATTTTCACTTGTCTGCAATCGAAAGTGAGGTCTTAAGTTTCGGATTGAAATTGTTGCCTCCTGACAGTTACGTCATTTTCTCTTTCGCAGTAACGACACTATCGCTGAATTCTCCATGCCACTCATGTTTTGCGTTAGTTTTCCTACTAGATAATACGGTTTCTCATCCATTGCCCGTTCTATTAAAGCATTAGAACTTTTATTTCTAACGTTTGGAGACAAATATGTAACACTATTCATCAATTATTGCAATTGCTACTGTAAAATTATTATTGGATATTGTTTCCTTTCAATATTTCAGCCTGCAATTCAATTCTTTATTTAAAAAATGTATAAAACTAAAACTTTGTGAAAAGAAAGATGGAGAGATTTCATTAAAATTTTTATCTGATGGGCATCTTTTAACGCTATTTTCAGTTAAATACAAAGTAAAAATAAAACATATTTCAAGGTATTCATTTTTTTGTGGAGAATATAGAAGAAATGAACTTATAGATAAGAGAAAAAGTGAAATAAATGGAAAATAAAAATGCTAGTTTAAAATTTGTAATATTGAAGAGGAAAAGGGAGAAATGAAAAAGGGGAAACTAAGGATGACAAATCAAGGAGTCGCATAAGACGTTTATTACGAAGGGGACAAGATCAAACAGAAGGACAAAAACAGGATGTAACTAGTGGTGCTACAGAATGGAACTGATTAGTTAGTTCTCTCTCTTTATTCTCGGCTAGCTTTTCCGTTTTGACCCATTCTCTTCTCAGCTGCCATCTATCGGCGCTTAAAACATTTATTTACATTATTATCTCAATTTTCAGTCCTCTAACTGTAGGTTTGAAATGTGACTATAGAAGAGTAAAAAGTAGTCTTATTTGAAATTGTGTATAAACCACTATTATATATTTAAAAAATGTAAATTATGTTAATTAAAGAACTAATTGTGATGAACAAATTTCCTTTGAAGAAAAATCTATTTATAAAATAATGTAGTTGATCGTGGGGACACAAAAAATTCAAACTTCTAGAATTTTCGAAAATCAGAATTGACAGTGAAAATCGGACGATACCAAGTGTAAGTCACTCCTTTCTTCCAAAAATTACAAAAAAATGAAGTCAGTTTATAGAAATTTTCGAAAATGTCCCAGGGGCTTAATGTAATGTACCCTCAAAATACAAAGAATTCATTTGGAATTTGCAGGGTTTCGAGTCAGCCCAAATCGATTGGGGAATATTCAATGAGACATGTGGCAAGAGTTTAGGGACTAGTGTTGTTCACATACGACGGACAAACGGACGGACGTTTTTAGAAAAAAGAAAGAAAAAAAACTTTTTCTGTATCAAGAAACCACAAAACGCGAATTCGTATTAGAGAGAGTAGTTTACTTCATATAAGAGAAAGGAAAACCCAGTTTCATGGTATCAGGGAGTCTCAAAATATGTTTTTTGTCACTTTTCGCCGCAGCATTCCATAACTTTCTCTTAACTATGTATGTTACTACGTACTAATAACCAATTACTGTACTACGTACGAATACGAGAATGGAAAGAAGCTGACGAAGAGTAAGAAACAGACTGAAGAATAGTAAGGAGAATAAATGTACGGATAATATCATAAAAATAATAGTAGTTTTATTGGATTCAAATGGACTGTCGTCCGTTGGCCAATTACAGCTTTTTGTTAATTCTCATGATAGTACAGTTACACAAAGTTTCCCTAAGATGATTTAATTTCAATTTAAAAATTGCTTCTAATCAATACCTCTATCAATTAACAATTCTCTCTTTAAATTATTTATTAATTTAATAATCGTTCAACGATTTGGACAGTAACAAAAGTGCAGGTACGCTATTCCAATCTCTTATCATTCTATTTACATACGAATTCTTATCCACATCTGTCCGTTGCTTTTTCATTTGAAGTTTATATTTGTGGTCATTGTTGCCTAAACATGGTGGACAAAAGAATGTAGGAAAGAAAATGCGCGAATGAAATAAAGAAAATCACTAATCGAAGGAAAAACCACTTGAGTGAGGGAGTGACGGCCACACACACACGCGCGCATGCACACGCGGGCGCACACACACACACACACACACACACACACACACACACACACACACACACACACACACACACACACACACACACGCGCGCGAATTTGCTGTCTTCAGTTCTTGCGGTCTACTCCCTTGTGGGAGCTCTTCCGCGCGCTAGTTGAGTGTTTGCATTGTTCAGTGACCAACCCGCACTGAATTCGGGTTTCCCGACTTGATGCGCTTTGAATTGAAAGTTTTCCATATGCTTCGTGCACGTTTCTTCATTTGAGAGCATCTCCCAAGAAGCAATTTCGAATTTATTCATTTTCCCAGTTCGCCCACGTTGCCCTGTTCTCTTTATTGAATAGTACAATTTTACAGTTTTGGGTTGTTAAACACTTTATTTAGAATATTTACAGTTCGACGGCCGAGATTTTGTGACGGCCGAGGATTCGCGCGGTGTCGTCTCTCCTCCGCGAACGCGGACTGCGGGGAAGCGTTATCAAGCGGGGAGCGGCGCTCCGGGAGGGCGCGGGCGCGTGAGGAGAAGCAGGCCCCCCAACAAAGCAAGGTCGCTCATGTGTGAAATACTCTCTTACATAACACCCGTGGCGCGGCGGGCAGGGCGACGGGAGGAAGGCGCGGGCGGAGGGCGGTCAACGGCGTTGGTTCCGGCCGCGGCTGCCCAAATGTACCGGGCTGAATGTAAGATGTTCAACTGACTGAACGAATTATTGTCTTTGTAATTTTCTTACAAGCTTTGTGGGCGCAAAGGAGAGACGAAAGTATGAATTGTATTAGAGATAAAACTGAATTATTCAAATTAAAAAGCAGTATATCATGATTTTATTATATCTTTATTTTGTGGATATTTAAAAATATATAAAAATATCTATCTATATACCAATAAACCTCTGTTTGGGCGACTCCCAAATTATTAATACTATACACTAGAAAATCAACGTCAAATGAGAATATACGTTTGTTTGAATATATTACGTGATACGAAAATGTTTTGATCCGCTCAATCAAATTAATAGTTAATTTCTCAAGATTTTTGAAATATTCAAGAAATTTGTGCGTATACATCATTTGCAAGTGTATAAGAAATTATACCACTGTTTTCGTAACACTTGTGTACCATAATTTACAAAACATAAATAAGTAAATATTAGGGATAGTTCGGTCTTTTTGTAGTTGTTCATGAATCGAGATGCATGTGTTGTTTTTTCCGTAGAATATTCTGAGAAATAATTTTATTTTAGATATTAAAATGATCTTGTGGTAGCTTAAAATACATTTTTCTTAGTCGCCCCTCAAAATGGCGTGTAAGTCATCCGGTTATACAATTCTATACTGTATAAAATTCAGATTGTAATTGACTTGCTGGATTAGTTCATCAGTTCTTAAGAAGTCAAAAATAATTCTTCCTAACAGTCTTCACGAAATAATAGAATTCGAACATTGTAACGAAAACTATGACAATTTCCCCCAATTATACTCGTAGTTGCAATATGCGAGTTATATGTGTTCTTAGAAGCTGATAATGCGTCATTTATTCAAGCCTATATACACCAGAAAGAAACAAAGTCATACAAGTTTTAGAAAGATCTTAATTTTTCTTTGAATGAGTTACTAAATTTTCTCGTTTTCTGTTCCGAATGAATAAGATATACTCACAAGAATACTGAAATTTCTTAGCAGTCAGCGGGAAAGTGTCTCATTAGAGAATTTATCATCTTATGGATTGTTTTCAAATACATATTCTATTGTAACATGGAATATTTCCTGCCGTGTACTCTTCCAATATACAAACGTTTACTTCTGTTTTGTTGTTGATATGACTATATTATTTATTATTGGGTTCATTATTTTTTATTTAGGTTTGTTTCAACCTCAAAGATCTGGATTTTTTATCAGGTTAGAATGTTTTAACTCGTGAACTAATATTACGTTGCTAGTACATTCGGCAAGAAGTGCCGGTATAGTCTAAAGTATTTCAAATGAAGTGCCTTTGGGTATTTACAGAGATTATGGTAGTATGTTAAAAATTTATTAAATATCGAAAAATGTGTGTGAGTAATAAACTTTAATAATAGTTCAAAGTTAATATTAGTTTGAAAATTTGGCTTGAATAGACTGTTTTGAAATACTATTTCCATTTTTAATATCATGGATGATTGATCAACAATCCATGTCCCGAAGAATGTCGCCTACTTTAAACCGATTGCCACTATCTTCTACGCTTTACTCGCCTCGTGACGAAAATTGTCCAACTTAGGTAGTCCTTAGACGCCACCCTTAGCTCGGAAGGATAACTAGGTAACACTTTACTCGTATATTTGTTCAAGAAGTGATAAGTTGCTAAACGAGTGCTGATAGGAAACATCCTATTCGTATTGTTAGTACAACAGTTGCTGAAAGCATTACTTCTTAAATAATCTTGTTAAGAAGACGGTTGTATGTTATGAAACGTATTATGAATGATAAATGACATGAACTATTCATGTGAGGAGAGAAAATCGTGAAGCTTTGTTCTGAACAAATAACGTAAATATATTTCAAACGAATTTTAATGTAAAACCATACATAATAATAATAATAATAATAATAATAATAATAATAATAATAATAATAATTATTATTATTATTATTATTATTACTAATGAAACAAAACATATTTTGTCTCTTTAATATATATTATATATACCAAGAACCTAGTATTACTCTGAAATCATTTCCGTGTGTTTTTCCTCGAGCATGTTTGGATAATAAAAGCAAGTCTGATTTTTCGTCTCGAAGGTCGTTGACTTGAGATGTGCACGTGTGCTCAACATGTTCCTGTTGTGAAAATGATCTCCAGCCTTGCTGTTGAGCCATGATGTAAGGGACCAAGATAAATTTCCTTCTCACTTCTTGTCTTCTTGCCTCACACACTTTCGTAAAGGAAAGCACACCTGTTGCGAAAGCAAATATTTCGTGCAAAGAAAGTTGTTATCGTTTAGTAACTTAGCAGAAACTACTAGAAACACGTCAGAAAATTGAACAGCAAACATAACGTAATGCCAGTTTAGGATGAGTTCGACAGCTTCAAAAAAGACAATTTTCGTTTATAAAAATGGAAGAAATCTGTGTGAAAAGAGAGCTTATCTACGAACTACGAGGGTCGTGAGATTCACAAAATATATTGAAAGTAGTGACCTATTTAAGGTACGTAATATCAATAATTTTGTATTTTAATAAAACTACGCCCAGCAAAGCTAGTACACCTGTCCTATTAAAGGTAAACTGAAAGAATAAAAGACAAAATACGAATACTATGGATAAGAGCAATACAGATTCAACGCACAGCACGCCGAATAATCGCTTCCCTTGATGTAACACAAAACGCCTGCGTATTGGGCGAAAGGACGAGCCCTGAAAAATCAGCACTGAATAAGAGCAACGACGAGCTCCGTTGACGCTCGTGGTGACGCCAGACACCAAGGGCTACGTGGGATTCGACAAACAGTTGCTCAAAACGAGACAAATGCTTTAGTACATGATTTCATAGAAGTAAACTAGGAAAACCCGGCGAACGTTGTTCTGCCCTTCGTCTCCCTCTTTCCCCTCCCATCACCCTTTGTAACTCTCTCTCCCTCCTTCCCTCACCCTGTCCCTGCCGTCTGTCTGTCTCTGTGTGTCTCTGTCTCTACCGCTTTCTGTCCTCCTCATTCACATTTACTTGCAGATTCTGCACGTCTCTGAGCAGGTGAGGTAATATCGGGAAGCGCCGGACCAACAAAAATATAATAGAATGTTCGAGAGTGCTAACTTTCATGGAGATCGGTCCAACGTTGTCGGAGTTTAGCTGTTATATACTGTTATACTGTTATATACTTGCTCTTATATACTTATATACTGTTAAATATATATATCTTATTTTGAACAGTATATAGAATTGCATATTAAAATATATATAAATGTATTGAAACCTAACAGAGCGTCTTTATATTGAATATTTATTTTATTGGCTTTAACCTTAATTATAATCCATTATACAATTATGTAAATCATTAATCAATGAAACAGTCAGATCAACACAGTTACTCAACACACATACAAAAATACAAAAACAGGAATTACAAAAACACAAAATCACATTAATTACAAAAAAACTAAAACTAACAAAAATTTTAGTATATTTACATTACATGTTCACAAGTCATGTGTTACAATGAGTTTTCAAAAACCATGACTTTTAATAGAATTCTATTATGAAAACTTAATTTTACGCCAGTACACAATTATGGAAATCATTAATCAATAAAATAGTCAAATCAATACAGTTACTCAAAAATAGAAAAATTACAAAAACAAAAGTTACAAGTGCAACGGGATTTCCTATCTTCCCTGTTTATTCCCCAAAATTGGGTTGCCAATGCAACGGATTCTTTACTTACTCACTTACTTTTAATACCAAAACATTATTATAAATCCCGGCGTTGCATAAATTTATTGGGTCGTGGGCTGTGGATGCCTCCATACGGACCTAGCTGAAAACAACATTTAATACAACAGCATGCACAGGGAAACAAAATACTGAAATAAGAACACTGGGTTTTCTTTTCAAAACATGAGAACAAGAACTTTAATTCGGTTATTCTTTCTAGCTGCGGCAACAATGTAACTAGTGACATCAGCTAAAGCTTGGCATAATTGTTATGTTTCCATTTTTTTTAATAACTCACAATTAGTTGTAATACCAAAACATAATTAACCTCAATCAGCTGATCGTAAATCAAATACCAAAGAGGAATTCCTTTTATGCCAAATGAATTTAATATTATTCTAAAAATTTCCGCACGTACGTATTTATTCTTACAACAATGCAAAAATGAAAATTTATTAACTTTATACAATACTGACTGAATGGTTCTTATTTTGTATTAACTTTACTTTGAATTCGCAAATTCTCTAGTTTCCATTAATGTTTATATCGTTTCTGGGTGTCGCGAAATCAGATTTGGTTCAATTAGTAGCATCGCGAGTGTTCGCAGATGCGCCACTTTCCTGTTTATTGTGAAGAGCAGCGCCGTTGCCAGTTCGGTTGATTTGCACGCGTCCACTCGCGTGCACCGCCGTCTTGCACGTCGATGTCTTGCACGGGCCGGTCTTCCTCAAAATAAACTCCTCCAGAATTTTTTTAATAAAATTGTTAAAACATTTCCGTCGAAAAATCACAGAGAAAATATACTTCTTCTTTCTTCTTTGAAAGAAAACAGTACCGCCTCACAAATGTTCACGTTTATCAACTGCTCAACCCAGCACCAAGAAAATGTCTAAGTCCGAATAATTAAAAATTTATCAATCTGACGGACATGGATTCGATGTTGCCTCGACAACTCAACAAACCGAACTGTCTTCCAAAATCGCGTCGATTTAACATGATACCCCTGTTTTTTAAAAAATGCCGGCGAACTTCCTTTCGCTTTTTTTCATTGTCGTCACCGTAAAATTTTGTAAAATGTCTAATATTTGATGTTTTGAACTGGTTTCGGGTTCATTCGTTCCAGTTTGTGCCCAATGTCAGGATTATTTTGTCGAAACTGCCGTTTTCAAGATATTTCGGGCCGAAAATCACGAATTTCCCTCTCGACATTCTACAACACTTCGTCGCTTGTTTTATCATATCATCCTCTTTTAATATTTATTTATTTCCACCTTTCCAGTGTTCTATAAATTATTAAACCTAGTTATAAATTTTGCTGAGCTCATCTTACGATGACTCCCATCGTCTCTCGTTGTTTATTTAGCGTTTCTTTTCGAAATCTTAATAATTCATGGTGTGATGCTTTGGAATGTTCGAGTAGCTTTTTCCCGAACTCGTTTTCTTGCAATATTAAGAGAACCCGTCAACCGATCACGTTCAAATAAACTTTATAATGTTCCTTTAATTTTCCTTCATCTACCAAAATGGTCACCGTTTCTGTCCAATTTTACAGAACCCCGAAAATTCCAAAATTGTCAAATCCATTTTCTACAACGCGATGCTCTTTTGTCGTGTTTATATCGATTTCTGCCCACTTTGTTTACATAACAGACTATAGATGGTGAATTATTTATTCCATGTCCACACTTGTTTCTGGGAAATGTCTCGAATACTAGAATTATTACACAAGAACACAAAAACACCTAACAGAGCTCTTATCAGGTAAGTTGCAATGATGACTTTGACTTACGAGGGAACATTGATATGCGAGGAAACGATACTAAAGAGCTTGTTGTTATGCGAGTACCTTGTTTATCTGCTTACACAAGGGACCCGATGTGCAATGCCTCTTTACAACGACACTCGTAGTGTTCAGCGGCAACAGTGCGCGGTTAATCTACACCTGCCTACTCGTGAGATATCTGTAGACGTCTTGACAGGTCGTTATTCAAAGAAGCCATTCAGGACGTTTGCATGACAAACTGGCAGCTAAAAGTATATGTACTGCGTTCAATTGATATGTTTGCGCAGTATTGGTAAAACGTCGAATTAGAGCCATTTCTTATCTTTATAATGTTGCTTTGTTTTCGGTTTTTGATTCTACTTCATTGGGTGGGATTTGTGTATGGTCTTTTGTTTAAACCCACTCTGATGGTAAAATTGAGGGGCATGAGAAAACCGACAAATGACAAATCTTATACTATTAGGCAACTTGGAAAGTCGAGTTCGCTGAGGCGGAACGCAGCAGTGTCAAGTCGAAGAGGACCCCGTTTCGAATCCAGCGGGGATGTGAATGTTTGCTTCTGTACAGTAACTAGGCCGGGTCTTCTCCAAACCGCCGTGTATTATCTAAAGAAATAACCTTTCCTTCCAGTCCTTTCCTCCTTCCAGGTTAGAAGTTACGGCGATGTTAGGAGTCGATCGTCTGTCTGCGGACAGGAGGAGTAAACACAAGTCAATGGATCCACGAACCACGACGTGCGCGCTACCTGTCCGCCACCTTTCTTCCCCGACTATAGAAAGTTCTAAGTATCGCTACGGGCCCGCGAGTAGCAAGTGTATGTGTGTACTCAGTGCGACATGTGACAATTTCCCAGCAGTGCGAAGGAGAGGGAGGCTGATACATGAGCATCAGGGTGCCAACGGACAGTGTCAAATTCTAGGGGGCGAGGGACGTCGCTGAATTCATAATGGGATTGTGCGGACGTTAAAAACCCAATGATGATGACAAATGTTAATTTTTATTTTAATTTCACTGCTGTCGGTGAACCGCGATTCTAAGGTGAGAGCTATAGGAATTACGTGGAACGATGAAATTCATCGCTAACACTGCAATTAAACACACGAGTTTGAGCTTAGATCCTAGCGTAATATTCTTAAAAATTGCCATAGCTGAGGGAAAAGAATGAAAGAACGAAATATGAACTTCTGAGAAACATTTTCATATATTTTTAGATCAGCCAATTTTGGATTAATTTAATTTATAATTTGAACCGCATACGACAGTTTCTAACCATCATTTCTTCTTGCTAACGAAGTAATGAAGCTTTGAGTTATATGCATGATGAACATCTTCGCCCAAGTACACACAAGTTGTTATGGGGTAAAGCATCTGATGCGATTGAAGATATCAGTTGATCTATTTATACAAGAAAGGTGAGAAAATATTTCATTTAGGTTTCAGGGAGCTGAGTAAAAGTTTTATTTTATAGCAAATTGCAAATTGCTAGATATTTAAATTGTAAAGACTCTCACTGTCCTAGATATCAGTGTCTCACGTGAAACGAGCTTCTCGGAGTATGTCGCTTGCAAGTCGACTTTCCGTGATCTCATGTTCAATCCCTGGTAGTGTTCTGGATTTTCGTTGTAAACATGACATCTTGGTAGCTATTGGACAGGTGAATGTAATGGAAAAGCAAATTTAATCTCTAATTGCCATTAGAATCTCTGGCGGCACTAATGCCATTAAACAGAACATTGTAGGCGATAAATATCTTTGGTTGGGCATTGAAGAAATAATTGAGCGGCTCGGGAGAACATAATGGTAAGCACCTTTTCTGCGAAATTTTTGATTTGCTCCTTTTTTCTCGTCCCTGTGGCAGCCCTATCTCACAGAATAATATTGTTTATTGCTTGGCGTTGTCGTCTGCCATAGGCTGAATTGTAAGGAAGGGCCTACAGTGTTAGTGAAGTAGTGCTGCCACGGAGGGGAAGAGAAAAGTAGTAAATTAAATTTCGCCGAAAATTTGCTTGCCATTATTTTCCCCGTGTAACTCAATTCTTGTTGGTTAGACCGTCGAACAACTACTACATTCTCAAATTCATTGAAAGTTATTCATTATTTCTGTTTTCTTATATCTACTTAAATATTATCAAGAGCTACTCAGGCTAAGGAAGTATTCAAAACTAGAATCCATTTATATTTATATATATATATATATATATATATATATATATATATAAATTGAACTGCACAGAAACGATAGTATATCGTGAAATATTAGAGGAAGGTTCAAATGTGATCGTAGAAAATGGAAAAGATGTAGGCAACTGTCCTTGGTCCCATCACCGCTGCGGTGGCTCCGTGGATTCATTGTTTACCCTCTTACGATTTATTTCATGATTGAACAGTCGCGCCTGGTAGAGCACATTTGCAATGAATAAATAATTAACACATTGAGCTTTTATTCGTTCTAACATTAATGCTGCAATATTCCTCTTATGCCAGTCTATTACACATTTGAAAATCGTCCATGGCCAAGGTTAAAAATAGGGAGCGGATTTCTATGATTTTGCATATTTTTGTCTGTTGCTTCAGTACATAGCTAAGTGAAATTTCTTGACATATGGTTAGAATATGATACTACATAAAGTAATATGTTAGTACATATTTGTGCATATTTAGCCGATTTTTCCTGTTAGTGTATATTCGTGTAATTATAATCGCGAATGATCTTGGCTGTCCGGGTGACGCCGCGTCGAAGGCTGTGTTGCCGACGTTTCGACCATCTTATCGTGGTCTTCCTCAGGGCTGGAAGACCACGATAAGATGGTCAAAACGTCGGCAACACAGCCTTCGACGCAGCGTCACCCGGACAGCCAAGATCATTCACATGACTCCGGTCGCAGAAGCCTACGACTTCATTTAAATGGCGTATTTTGCATATTTCGTTAAAATAGAGACTTATCTAAAAAACGTTTCATCTTTTCATAGAATCTATTTATTTTTGAGAGTACATTGATTCTAAAGAGCTTGCCACAGTTTGCGTTTTTTTGTTGGTTTTCTATAGATGATAAAATATAGTACTTGTGCAAAAGCAGGATATTTCTTGATATATTTTTTAAACCAATTAGAAGAAATACAACAAGATACACAAAGGTGAATTCACTAAGGTGAATATTTACTTCGATTATTTCTCTCGCGAAGTCGGGTAGATTTCATTATTTTAGCACTAAAAATACATCTTTTCATCCCAAGCCTGCTTCTCCTGAATTTTATCAC
This sequence comes from Acheta domesticus, assembly GCA_031308135.1. Classification (NCBI taxonomy): domain Eukaryota; kingdom Metazoa; phylum Arthropoda; class Insecta; order Orthoptera; family Gryllidae; genus Acheta; species Acheta domesticus. The sequence goes on from JAHLJT010009436.1 coordinate 135,692,815, forward strand.
GAAAGGTTTATAGACGAAATGAAATATTGTTAATTTAATTGCATATTAAAATGTATATTTCAGAATTTGTAGGTCGTAAATGCTTCAAGCTTAATTTATGATTAAAGTCATAAATATACTTTTTCGTAAAAGCATATTTCAAGGTTTTTCAGGGCATAAAAACCCTCTCCCTAGCTATAAAATATGTTCTCATGTTCTCTTTTTTTCTGGAGCAAAATTGTTTATGACCTATTGTTACAATAATTTAGTGTGTTCAAGTAAATCGCCGAGAAAATGTTTGGAAAATGATACCCAATGCTTCTCACTTCACCTTCCTCTCTTCTCCTTCAGATATTAGTCTGTTGCATTGTATTTTTAATTTTGATCCAACACCGTTGACTTGGTCTTCCAACCATTGGCTTCTTCCCATTGGCTAATAGTAAGGTTTCGGAGGGAGTAATGTCTCTATCCATTCAATAATGTTATTTTCCCTTACAACAACGCTCACAATATTGTTGTTTTTGATGTACTCCTCATACACCAATTTTTCTTATTTATATTACCGGGATCTCTCTTGACACATGTTATATCCCATTGAGCCTCGCGTAGTCCTCCCCCACCATAAGCCAAACGAGCGGACGTCTCGTGAAGAGGGAAACCACAGTCGCGTGGGGCCGAGGCTGTATGCCCCTCCCATCCTCGCGACCTCGCTGGCTCTCCGAGGTCCAGCCGCTGATGCCGACCCACGTTGGTCCCAAAAGGCCAAAAGGTGCTCTGAGAGGAAAAAAAAAACACCCAACGAGCTAAATTCAACGGAAATATTAAAATCCTTTTTTCACATTGGTGGTTTTTGTTTGGTATTAATTTATGGTAACATTTCTGGCCCTGTTTTTATTTGACAGTCACGATCATTTAATTAATAAGTGATCCAGTTCTTCAAGAACACATTATTTTACACAGAAGAATGGTTGACGGACAATTTGTAACATCAGTTGGAAATAGATTCTTACTGAAGAATGATCGGTGGGAAATAGTTGGAATAGGACCAGTTGGACCAGTTGGAATAGTTAGAACCAGTTGGAAGTATATTCTTCTATTTATTAAAATGTAGGCAATATGCTTCGATGACGGTTTGTCCCCGACATCAGGTATTGTGTGCGTAGGTAGTTACACCTTCTTTTGAAAGAACCTAAACACAGGATTTTTCCAATCTAAATGTTTAATTGCATAATGACATGTACTACTAGTAAATAAATAAAACTTACATGGAGAATGACATTTCGACTTCAATGGTTCCATTAGTAAATACAATTGATTTTATGTTGAATCATTTACAGAATTTCGAGTTAACTTAGAAGTCTCATTCCCATATTGGCATGTAAAAAATAGGGAAATCAGTGATTCACCATTTTTACGTAAATAAAATGTTTTATTATGTGAGGCTTCGAAGACCTCTTTCAAAATTCCCCTGCCCTCCACCTGTGCGCAATCTTACGTCTCTATAAGTGCGTTAACCATCAGAGTGATTTTTCTGCTTTCCACCAAGAAGGGAAGGGGTTCCTTGCCTCTACAATATAGGTGTGCGCTCGGGGTGATAGCGGGGGGAGGCATGCCCCTCCTGATCGTTTCGAAAAGGACCCCGTACCGAACCTAATACATTTCTTTTTCGTACATATGACCAATTTATGATTCTCTCTTTTTAAGCTGGTATTCGTAGGAACTGGTACACGACACTTCGGAAAGGTCTCCAAACTATCTGGCAACCCTGTAAATGGCTCAACACAAAATCAATTTTATTTGTTAATTGTATCATTAATTTTAAAATGTCATTATCCTTGTAGCATACATTATTTATTTACTGGAAAGAATATGTGATATAGATATAGATGGTGATATAAGCTTTATTCTACAATTCGGCAGATATTGCCCGGTGACAGAATACAGAAACATAAAAGTACGTATACAATTACAAAACACAATTACAAATAAAACAAAATACAAAAAATCAATATAAAGAACAAAATATCTTCGTCATTACCTAGAACATGCAAATGCATTTACATACATATACAACAAATGAAACTACATATATACTAACATTTAAGTAAATAAACTTACTTACATATTACACCAACATTCATACATACAAACATACACGCTTACATACATGTCATACAAAGACATAGGAACCCTTATGAAACACAAAAACGTTTAATGGAAAAGGGGATCCCGAAAGGGCCCAGCAATGTAGCTGGCCCTCTCTTGTTTTAGGCTGCGCACACTTATACTCATCAACGGCCAAACTTAAATGTCAAAAACTTAAAGCGTCCAACTTAGAATCAAGTTTCATCTGGTGTTGCAATTTCCCACCAACCATTCTTCAGAGTAAGAAAATGTGTTCGTGAAGAACTGAATAAATGTTACATGTTTCTGACTGTTAAATAAAAACAGAAAATCAGATGTGTTACCCTTTACCTCGAAACGCGTAACAAGGAGAAGTGAAGAACACTTCTCAGTATGAAGCGTTATGTTCGAGAGGTAAGCTATGATTTTCAACTGTAGTAATTTGCATTACGAATTCAAACATTTAAAAAATGGTGTAACCGCATAAAGAAACGCAGAAAAATGAAATGGCCTTTCTACATAAAATACGTATGTGGCTGATGGTAACACAATTAGGTAAGTTGATATATGCCAAAATGTATTTCTATGAATTGTATGGATATATTTTTACTGTAATCCACAACGAATATTTTATACTTTGGCTGCAAACAGAATCTTTCAAAACGGTAATTAGAAAACTTACTTATTCTTACTACATAGAAACTCTTACTTGGTCTTGCTAGATATTTTCTTCTCTTCTATTACAATGTTGTATAGAAAATTCAGGGGGGGCGGAGTCCAGTGCATACTTGCATGACATTTAGGCGCCAATAGCTGCGAAGTAGGAAGTTGAACATAAAAGTAATCTGTAAGAAAGTAATAGAAAACGGAAGGCGTTCATATCGTTTTGTTTTGATTCGCAGTAGGTGCAACCAAGAGAACTAACGGGCCTTCAGTCCCTCTCCTCCTCCCCTCAGCCGATGAAACATATTGACAAATATGTTTTTTATTAATTACCTATAGTAATGAAAGTAATTCAGTATCTCAATTGAATTTGTTATAAATGTCTATAAATCGCAAAAATAAAGTTTAAATTCTTCATAAATGAAGTTTTGTTGATAAGAAAACATCTCATCGGCTAGGCACTACACCTATAAGCCTTCCTCTCCTCAAAGAAAAATCATGTTTGTGCCACTGCAAGTACATACATCACACTACAAATATAGATTACCATAAGATGGGACCACTTTGACAGCTACTGCTTGACCATTGCTGTCAAAATAACGTCCTTGCACTCATTTTGTCAGTTTGTTCGTTTACAGTTATCTCATTTGCAAATGGATTCATCGCTATCTCTTGCAATGTCGTCGTCCTGCATGACGTTCGTTTGTTTCCCAACCTGCTTCTGAGAGTAACTCTTGTGTATTATCTTGTTGCAAAGCTCGTTTGGAATTCGCAGAACGGGCGCTTGGCGCGCAGTCGGCGCCGTTTCGGCCCATCGTGCGCGGCCGCCGCCGCGTCGGCGCGAGGCGCGCTCCGGTGATTCAGGGCCCTAACTGGCCCTTGTCAATTTATGATTAAGTGGCGGGTTATGTTGTTGCGGCAGCGTCCGCGTCGACGCGGCGCGGCCCGGGCCCCACTTGACACTGGCCGCGGCCGGCCACTTCCGGTCCGGCATCCTGAGTGCTGACGCCACCGCGGCCGTGGTAAACCCCGATCGACGCTCTGCAAGTGCTTGGTTCCCACGCGCTTTTCGTGGGAATTGGCGAAAATCTTCCAGATTTCTGAAAAATCTTAAGAATATTATTACATTTGGCACTGTGACCAGAAGTGTTGTCAGCGACAGAACCAATTCAATATCTACGATTTCCAGTATTATGTATTAGTTCCTCTCGTTTGCGGATGTAATCTGTTGTCTTCCTTTTAGTGAAACCTACCGTTTTAGATTCTCGCCAACTCCTAAAGCAGTATAGAGAAATTATTCTTAAGCTGCGGGAAAAAACGGCGAATTTTCGACGGGAAAACGCCAATTGTCGGGTCTGGCACCGAAAACATGGACAAATCTTGTTCCTATCTGTAATAAATTACTTCCTCCAACACGTGTAAAATTAGATTGACGCCAGAACGTCTGTGAACAACGCTGGCGGTTGAACCGCCACCAGGATTTTCATCAAAACTGATATTCCTCCATCGATCTGACTGATCTTGCGGCCCCTTGAATTTGAAACGGATGTTTTGATTTTTGGGGGTACTTTATAAGGAGCCTCAACATTTTCAAAATTTTCTCAAAACCGGCTCCAAATTTTTTTGTTTAATATATTTCCTCTAATAGAGAAAAAGACGCATAAGGAATGGCGCAGGTCGCATTTTGCACTTCCTAAATTTTCGAAAATTGCAAAAGTTAAAAACGTGTTCGACGTCTTCCTAAAATACAATAATGGCATAGAAAAGTTTTCCTAAATGAACTGTGTTCATCAAAAACGTGTCTTTAAATAACGCGGTGTGTAATTTTTAGAAAATATTAGTAGTTTTTGCGTAATTTTTCTTGAAATATGCAATTATAAAACAATTTTAAACAGTTATTTTCTCAAAAACAACTCTACAGTTTTTCTTTAATTTTTTTCCATGTATGTAGCAAAGAACGGTTAAGAAAGTGGTGCTGCTCCAATTTCGATGACGAACTCTCTGTATTTTCGAAAATTGCAAAAAAATGGAAATTGTAAATTCGAATTTACGGCGTAGTTTATAATTACAGTGGTATTTAAATAAAAACATTGAGAAAATAAGGCCCGAATAATTCAACATTAATTACGAGATCTTTAGACGTACTCGTAATCTAGAAACTTTTCTTCACAATAATTGTATTAGATCGAGATTTTACAGTGTGCACGAAGTGTCAACGAACTCTCACTAACTGCGTTCCCGTATCCTCCTTTGTTCTTCTCTTTGTAATTTTTGTTTACTTTTAACAAGCATTAGAACATTCTGTAGACATCAAAATTTACTACAAACCAATCTGGATATTTGACTGATAAAAAATACATCTAACTTCTCGATATTTTACCAGACTCCGGATAAATGTTTTCTTCTCTAGAAGCTGCTTCCTGTCCTTAGCGACAGACAAAATTCCCTTATTTTATTCATTCTTAAAATTTTCTTAGAAATTACTACAGAACCTATTTATCTGCCAACTCAAAATATGCGTTGCGGCTTGTTTTCCACCCAATGAATCGGTTTGCTGGATTTACTGCAAATTGCACATTTTATTCTCAGATATTTTCTGTTAAAACAGTCTCCGGTGTGTTATTTATTCTTAATTCTTAATATGCTATGTTTTATGTTTACAAATAAACATACTTCCGTTTGTGTTTGTAATGTTTTGAATGAATGGAGAAAGGAATATGGAGCTCGGCATCTTAGGCAATTGCACTAGTGTCCAGCTCTGGCGTTGGTTCCGACCGTAATCTGTCCATTTCGCATGGTGGACTTGCAGGGTGCTGGCGGAGATGTTTGTCAAACGCGCTGTTTGTTGTTCCTCAGGCAGAACCAGGGGGTGATAATTGTGAGGCGGATTAGAGCTACTCTCGGGGGACAGCAGTCAAGGCGCCTCGATGTTGCGCGCTGGAACGTCCGAAACGTTTTCGATTCTTGCGCTCTTCTTGGAACATCCTCCTTCTAAGAGGACAGGAATGGTGAAAGGAAAGTTAGAACTTATAAGCAAATTACATTTGCCATTTTATTTTTTCAGTATACTTCCTGAGAGGTTTGAAGGACTTTTGTATCCTTTCGGTGTGTTAATTCTTGTTGAAAGTGGACGGGAAATTAGATGTTAACACTTTCATTGCTTTCTAACGAATCAGGTGTGGTGTTTAACTATTAAAACATAGAAAACAGTTTTAATATACTAGCAGTGAAAATTGCATAATTAGCTTCATTCTTCAGCAATGAAATTTATCTTTGAAAGGAAGAATTCTGATAAGCTTTTATTGCTCAATATCTTAACTTTTAAGAAATTAACAATCACGAAACGATTAAACAAAATGAGTAATAACAATTACAATTATAATTATTATTACTGTTATAATTACAATTATTATTTATAACTATTGTCGAAATTATAACTACATGTAGTAAGTGTTTCATGTTTGTATTTTCATTTACAAATAATGAATTAAACGCGGTTTTATAAGATGTAAATATTATACAAAGTTGATATATTTCTCATTCGTTTTTTGCTGAGATTGAGAAACTAGTAAAACTCAGTGAGAAATCTTATAAAACATACAATAAAACCTCTCTCCCCGAAATGCTACATTTATCCTCGCAGATCGTCATTCATTAATCTTCGTCAAGCTAAGACGAGGTCGTTAACTTTTCCTAGAGACTTTTCTGGTACAGCATTGTCCTGTCCTGTTTGGTTCGAGAAGTATAATTAGTAATTCCGGAACATCGGTATAATAAAATATTGCATTGGCATTATGGCGAAATGTGTTGTCAACGCTAGACCTTCATCCACTAATTAATTGGCGGTTAATCTTGCAATGAAAAGGATATATTTTCGCACCTCCATGTACTTTTTTTGTATTTAAATTTACAACAAGAGTAAAAGGTAAAAAACAAATCTTACGTTCATTACATTCGACAATTCAACTAGCCACATATTCCCCTGTGGTAAATTACTTGTATGTAGATAAATCTGTACAATACGAATGAAAACGTTTAATGTTTTTTCTCATTACTCGCTAGTTACATCATAAACGGACAAGCCAAATGACTACATTCCAAGACCCCCATTCCAGCAATTGAGCTTAGTAGAAACGGATGATGATTTTACTGAGGATGTTGTAAATCCTCCTCTAAACGACATTTCACTCCTTGTGTGAGGAACACTTTTATTTCCACTTGTAGAGAGTACCAGAATGAACATTACAAATCCTAAAAAACCAAAATCTTTTTCAGCCGGGTCAAAATGAAGTTTTTTCGCGCTTTCAGACAATTATGGAAGCCAATTTTCTCTTGCAAATTGCCTTGAAAGGACCTCATCCTCTAATTTCAAGTGATCCCCTTTATCCTTATCCATCTTGTTTATTGCCTCTCCAACAAACGACAGCCCGTTTCCTCCGCTTCGGGGGCGAAGACCTCGCGTTGCGTGGGCGATGGCTTGGGCTAGTGGCGGGGGCGGGATTGAGTCATCGGGCGCAGTTGCACACTCTGGGAGACAGTGTAGCGAGGACAAGAGGTGGAAGATGGTGGAACGACGATGAAGATGGTGGAAAGGGGGAGAGGCAATGTGGTGCTGGGATAAATGCAGTGAGGAGCATGGTACAGTAACAAAGATATGAAGCGGAGATGCAATGCTGAGAAATACAAAGATAAAGGATAGGAAACATGTCTTGAAGCAGGGTGCAACATGGAAAATGGTATAGCGAAGAGAAATAAAGATGCAGTGAAATGAGAGAGGTGAGGAGCGGAGTCAGTTTGGAGGTAGGGTAAGGAGGTAGTAAAGGAATGAGAGACAGCGCGTTGATAAGGGACTTAGATGCAGGGTAAGGACGTGAAACTGAGAATGGATGCGTGATGAAGAGAGTGGTATAGTGAACTGAACTGACGGGTGCTGGGGAAATGGTATTGGATTAAGGTAGAGAGTGGAATAAGTGACATTGTTTATGGGATCAGGCAGACATTCTTGACACACGAACCATCTGAGTTGACTCAATGCCATCTGTTTCTGCTGCAAACCTTTCTAAGCAGGAGATCCTAGGTTCGAGTTCTGATGGTGGCGGATTTTCGTAGCGACATTACTGATTGGAATTCAACTACTGTCTATAAAAGAATTATACCGGCGTCGGTCTTATCGGTAATTATCCGTGGTTTCTTCTTTCAAAGCCAGGCGAATGCTGTACTAGTAACACCTAACAAACGGACTACAGACCGCGCATCTTCCCTTTCTCATCCTTGTCCCGTTCTCCCCCCATACGCACCAGACTCACACATACATTCACTACACTATCACATGTCAGGTGCATAGAGCTTATCGTCTGGGATGGTGTCCGGTTGTGGGATATTCCTGGAGAAGGGAACATCGCAACCTGTAGGCCAACACCGGATCTCAAATCCCAGCTAAAGAACATCGCTGCACCAGGGCGAAACAATGACTACACTTACGGGAATAATGACACTAGTAGTTGACATGCCCAGAAACCCAAAATACTCAACACCTGAGAGTTACTGACTTCGACTATGAGAGGATGGTCTGGTTATTGACGGTGGAGAAGGGGAAGAAGACAGGCGGTGCTCGGGCCGCCGTGGCCCCGGAGACCGGGGGGGGGGGCGATGGAGGCGGCGCGGTGGGTGCGGGAGGTCGCAGCCGGAACGCATCCACGGCTTCTGCGCGCTCTCGCGAAAGCCGCTTCAATTGTTTAATGGAGGTTTACGAGCGACCGGATTGTTGGCCTCAAGCGATGACGGACAAAGGTACGGGCTCTTTGTATGGGGTCAGTTGATTTCTCGACAACGAAGTAGCCGTCGCAGGAAACCATTCACCGACAGTGTGAGTCATCTTGCGCAAAACGCACTCCCAATTGTAAAATAGCCAGATTGTTAGAAAGTAATTTGTAACTGCGATACTCCTTTGTTACTAAGGGAAGTGCTATAGTACTAGTAAGAGTGTTCAAATCATTTATATTTCAGTCCAGATATATGATGTTTGGCTGAGTGGAGCTCAATTAAGATGACATCAAATTGGCTTTTCGTGGGCTACAAACAAGTTTACTCACATTAAATAAATAAATGTAAGACTCTTGCTTGGAATAACGTTTTATTATTACAGCATTATATAAATTTTCAAATTACACCTGTTCACGTTTTTTACAATTACTTTAAATTTAATATAATTATGAACTGTAATACAGAATATTGTTACAATATCCTCTTACACATTCTTATTTGTAAATAATTAAATCCTGCTTACATGTTTAACGATCTTACTTGATAATAAAACGAATACATGAAATAATTTCCTTTCAGTTTCCAACGTGTTATGCTTTGAAATATTTTTGTGATAAATGACAAGCTATTCCATCATTCTAGAGTTTTCGTGGTATAAATGTTTTATGGAAGTGCAACACACGCGTTGCTCTAACAGAAATACTAATAGTTTTTGTGCGCTACCTCTCTGGTTTCTTTACTGCAAATATGCATCATCATTGATTGTTTCGTGGCCCCGGGCGCGTCAACTGCTATGGTAATTTGTGTCGTGAGTACAGTACACGATTTATCACAGAAGGTGGCGGTTTTCTTCTCCCGCTGGATGGCGAGAGCCGGCACCAGTCCAGCCAGGCAAGCTCAAAGTTCCCGACTGGTCTACCGACGTGTGTGGTAGAGTCGTGCATGTAAATATACGTGTACGAAATAAGGAGTGAGGTTAGGACAAGGAAGAGGCAGGAAAGATCGCGCGCGTTCTGTGGCCCGTTTGTTAGGGTATTTGACATTCGCCTGGAAGTGATCGGAGAAACCACGGAAACTATCGATTAGAACAGCCGACCGCGAAGATTCTCCCCCAGACAGTGAATGAATTCGACCTAGCGATGTAGCTAATATCAAAAATCTTGCCACCGCCGGAGCTCGAACCCTAGGACCTTCCGGTGAGACGGACTGCAGTGACATCAGTTCATGCCCTGAATCGCCTTAGACGATGCAAATATGCGGTAAATTAATCTTCAAACAACAATAAATATTACCCAAGTGAGCATTACGTACATGTGGTGTACGTATTATGTAATATTTTTGTTTGAGATTGTAGCTTCTTGTGCGTCATGGAAAATACAAACGTTACTGCGTTGCGTTTGCTCAGGTAAGATACTAGGGAATTGAGGTATTGTCTGAGAGCCTTGCGTTTAACTCTGTTTAACAATTCCCAATGGCACAGCTGTTTTAAAATGTTATTACATGTACGCAAACGAATAAGGGAATTTGCTTCAGATAGTCTGCATGAAGTGTATGTTTTACACTATTTGAATTATTTCATAGTTTAAATTAGGTTGTGTTGATTTTTCCTTAACTCTCAAATCTCTGACCTACGTCAGTGATCAACATGAACATCGGCTACCTCAAATGTTGTATCGTTAGTGGTCTGATGATTTTGGCTTCAGTGACTTAACATTTGCTTTACAATATGCGATGTAGATGTATTTAGCATTCTAATAAACGTTAGCTTTAATTGATACATAGTCTGTAGTCGGAAATAAATGAGGCATTGACATGGGAAAGGTCATAACTGCCAAATATTTGAATTTTTAGGGTTTTCATTGAGACGGTAGTAAATGGCAGTGCCAATTGCACAAATTCTCTGGTAGAATGCATGATACTTTGCATCAAGGAAGTCCAACAGAGATAAAGTCTCTCTTTTTGGCATCAGGAATGACTGGTCTTCTTTTAAGGCTTGCAAGCACTGCAAGTTAATGAGTGACGTTAATGACAGTCCTAATCTTAAAAATCCTGAGCTGTGATCACATTTCAAGGTCATTAAATGATTGTCTTGTGTTTATTAGAGGACATCAGCTCTTATGCATCATTGTGAGAAAATTAGTATATCAATATGTAATCAAATGAAGTTGCAAACATTTTAATTTTGAACGTAACTCCTATCAAAATCAGCACCCTCAACTGGAAAAGATGCATAAGAGCTGATGTCCTCTAATAAACACAAGACAATCATTTAATGACCTTGAAATGTGATCACAGCTCAGGATTTTTAAGATTAGGACTGTCATTAACGTCACTCATTAACTTGCAGTGCTTGCAAGCCTTAAAAGAAGACCAGTCATTCCTGATGCCAAAAAGAGAGACTTTATCTCTGTTGGACTTCCTTGATGCAAAGTATCATGCATTCTACCAGAGAATTTGTGCATAATGTATAAATAACGTTAATTCCGAGTTTGTCTAAGGAGTGGTTTCTTTGTTGTATTTTAAGAAAGTAATATTTCATGGACAAAAATGTGCCAAACTTCGAAAATATCATATGTAACACTACGTTAGTGTATGCCTCCCATTTAAAGAAATTTCTGTATTAATGTTGGTAATAAACTGTTCATAAATTTGTTTTTTGCTTTCCCTGAAAAAAAATTGTTTTCGGAAGTTTCTACCTTTCCCATGTCAGCGTCTCAAATAATATCGGGATAATGTAAAAGCCACTCGAGCATTTTAAAAGACAGTTTCATCCTCTCGTGTCGAAGTTAACTTTTGTCTTCCGTGTAGGAAAGAGTGCTAATCGTCACTTGTCACAAGCAAAAAGCGGTGGTGTCGGCTTATTCCTACGGGTGTATCTCCTTGAAGAAATAATTATTAAGAGAGTTATAATGTCTACTTAAGTGTGGTGTGCGTCGCCAAAGAAAAATACATTGTTTCCAAAATATAATTTATCAACTCTAATACCATTCTCCTCTTAAAAAGAGGCGTTCCAAAATGATTGTACGAATATTTCTGTAGTATCTGTGGAGATGCCTGTCCGACGGATATTAGATTGATACTAGTTTGTAATGCATACGCTATACAGCAAGAATGTCTTGTACTGTGTGGGAAAATCATGGCATGCGTCTGCAGTTGAGTAAGGTCTGGTTTTTGAATTAATGTGATTTGCCAGTTGGACACAAGATATGCACTTAGCGATTGGCAAGTAATGAAGTAATTGGTCTTGGAGAAAACAGTGGCATATCACATTTGTTCAAAAACCAGACTATAGGGAAACTTGTGGACAGGTTAGAAGGCAACGCCAAAAATGGATTACGTGGGTTTGTAGAAGGAAGAAGTGAATACGTCAGACATTCATTACCTGCAATATATAGTCAAGAATCCTTGAACAGAATACTGTTGAATAGAATCAAAGAATTGACCGGTAACTTCCCGATAGCTACACACCAGAAAACTGGCTGACTGTCAATATTGTGAATTTACTGAAACATTGACAATGGGTGTGAACTAACTACGTAGTATAGACGCGTAACCTTTGATGAATTCAATTGTGAAGAAGCCTCACGGATACAATTCAGGTTTAGTATTCATGACGATTTGCATGTGTGCGTACTTTGAATTCATGACAGGACTTGACGAATTCAGAAAAGGACAATCATCAGTTTTTGGAGTTTTTTGAAGGAGCCCATAACTTTGGAAAGCTGCTGATTACTAACAGTGTCACCACGAGGTGAAAATCGGAATGGACACATTCCTCCACATCCAAACAAAAAAAAGTGTTTCTTAATAAGATAAGTTAATAATATCCTTCTTTTGGGATATACTTAAGGGTACAAGTACGGGTAACTGCTAATGACTAACGCACGGGAAACTGCCTCTGAGGGTACTGCACGTAACTACACGTAAGGCTAACTGCTAATGGACAGAATCCCAGAGGCACAGTGAGATAGATGTACTCAGAGATCCTCACTCGTCGTGTACGTAATATTCGACGAAGGTGGTTGGGGAAGTAGTAAAAATGGTTGTTCCTCCACAAACCTTTACTGGTCTCACTGTACCCACATCGGCTGCAAAGTTACTGCCCTGAAAACCTCTGTCGTTATGCACAAGCATTCTGAAAATGGTGCATTAGACTAAAATGCTTTTGCGGGGTCATTGTTAAGGGTTAAGTTCTAGAAAAATATGAATGATTTAATGACCGATTGAAAGGACCATGCGTGTAATTAACAAGTTATCTAAAACAATGTTTGAAAATCATTTCAGAGACGCCACAATCAATTGCTTAGAGGGCATAAAGACGTGAGCCTCTACTCTTCCCTTTGTTCAAAATACGAGTATAACATCATTTATCATCACAGGGAACACGATGGTAAAGACATTTTGCAGGTGAAATGGCACATCCTATACCAGCGTTTCTCAACCGGTGGGTCGCGACCCATAGGGGGGTTCTTTAAATGTTATATTTATTTTCTGGAAAGTAAATAAATTTAATAATTTAATAAGTCATAAGTAAATAAATCGTACACATAAAATATATAAGAAAGTTTTTGTTTTGTAACAACAATTAAATTTAGCATGACATTTGTATTGTTTTGTTTGAACTATATAGTTTTGTAATATCTGGTTCAAATCTTTTAGAAAACATGTAATAAATAGTGTTTTCTAAAATTAGTGTTTAGTTGTAAGAAACTTTTTTTTGCTTTTAACACCCACTTAGTGTGACATTTGGCATATCTGTTTAAACTATTTTTTCAATGACCGGTTCAAATCTTGTAACACACAAAATCAGATCGTTTTCAATATACAAATTATTTCTTGATGTTATTATGTTCACAATTGCAGTATACCCGAGCTCGCAGAGGTACGAAATAGCTAAGGGAATAAACTTTTGCAGCTATTGATACTAATAAAGTCTACTTTTCCCACAGCTCGCTCATAGAAAGGATGTAGAACCAATCTTAGTTATATTTTCTTCGTTAGAAATGTAATCAATTATCTGGCTACGAAGTAATTTCAAGTGAGACCAGCTTTGACAATGATCTAATGTCAAGAGAATAGTTTTGAATACTAGAAGCAAAGTCACAAAGCTCACAAGTCAGTGGAAAAAAATTCAAAGTTGCCACCTACAACTCTCGACGCCCAAACGTAGTTTTCTTACAAAAGAATTTGTTTTGTCGTGAATAAAAAGTATCGTTTTGTCACGTCCTTGTATCTCAATATTTAATTGATAGTGATAGTAAAGAAAGTCGGCCAAATATGCCAGCTGAAATAATCATTCCTGTGAGATAACCAATTAAGTAAGCTAGTTGTTTCCAATGTTGAAAAATAACAGCATCTCTGATCCAATCTGTTTCTCCATTTTAAAGCCATATTAATATGGCACAAAAGTTTCAGTGTCTTCTGCTGCGAGACATTTACATACACATAACCTCAAACATTAAGTTCAGCACTCTTTTGCTCTGCCATTAATTCCAATTATCACAGAACAACTGTTAATTCTAGTCCAGTTTTCCTCAATATGGTACACCCAACATACATTTATACCGCCGGTTATAAACCACGCAAAACTCCACTATTACTGCGTCATCAAAACTGATTTCAATAATTTTCATTCTGGAAGGTAGAAGTATGCAAACACGCTCTCGGGTGGCTCATTGGTTAGCGCGCTCGCTTTCCACGTCCGCGGCACAACCCCTACCGAGGAAAATTATAACTGTGCGCTTTCCTTTCAAATGTCCCAGTATCTATTGCTGTGTGACGGTGAGAAAGCTCACCCTACGATTAAGAAGACCAGTGTATACGGTGAAGGGTTGTCTTCATGCTAACCACACGAACCCTTTATTGCATGGCTGAGAGACTGGGTTACCGCTGGTCGGCCAAGGCCCGTAGGGACAGAAGTATGCAAACGGTTTTGGTACGAGTCATCGAAGACGTTCGTCAATCTCTTGACGAAGGCAATGTAACAAGTATGCTTTTAGATTTTACCGATTCAGTAGACCATGGCATGTTTCTGGCAAAATGTAAATACTTCAGTTTTTCTGATTCTGCTTTATCGCGTGAATCTCAAGTCATTGTAGAAACAGACAACAGGTTGTAGTTTGAAAATACTTTCTCGTCACCCAACCCTTTTTATGTGGAGCCCCGGGACTCTTTACTACATTTTTCTTCCTGATCTATGTAAATGATATACCCTCTGTTACGAATGAGCAGTCGTCATATGAATGACTTACAGATTTATGTTAGCGGGAAATCTTCTGAAGTGGCCCATTTAGCTTGTAAAACAATCTCGATTTGACTTCTTTACTCAAATGGTCAGTGAGGAATGTCCCTAAGGTAAACCCATTAAAACCTCAATCAATTATAATTGGCTCCTGTCAGTCCCACAAAACACTTAAAAATCTAAATATTCCTCACATCATACTTAACAACACTATTGTTCCTTTCTGCTCTCAAGTTAAAAATCTCGGTCTGACCATCTATAAATTCCCAAATTGAGAATCCCATGCTCGAGACACCGTAAAGTGTATGCGTCAATGTACTCACTCAAATGTGCTTACAAATGCCTTCCACCCAAAACCAAAAAAACTACTTGTACACTTCCTCTTGTTCGCTTTCTTCGTTACGATGATATGGTGTACGGTAACGTTAGAAATCAACCGCTGAAACTCTGCAAAGAACTCAAATTGCATGTGTTACGGTTCAATGTAATAATAAGGGAAAGTGGAATCAAAATATGCTTGCATTATCACCAATGGTGAACACTAAAAGCGGTTATATTCAAACGAAATAAGTAAACAATTGTTCAAAATTAAATTTTGATTGAGATTATTATTTGTGAGTAAAGTAAAGAAAACCAATAACTTAACAACAGTGTGCACTTTTAATTGCTTATTACAAAAAAACCTTGCCCGTTACAAACATATGCTCCACAAATTTGAAATCGGAGCACCATTTTCCATAAGAAACAGCCATTATAATACACATTTAAGAGACAAAACGTTAAATGTTGTCGACCAGTGTTACTAGTGATTCCGGGCGCGTCAACAGCTAAGGTCATTGGTCCCGTAACTGTAGTACCAGTGGCTGTTATCTTGCCCCGCTGGACGGCGAGATTCGGCGCCGAACTACATAGGCTAGCTGGGTTTTCCCCAAACAGGTATCTCCCACCGCCGGGGCACCACCTCAGCCGGGATAGGCATTATGCTCCCGACCAATCTTCCGGCAATTATGGTAGTGTAGTGCGTGCAAGTGTGTGTGAGTACAAGCGCGCGCGCGCGTGTGTGTGTGTGTGTGTGTAAGTAAGAGGTGAGGATAAGGCAAGGGAAAGGAAAGATCGCGCGCGGTCCGTGACCTATTTGTTGAGGTTTTGCTCCGGCATTCGCCTGGTGTTGATCGGAGAAACTACGTAAAACTACCGATCAGAGCAGCCGGCCGCTGGATTTCCCCTCCAGACAGCGTGAGAACACGACCCAACTATCTGGCTAGTGTCGAAAATCCTGCCACCGTCGGAACTCGAACCTCAGGACTTCTCGACACTGCAGTGCCAACAGTTGATGCCCTAAATCACATCTCACTGGTTGAAGCGTTTGTTTCGGAAAGGTGCTACGTCAGTGGTGTCAAGGTTTCTACTGGTGGCAGTGGCATGCGTCGTGGCTCCATGGCATGATACGAGCTTCTCTGCGCAACTAGCGTCGGGGAAGGGAACTGTTAGTAACCCCGCCGATTTACAATAGATGTCGTTGTCTCTAGTGGCGGAGTAATGACCTGCGTGGAGAGGCGATTTCGTCGTGGCACTCGTGCCGCTGACTCCCGCTCATGGCATCGACCTTGACAACACTGTGCTACGTCCTCACGTTTGACGCCCTTTGGGCCCACTGTGCGGGGTGGGCGCGCCGCGTGGCGTCTTTCGAGGAATCCGGGAGCGTCGCAGCGCGCGTCGCGTCGCGTCGTGTGGCGGGGGCGCGCGTTTTCCGCGAAGCGCCATTGTGGCGGCGCGCCGGTTCGCCTTGAATGATGGACGACATTGGCCGCGATACTCCACGGAATCGCTCTCCCTCTTTCCGAATGGGCGGCGCTTTTCTGACGCGGAATCTATGTTGTCGTGCATATAAATCTGCAAGGAAGAAAGTTGTTGTCCTTGGCGGTGGCTGCACTGCATGTTGGCAATGAAGGCTTGGTATGGCTGTTACGTGAAAGTCAAGGCTGATGCCAGTGCATTGAACGTGTAGCGGCAAATCGAATTTTATATAGATCGGTAGTTGATACATGTTTAAAGTAGCAATTGCCTTCCAAATCTTCCCCATGTATACAATCCTCTTCGACATTACAAAGTTGAGATGCTCCCGATTTCTTGAATCTTTATATTACATCGTGCAGTGATCGGCTAAAGGAAGTAATGAACCACTCATGTTGGGCATTTGACTTCATCATTTCAAGAATTGACCTGTGTATATCCCAAGTTAAATTGTAGAAATATATAAATTGTAAGACAATATATATTTCTGAACGTTTCGAAAAATATCAATATTCTGGCAATATTAAATATGTTATTTCTATTTAGTTTGAATGAAAACGGTGCTTAAAAGAATAGAAGTAAGTCTTTTTCCTTTCTACGTTTTCTCATTTATTTCAATTTTTGAACGATTTCTTAACTTTGGAAAATAAATGAGAAGAGTCTGTTACTAAATAAAGAAAAGGGAATCTGTCGAATTTTTGTTATTGATTCCCAGGGTTCCATTGAATATAAAATGTCCCAGCAGTGCCACTAGTTAACAAAAAATGGGCTTCTCGTGTAACTGATTCAGTCTAATAGAAAAGTGGCCCAAATGTAGGTTTTACATGTTGCTGATTTTGAGAGGCTAGTGAACTGTTGTAGCTAGTGACCAAGTGGCCCTACGTAGGTGGCGAATAAAAAAAACTTAAGAGAAAAAGACATAGAAAAATAAAATTGTCACTACAGAATGCTTGTTCTTTTCACACGTGTAGTACCTATTTTTGACAAGTGTACAGATTAACTCCCTGTTAAGACAGCCCCGTTGGCGCGGAAACTTGAGTCACGTCCAAAAAACTCGGAGTTGAAATCTGGGATTTGAGTTTCGCGACATGGGTGCTTTCTCAATGAGATTGTGGTGTCGATATATTAGCATACCATCCACCGCGCATCTATCGTTCCATCGATAATTCATCTCGCATTCATGTCTCCCAATAACCCCCCAAAGTCATCTCCACCATAAAATTCCAGTGAAAGGCACAGGCAAGTCACCATCATATATTAAATTTCATTTTTCGTTGCAAAAACTCGAATATTCTTCGTAAACGAAAGCTTATGTTTGAATAAAAAATCAACCATCTACTGCATTGACTCAGTGTCGTCTATCCGACGTGACTGATTTTCGACACTAACTTCAAAGCTTGGTCGAATTCACCACTGTCTGGAGAAGAATTCTAGCGGTCGCCTGCTCTAATTCGTGCTTTTCCATGGTTATTCCGATAAGTACCAGAGGAGTACCCTACTAAGAGGCCACGTACTACCTGCGATTTTTCTTTCATCTTTGTTCTCTGCTTTTCCTTACACACACACACACACACACACACACGCACGCGCGCGCGCGCGCGCACGTATTGTATACTTGTACGTCGGTAGCTGCGAGCTTGTCCCAAATGGGACGGTGCCCTGTTCGGGGAAATATCTGGAGAGAAAATCCCCGAAAGCCAACTTACAGGGTGGTGCCGAATCTCACTTTCCATAGTGGAGAAGGAACAATGTCATTCCATGGTCTCTGTCGGGGAAGTCCTAGATTTCGTGTCCCTACGGCGGCATCATTTTTGACAGTAGCTACATAGATCGAATTCTGCCTCTGTCTGGAGGAGAATTCTAGTGGCCGGCTGTCTGATCGGTAGTTTTCCGTGGTTTCTCCGATCAACACCAGACGAATGTCAGGGCAGCACCCTAACAAACAGTTCACGGACCGCGCGCGATCTTTCTTTTCTCTTCCTTATCCTATCCTCACCCCTTACATACACTTCCTCGCACTACACTACCACACATCTTGGGAGACCAGTCGGGAGCTTAGAACTGACGTGGCTGTGACGCTTCTCCGCTGATGGGAGATACCTGGTTAGGGGAAACTCCGCAAACCGACATGTAGGTCTCGCCGCCCTGCGGAGAAAGATCACTGCCACCTCCCGCGGTAAAACATGCACAGCACTTACGGGACTATCATCCTTGGCTGTCGACCTATCCGGAATTACTAATAAATCAATTAGTCAATCAACCTCCAGCGCATCGGACCCACCAATGTTCAGGTTGAGATTCATTGTAATCAACATCATCGTCTCCTATATTATTTCAGTAGTGTACCGTCCCTTTGCGGCTCTCACACACCACCAATCTTTATAAATGAAGTCTCTAAAGAAAGAGAAGTTTAGGGCGGTGTGACGAATTGCATTTTGACTTCAAAAGTACAAGAAAGATTTGTTTAAAAACGCAACTAAATATTAATATAAAATGCAAAACCCGCAACGCACATCAGAAATTTTGTATTTATTTCGTTAAATAAATCCTGAAGAAGCGTTCTAGGGTCTTAAAAACTAAAATTTTGAGGCTAAAGACCAAAAGTCTCAAAGAAACGTTCGTCACATCGTAATCTACAGAATGAGATCTTCATGACCATTCTATTACTTTTGGGGGTTTGACGCTTCTCGATTCTACCCCACCTGTTCAGAGGCTGTAGAATCTGCAATTCAATGTGAAATGACTAAATTACATGATATTCTATGCGATTGAATCACACAGGTGTACCTCTTTGCTCGATAACAAAGTTAAATAATTATAGTTTGTATTGACAAGGGTGTATGATCTTGTTATCAATTACAAAGTGACATAGAACAAGTGAGGAGGACAAGAGGGTCTTGAAGAAAAATGAATATTATAGATTTAATGTGGAAATGGAAAAACAAGGAAGATGGTGGGGTATAGCATGCGAGAGTTCTCGCACCAGTACGCTAGTCCTGTTTATTCCATTTAGATTTGACCACGGGATTGTGGGGAAAAGCCTGCTGTCCCCGAGCGAGCGCGTCGCGGGCGCGTGGGTGTGCCACAAGGCCTCGGGAGGTGCCGGCGGAGGCGCAGCGCCCGTGCGCTCTGGGGCGGACGCGCGCGCACGCGCAACCTCCGCGCGCGTGCGGTGCGTGGGTATGCCGTGATTTATACGCACTGCGCGATACGGCTGCACGGACGGGCGGTACGCACGATCTCGAGCGCAGGTGGGGAAACAAGGCCCTCCTTTCGATCCTGCGTGCTACGAACGGGGGCAGGGACACGCGAATCGAGGCAGACTGCAAGGAAATGAAATAATCGAGGGCCGCAAGTGGCCAAGTTGTCGTTCTTGAGCGAGAGGAATAAGCTTGGTAGGATTTTTATGAACACAAATGGTATGTTGCTTTTTTACTTTCCCGTATACTATACGTACGTATAGTAAGAGGGGAAAGTTATGTAATGCTGCGCGGAAAAACGGTGGATTTTCGGCAGAAAAACTCTTACTACAGGGCCTCGGTGACGAAAAAGTGGATAAAGCCAGTTGCTACATTAAGGAAAAAAATCTCCCAACACGTGGTGCAGACAGAATCCCTGTTTTGCGGGTTCGTGATACCGAAAAACTAATTGAAAGCAAAATGTCTGTTCGTCCGACTGTCCATCTGTGAACAACGCTAACGATTAAACCGTTCAGCCGATTTTCTCCCAAATTGATATTTCCCAATCTATTTAACTGATCTCGTGGCCACTTGAATTTGAAACTGATATTTTAATTGGGGGGGGGGTACTTTATATGAAGCCCATGGGACATTTTCAAAATTTAAAAAAAAAAGGCTCAATTTTTTTTTAATTTTTTTTTTTTTACATTTCTTGTAAGAATAGAGTAAAATACACTTATTAAGGTGGCATAGGTCCGATTTTAACGGTTAACTCTGAACTTTCGAAAATTGCAAAATTGCAGATAGAGATTTTTCCTTCAAATAAAATGTGTTCTTCATAGTGAGTTCTTTCTTCAAGGTCATATACATTTTTTTAAACATTTTCGTAGTTTTCGCGCAATATTTCGTGCAATTTGTGCAATTTTTTTAAAAAAAATATACAAAAAACAAGATTTTCTCAAAAACGGCTCAAATTTTTCTTTAAACTTTTGGTAGTAAAATGTAATTTTTTGGACTTGTCTCTCACGTCGTTAATATTTACACTATCGGCGATTTGTTGACATTATTATATTAATGAGAATACGTGCTTTAAATAATGTCAAGTAAAGTTTCTCGAAAACTCAACCGTTTTCTGTGAAAACTAGCTCGATATTCTGCATTTCAAAAGCACTCAAACGCCATTTTCACATAAATGGAGTTAAATTTTGTCTTCAAATTTTTCGAACGAGTAGTGCTAATTGCACACTTCAATTTAACATAAAGAGCATTATGATGTATTTTGTTTTTTCAAAAATTTTAAAAATGTAATTTTTTTAATGATCTCTCAGGCCGTTATATGCACATTTCTAGCAAATTGTAAACATTGTTGTATTTGTTAGTTAAAGTGCTTCTGATAATTTTTTTCGAAAATTCAAAAATTATCTGTGAAAATGGGCTTCAAATTTCGAATTTAGAGGAGCACTTAAACACCATTTTCTTAACAACGACTCCACATTTTTCAAAGAAAAATGCCATTTAGAACGAGGTTTTACTGTTTTTAATATTCTTAAAATATTTCCTTTCTACTATTACGAAAGCGAAAAACTAAGAAATTTTTTAAAAAAATGTACTTTGGACGGCGATAGATGGCAGCTGACAAGAATGTGTGGCAAGTCCGAATAGCTAGCCGCGACCAAAGGAAATAGAAAACTAATACGGGAAAGTCTGTGCCATTCTGTTACACGACTAGTTTCTTTTCTGGTGTGAAGCTGCAGTTAATGAGATTTGGCAGGAGTACTGGGACACAGAGAAAAGGAAATCCAAAAGACGTGTTTATAACCCTTGTTATTTTGGCAAGGGTCAACAACGTATTTTGTGTGCCATTTGGATCCGAACCAAAGTAACGCAGAACTGAAAATAATTTCGATGTGCGTAACCACGGTGGAATGCCATATGTGAATAATAAGGAACTTGTAATATCATGATGTGTTTTAGATATTTTCTTCACCTGGCGCCTTTTTTGAAGTTGGACTTGTATGTTAATTTGTTTTTTGAAATTCTATTTAAAAAAATTAACACAGGACTTAATGATTAAATATATGTGGTCTGCAGTAGTAAAAATTGCTGCAACATTAAAAATGCTGCAGTACATGAGGTACAAAACCATACAGTATAGTTTTTCAATATATAAATATTCATTATATATTTAACACATACAGTACAACTATTCTTTACATGCTAAGAATATCCAAAAAGTTTCTTTTCAATAACGCAACTCATAAATTATACGATAAATAATCGTCAATAGTTAACGGCGGGCGGCCTCTTCCTTTGAGCTTTGCTATCGCATAACATCAGCTTTGTCGTAAGCACTGACGCACTCAGATGAGAATTGAGTTGGTAGGTGCAGAATGAGAAAAGGTAGAATAACGGAATCAAATATTTGCATGTTTCAATCAAAATCGAAACTTTCATTGTTTTGTATATTTCCCGTACACCTGGGTGTCTAAGGGAGCTATAGACGCCTCTCACATGGCCGGCAGCTGTGTAATTCTCTTTCAATTTCTGCGTACATTGAAAATTAGTAACGTAAATAAGTAACAAGTTACTTTGTTGTTAAATGGTTTAAAACAATACTGCAGAATGATCAGTTCCTGTGGATCAGTAACATTGCCGTTTTAACAAGGAAGTTTCAGGGGAGGGGTATTACAAACCAAAGCCATTCAATGTTTACCACCGCCTATCAGTGATGAAGTCAATCTAATTTTTCTTGAGTATACTAGTAAGTGGGTACTGAATGTAAAAAGATTTATTTATGTAAATCAGGATACACTGAATATTGGTGCTTTCTCTGATATCTTGGCATATTTAATATCATCGACAATATTTCTGTCCCGCATCATAAATACAATGTCTTAGCTGACAGTAATTCATATCAATTTTTCTTACTAGTGTGTACCCTATATTTCCCCTTCCTCGCAGGGTCCAAAGAAACGTCACTGTACATGTAGATGAAGGCTACAAGTTCGTGACCCCTTAAGACATTTTTTCACCATGTGATTGTAACGTGGTTGGCTTCTCACAGCCCTAGACATTTTATCTAATCATCCCAGCCGTAATCAACTTAATCATATTGCTCTTCGACATTTACCCCGCATGATCACACTACTATCCTTCATAGGTCGGCAGGCAGAGGCCTTCCACCTCTCTGATCAGCTGAGTTTGTCAAGTAGTAAGCCTCCTTTTTGTGTATACTCTGAAATTAGTAGGGCACTCATCATCATCATCGCTTTTTGAAAATTGGCCCCTTTTCGATTAAAATGTTTCCCTTCACAATACAATCCTTGTTATGTGTCGTGCCAGAGGTTACATTATGATGCCTCCATTTATCATCGTGTGTGGGCAGGAGCGCTGTGCGTAGCGGAGGTCTTCGGGAGACGCAACCTTTGACCCGCAGTCAGAGGTCTCTGTTGCTGCGCGCGCTGCGCTAACTGCCCGTCCTCGCGCCCTCGCCCTCGCCCTCGCCCTCTCCCTCTCGCCCTCGCCCTCGCCCTCGCCCTTGCCCTCGCCCTCGCCCTCTCACCCTCGCACTCGCCCCCCTTGGCCTCGCTCTCCCGCTCTCGCGCCCACGCCCTCTCGCCCACGCTAGCTAGCTCTCTCTAGCTAGCTCTGGCTCTCTCCCCGGACACTCTCCCCTTCACCCCTCTCGTCGTTTCACGGACCTTCTGCTACCCTCCCGCCCTCTAACCTTCCGCGCCCCTCGCCGGCCACGCCGCCACGCCGCTGAGGCAGCCACGGGTCGGGCGCCCTCGCGCCTCCGGCGTCGCGGACTGCGGCTCCCAATCCGATAATTGGCGCAAGGTCAGGCTGCGGCGCCGCCGCCGTCGCCGCCGCTCCAGCCGCTAAGTGACCCGCTCCTGACCTCCCGCGCCCCCTCGCCGGGATGAGCCGGAGACCCCGTTCGTGCAACAGCTGCTGCCTGCAGCGGCCCCCGCGCCGCGCCGCGCCGCGGGCCAACACGTGGGGCGACTGCGGCGTCTCTCTTAAACCTGGCGCTCGCGACAGGCGTTTCAAGTGCAATTGAGGCGCTCAGAATAATAACGGCAGATCCCAAACGAAGTTCGTTTGGAGAAAAATTACCTTTTCTATTTTTGTTCACGTTCAGTTTCACTCCACACAAATTTCTGAAAGTGGAATTTGAAGGTTTGGCCCTATCGCAATTCATTTGATATTTCAGCATATGATAAGTATATGACAGGTGTCATGTCATACTTGAAATTGTAAATGCTGTTATTCTGCCGTTATTATCCTGAGCAAGTCCTGCTACAAGTCGTAAGCCCCCGAGCCGTCAGGGCAACTGCATGTAAGTAAGGGGTGAGGATTTGACAAGGAAAAGGAAGGTCCGCGTCCGTGGCCCGTTTGTTAGGATACTGCTCTGGCATTCGCTTGGTGTCGATAGGAGAAACGAGGGAAAACTATCGATCGGAGCGGCTAGCCGCTAGAATTCTTCTCCAGACAGCAGCTGAATTCGGTCTATCTCTCCAACTTGTAAAGGAAATTCTGCCATCGCCGGGACTCGAACCTTAGGACCTCCAGATCAGAGTCACTGCAATAATGAAAGTTATGCCCTAAGCCACCTCAGCCGGTTTTCGTTTCATAATAAAGTGAATTCTGCAATAAGACCATTTTGGAGTTCAGAAAATACTCTAGTTCGTGTGAAACGCATATTATTTTGAACTATTTTAAGGCAGCATTTAAAGAACTGAATTGTCACGCGATTCAATATTGTATTTTATTTGGGTTGGCGACAAGTAAAATGCAAAATAACATATTTACTGTACAATTACTATACGAACTCGTATTCAGCGATCCTTCACAAAACGTCTTACAAACGATTTTAGATATTCGCCCACCCGCGTTTTTCTAGAAAATTAAACAACAAGAAGTATCTGTTGATAAAACTCATTTCTGACCTGAAACTACATTAGTATTTTTACAACAAGACACAAACTTTGTCATATTATTGTTTAGGTATTTAAAAATTATAATTTTATTGCAAATTATGAAGGAATACTTTAGCTACCGTGTGGAAATTTCTCATTAAACTGTTTGAAACACACAACACCATGTCTGTTATCTGGTATTATCTAAAATCATGTACGGGTTTCTTAGGAGGTTCATATGACGTACCTCTAAAATTTACGAAATCTTAAAAATTGTCACGCAGAATTTTTGGCCAGATCAGGCGGAAAATATCCGTTTTGGGGAAACCTTTTGAACTCTTTGGTTTCTCATGTTCTTATGGTTGATTTGTTTCAACAAATGATGTGAACTTACTTAATGAAGAGGCTTTTCTTACAATTATTATAAGAAGTACGCTAAAGCAAAAGGGACAAAAAAGTACGCATTTATCGCCGTCTCTCAGAATATAATGATGTCACAAAGGTTGTTAGCCTACAAAAAGCGTGACTGTATTACGTCCAATCACGTTTCAAAAACATCAATTACTCTTCATTACAGTTAAATAGTGAAGACATCATAATCGATTAAGTTGCCTCGTGAAGTGGTCAGAATACAGATACGCTCTGAACTACCACCATGGCAGTCAGTTTTTTAAATGATCTTCTCTGACTTTTCTGTTGGTTTAACATCAATTTAAATGAATTTTCGCTTTTAAGCGCTATCACATGTTTTTAACGTTACGTTTTGTGTCTGGTAATAAGAATTTCATTTTCAATTAGCGACCAATTGCTCACTTTAAGGACTTTAATAAGAAATTGATATCCTTGACTCCATGCCACAGAACATAAAAGATATTGCCCCTGCTTCTTTTGCAACCACGTTCAATATAGTGTTTTGTAAAAATAAATCACTAAAAGTAAATTAATATATTCCTTTTTTCGTGTAACCTGTGTCGTCTCGTGACATTTTCTTATATAAGAGAACTTCCAGACGTGATTAATGTACTTACTGGAAGACTTCACGTTTTAATTTGATTTTGTACAATTTATCCTTAATTTTTTAGTTACCTGTATTTGCATTAATGCGCCTGCACCTTCATTTGAATTCAAACTTCTCCGTCTTCTGTACTAAAAGTACTCGTATCTAAGAGCATTTTGTGATTCCCTACTAAATTAATTATGAAACAAATTACAAGAAAACAATGTTGGCTGCATATAGAGAACATACGAATATAAACATGGTCTTATTCTGTAAAAGAGAACGCAGTTACATTAACATAAAAAATAAATTGTTTTGGTAAGTGAAATAGTTCAATCGAAACCGCAAGAAACTTGCATCGACAAGAGCGCTCCCAAGCGGATTATTTGTCAACCAGAACCGCGTTGACGCCGCGCCACTTCTCTTCGATTGTCACATCGCGCCGTCGCATTTCGAAACGGTCATTTATATCCCATTTGTTCGCTGACGTGCGCCTCCGTCTGCGGAGCGTGATGCTTGAATGCAGAATTTTTGAAGCGCCTGGCCTTCTGACGAAGATGACGGCGGCATCGTTATCCAACGGATTGGCTCTACGACCATCGTCATTGACGTCGGCGTTGAACAGTTAAAAAGAGAAGAAAAATATTGCAACAAAAATAACAAATTCAATCTTGATATACAAATAAAATAATTCAAATTAATATACAAATACAACATAGAAATTTATTTCACAACCAGATAAAGTATATTTATCGTCTTCTGTAGTATGTGATTTGATTTGATTCCAATTTTTAATAAACTAAAAATTGAAAATAGGTAAAGTCAGGACAAATAGTTTGATGCGCCGCCACCAGGGGAACCTGCGTCACTTCTTGGAGTGCCCAGGGAAATTCATGGATTCAAAATTGTTTATTACCCATAGGCGATAAAGAGTTTCCGTAGCAGCATATTTTTGGCAATTATAAAGCGTTTTAATCTTATGGTTACACTAAAATATATTAAGTACGCATATCTGTTCCACAAACTGTTTTGAACCACCGGATCGTTTGCTCACAAATTTTGCACCAGCAATTTAAGAAGCGGAGGAAAAGAAAAGACAAAAAAACAACGGAAGTGTGTGATCCATGATCGTTTCTTCAAGTTTATTTACTCGAGATGGACATTCGACCACCCCGTCCGCTCTATCCGCTCCGTCCATTGTGCTCACCCC
The DNA here is from genome assembly GCA_031308135.1 of Acheta domesticus. NCBI lineage: Eukaryota > Metazoa > Arthropoda > Insecta > Orthoptera > Gryllidae > Acheta > Acheta domesticus. Next base: position 135,719,687 of record JAHLJT010009436.1, read on the forward strand.
GTTCACTCTGTCTACCCCATCCATACTGTCCACCCCATGTAACAAGGTTTTGTTTGCCTGATATTTTTCTTTCTAGACGTTTAGTTGTTGTTTTTTTTCTTTCTAGATGTTTCTGATTGGTTGCATGAATTGCCTCAAGATTCAGTGTAAAATATTCGGAATTATATTTCTGACCCACGTAGTAAGTCTACATGTACTCTTACGCATTCGCTTCCCATCCATTCTCAGCATATCACGGCTAAGCCCAAGTGCTAAGTCTCAGTCAAAGTGCTAAGTCTCATTACAATCTTGTAATAAGAAATTTCGTTGTATTGTTATCAGAACTCAACTGTTCTATGCTTTCAAACCTTTTGTCTGTCTTCGTCAGTTTTGCGAGATCCGTCCAAACTTGTTCTTCACTTGTGAAATAGTTGAATAAATAACGCTTATTTATAGTGGATGAAAGAGTTCAGTAGGAAAGATCATCAATCAATTCCGACTTCGTATAATTTCTGTAATCATGAGAATTTTCATTCTCCTCGGTAATTTATTCGAACCTCAGTATGTCAAATAGTCTCTAAATAACACTCCGTCCTTAGATATTCTGCAATAATAAAATAAATAGAATCTAAAATAGTTAAGAATCAGAGAAATTCCCAAACAAAATTAAACTAGTTGAAACCAAACAAAAATCAAATTATGCATTAGGTATTGTTAATTTATTTGAAAAAGGTATCATTACGTCGAAAAGCTGTCAAAAATACGCACATACGCCTGTATATAAATGTAGGTAATGAGGACATCTTTGATTCAAATGCTTACAATGCCGACAATATCTCACCCCCTAAACCATTGTTACGTTATTATACATCATGACGATTCTTGTAAGCATGTATTGTATTCGATGGATTCATTCATGATGTTATTACTTTCCCGTATACGAACGTATATACGGAGTAATACACTTAGTATAGGGAAAGTTATGGAATGCTGCGCGAAAAAAGGCAAATTTTCGGCAGAAAAAAATTCGTTGCCGGGCCCTGATAACGAAGCAGTGGATAAATCCAGTTGCTAAATCTTACGAAATATTCGTAAGGCGAGAAAGTAAAAAAATCCCCTAACACGTGGTGTAGTCAGAATCCCTGTTTTGTAAGTCCTTGATACCGAAAAAAACATTGAAAGCCAAACGTCCATCCGTCCGTCCGTCCCTCTATCCGTCCGTCTATCCGTCCGTCCGTCTATCCGTCCGTCCGTCTATCCGTCCGTCCGTCTATCCGTCCATCCGTCTATCCGTCCGTCCGTCTATCCGTCCGTCCGTCTATCCGTCCGTCCGTCTATCCGTCCGTCTATCCGTCCGTCCGTCTATCCGTCCGTCCGTCCGTTTATCCGCCCGTCCGTCCGTCCGTCTATCCGTCCGTCCGTCCGTCTACCCGTCCGTCCATCTGTGAACATTACTAGCGCCTAAACCATACGGACGATTATGTTCAAATTGAAGAAACACCTGTCGATCTGGCTCGAGACGAAGCTTTGAGATTTTGAAAAAGATTATGTAAAATTTGGGAGTACTTTACATGAAGCTCCCCGAACACTTTCAAAATTTTCTCAAAAACGGCTCCAAATTTTTTCTTCAAATTTCTTGAACGAAGAGTAAAGTACACTTATTAAGGTGGCGTAGGTCCGAATTTCGCGGTTAACTCTATATTTTCTAAAATTGCAAAAGTTTGAATTTTTTTCGTCTTCTTCCGACAACTACAAAATTAAAGATAGAAATCTTTTCTTCAAATAAAATTTGTTCTCCATAGTGAGTTCTTTCTTTGAGGTTATGTAAATTTGTTAAAAAAATTTAGTAGTTTTTGCGCAACGTTACGTGCAAAATGTGTAATTTTAAAAAAATACAAAAACAAGATTTTCTCAAAAACGGCTCTAAATTTTTTCTTTAAACTTTTGGTAAGGATAGTGCCTAATGTCCTCTATGAGAAGACATAAACGCCATATTGCAATATTCTTTTCTTTTTTTCAAAAATTGTAAAAATTTAATTTTTTGGCTGGTCTCCCGCGTCGTGAATATTAACATTAGCGGCGATTTGTTCACATGATTATATTTACGAGAAAAAGTGTTTTGAAATTTTGTTCAAGTAAAGTTTCTCGAGAACTCAACCATTTTTTGTGAAAACAAGCTCAAAATTCCGCATTTTCAGAAACGCTCAAACGCCATTTTCTCGTAAATGGCTGCACATTTTTTCTTGAAACTTTTGTAACGGATAGTGCTCATTACACTCTTTAATATGACGTAATGTTTATTTTTGAGTTATTTTTTGTTTTTTTAAAAAGTGTATAAATGTAATTTTTTTGAAAGATCTCTCACATTTTTATTACGCACATTACCAGCAATTCGTAAACATTATAATTTTTGTTAGTGTAAGTGCTTTAAATGACTTTAAAGTTTTTTGAAAACTCAAAAATTTTCTGTGAAAAACAGCTTCAAATTTCGCAGTTTTAGTATTGCTTAAACGCCATTTTCTTAAAAAACAGCCATAAATTTTTAACCCTAGGATGCATGGGCCTATGAAACTACACGAATGCATATGCAGGGCCTCCGAGGCCCTGCGACATTTTCACTCAAAAATGCAAATTTTTTTAATATTCGTTTCTTTAGAGCATACATTTAAATAAAATTAAACCCATACCATTCAACAAATGCTTATTTATTGCAATATTTGTTAATATAACACATAATATTACACTTATTCATTGTGAATTTTTGTAGAATATCTTTACAAGCATGAGGAACAAACAATATGGCTATGTTCTTTGCACACAGATCTGTTACATTTTTCACATACCATTGTGCTTTTCCTGTGTCTTTCATATGGGCAGAAAGAACGTCTTCTTCTTTGTTGCACACATCTAAATGTTTCTGGGGTGGGTTCTGGACGCACTATACCGCCCAATGAAAGAGCATGTTGCAATGATTTGGGTAAATTTGGTTGATTCGCTCTCCTCTCCATGAGGTTTCTAACTAACTCAAACGACAAGTCTTTCAAGAATAATCTTCTTGTATCATTTCTTCTTGGATAAAACTCTAAATTTTGAGCTGAAAATATAATTTGACTGTTTAGTGCAGCAACGTCCATAACATTCATCCACAAGACGAAAGGCCACCGCCGAGTTTGTCTCTTGCACGTGTAATTTTTCACTTTCTGATCCATTTGATCAACACCACCTTTTGTTTCGTTGTAAAAGCATATAATTTCTGGTTTATTTTTCATATTGTTGCTATCAATGGCCTTGTCGTGATGCATTGTGCTTATCAGAATTACCGCTCTTTTCTTTTTAGGCACATAGCTCACCATTGTTACTTTTCCCTTGAATCCAAAAAGGGAAGACTTTATCTCTCTCAGTGCAGATGGCAACATTTCTTTTGGTATGTCAGGCTTGTTATGTCTCAGAGTCCCGACAACTGTGATTCCTTTTTGAAGCATTTCTTCAGCAAGTGGAACACTACAAAAGAAGTTATCAAATGTGATGTTCCGTGATGAACCTTCAACAATCTTTGCCAAATCATTTACAACTCCTCTTGCCAAGTTCTTTTGTACTGGCTCGTTTGGCTTTCTTCCAGTGTAAATGGTTCCGTTTATTGCGTAAGAATTTTTTGAATCAGAAAGCCAAAAAATTTTGATGCCATATTTAGCGGGTTTTTTGGGCATGTATTGTACGAAACTGCATCTACCTCGGAATGAGAGCAACTGCTCGTCAATAGTAAGATATGCATTAGGAGTCATAACATTTTGACAGTTCCCAATGAACATTTCCCAAACATATCTAAAGGCAGCAAGTTTATCTGTTTGGGCACGTGACGCTCTGGTGCGCCGATCATCGAATCTAATAACTCTTCTAATATCTTCAAATCTATTTACAGACATAGTAGCTCTGTACAGAGGGTTTTGCTTTTGATCTAAAAACAGTTCCCTAACTGGTACATCCCAGCTTTTCTCCACACCAGCAAGAAGTAATAATCCAAAAAATGCATTGATTTCATCAACGGTAATTTGTCTCCAAGTTTTACCCTTTTCTGTTGCAATTCGCCTTCCCTCTAAATTCGAACATAGCAATATTTCATCAATAATATTTTGAGTAACAAAATAGTCCCATGCCTGTTTAGGTGTTGAAGTAGTTATTCCTCTTTTAGGGCCAGAAGTCCATGTAATAATATTATGTGCAAGTGTACGAGAAGAAACTGGAGAATCATGTTGCCAAACAGTACCATTTCTACTTATAAATGTTCCAGCAGTAGGGGGGCTAGTAACACTCACCGAAATATCAGCGTCGCTTTCTGAACAAGAACTTGTGCTGTGATCATCACTTTCAATATCTGTCACTAAAGGATGATATTCTGGATCTAAATCTGAATCATCACTGTTTACATCATCAAGAACTTCCTCCTCAATCAACCATTCTTCCACCGTAGGTTCAAAATCACCAGCTGAAGCTGAGACGTAACGTCTATCACGTGAAAAAGCCATACTTCAAATTGAAAGCACACGGCGCAATTCCCACTCCTTGCCAAACTGTTTCGCAGCTGAAATCTTACTAACAATACGCAAGATTCTCCAAGATTGCTTGTCAACAATGGAAAAACACGATAACTTTGTTTCTCAGAATGAACCACGCATTGTAGAAGCCTGCTTATCGCCCCACGCTTCGAAATCTGACTTTTTCACGATAGGGCCTCAAAGGCCCTGCATATGCATTGACGTAGTAGAATTGTATTTTAGTAACTATCTATAAAACTTCTAAGAATTCTTCCTTTGCGAGAAGATCAAATGAAAGTAGAATAATCAATTGAAGATTACACATCCGGCCAGTTCTCATATTTCCAGCATTGCAGAGTAACAAGAGAAATAAAAACCGATAGGGCCTCGGAGGCCCTGCATATGCATCCTAGGGTTAAAAGAAAATTGCCATTTATGACTAGGTTTTTGTGTTTTTTAATATTCTAAAATTAATATTTCCGTTCTACCACCAGGAAACCGAAGAATTAAGAAAATGCAAAAAAATATACTTTGGGCGGCGATAGATGGCAGCTGGGAAGAGTATGTGGCAATTCCAAATAGGAAATAAAAAGCTAATACGGGAAAGTCTTTGCCATTCTGTTGCACCACTAGTTTTTTTGCGATGTAATTTTATCTCAATATAATGTTGATGTAGGTTAGCATTTGTTACAGAAGCGTAACGAAATGAGTTCCGCCTCGCCCACAAGACTTTTATCCGTCTCCCTTCATAAAAGTGTATATCAAACACAAGAAGTGTTAGCACTTTAAATAATAAAATACCCTTTGACAAATTCGAATTCATCAGTATATGATTAATAACAAATAATGAAAAACTGCCTTTATTATTTAATTTTATGAAATTAAAACTGTTGTAGAACCTAAATGAATTGCTTACCTTTATTGATTAAGAAACAGGGTTACATGAGCTACCGAAGCGTAAAAAATCGTTCTTCCGGAAATGCTGTTTTTAATCTTTTATTACATCAACTATCGCAAAGTATCAGAAAAAGTATTAAGTAATTAATAATTATTACAATCGCTAAACCTTCAGCATAAAAATAGGCCCTTTACCGCATTGCGGGCCTTGCGGGCCCGAACGTTACGCCACTGATTCGTCACTGAAAACTTTTCTAAATGCTGACTCTTATTGCTTAATTTATTATTTGAAAATTAACACATTGATTTTAAATAAATTAGAAATGTTAAGTAATTACCGTGATGTTCTTTTTGAATTTTCCGAGATTCGAATAACTCAACAATATTAACTTTTTTCCGGGCAATTTTTATTGGTTTTGCATTTTAACGTGTAGGTATTCTGCGGTCATTACGTAAAAAGACGGGAATGAATTGGTTATATGAAATTTTGACTTCCAATCAATTATGTTTTATTTGTAATTTGTATACGAATTTCTAAGAGCTGTCTAATACGTCCGTGACACTCTTGTCCCTGTAATATTGTTTACTTAAAAGAAGTAAATAAAAGTACAACCCCTTGGCCACGTTGTTCTGTGTATTTGGCAAACGAGATCTATAATGAGTACATTTTAAATACTTATTGAGATATAATTACCATGAATCTTAATATTTTTCGAACGACATTTTTTGATTTCAATGCAAATTATCGACAGGAAGAAATACGCCTTTTTATTACCTCGTAGTTCTCTCTAGTTCTTTGTATTTTATAATTACTGTTTCAATTTTGTTAAATTCGTGAAATGTACATAAATAGCGTTGTTATATTACATTTAACGATATAGACTATATCGTTTAATGTAATACTACAACAACACTCTTCACGTTCTAACAATCTTATCAAATAAGAAAATTTTGATCTGAAATTGTTAAACGCGGAGTTGCCTTCTCATGATCTTTTAACCATAAAAATCATGTAGAGAACACGTTTCTCCTAAACTGAGGATTTATTTTTAATCCGAAGTTTTATTATTCTCAAATCACTCTAACGTTGCATAATTCTCGACAACGGGAAAAGATCGCTGGATTTACGAAGTAAGCGACCATTGCATCACCACAAAAGGAAGTATCTTGTTGGGCATGCCAAGCACTTCTTGAGCGCGGCACTGTCATCTATTCAAAAGGATCGAGTCTCTTATTATCCACTGATTTTTAAATTGTACTTCTCGTCTCTCAGCAGTTCTTGAGTCAGACACAAATTGGAGACAAATACAATGAATGTTGAAAATGATAATTAGGAAGATGGTCATCTCTTCAAAAATCAAACCAACAAAACTTTCACACTTCTTGTGTCATGCTGAAAGTGACATTTAAATAAATGTTTGTGGACGCATGAAAAATACTAATTATGAGAATATCGATACTAATATTATCATTGAATTTAAAATATTAACTAGTAAAAGAAATTAATTGTAACAAATTTGTTCAATAAAATATTGCAATGTTCTCGTTCTCAAAGCAGCCAACTCGTCTTCTGGCTTAATTGCAATGCACTATTAATCAACCATACCACCTGTTGTTATGGCTTAACTTTAGCGACAGGCGTTTCTTCTTCTGATGAAGAATTATAAACTACTGTTTTACTTTCAAGTTACACTTGATAATTTTCTAATAGCATTTAACACTTTATCTTCAATGAAAACAAGACGGCGTTGTGCTTTTTTGAGGAAACATCGGATTTTGGCCTGAAGTGCATTGGACATCATTAAATTATAATGCCATATTGCCATAGTGAAAAATCTAAGTAAAGTTATTACTCTAAAACTTCAATTCAGCTGCATTAATATTATTTTCTAATTGCAGATTAGTCGAAGAGGAAATTGAGTACTAAGTCAGTTTTTATTTATTCTTAATGCAGACGTATTGTATAAAACTGATTGGCAAGCCTGTATCGTTTTATTTCATTGATGATTTACAGGATTTACCTATTACACATTGTTGTGTGCAGCACCCCAATCAGTCCCAAACGCGATCAAAACATTTACAAGCATCGATCTTTGAAATTTAATAGGGGTCTAGTTCATTTATTTCCTATTATCTATTCACGAATTCCGAATCTTGCCTTTTAAGAAAGCAGGTATTTAATCACCGCCGAGGCGGGAAATGATTTGTGAAAAGAATGACTCGACGGAGTTTGAACGACCTCAACTGTCGGACAGTGCTCGCCGCATTGCGTAAACTGTCCTTCAACGTGATATGCGGGTAAACGTCTGGGGGTAGAAGACCTCGCTATAGCTGCCATTAGGTAAACGTCTGGTAGCTTGTCTGCTGCCAAATGCGGGATATACTAGTTAATGAACCTCGACATACTTTGAGGAAACGCGCATACTTCCTATAGCGCGAATGCCACTGAGAAAGGATCTGGAAAGTGCCGGGCATATTTTTGCCAATGAGGTAGGTCCAAAAACCCAAAGGTAACTTGAGATGTCTGGGCTTCACGATCCGAGTCGAACGCTCTCATTGAATGGCTCCATTCTGCAAAGACGTATAAATGATAACGTCTAGGACGGTGTTTGAGAAACAAGGAAGACAGATTGTGCTAAAGCAGTAGCTGGCTTTTAGGATACTTTAACAAAATGAATGATCAGTGTGACAAATTACACTGGTTTGCAAATTTTAACTTTTTGGCTAGGGTTTTTATTTTAATCGGTTAATAACTATGTGATTATGCGGAATGTAAATTTGAAATCCATTTTGCTCCATTACGTGTCAGTTTTATACAATATAAGAAATAATAAAAGTATTTTTACTTCCCACTTAAATACATTTATTTTTAAAATACAATAAAAAATATTTAATAGAAACAATATTTGAGCACTGTGTTCATGTAATCTTATTTATTTGAACATTAATAACATTTTCTAATTCATTTTTTCAAAAAAAAACTCGTTTAGATTTACTTATGTGAAAAATATTTTTTCATCTCTTGTCAGTGATTAGCAATAGTCTGCTAACGCACATTCCATCTTCCCTGATAACGCTGTTCTATCTTCTTGATTTCTTGGTGAAATCTTTCACCCTTCTCCTCACTGACACAACCAAGATTTTCTGGAAAAAGATCCAAGTGAGAGTGAAGGAAATGTACCTCAACACTCTTACTATATCCTTGTTGTCTAAACTTTTCAAGCTTATTTTTTATAATCTTTGTGATTTCCTACGAAGATTTCAATAACTTCCTTGAAAGTCGTCATGCTTGTTTTCCGGTCTGTGTCATTGTGCCTTCAAATATTGTATCTTTTTTCAACTCCCTTATCTGGGGTCCAACAAATATTCCGTCTTTTTGCATTAGATATTCCTGGAGAACTGTTGAAACTTCTTGACGTCCTCTTTTTGAACTGGATCTGAGTCACTGCATTTGACCACAGAGTTTATTTCAGTCTGGAGATGATTCATTTCCAAATGTTTCTGATGGAGAAAGCACAGGAAAACCTGGATGAGCGACTGGCCTTTTTGTTGACAAGAGATTTGAATAACCGATATTTTCAGATTTTTTGTATTGTAGTCTGCAACGTCACATACACAAAAATAATAATCTACAAGATTTCTCGTCTCATGCCAAATCATCGGAACAGCAAAAAGCATGCAAATTTTCTTCCCTTGACTCCATTTCCTATTGTTCAACACAAATATGACACACTTTTTTGGAAGCCCACTTTCTTTCCAGATCTCCTAGTTTCATACCAAAGTAGACATGGTATGCCTTTTTCACAAAGTTTGTGATGTTCCGTCTTCCTTTTCTGCCACAAAACTACCACAAATGTGACAAAATATATCCGGATAATTTTGACATTTTCTGGAAGGTATCATTTCAAACGACACACATCGAACAAATAAAGCGTCCACTCAGAAATGTAATTGCTCACTAACTAAAAACTGATAGTATATTCAACAGGAATCAGTGTAAATGTAAGAGAAGAATAGAGTACAGAGAGTATAGTTGTACCGAAAACTGTAACACTAGAGCGTGGTCGGGGAGTATTGGGGGAAAATCTGTACTGTCTCTACCTGCTAATTACTGCTGGTATAATGGAAGTGAATATATTTGCTTCTAGGCCACTACCTAATGAAATGAGCAGAAATGAAATGTGCAGAAATATCAAACATCATGATAAGACACTTATTTCAGAAAGCTTTTCCGATTCCATCGCGGCCATCACCAAGGTTGTAATTAATAAGACATAATTAAAATTAGAAATGATACTTCTTAATTAGATACAATTAGAAGCTAGTAAATTAACAGAAATTTAAAGTTGTTCGCCACTTCACAACATCACGAAAATCATAACGTTATCTTTCAGGGTTTTATTTCAAAATATATTTAAACGTTTTTCGAGTATCCCTTAAAATGCTTCTGCGCGATTCTAGAGGCCCAAAGAACATTAAATGTGCCAGATGCATGCAATGTAAAGATACACATGGTTCTAACGTTCTTCTTTGCATCACTGTACAGGCTAATTTCGGAGACGAATTTGTTATCATTGAGGGTAATATTAGATAATTTTCAATATACTAATATAATTTCGTAATTAGCAGACTCGTGTAGTTGTTAAAAGGTTTATTTCACTGATGATCCAGTTTCTTTATTTTTTTGTATACTCACCTTTATCCGTTTCGTCCTCTACGGCCCATGAGATGGCGTGGTCCAGCATCAGATTGTCGAAACTATTCAAACAAGAAGAACGTTTTTGTGCCAACACCATCTTAATGTTAGGAACGTTATCTCTAGAACACACCTAGACACATAATCGTACGCAGATAAATACTCACAGTCAGAGATTCGAAACTGGGGCCTTTAAAATCAGCGTACTTAGGGAGCTCCTTCCCTCAACCTCTGGTGAATCGAGAACAAATACAAGTACAACCATAAAAATGATTTAAATACCTATAGTTAATTGAGTACTATCAAATGTATTTCTGGGCGTTATGACTGTGAATACTGTGAGATTTCTCAGTAGTGTAACCTGGGATGACTATGAGACAAAGATTTTCAAATTGAATTTGTATTTCTGGCGGGTAAATATTGTGTTAACGTTTCCCAAGCCGGAATCGATAAGCTAAATGATAAAGGAATTACGGAGAAATGTATAAAACGAATATGTTTTGTGTCTCTTTACTCTCTATATTGCTACCATTACATGCACTTTTCATACAATGTTAGGAAGATTTGCCCGCAAAACCCATGTTAAACTTGGAAGATGTGGAGGAAAGGAATTGTAATTATTGCTTATAATAATTCCTTCTTATAATAGTTTATGCATTTTCTATTTATAACATTTTATCACGAACCGGTTACAGTAAGTGGAATTTACATGATGACATTGGTTCAGTATTTTTTTCTTTGACATTCTGTGGATAATAAATAATGTGATCAACAATGTTAACGACATACGTGCATAAGTTAGAAAGCCGATAGAAAGTATCCTCCTGGTTGGTTAAGTACACCGGTTAATGTTCTGGAGAAGTTGTTATCGATTCATAGGGAAGCAGAACAATAAATTGGCATTTCATGTAATATTCAGATGTTTTTTCATAAAATCAACTAGTGGTGCTACAGAATGGCACAGACTTTCCCGTATTAGTTTTCTATTTTCTAGGCTCTTCGCTAGCTATTCGGAATTGCCACATACTCTTTCTTGCCAGCTACCATCTATCATCGCCAAAAGTACATTTTTTTGTCATTTTCTTAATTTTTCGGTTTCCTATTGGTAGAACAGAAACATTAATTTTAGAATATTAAAGAACACAAAAACCTAGCCGTAAATGGCAATTTTCTTTTAAAAATTATGTGCCGTTTAAGAGAAAATGGCGTTTTAGCACTACTAAAAATGCGAAATTTGAAGTTCATTTTCACAGAAAATGTTTGAGTTTTCAAAATACTTTATTTGAAGTTATTTGAAGCACTTACACTCACAAATATAATATTCTTTACAAATTGCTGATAATGTGCATATTAAAGATGTGAGAGATCATTCAAAAAATTTATATTTATATAATTTTTGAAAAAAAAACAAAAAAAACTCAAAATAAACTTCACGCTATACTAAAGAGTGTAATTAGCACTACCCGTTACAAAAGTTTCAAGAAAAAAATTGCAGCCATATATGAGAAAATGGCGTTTGAGCATTTCTGAAAATGCCGAAATTTGAGCTTCTTTTCACAGAAAACGGTAGTGTTTTCGAGAAACTTTACTTGACATTATTTAAAGCATATATACTCGTAAGTATAATAATGTAAAAAAATCGCCGATAATGTAAATATTAACGACGTGAGAGACAAGTAAAAAAATTTACATTTTTGTAATTTTTGAAAAAACCAACCGATAGACCAAAATGGCTTTTATGTCATTGATAGAGTACATTTACCACTACCTCTACGAAAGGTTTAAAGAAAAAATTTGGAGCCGTTTTTGAGAAAATTTTGTTTTTGTAATTTTTTAAAATTGCACATATTGCACGAAAACTACCAAAATTGTGAAAAACATTTACATGACCTTTATTAAAGAACTCAATATGCGGAACAAATTTTATTTGAAGAAAAAATCTCTATCTTCAATTTTGTAGTTGGAGAAAAACGCCGAAAAAATTGCAAACTTTCACAATTTTCGAAAATTCAGAGCTGTTCGTGAAAATCGGACCCATGCCATGTTAAAAAGTGTATTTTACTCTATACAAGAAGTTGAAAGAAAAAATTTGGAGCGGTTTTTGAGAAAATTTTGAAAATCCCGGGGGGCCTTCATATAAAGTACCCCCAAATTTTGAAGAATCTTTTTCAAAATCTCAAAGCTTCGACTAGAATCAGATCGACCGGGGAATATCTATTTTGGAAGAAATCGTGGTTTAGGCGCTAGCAGTGTTCACAGACGGACAGACAGACGGACGGACGGACGGACGTTTTCCTTTCAATTGGGTTTTCGGTATCAAGGACGTAGTAAACAGGGTTTCTGGCTACACCACGTGTTAGGGAATTTTTTTTCTTAATTTAGCAACTGGTTTTATCCACTTATTCGTTTTCACGGCCCGGCAATTAATTTTTTTTCCGCCGAAAATTGGCCATTTTTTCGCGCAGCATTACATAACTTTCCCTATATTACGTATATCACTCCGTGTATACGTACGTATACGGGAAAGTAACAAGTGTTGCGAGCATTGTATTTTTATTTACGATGCAATCCCCTAAAATTACGCTACATCTGAAACCCACGAAGTCTGAGGAAATGTGCACCGAGTGATTTGTTGTTGGACGACATATCGAATTTCTAAAAGAAAAAAATAGAAAAAAGGTGTATTAGATCGCATACATCGTAATACAATTATAGGTCTGATTTTGCTTGATGTCCGACAACAAGCAGCATTGTTATAAGATCATATCTTTATTTTATGCTCCATCAGAAGAAAGAGAAGAAAACCCGCTCCGTACTATTTTATTTCAGCTATGTTCTGCGTGATCCACGATTCCCTTGATTCCCCTGAATTCGCCAAAGCATCGCTCGATACTTTCCCGCTTTCAATCAGGAGAAGGCAGGGTCTCCCCCCCCCCCCCCACCTCCGTTCATGACCTAGTGGGCGCGTGGCCGTGAGCGGGCGGCGGTCGCTGCTGCAGCTGGGCGCGCGCAACCAGTTTGGTGCAGATTGCGGAATCCGCTGGCTGCGATCCGTGACGTCACGGCCAGCTGATCGCCCGGGTGCCCTTTGTCCTCCTCTCTGTATGACGCGCCGGGGCATGGCGGCCGATCGAAAAACAAATTATTTCATGGGCGATGAGTCTCCAAGCCAAGGAAGGAATTCCACATATGGTGTTCTCCTAAGAAGAGATATTCAGAGCGTTTCTCGTAAGAGGAGAATCTCAGAGCGTTATCTTCAAGGTTATCCAACATTTCGATTACAAGTGTCGCTTTATACAAAGGAACTTCAACTTAGTAACAGTGGGATTTGTAGGGACGGAAGGCTTATCTTTTTAATTATGAATTTTGGTGTATGATGCACGGGAAATTTTGAGTTATTTGCTTTGCAGCTGCACAGAATTATTATGGATATTCATTAAAACAGAAAGGTACAATACCAGTTGTCAATCTTACGACTGAATATGAAATAGAAGTGAGATTTAAATTCCTCGAATCTCTACAATCCTTCATACATAAAATACTACAAATTACTCCAATCAACTATTTGTTTTATAGTTGATTGTCAAGTATAAAACAAATTGACAATCTTGCTACGAATGTCAAAATTATTAAGAAAAACAGTTCTACTTTATATATTTTTCTTTGTATTCTTTCATAAAATATCCTTTCTGATAATAAAATATTAGTTAAGGAATTTGTTTTGTTACTTTACAATTCAGAGTGGAACACGTAAAAGGATAGTTAAAGGAAGAGAAAGGACGAAACTACCGATCAGAGCATCCGGCCGCTAGAATTCTCTTGCAAGCAGCGGCTGAATTCAACCTAGCCATCTAATTAGTGTCGAAAATCCTGCCACCGTTGGGACTGAATCCTAGGATCTCCCTGGCAGAGGCTCTGCAGTGACATCAATGGATACCCTGAGCCACATTAGCCGGTGTAAGTTGTTGTAAGACAATGCAATGCTTGTTAAATAAACAAGAAAATTGTGGAGCGCCGGCCCCACGTGCGTTTGTCGTCCCATCGCAAGGGGGTCGGTGGGCGGGCGGGGAAGCACGCGACCGCGAAACCACCTGCCTTGAGGAAGGCCGACGGCTCCTGACGTCTGCGCCCCCCCCCCCACCACGCCGCGCCCGCGAGAGACAGAAAGATCGACCTGCATGTCCTCTTAGGCACGGGGGAAGGTCACGCGTTCTTTACTTTATTTGCTCTTTTACGCGCTTTGCGTCAACTCAGTGCACATACCATGCAAACAGTACTCTCTCTGTATCATCCCCTCACTCACTTGTATTCTCTCTCTCTCTCTCTCTCTCAATTACATGTACAGTAATCCCTGGACATCTGCGAATTCGCTATTCGCGAGTTTCGAACAGTCGCGATTAGAGAAATGCTACCGATTTCAACATTCGCGAGTGCGTCTTTTGGTAGTACTACATTTTTTTAAGTGAGCACATTTCATTTCCTTTATCAGCGTCATCTCGGAAACGAACTCACCAGACACCGGAGCTCAAATTTTCACGTTCTGCAAATGTGTCAAAGTTGGAATGTCAATTCTCATTTAACAACAATTGTAAAATAATTCGTTTCAGTTGCATAAAATAGGAGATAGGGTTTCCGCCACACGAACAGAAAAGCCATTCAGGATCTATGCACTCTCATTATAATGACCTCACTGAAGAGGAGCTTCGGGAAATCATTAGCGAAGAAAACCTTCTCGAACGTAATTATGTAGTAACGGAAGCGAAACTGCATCCTGCGTCAGTGTCAAAAACTGGTAATGACGGTCCAAAACTTCAACAAGCTCTGGTGGAAAGAGCATTCGAACATGTTCCCAATATGTAAATCATTTCGAAATTGAGAAATAGAAGCAGCAACTCTTCCATACGAAGTATTTGGGTACTTGAACAACGAGGAGGAGATGAATCAAAAACATTACCGAATTTTGTATCCCATCACTTTCAACTTCGAAAACTTTTAAATATTGTTTTATGTCTTCTCTTTTGGATGTTAATTGTTAATTCTGTTTGTAGTAGCACTTGCCCAGTTCTTCTGCAATTGCTTTTCAGATATTTTTCTTTCTTTTCTGAACAGTTTTTCAATATTGAGGAACCTAACCCTCCTTTCTTCATTAAAAGATAGACTCAACATTCGCGGATTTGACATTTGCCATGCTTTTTGAGAACATAACTCTCGCGAATGTTGAGGAATTACTGTAAACATTCTCATAAACACAAATACACTCACGCACTCGTACTTACACGTAATTCTGGCGTTCGTACTCCTTTCTTTCTTTCTTTTCTTGAATGCACACACGATTGCTTCGTAAATAATTCTTTTTACATTCTGTTTGCACACACGCATGCAATCAGGATTACATCCTCTCTGCCACTATATCGGAGCTCATGGCTGGAGTTAGTGAATATGAGATTCGTGCCGCAGAATTACGTTAAAATGTTCAAGATGAGTTGAAATCGTATTCAGTGATTGTGTAAGTGATTAACAGCAGTGCAATTAATTATGATTGTTTTATGTTACCAAGAGCTTTCCGCAACCGTCCGAACATCTTTTCAGTTCGCTATATCATTTCAGGGATTATTAATATTTAATAAGTATCTTTCAGATTCGGTTCATCTGTTATTTCACTCTTCCATTACATTTGATTGCCTCACTGCAATTGTATTTTCACTTCCCCATGAGGTTTTCACGTCTCTCGTTCTTGGCAAGTTTCGTTTTCGGTAATATGGTGAAAGACATCGGCGGATCCGAGGGGAGGGGGACATGGGGGTCACGGCCCCCCTGGCCATCCCCCCCTCCAAAGGCATAGAGTTTTCTTTACCTTCCTTTATTTGGCAAAATTGATTTAAATATGTATTAATGTTCGAATTCTGTAATTATTTAAACAATAATATTGTATATCTACAGTACATAAATAATATACAATATCATTACAAACGTATGTATTATTTAACAAAACATTACGATGCCCCCCATATGATTGGCTGGATCCACTCCTGGAGAACTGATTGGACACAAAGACAATGATTCTTCTTCTTCTTTTCTATGAAATATAATAGACACCTGATATTATAGGAATGTAATTGACACTGTATAGAATTAATGCACAATAAGCCATTGAATGTGCTGTATGATACTCTCAAATACCATTGTTATTGTCGGTTGCCCTCACTATTATACATGTACCTCACCTAAACATTACTTGCCAATAATAATGACAATTTAATAACTTAAAATTCCCGTCTTCCTCGAGCTCTCACTTCAGTTGCTATTTGGCTTGCCAGAACTCCCAAAATCAAATTGAATCATGAGACTTTCCAATGAAAAGAGGTGACCTCCGACTAATTATTTGCCCTACCACTCTTCATTCCTCCACCAAATCGTATTCATTCATGTAACCACCATCTTCAAATACACAAGCCTTCTCTCCTACCCACGTATACTACATTCACTCACCATCGGCCACATATTTACGCAGAGGGTACATTTCTCTCCCCTCTCCCTTTCTCTGTTACATTCACTCACTCACATATGCGTGCGCTTAAATTTACTGTTTTTTTTTTACCACCGACCGAACACCACCGAACGAATAGAAACAAAAATAGAAAAATATTTTGGGCCAATTAAACAATCACATAAATAACACGAAATGTATAATAATTATTGAAAATTGAAATCACATATTTTCCAACGTGTTCATCCAATAGGGTAAGAATCCTCTTCGGGGTCAATTTACACAAAAATCTCTTGGTATGTCACAGATTCTCACCGCAATCACTGATCCCATTGTGATACCAAACTCCCAAACGTGCAAACACAATCGGACGCTATTCCGTTGCGCTATCACCGGCTCGGCTCCCGCCCCACCGCGCGTTGGCGCCATCCCGGCTGCTTGAGCGTCGCGGCGCGGCTCGGCGCCGCGGACGAAGGTCGCCGGTCGGGCCAGCGATGCCACCCGCCCCCTCTCCACCCGCCCGCGAGTGCGGTCTGCTATCGGAGCCGACGCGGAACCTCGCCGCGTGCCGCGGTCACTGCACGCCCGCCAGCGCCAGCGCCGCGCCGCAGCGAGAGTCGAATGACACGCCACGTGGGTCGCGCCGCTCCGCGCTCGTCGGCCCACGCGACGTGGGAAAGTAATAGGGGCGACCCGCTTTTTATAGTTTGGTGTTTTTTGTGAGTGCCATGTTGGTATTTGGCGTGAAAACTGCATGGAACGGTTCCGAGTGAGACACGTTTTAGGTTAGGGCGTTTGTCAGGTAGTGCGCGTAACATTACCCGAATGACATGAGCTGAAGTGTGACATTGAATGAAATTAGAATTGTGATTGCGGGTGTGAGCGTTTAGTTGATGACATTGCAGATAACAGGTGATGAAGTATATGAATTTAAATGACGACCAACTGGATTAGTATCGCATCAAATACAGTATGTGCAACTGTAATTGGATATCAACATAACAATGCATTATTCTATCATGTAATGTTTCAACAGGGAATTGTAAAATGGATTAATATGTGATGAATAGTGATTGGAGTTTTGAAATGTGAAAGGAGAAAATGGGTTAATCCGTTGCAGTGCTACTCTGTGGAAATTTCTGAATCGTTTAGAAAAGAGACTCGAGGTCAAAGGTTATCAAGCAAGGAATCGCCAGCAGAATTGCCAAAAGTGATTTTTCTCGGTTTTCCTAAGATAACCCAACTGAAGCATGAGTCATGATCTTCATAAAGTCTGAAGACAATTGATGTCGCAACGGAAAAGTTATTGACCTCTAGTCGCGTCTAAGGGAGCCACAGGCATCCCTGACGTCCCGCCCAGTGTGCAGCGAAAACGGCTCATCGATTCACCTACAACACAGCGTCGGGCAGCAGAGCGATTGCTCTGAATCGAGGACGCTCCGCTCTCCGTTCGATTGGTTCTCTGCCCGACGCACGTCATTATCAGCGGAGGTCAAGAGGTTTAAATAGCCAGTGGCATAGCTGAAGAAGACCGAGAGGGCGGTGCCTCGGCCGGCATACTTTTGGGGGCGAGATCTCAATATATAGTAAAATAACAGCAACAGCGTCAAACAGCAAAAACTAATCAATTTCCGTACAATACTGCACTCACATCAAAACATCTCATTTGCGTGTTTTTTTTTAAATTTAGCCAGAAATGGACCGCACGAACTGCTAAAACAGTGAGTACATACACAAACCGGAACACCCCTCCACACCCACACATAGAATAACTTGCCCAATCCGGCACTCGAACCCACAACCATTTGAATCCAGGTGCTAAGGCGCTCTCGCCTTACTCTCTTAGCTATTCGAACCGACTTTTACCTACTTTAGTGTTAGTTTTTTTAATTATATTCTTGAATACATATATCAGTAGACAGGCGACCCCAACGGCGCCAGCTCTCGCAACGCCAGTGTAAACAGCGGCTTATTTACACAAACGAGTGCAGCGCGTTGTGGTCAGTCCGAAGGAGGAAGTAGTTCGCGGACGCCGATGAGCTGTTAAGTCGGTGATAGCGGTGTCCTGGTGACTGAGTGTGGCGCCGGGCCAGGTCGGACGGGCCGGACGTAGAGACCGGTGGCGGCGAAGGCCCCGCAGCGGGAAGGTCGGTGGCGGCGGTGGTGGCGGCGGCGTCGGCACGCGGGTTCCCCCTGGGCGCGCCGCGGCGGAAAGAGGTGGCAGTGCTTCGAACGACGCCGGACGCCAAGCAAGCAGCCGGCAGCCGCTCCGCTCGACAGCTACTCGTTTCCTGCGACACATGTTATGCCGAAACGCTGCATTGTCTCGAGGGCGTGGTACGACAGGGCGTCTGCGAGTGCGGTTTGGGCTTGTGGTTGTTGACTGTGTGTGTTAGTGTGTCTGCCACATGAAGAATCTGTCACTATGGGAAGAACTCTCCACGCGATAGGGCCGGAGTCGTCAGGGACGAAAGTTCATCGAAAAAACGGTGCTCGTGTACGATTGGTGAGTTCTGCCTGCATTATTTTCAAGCATGCACGCTGTCTAAAAAAAACTAGGGCTACGAGGCCAAAGACTATACGTCTTCCAAAAAGCATTGCGTTTAATTTAATATTTTTTCAAGAAAATCTAAAAATATATTAAATGAAAAGTTAATAATCTTTTAGATACCTGATAATTATTTCAAAATGTAATTAATAAAACGCCTGTTGTATGATATCTTTTGTTGAATGAATGAAGTTCATCGATTGGAATTTATAAAAGGAAAAATGATTATTACAAGCCTGCTTTTCTAAACAATATTCAGTTATTTTATTTCTCATCAAAGTGCTTTTTACTTTCAAAAGTGTAACAATTATTTCATTAAAATTAAAAATTAATGATTTGGTACTGGCTGTGAAATTTTGAATTATAATTGAAGGTAGTGTATTGAAGTTTGTAAATGATGTTTTTTTCATACATCGAAAGTCATTGATGAGAAGTTTTAAGTTTTATTTTGTTTATATTGCTGACTAACCTGACTTTTTTTTAAATACTGATGTTTCGCGATAATGCTGGAAAGTGGGTCAGTATTACGGCAAGTAGTAACGAACGGAGATTCAACAAGTTTCCATGTGCTGGGAAAGTGAGCAAGGGATGCACAATTGTTACGGTAATTGTTCCGGTAGGTCAGGCATTGGGGTCACCTGGAACATGCAATCATTACGTGGAGTCTGTCAGCTGTTAAAATAATATAAAAAAATAAATTTAAAATGAATGGGCAAATACCAGATAAGTAGCTTCTAGAATAAGATTTAAGGCTGTAAATCGTCTATAAACATTTTATGCGATTTTTTAAGTTGGAAGAAAAGCAAATGCTAATTACAGCGCAATATATTAAGGTGTTTTACCGATTGACAATTGATTTGAATTAAATTTAAAATGTTGTCATTGTAATGCTTCGAACTCGTCTGGGGTCTTCCTTACGTACATGCACCCTCCATCCCCCTACCAATATTTTACGTGTGACCTCGACTGTTGCACAGCCTTTGATAACTGACCTCACTCTACATTCCAAGGAAAGGCAAAACTTGCAACTAAATCCATGGAGACAAACGCGATATTTTCAGTGAAACCTATTTTTTTTTATTCGTAACAATGGCCAGGTAAACATTTCAACCGATATTTTTATACATATTGTATTGAAATGTAATTGGTTGTGTTTGCTTAAGGGAGAAGGGCCATATTTTTTAACAGAATGCTGTCTTCTTTGATTACGATGTGAAGCACATTAAGTGTAGCCGTTGATAAGTGTACATTGTCGAAATATAGAGGTAATGGAACGCAGACCTAAATTAACATATTGATTAGTCATTTCTCATCTCATTAACCGAAAACAGAATAACCATTACCTGAAACGTTTATTCTATAATTTTGCACTAATACCTACGATAACAGCGCCAATAGTAGACATGTGTAAAGAAACATAATTGTTTTAATCCTCAGATTATATTTTCAAGTAACAAAGCATTGTAATATTTATTTTCTGACACTTAAAGGACCCTACTTTTTGATATTACTGATGAAAAATGAAAATATTTTTGAAAATACATTTCATCTTAAACCTCTGGAAATGCACCTATAGTCGACAACATAAAATACAGAGGATCCTTAAGATGACACATGAGGTACACAAGCCTAACACCCTACTCAGATAATTAAAGAGAAACAAGTGTGATTTGGATATGCTTTGATAATGTGTACAAACATAAAGGACCCTGATGTAAGTGTAAAACTTGCTTTATCATACATTTTGAACATTAATACCATACATTTCCTTTCCATCCATTGGTTCTTGAACTACGCAAACACAAATAAATGTTGTTATTGATTGCTGAGAATACTGATGAATAGGGAACGGATTTCTAGGAGTTTGCATATTTTTCTCCATTGCTTCAAGGCATAGGTAAGAGTAATTTCTTGATATTTGCTTGAAATTGGATGCTTTGTAGATTAATTTGTTAGTGCATATTTGATCGAATTTTCCTGATGGGATATATTCGTGTAATTATGGGAGCATATTCTGCATATTTCGTTAAAATAGAGAAACTGTTTCGTATTTTCATAGAATCTATTTTTGAGCGTTCATTGTTAGAAAAGCTTTCCGCAATTTTCTTTTTTTTCTTTCATCTTGATGATAAAATACTTGTGCAAATGTAGGATATTTCTTGGTATATTTTTCAGAGTAGGCAGAAAAAAGTGAAAGAAGGCCTACAATGTAGGTACTTCACTCAAGTGCACATTTACTTCAATTATTTCTCCCGAGAAGTCAGTTAGGTTACATTATGTTTGCACAAAAATATTTTTTTTTCATTCCAAGCATGCTTCTCCTGAATTTTATCAAGAATGGTTTATACAGAAAATGAAATATTGTTAATTTTAATTGCATATTAAAGTGCACATTTGAGAATTTTTAGGTCATAAATGCATATTTTAAAAAGCATTCTTAGCTTCAAAAGCTAGCATTCAAAGCTTTTCTCAACTCTGTCTCTAGCTCTGCTTCAAATTTGGTCCCACTTTCTTCCATCCGGCACTCTTCGCGTGACTGATGCAGTACGATGCAATCCATGCAGTACTTGATTGTTTCAACCAGTAAACAAGGCTCGATGGTGTTGCCACATGTACTCAAGGCCTCCTTTGATCACTATATAATGTTATGATAAACATTTAAACAATATTATGTCGACTATAGTTGTCCTGTCAACTATAGGTGCTCTTAACTTATTTTCAATTAACTAGTCTTTTCCAGGCGTTATTTACGTCAGATAGTAGTCTTTTTGATGCCAGACTGTCGAAGACCACGACTTTTTGCTCCTTAGCAAAGTAATTTCCATACCATGCCAGACCAAAGACCTCATAATCCAAGTAAATGAAAAAAGAATCAACAAAACGATGAGTAGAAAGTACCCAATAGTGCGCCGACGTGTGGTGGTTCTGTATATGAAACTAAGCAAAGAAAATAATTTTCCAAGAAAGACGATGACAATAAACAATAACATACTCTGTACATTAACATTAACAATAACTAACAGTAACAGTAATATGCCATTATACATCAACTAAATATAGAATCTCAATATTCAGACGGAACTATAGTTCTAGAAGACTAAGCACCATGAGCTTCTTAAGCTGTTAGCTTGTCAATCTTTTTCCTTCTGTCTCAGTTTAGGCAGTTATGTTCCTCCTTAAAGAGGAAAAGCGGAACATTTTCTTTTTCCTCCTTCACTTGGTGCTCACGATCGCTACAAAAGCATGATGACGCAAGGGCTAAGCCCGCAGTGAGGAAATCAACGTCGTTCTGAATCTTTGTTATGCTCCGCAGGACCTGGCGGTTTCGGCCATTCCTGAGATGGTTTTGATGGGAATATGATAGATGATGATAATGATAGAGCGATGATGGAGAACAAATGAGAACGGGAGTACCTCGAGAAATCCTGCATCCTGCATCATCGCTTTTCCCACCCCAGATCGACCGGATTTGAATGCCGTCGCTTTAGATTGGCTAAACATCTAACTCCTACACCACAGGTGGCCGTTATATTTCTGAATCATTCGAATTGCATTCGTGATCTTCCAGCCAGCTAGTTGCTAATCTGCTGCAGTGTGTGCACTCTCTTATGTATAAGAAAAATGTCTGACTTCTGTGATTGTCATGTAATATTTGCCACAACAGCCCACCATTCACTTCGGATGGCCTGAGAACTCACGCGGCGGAATATTTATATGCGTGGATTGATATTAATAAGAATTTCGCGCATTCGAAAGATTAAAAGAATATCATCGGCGTGAAATATCCTTGATGTAAATATGATAGACATTTCAATAGACATTTTGAATATTGTGCTTCCAGGGCCAATATTGTGCTTTTGAACATTGATTGAGGCAAATTAAATGTTACGGACTGCAGTAAGTTTGATCGTTCCCACTTCCCACTCCCACTTCGTTCTGTGCGACTGAAGAGACTTGAAGTAAATAATCCGAACATTAATACCTCTATGGGAACCCTGATTTATTCTCAGACGCTCTTGTAGAATGTCCTCTGAACTGACATTGTTGAATTCTGCAGGTTATTGTTATTTTCAGATTCAACAATTCAAAGATTTTCAACATTTACAAATTATATTTTTTTACCTTCTTTTTTGCATTTATCGACTCGAACGGCAACAAAAACTGTTAGACTCAGCGCTTCACATCGGAAAGTGTTAGTTTGTCTTGGCCATTCTATCATTCTTTTGGAGTGAACTGCCCCTATATTGCTGAGAGGACTGCAATATTGTCTACGAAACTTGCAAAATTTCTAGTAAATTATTTTAATGGGTGGTCTGAGACGTATCCTAGGAAGTTAAGTGTCTACAAACTTATCTTTTCAGAAATACACACTACAAGCAGCGCATACTTTCCCGGTACAACAGCACTTAAGGGGCAACAGCACATTTTTTCGTATTGTTGGAAACTGCGACGGAAAATTATAATTTTGATTCTTCTATCGTATTAACACTTCATCAATTACTTGAAAAACACACTATACAACACAACATTACGCAAAATATTTTTTATTCTGAAAAAGTGTATGCGAAATTATCTAAAGAAGATGTGGAGTTTAAGAAATGGTGTGGGACAGGTTCGAAAAAAATGGAACTTTTGCAAATCGTCACGATTACACTCAAAATTACGCGAAAATGGTATTTTCAAAAAAATTCTACGTAATGTTATTTACACAACTGCTTTCAAAGAACAGATTTCATTAATCAAGAACACTCTTATCTTCATTAATGTACTCTTAGTAGTAGGAGGACGGCGAAACATTTTTTACTTTTGCAATTTACGAAAAATCAGAGATTTGCATGAAAATCAGAACTGCGCTGTTTTTTATAAGCGAGCTTTCGATACAAAAAAATAAAGAAAAGAATTGCAGTCTTCTGGAGAATATTTAAAAATGACGAAGGGCCTCCATGAAACGCACCCCACAAGTTAAAACATTAGCTTTAGGTAAATGGGATCACGGCACCAGCCAGATCAATTGGGGAATACAGATTTTGTTGAAAATCCTGTGTATGGTTTAGACCCTAGTGTTTTGGATGGCCGGACAGACTTCGCATTTTATCAGGCTTCGAAAGGAGGACTGATGGAAACTTTGATACATCGATATTCAGAATTCACTTTGGAAGGAGTTCGATACAGAAGAAGAAATTTACTACACGTAAGAGAGAAGTCTACTTTTTCGGTAAAGGACACCCATGAACATTTTCTGTTAAAAAAATCGGCCCCTTTACCTGCATTATTATTACATCACTTCCTCTTTTGGCAAAGTATATACGACATTTAAACTCGTATTGAGGGGCCCTGATAGCAACAAAGTGCAGAATAAACCTTGTTCCTATGTGTAGTAAGTTACTTCCTCTAAAATGTTTAGTCAGAATCGACGTTTTGTGAGTCATGGAAACCGAAAAATTGGTTGACGGCAAAATGCATCTCTCTGTCTGTCTGTTGTCAATGGTAGTGCCTAAACCGTTCAGACCATTTCTTCCAAAATTTATATTCCCTGGTTGACCTGACTCAACTCGAGGCCCTACGAATTTGAAACGGATATTTTGATTTTTACATGAAGCCTCAAAATTGTCAAAACTTTCTCAAAAACGGATTTTGATTAAGTTTAATCAAAAAAGTTTTTGATTAAACTTTTCCACAGATATCGTAAAGAATGCTTAAAAATGGCGTAGGTCCCATTGTCGTCTAATTCTTTGAATTTTCAAAATTGTAAAAGTTCAAAAGGTTTTCTGAGTTTTCTACAATTACAATATTGAAGATAGATTTTGTAAAAAAAATCTTTTCTTCAAAGAACAGCTCTTTAAAAATTGGTCGTGTAGAATTTTCAAATGTATGAGTAGGTTTCGCATAATTTGCGTGAAATGTAGACAATTAAAAAAAATATTTTATCAAAACACGGATCTAAAATTTTTCTTTATTTTTTCCTTAAACGGAGCAAAGTACGCTTATAAACAATGACGCGTCTCATTTTCGGTAAAATCTCTATGTTCGAAAATTTCGGAAAAATAACCCTACAAAACTACAATATTGACTATAGTGATTTTTTACTAACTGGAGTCTGTTCTTCAAATTTAGATTTTTGAGAAAAGTTCATGTAAATTTTTTTGAAAATAAATAGTTTTCGCATAAGTTTGAGTTTAATGGTAAAAAAATTGAATGTTTTTCGAACCTTTCTTACGCCTTCAATATTGAAGTTAGTTTGAAGTTATTTTTCGAAACCGTAATGACGTTCAATATTGAAGCTGGATTGTTCATCTTTAATCTACAAAAATAAGTAAATTTTTGTTTGTTCGTTCGTTCGTATTTTATGCGCTACCGTACTGTTCATCCGATTGCGATAAAACTTTTGTCAACTTATTGGATGCACTTGTGCGAAGGTTATACGCGTAGTACAATGGGATTGTGCGTATGTCTGTCGCACATAGATGCAAAATGGCGTTGCAGATGACTCAAGCACCCCTGAACAGAAGCTTTACGCAATCCGCCGCACCCTGAAGTATTAAGCACATCTTCGCTGCAGATTCTGCCCCTGCGGTAGTGAAATATCGGTCAAAATTATTACCTTAACGTTATCTCGGACAAGTAAATCAAATTTCTCCAAGGCAGTGTCATAGCGAATGTATGCCCAAACTCGAGGGAGAACGTTTTAACAATAGGATACTTGATAACAATGTGCAAACCAGGATACAGAATTCACGAGAAAGTCTTTCATCTATTAAAATGTTTGCAGAGCATAGCGTAAAACGTGATGAACAACCACGTGACTAGTAGCATGTGAAGAGCAATCCATTGCAATAGCGAAGCATGGCCGGGTGCACTAGTTTATCAATATTAGATGTTTAAATCACTTTATATACATCGTTTTCAAAATATTAGTCTTCACGTAAATTTAAATTATATTGTTGTAAAGTTCAATTTTTTTCGAACGTGCAATATACCTTCCATATTCAAGCTAGATATTTATTTCTGCATGCAGTGCCTTTAAAAATACCAGATCTTTAAATTATCTCATACAGTTTTCGAAATATGAGAAATGATCGTGTTTCTTGGAAGAAATTTCTTAAGAGAAAGGCATATAAATTCACCGATCGTATGTCACATGGTTGATTTGACAACCCCGCACTAGCTTTGACCGCCACAGCCGACATCGCCACCACCGCCTTTGGCAGTCACCGCTTCGTATTTATCTTCATTGTGTTTATGATTTACAGCTGAAATACGCATGTGTCGGCGCCACTGTCATTCATTTCTTGAACGTAAATGTAGTGAATATAGGAATATACTGAATTGGCAGAAAGTTAATTTATTTATGGAACATATTTCTTCAATATTTAAGACATTATACATTCGTTATGCCAGTTGTACATATATTTAATATGTATTTTATATATTTTAGTGTTGCCTGGTTATGAAAAAAAATCACATTCACGAAACGTTGTGGAAGCACGTTTTGTATAATTAATAACAGACTGATTGTTTAATGAAAAGTCAGTGGCATAACGAATTTATAAGTTGTATTAAATACTGAAGCAATAAGTTCCATATGAAAAAATAAACCCATAGACAACTTCCCAAAGACAATATTAGAATGTTAATTTATTTTAATCAAATCCAGTTTCAAAACAACTATATTTTTTATGAATATTATATTTTTGAAAATTGCAAAAATGAACCCGATAAAACTACAATATTTATACAATTTTATTTCTTAATGGAATACATGTACTTCAAAATTTTGTCGATCTTTTATTATAATTTTATCCTTCACGAAATGTACTGCAGTTGAGTGCGGACATTATCATGTTATTGCATGTTTGTTGTAACAGTAAAATAAATAAATAAAAATGTGTTATTCTCGCGCTTGTTTTGGTTAGGAACTTTTCAAGAGATACCTGAAAATTAAGATAGAAATTGCAACCATTTTTTTTGTTCGCGAAATGGCCGCCTCGAACCACATTGTACCACTCTATTGCAAGCATGCACTTGCACTTACCGGGGTTCAGTATTATTTTATCACGTGGCAAGTGCATGTGATTCATCAGGGGATCGGCTTTAGGCTGAATCCGATTTTTATCCCCCAGGGTTGTTAGTCCTGGGGGTTGAAAGATGGAATGATGATAATAATGAAGGATGAATGGACGATACACCCATGCCCGAGGCGGGACTCGAATTTGCGCTCCTTCGGTCGGAGATCGCCATGGCAAAATACTACCTTAGCGATCTAGGCTATCCGGACCGACTGCAACAATATAATTATTGTTATTATTATTAACAACAGTAGTAGCCTAGTTGTAGTGGTCGTACCGGAAGGGGTAGGGGTAGCGGTGAGGGAGGGGGGGCGGTGGCCTTAGTAGCAACAGCAGTAGCGTTTTGTTGAATTTCATTCTGCACCTACCAAACGATGAGTTCCTGATTATACTGCTGATTATTCTGCTCGTGAGTCCAAATTATAATATTACGTAATCGTTACCAATATCACGAGAAAGTATGTGCTATTCTGGCTCCAACAGCACCTGCTGTTGTACTACTATATTTTGTTGATTGTAAATACATGAATTGTTTGAAATGCGCCATTTATAATTTACATTACTGTGAATGATGATATGTGAAGTACGATTGCTACTTTCTCTCTACCGCTTACGCAATGGAGAGAATGTTGTGCAATGCTGCACGAAAAAAAACGGCGAATTTCGACAGAAAAAACATTTCCGATAACGAAAAAGTCGATTAATTCAGTTGTTAAATTTAGAAGAAAAATCCATTAACACGTGGTGTAGTCAGAATCAAAGTTTTGTGGGCCCTTGATACCGAAAAATCGATGACGGGAAAACGTCTTTCTGACTGTTGTATGTGAACAACACTAGCCCCTAAATTATTCGTAGGGTTTGTTTCAAACTGAATAAACACCTATCGATCTGGCCTGAGTCGAAGCTTTGCGATTTTGAAAAACATTCATTAATTTTGGGAGGTACTTTACATGAAACCCTTGGGACATTTTCAAAATTTCCTCAAAAATGGCCATTTTCTCAAAAATCTCTCAATCGCCATTTTCTCAAAAACGGCTCCAAATTTTTCTTCAAACTTTTCGTACGGATAATAGTGCTAAAATTTACTTTGCTGCATTCTTGTTTTTTTTTTCAAAAATTACACATGTAATTTTTTGAAATGCCTCTCACGTCTTTAATGTGTAAATTTCCAGCGATTTGTATGCATTATTGTCTTTGTGAATGAAAGTGCTTCAAATGGCTTGAAGTGAAGTTTTTCGAAAACTCAAAAGATTTTTGTAAAAAAGAGCTTCAAATTTCGCATTTACAGTAACTCTTACAGTAATTTTCTTAAAATCGACTCGCAGGTTTTCAACGGAAATATTCTTATGAGACGAGGTTTTACTGTTCTATAATTTTCGTAAAGTAATATTTGAGTTCTTCCATTAGGAAAATGAAAAATTGAAATTAAAAAAAATGTACTTTAGGCAGCGATAGATGGCAGCTGGCAAGAGGATGGGCAACACCGAAAAGCGAGACCAAACCAAAGAAATTAAAAAACCAACTGGTACGAGAGAGTCTGTGCCATTTTGTAACTCCACTAGTTGAATTTGTGTTGATGTATTACCTTCAAAGGGATTACTTTTTGCATCTCATGTGCTACGATTGGCAATGAGTTTTACTACTGATGGCTGATCGAGATGTGTCCAAATGGACAGAAAGTGCAGTATTATAATATACCATGATAGCTATTCATGCGAGAAAGTACGTGCTTGTAGCACCGCTTGTTTATTCCTTAAAAACTCTTCCGACTCTAGGTCTTTATATCTAAATACAATCAATAAACTATTATCTCACACAACGTTTTTTGTTCCAGCTCACACCAGATTCTTCGCAAAATGGTGGTGATTTGAGTGACAGCTCTTTCACGGATGTGGAGGGAGAAGGGGACGAAGAAGATGATGATGATCAGAACGATGAAGCCTCTGGGTTTTCGGACGGAGAATCCGGTATAGTAAAGTAAGCTATCATCATAATACATACTGTTTTTTATCGCGAATTGGCTATGACCTCGCGGACATATATTTGCACTTACCGAGTCTCGGTAACATATATCCCATCGCAAGCGTATGTGACTCCTTTTTGAGGGGTTCAGCTTTATGCTGAATCCAATTTTTATCCCCCAGGATTGCTAGTCTTAGGGAATGGAAGATGGAAGGGGTTGACAATAATGAAGGGATGAATGGACGACACACACATACAACATTCACACAACCACGCCCACAACCCCCGATACCTTTCGTCTGAGATCGCCACGGCAAACCTGTTTTAGCGATCTCGGCTATCCGGATCGGCATACATACTAATTATTATTACTTTCCCGTATACGTACGTATATACAGAGTAATATACGTACTATATGGAAAGTTCTGTAATGCTGTGTAAAATCAATTTCGAGATTTCAACGGAAATGCACATTTTGGGGTCCCCTGATACCGAAAAAGTGGGTCTTTTCAAAACGTCCGTCCAACCATCCATCCATCCATCTGTCTGTCCGTCTGTGAACAACACCAGCGCGTAAACCATACGTGCGATTTCTTCCAAAATTAATATTCCCCGGTCGATCTGCGTCCACTCAGGGCGCCTCGATTTTGAAAAAAAATTCTTCAAAATCTGAGGGTACTGTACATGAAGCCCCCGGACATTTTCAAAATTTTCTCAAAAACGGCTCCAAATTTTTTCTTTAAATTTTTTGTAAGAATAGAATAAAATACACTTATTAAGGTGGCATAGGTCCCATTCTCACGGTTAACTCTGAATTTCCGAAAATTGCCAAAGTTTGACATTTTTTCGACGTCTTCCTAGAACTACAAAATTGAAGATGGAGATTTTTCCTTCAAAAAAAATTTGTTATCCAAAGTGAGTTCTTTCATTAAGGTTATGTACATTGTTTTGAAAATGTTAGTAGTTTTTGCGCATTATTGCACGCAATATTTAAAATTTAAAAAATTACAAAAAGCAGATTTTCTCAAAAACGGCTTCAAATTTTTTAAACTTTTTTGTAGGGATAGTGAAAAATGAGTTCTATGATATGACTTTAATGCCATATTGCTTTATTCTTTTGTTTTTTCAAAAATTGCAAAAATGTAGGTTTTTTTACTAGTCTCTCACGTCGTTAATATTTACATTAGCGGCGATTTGTTCACATTATTACATTGAGTACATGTGCTTTAATTAATGTCAAATAAGTTTCTCGAAAATTGAATAGTTTTCTGTGAAAACTAGCTCAAAATTGCACATTTTCAGAAACGCTCAAACGCCATTTTCTAAAAAATGGTTTCAAATTTTTTGTTCAAACTTTTCGAATTGATAGTGCTAATTGCACTCTTTAATATGGCGTAAAGTTAATTTGGGGGTACTTTTTTGTTTTTTTCAAAAATTACAAAAATGTAATTTTTTTGAAAGATATCTCATACGGTTAAAATGCACATTTCCCGAAATTTGTAAACACTATTCAATTTATGAGTATAAGTGCTTCAAATGACTTCAAATGAATTTTTTCGAAAACTCACAAATTTTCTTTAAAAAAGAGCTTCAAATTTCGCATTTACAGAAGCGCTAAACCCATTTTCTTGAAAACGGCACCAAATTTTTCAACGAAAATTGCCAGTTAGGGCAAGGTTTAACTGTTTTTTTATTATTCTTAAAATAATAGTATTGTTCTATTGGGAAACCGAAAAATTAATAAAATGTCAAAAAAATGTAGTTTGGGCGGCGATAGATGACACCTGTCAAGAGTATTGGCAGTCCGAATAGCTAGCCGAGACTAAATGAAACGGGAAAATTATACGGGAAAATCTGTGCCATTCTGTAGCACCACTAGTTATTGCTATTATTATTATTATTTTCACTACATCACAACTAAAGATGTTATGAGTCGGCTGAATATAAAATCTACTCCAGGTTGCTACCAGCTACCTAAGGAGCAGATGCGGTGACTGTCAGTGCCTCTACAATACTTTGCGCAGAATGTGGGCTGTTCCAAATAAAGCAATTTCTTGCACTTCCCAGTCTTTTGAATTACCGGCGAGTTTTGACAAATTCTATTATTATTATTATTATTATTATTATTATTATTATTATTATTATTATTATTTTCCTCTAGATCACGACCATGTTCTCAGTCGACTAAATATAAATCTACTCCATGTTGCAACCATCTATCTAAGGAGCAGATCTAGAGACTGTCGGTGCCTCTACAATACTTTGCGCAAAATCTGGGCTGTTCCAGATAAAGCAATTTCTTTCACTTCCCAATTTTTGAGAAACCTGGGAGTGTAGCTACGTTGTTACACAAATGCGGAACAAATCCCAGAGCTCCGATGTCTGTCGGCCCGATCTATACTTTACACCCCACATTCGGCTGATCTCAATTTCCAAACCCTTGTATTTAAGACGTTTCTCTGCCTCCTTGTTTACGACCTTTCGATCGCAAGTAATACATTTAACTTAGAACTAACAAATAACTTCTTTACTTCAAGAAATTTTGATCGCTGATTGTGGTATGTAGCATTTCTGAAAGTTAGAAATGAGTCAATGACTATACTGTTCCTGGCTATCGAAATAAACGCAGGTATCCACCTCGGGCGCTTCCTTTGAATTGGTTGGATTTGGATTATATTAGCATTATTTTTAATTCTTTCTAATACTTTACATGAAAGAAAAATTGAACTCACTGCATACCTTACACAATGAATTCAATGCCAGAAATATATTTTCGTTTAAAGTTTTGAATAAAAAATCGATTGCATGAAACTATTTAATTTTTCGCACCAAATTTTTTCAGTTTTCAAATGAGTTTTACAACAAATTATCACTGATATGTGTTAATTCGGAGAGAAATTGAAGTGGTAAGAATAGTATTACATTACCAGTACTAAAGGCGAGAAGGTACGTCCTGTTTTGGCACCATTAGTTATTTGAAGAGGAAATCTTTACGCCTTTCTTTTTAACATGGGAATATTTCAATCACTTTCTGATTAAAATCAACATCTATTATGAGATTACTCTCTACTGATAGCGTTGCTATTGCAATAATCTGTCGTGTGATATGCTGCTCATTGGAAAAGTCTTTGTGTTTTAGAGTCGAAAAGCATCTCCCATCTTCAGATGTGGTCATTGGAAGTGTAGTTAGGATTTGTAATAGTGTGATAACTTCAGTGAATGTCTCACCCGCCGGTGGCGCTATCTAAAGAGCATTGCGATTCGAAAAACGCACGGGGGCTGTGTTGACGCGACGGGAGGCGCGGCCAGTATTAAATGCCGTGTAAGAGCTTAAGAGCGTGATATAGGTGCGCTGCCTGGATTGCAACGACACCAAAGAGGACGCTTGACAGGCGCTCTTTGATTCCAAACCCATTTCATTCTGATCGATAATTTCATCGACTATACTATTCTTTCATCGATACTGCTGCAACATCTCAAGTATTGAGCGGTATTAGATGTAAAATGTATATTCCTAACATGTTACAAGAATTTTTTCGATTATCTGGAATTTGTGCAATCGTGCATACTAAGCTTGAGCCTCTTCAATATTTCGAGATGACGTATTTTTACGATATTCCACTTCGCTTTAGTAGCATTCAAAATATACTGATAATTTTTAATTATTTTTGCGTTCCCTACGACTTTCGTTGTATTTTCGGAAGTACAGACATGGAAATCGTACGACACATTATGATATTTTGAAATGAAGTGAAAAGTTCTTTTGATTTTTTATTGGTTTTCTTTATTATGTATGTATTTCTGTAGGACATTTGCAGAAAACGAAAACGCGCACTACACAACAGTTTTTGTCGTTACAAAAATCACATTCAAGTCTTTCAACAAAACGACCCTGAGATTTTCCATTTACTTGTCGACAAATTTTTCATCCTGCTGAACTTCCTGATCATCGATGTAAATAATGAAAATTACTTTTTGTTTAAGGAGAGATAATTAAGACTCATCTGAGCATATTGTTGCGCCAGCATTGTTTGTATTTCTGTCTCCTCGGAAGAATTACGAGTAATTACTTGCGGCCAGTTGCGGCTCGTGCGGTTTCTGAAGAGGAGAAAATAAGTCAACTGAATAAACTATTTCAAATGAAATACAACAAATTAGACGTCACGCGTCAATTGGCGTTGGGTAAGAAGAGAGAAATACATGTCAGTTCGGGTTTCCCGGCCCTCCTTCAGCCCATATTGTAAGAT
Source organism: Acheta domesticus (assembly GCA_031308135.1). NCBI lineage: Eukaryota > Metazoa > Arthropoda > Insecta > Orthoptera > Gryllidae > Acheta > Acheta domesticus. The sequence goes on from JAHLJT010009436.1 coordinate 135,753,101, forward strand.
TTAGATCGGCCTGCTACTATGATCTCGTTTGACCCTTGCCTGCCGGAGTGTGATTTCTTACCGGTCATGACGCGTGAATCTGGTGCAGAATGAAGCCAATAGATGGCATTTCAAGAGAGGTCTTTAAGCACAGCCTCACTCATACTCTCTGCACAGCTTTAAAGTAATCGACAGTAATCTCCACCTTCTGCGCGTACGCAGTTAATTGTGCTTGCGCAGATGCTCAAAAGTGGAGAAATATTGGACCAAGAGAGCCTTTAAACACAGTAATGTACGACAATCGACAACAATGTCGAACTTCTGCGCTTTCTCTGGTTCTCAGTGTAAAGCGTAACTTGAACTGCGCCTAAGATTGATAATGCTGTGGATTGCTGTTATGCTACGCTGTGCTTTAATTCCCAAGTCCCCTAGTGGATTTTTGCACAGCATAGCGTGCAGCCATCGACACTGCAATGTCGATCTTCTACGCATATGCAGTTGCGCAAACGTGATGCGAAACTCGAATTTCGTAAGCGCAGTTCGATTTTCGTGTCGATTGCTATTACGTTTCGTCTTAAAACTCTCGATGTTGCAGTGACGTGGGTGATCTGCTCTGGCGCACCGATTTTTGCTCGTACCTAGCAGCACCAGATACTTCACGAACCACGTGACCAAGGGCTCTTCGTTTGAAAAGCCAGGTCAGACCAAGTCACACACACATTACATGTATGTATGTGTGTATATATATATATATATATATATATATATATATATATATATATATATATATATATATATGACAAACGAGAAATGTTGAGAAACATTTTGAAAGGGACATAATGTGCCAGTTTTCAACGGTGACCAACCAAAAATACGAAGGTGGTGTTAAAATAAAAGGTGCAATATAAAAAGAAGCTTCATATACGTTTCAATGTCTATTAGTTGGTGTCTGGCTGCATTTAAAATTCCCGCTAATATTGTCATGCAAACTGGCACACGAAGCTCATTTGGTTAAAGCTGGATAGGCTGCGCAATAGCTCACCCATGTTTTTGCATCATGGTTCCTCCTCAGAGCGACTTGGATTGATTTAGGTTGTTTTCGTATAGCTTAAAAGCGCGCATAGCTTGAAGTTCGATCAACATAAATTTTTACTCTTATAGCTATAGCTATCAACCCCAAAATGGTTTAATTTTCTCTCAAACTTCAAAATAGGTATTTTATTCAGAAATAATTACACCCAAAAGAATAAAATACACGAAAAGAACGTTCGTTCCTTCCCTCCCATGAGAAACCGGCCCCCTGTTCATGGCATCACTTAAGTCTAAACCAATCCTGCTCGGTTATACGACGAACATGGAGGGGTAGCATCTTAGTACGTGATCATTCATGTGTCATGAGATAATACCAAACGAAGATTTCAATAAAATAAATTAGGGGATTGCAGTGAACAGTGAGACAATTTTTTTTGCGCGCGAATCATCTTGTTAAAAAAAATTAAATCTTTGCACACAATTGTTCAAGGTTTATGAAGACATTTTTACAAATTTAAAACATTACAATTTCTTATCAACTTACTGATGTACACATTTTTATTTTGTCGTATGTTTTTGTCTCAAAGTTCCACTCCCTGAGACAAAACATAATATTATAGAATGTGACGGAATTTATGCAATGTTTTATAAAATATTGCAAAAACCGAGCTCATATCGATATACACCCAGATATTCTAGGAGAAATTTTGACTTAAAGTATAATGAAATGATAGATTATTTTGAAACATTGGTACCCGGAAGTGACAATAGGAGAGTTGCATAGAATATTCACAAAGGGTATATTCACATAGGGTTGCCGCATTGAACAGGGCAAGAATTGGATGCAAATATTACGACGTAAATATTAAGACTTGACAATGTTCGAGGCAAGAATAAACAGTAAATATGGGACATTCGATATTCTAAATATAAAATACTGTCTTGACTTTGGACGTGGGTGATTATAATTTTTTTTTAATTTGGGTAACGCCTTATGATGGAATGCAGGGAAATTGGACAATCAATAGTGACACGTTTTAGTACAGGTAGGCATCAGGACAGGATATGCGACTGTCGACAGATGGGTGTCAGCCAACAGCAAAATTAGACCACTTATAAGATTTATTTACATATTTTTAAAAACTGTTTTATCTTACCTATCTTATCTATTGGTGGTGATAGATGGCCAGCTGCCATCTATCACCACCAAAAGTACATTTTGTTTGTCATTTTCTTCATTTTTCGATTTCCTATTGGTAGAACGAAAACATTAATTTGAGAATATTAATGAACACAAACACCTAGCCCTAAATGGCAATTTTCTTTTAAAAATTTTGTGCCGTTTTAAAGAAAATTGCGTTTTAGTGCTACTAAAAAGCGAAATTTGAAGCTTGTTTTCACAGAAAATTTTTGAGTTTTCAAAATACTTTATTTACAGTTATTTGAAGCACTTTCACTCACAAATATATTAATATTTACAAATTGCTGGTAATGTGAATATTAAAGATGTGAGAGTTCCTTTAAAAAAATTACATTTATATAGTTTTTGGAAAAACAAAAATAAAACTCAAAATAAACTTTACGTCATATTAAAGAGTGTAGTTAGCACTATCCATTACAAAAGCTTGAAGAAAACGTTTGCAGCCATATATGAGAAAATGGTGTTTGAGCGTTTCTGAAAATGCGGAAGTTTGAGCTATTTTTCAAAGAAAACAGTTGTGTTTTCGAGAAACTTTACTTGGCATTTTTTAAAGCACATGTACTCATTAATATATTAATGTCACCAAATCGTTGCTAATGTAAATATTAGCAAATTACATTTTTTCAATTTTTGAAAAAAACAAAAGAACAGAGCAATATGGCGTTTATGCCATCTCATAGAGTACATATAACACTATTCCTTCCAAAAGAAAAAAAAATTGGAGCCCTTTTTGAGAAAATCTTGTTTTTATCATTTTTTTAAATTGCTTATATTGTACGCAATATGGCGCGAAAAGGACTAAAGTTTCAAAAAAGTACAGAACCTTAAAGATAGAACTCATTATGTGTAACAAATTTTATTTTCACAAAAAATCTCTATCTTTAATTTTCAAGTTGTAGGAAAATGCCGAATAAAATTCAAACTTTTGCAATTTTCGAAAATTCAGAGTTAACCATGAAAATCTGACGTACCTTTATGCCACTGTTGTAAGTGTATTTTAATATATTCTTACAATAAATTTAAAGAAAAAAATTGGAACAGGTTTTGAGAAAATTTTGAAAATGTCCGAGGACTTCATGTAAAGTACCCCCAAAAATTAATGAATGTTTTTCAAACTTGCAGAGGACTTAGCGCAAATAGACAGGGGTTTCTTCAATTTGGAAAAGCATCGTGCCCATAGTTTGGGCACTAGTGTTGTTCACGTACACCAGAGAGCCAGCTCCAAATTTTTCAAATAAAATTGACATTTAGGATGAGGTTTTACTGTTCTTTAATATTTTAAAATTAATATTTCCGTTACAATTAGCAAACTGAAACATTAAGAAAATGTCAAAAAATGTACTTTGGGCGGCGATGATGCCAGCTGGCATGAGGAAGTGACAATTCCAAATAGCTAGCCTATACCCAAGGAAATAAAAAACTAAAACAGAAAAGTCTGTGCCATTCTGTAGCACTAGTAGTTACAGTTGACTCTGAATTTTCGAAAATTGCAAAAGGGCGGGCGGGCGGACTGGCTAATTGATTTAATAAATAGGTACATTTGCAGTGAGGAAACCTAATACACAAACTACCATGTGTTGCCATAATTACTTCTCTCATTTCCTTTCTTGTTTTTGCTATTTTCACTGTGTACTCCCATGTACATTGTTTAAAACTTGTATCCCGTATAGTTTTTTTTGATATGATAAAAATGTAGCAGCAGATTCCTACCCTCATGATTCATTCAAATACACTACAACAATTTAATTTGGAAGCAAGGAATGAATATGATAGCTCAAAACCTAAAAATCAGAGTCTTTTGGTTTACTTTAAATAGATTTTTTTTTTTTTTCACAGAAATAAATTTAATGATATGCAAATCCTTTGTGTTTCAGAGTTCCTCTGCGAAATGCACGAAGAAAATCTGTTATGCCAAAATCTACTCCAGTCATTAAAGTAAATGATATTGAGTATTTAGATGTGCCAGATCATTCCCCTGGCAATTCCATTACCAGTATCAATAGTATTGCTAGTCTACTCAAAGAGAAGTTAGCTGTAAGTATCGTTTTGTACTATGATCTTTAAAAACAAAGTCCTGTAACTGTAACTATAATAATAATAATAATAATAATAATAATAATAATAATAATAAATATAAACAATAATAACAAAACCAGCAACAATAATAATATCAATAATAATATTTATAATAATATTTATAATAATATTAATAATAATATTAATAATAATATTAATAATAATATTAATAATAATATTTATAATAATATTTATAATAATATTAATAATAATTAATAATAATATTAATAATAAAAACAATAATAAATAGCAGCAGCAACAACAACAACAACAACAAACAGTAGCCACCCAAGTTGTGGGGAGGGGTTGACAAATGTCACTCTATATTGTTAACGTTTTAAGTATTAACCCTAAGACAACAATAAAAATACATTCTACATTCATAATAAATTAATTTTTTTTTATAAGGAAACATGAAGTTGTCTGGACACAATAGCTGTAGTTCCCCCAGGAAAAGTCCTGGGTGCATATTTGATAACAATAATATTTATTGAGTTGCATATATACAATTTCAGTCATTTATGTTGAGTCAAATATGAAGTATGTGGGGGGAGTAAATTTTCACATGTCTTCTTGAGTTCCAGACTCTTTTACTATATTTTAAATTAATTTTTATAAATTAATTCTTGGATGAAATAATAATAATAATAATAATAAAAATGATAATGATAATAATAATAATAATAATAATAATAGTAATAATAATAATGATGATGATGATGATGACGATGATGATAATAATGATAATAATAATAATGTGCCTCAGACTTAAATTCTATAACGCAATAAAATAATACTTCAAATATTAAAACAAAATACATAAATGGGAACCAATTTGATCAATTAAGCTTTGCCAAATATTGACTGTCATTATTAAATTTGACACACATTTGAATATTAGGAAACTTTTTTGTTTGCTTAGGTCTAAAAGGACCAGATACTTCGATTCAGAGAAAACAAACAAACAAACAAACAAAACAAAGCCAAAAGAAAAGGAAGAAGAAAGAAAAAAGAAATTGAGGCTAAAATTTTTCCAAATTAATTGCAAGCAAACTATAATGATAATTAGTGTCTTTTCTTTCTTTAGTAAATTATTAATTTTCTTTGGTAGTTATGAAATATTAGAAGAAATAGAAAATCATATTTGATTCCATTAAAGTAATATTCAGAAAATGCATGTTAAATTTTCCATTTGTTTAAAATGTATTTTTTTGTCTTTTTCAGTTAACTCTGCCTGCAGTGGTTAAAAATCCTCCAAAGCGATCTAAAGAATACAAATTACATGCATTTGTTGGTCTTCTATTTCTATGTATAGTTTTTCTTGTAGGTTTTGCTTATGTATTTTATCATCAACAGGTTCTCCAAGTAAGTAGAGATTATATTACCAAAAATAGAAAGCATGAAACCATCATCTTAATTTGTCAAAACATGAATCAAATTATCTCAAACTTACTTAAAATTTTCTCAAAAAGAAGTAATACCTATGTAAATTTCAAGGAGAGATATTTATGGAATTAATTGCATCCTTTGTTCAAATAATGGTTTATTTTTTAACATTTGTTCAAAAAGATCCTTGTGATTCAATTATCTGTTATTTTTAAGGCAAAATTTCAGAAGCAATGTAAGAGTAATTACAGAAAGCCATAGAAAGTGGAAATTCAGTGCCATATGTCACAGTTGTATAATTTCAAAGACATATTACTTTACGTCACTGGAGATTGAAATAAAATAATATCATTTTTGAGAACTTTCTCAAATATTCCTTATTAACATCCATAATAATATTTTTTTTAACATACTCGTGTTTTCATTTTTGAATTCAATTAATTACACCTAAAGGGTGTTATCTAATTCTTAAAATACTTTTTGCTGTACATTCTCTGCTGTATTTTTTATAAACTTCCTTCAGCTTTAATTTTTAGAATGTAAAGTAATAAAATATCCATGAACAAAGAAATATGAAAAAGTTTAGAGCTTGTCATTATGGATTCTTCCATTACTCAGTTTGTTCTAAAGACCAAATTACAAACCTTTAACATTTCAGGGGTGAGAAGCCAAGTGCTACAAGTGACATTTTCACAGTTTTGAGAAATCACATGACCCAGTTAAAGTATTTTGTAAAAATCCCTTAAAAGAAATCCAAATTACTTATTTTATGGTTATTTATAGAATCATCACCCATCATCATCTGTCTGTCAGTCAATCGTTCATTCATCCATCATTCATTCATCCATCCATCAATTGCCCATCCATCATCTGCTACTCACACTCCGATTAACAACTTTGTTACTTGTGAGCACGTAAAAAAAAGTGCTGCCAATTTTTTTCAAATAATCCAGGAAAAAGTTGTATACACCAAGCATAATTTATGATTAAAAATGGGTCAAATATTTATGACTAAATATCCTGCTAACTGCTAAAACAGTTTTTCCCCAGCTGACTACACTCAGAGACTGCTAAATCTGGCAGGAATTCTGCATACCTGGCAATGTTGATGACAACCAGTGGCGGATTCTGGGAGGTGGGGGGTGTCATGGGGAGCCATTCCCCTCCCCAGGCCTAGAGTTTTTGTTTGTTCCCTTTTTTTCTTTTTTGGCAAAATTAATTTAAATATTTATTTTAGAATTATGTAGTTATTTCAAAAATAATATTGTATAGTATCATGTACACTGTACAAAAATAATGTACAACAAATAACAATTTTTTAAATTTCATTATTTTTAGTCACATCAACAACTAAAGTTTATTAGTGTTTACATTATTCATTACAAGTGTTTATACAAATATAATAACAATTTTGTTTATTATTTAACAAAAATCTGTTATGCCCCTCCCCCAATGATCGGCTGGATTCGCCCCTGATGACAACCGAGATTCATAAATTTTAAGAATTCCGATTAAAGTACCTGGAATCAATGTAGCATGAAGTTTCCTTTTCAGTACTTGTAATTAAATCTTAAATTAAATTATGACATTAAAATGTAAACATTGCTCATTTTGACCCATCACAAGTTATATAGCAGAAGGTTTTATCAACCTATTAATAAATTACTTCGCAAGTATTTAATCATGTTCTTCAAAAACTCATAGAATAGAATTAAAAAAAGAAGAAAAATCGCCTGCAACAAAGGAGAGGTTCTTTAGACACAATTTTTGTCCACAATTTTGCCACCGTATGCACATGGCTCCTGTGTTTATATGTATATTCACCCCTACCTGCTTGACATTATGGTAATGCATAGAAGCCATGGCAGATCCAGGGCGGGAGCCATGGGGATCATATCCTCCCCCCAGGACTATCATTTTTGTTTGTTTCATTCTTTTATTTGGTAACATTAATTTAAATATTTATTTATGTTAGAATTATGTAATTGTTTAAAAAATAATATTGTATAGTATCATATATACACCACAAAAATAGAACACAATATAATAACAAATGTTTATTATTTAACAAAAAGCCTTCAAAATGATTGGCTGGATCTGTTCCTGTATGGAAGATGGTGACATGGACGAATTAAATTATTATGAGTAACCCCTGCAAGACCTTTAACTTGCCTTTGTTCCTAACCAATTTGGAACTTGTCCTTACAGTCTTCCTCCTTTCACATCCTTAGACTTCATTTTAATATGTGTAATTAAACAATCTGAAAGGAATCACGACTTGGAATCAAGAGATGTGTTGTAAGAATGCACAAGGATGCAGAGGCATATCTAGCTATTCAAGCGCCCATGGCAAGCATAAAATTTGCGCCCCTATCAGGATACTTCAAATTAGGGGTGTTGTTATTTGTTTTAACAGGTATACTCTAAATAGCGCCCCCTGAGTGTGGCGCCCATGGCACGTGCCATGTCTGCCGCACTGTAGATATGTCACTGCAAGGATGTAATTTATTAAATCTAAGCTGTTGCATACTGTTAATTTCTTTGCCTTGACGTAATGGTTTTGTAAGGGTTGTTAGGAGATGAAGTTCGAGTAAAATTACTAATAATTTTTTTAATTGCCTTGAAATGATTTTGTCAGAGTATCAAACCAAAAAGACTTGACTATTGCTGCTTTCAACAGATAAAGAAGGAGAAACTAAAATATGCTCCTTATCTGGTAAAACCTGTGTGAGTCTGAGAAGAACAAGAAACTTGGAGCACAAGGGGTACTAGTGATCCTTATGCCTAATGGCCTCTAAACAAAACAATTTCTTTAAGAAGTTTAATTTATTGCCCCTGAATTGCAGTACAGGATAGAGATGGAAGAATATCCCTTTGTCACCACTATCCATTCCTGAATTTAATGAACCATTCCTGAATCTAACTCTATTTTCTCCAAAATGTCACTTGTATCTCTTGGCTACTCACCACTCATTATTTTAATATTTTTCTATTTTACTTCTTAGCTATGTTTGGTAGTTTATGTTATAATTATTACTGCTTTTTTTGAGTATATAAAAATAATGTTGTTACATACATCTTGTATATTCTATTTATGTTATGGTCACAGTGATTTATCAGCGATTAAGTATAATTTTGAGTCATTATATATAATAACCATTTTAGGGTGTCAAAGTGTTGAATTACTCTCTTTGACTAACTTTGGTCAGATATTGTTTGTAATGTTTAGATGAAGTGATTAAGTCATCATCATTAATCACGTTGAGCAAAAACACACTTCGTAATGGCTGGATTAATTGCTTTCGTCTATCTCATACATATATACAGGATGAGTAATTTGAAATGAGGACTTATTGGAAAATTATATTTAACATAATAGCCTACCTATTTAATTTTTGAAGCAGCTTTAATTCATAGTTTACTTATTCTTCTTTGAGTTTATTTAAACCTCATTGAATACATGTATTACAGTAACGTTGAAGAATTTTGTTCACATTGTGTTAAAATTAATAGTTTATTTTTATTTTCAGAGAGCTTACTTTCCCAAAATACGCTTTAACAATAAGGATCGAGTGGTACGAATATACAATGAAAAGGATAATGAAGTTCTGGTTGGTTTTTTGGGTCAAGATTTGGGTCATGACACAGCGTTTGCTTGCCTTCCTCGTGATCAAATCCAGGAGGCAGCTTGCATGGAATGGATGCACAAAGCAAGATTGTACATGAGCTACAAGGAATATGAAGGAAGGAAATGTTATAGAATTATTTGGAACAGTTTGTCTGAAGATGTAGCTCCTACTGATTGTTATGACTGGACATCAGATTATGGACATTGGTATGGAGGTGGACAAACACCTAATATGCAGTGGCCAGTTGAACGGGGAGAAATTAAAATGGCACCATTTATTACTGGTGACACCAGTAAACACCAGTGGGGAAATGTAGTGAAGCGATACTTTATAAATTCTAATGGTGTTGTATTATTTGTTGATCCTAGTACTCCATTGTATGTATCTATTAATGAAACATATTCTAAAAAGTTTTGTCTTCAAGCAAAACATGACAACTTCTCTTACGTGTATCATAGACCTTTACCTATATTGAATTACACAATTTGTACCTCTGAAAACTTAACCTCATTGCACCAATCTCACATATCTGATCGCCCAGTTTCCACTTTATCTCTTAAAGATCGGGAGATGATTGATAAACTAATGACTGAACCCATTTGGCATATAATTCCATCAAACAGCAGTGAATTGACTGAAAAAAATATATTTAATTATAGTGAGGATGTTTTGAAATATAAATTTCTTAAACATGGACACATATTAATCAATGAATTTTGGCAGGAGAATATTGGCGATTTTGTGTTAGATAATAGTCGTTTCCCAAAAATGAATGATACAATTGACATTCTTCACAGACGTGGATTTCGAATAATATTTTCTATTCAGCCTTTCATTAGTACTGAAGCTGTTACATTTAAGGAAGCTGTGAGAAATGAATTGCTTGTGAGTCAACGAGGGCCAGATCACTACATTCCCTCTCTTACACGGTACAAAAGTGTCCTAAGTGCTGGTGTAATTGATATCACCAAGAAAGTCACAATCCCATGGCTTCAGAATAAATTGAAGCCATTGATGGATAATTATGCTGTTGATTCTTTTTATGTTGATATTGGATCTGCATATGATTTGCCCTTTTATTATGAATTCGAAGATGCACTTGCAAATCCTGATGAATATAAAACTGTGTTTATGGATAGTATGTCTTCCAAAATTGATATTGTTGGTGTGTCAAGTGCCATTACTCGCCCCAATGGACCAGTCTTTGTATCTTTGCCTCCTTTTCCATCAACATGGGAATCTCTTCAGTCCGTTATTGCCTCAGTACTTACATATGGAATTATTGGTTTTCCACTTGTGATGCCTGGTCCTATTGGAGGAAACAATGTAACCAAAATGTTCAAAACAACTGATAATGAAACTGAGAAGATGGACGAGACACTGCCAGAGAAAGAGTTATACATGAGATGGCTGCAACTATCTGCATTTCTGCCTGCTATGAGCTTCAGCTATCTGCCTCAGAAATATGGTGATGAAAAAGTCATCAACTTAGCTGAATCTATTAGCAACCTCAGGGAAACTCTGGTAAGAATTTTTTTAAGAAGTGTGTTTAATTGTCAACTACTGGGATGAAAAAAAATGTATTCTGTATTTAAATTAGTGTTTAAAAAGTTATCACGACTCATTGTTAAAAGTGAATAAAGCTTTAATCAAATGGCTGTAAGATATATTAAACTTTACTCAAAAATATTTGTTTTATAATGCTTATCATTAAACCTTAAAGTAATTGCATTTAATACCACATGTATTTGAAGAAAAACTCAAAATATATTAAAATAGAAGCAATCTCTACTCCATGTATTTTTGTTGACCGCTCTGCAGTCTCATTTGAAATGCCATTGATGTAAACTATGATAGTCAAGCTAAGATATTTTTAGTAGGGTATTATTTATTTTCATTTATTTGAAATGTTGATTATTTAAAGTGTCTTTAAATTGATTTTTTTTAAATTTCAGGTAAATCCTATTGTTAAGAAGTACTTGAAAGCATATGGACCACTGGATGAAGGTTTGCCATTTAACCGACCTCTCTGGATGTTGGATCCAAAGGATCCAATTTGCCACACAATAGTAGATGAATTTTCTGTTGGAGAAGAATTGATTGTTGCACCTGTTATTACAAAAGATGCTCGAGAAAGAGAAATTTATCTACCTGCTGGTGTATGGAGAGATGGAATTGATGGCAGTTTAATGAAAGGAAGTAGATGGCTCCATCATCACCCTGTTGAAGAAGATAAAATTGCTTATTTTGTTAGAATGCCTGATGATACAAGGTTTTAAAAAGAAGAAATATTGCAGGGAGAAGAATTGTGTTAAAGTGAATATACTGTCCTCTGGAAGGTATTCAGTGATAAGTCTAACTAAGTCAATCATATTGAATATTCCAGTCACAAAGAGACAATATAAATTAGTTCCTCTTGAAAAAGGAATTCTATTTAATAAAAATACAATTGAAAGTGTCTGTGTGTACTACCAACTTTCCTGAACAAGATTATTTAAAGAATAGTAGATTCATAGTACAAAATACTTTCCAGTGTTGTGATTACTGCTAACTGATTGATAAATCCTCTTCAGTGAAGTATTATTCATTCCATAATTGTGTGCCTGTTGTGAAGTGAAATTGTTGATTTTATGTGAAATTGCTGTTTCTGAAAGGTTTTTAGGTTTATGAACATTGTTGTTTCGGTTATTAGTTTTAATCCTGTGAAAGTCCTTATTTGTTGATAGAATATGTATTTATATATGTGATGTATTTTACGAGTCTGAATATTGTTTATAAATGAAAAAAGTCATTTGTCGTCACTCATTAATTCATTGTATATGACATTCACAACTATTAAATCATTTGACATATTTACAATTGTTAAATTTGTTTTTTTGTTTAAAATGATATTTCTAAAAAGAGCTCCCATCAACACTGACATAATAAAAACCCACCGTTACTTGCGCTGTTAGAAAAAATATAACAATGCTGGATGTGCTTCAATAACATTGACATCTTTCAATGCACAGAGATAATGCTTGAGCAATGCCTTCCTGCACAATTCAACTCTGCAACTCTGCACCGTTCATTGTTCTTATTGGTTCTGCGAAGGGAAGCAATATGAGAAGGAGCTGATTAGCGTGGTGTGTCATGTTAGATATTTTCTCATGTGCGAACAACCGCTTTATATTTCGATACGATTATCACATCCATTCTTCTGTCAGTTATACATGGGTTTTTGTGTCTTGAATGCTTTGTGATGATCAGAACACCTTGGTGTCTCCCCTTGATCATGATTTTTATACCTTATATCAAAAGTAAGATTCATAGATTTACCAAGAATATTGTTCACTATTCCTTTGTTGTAGTTTCTGCTATTTAGTTTTGTTTCCTTTTTACAGTGATGTTATGATAGGGAGCAAAGAACAGAGAAAAGAAGATGCACATTTTGTCCAAAGAGGCAAACCTGGTTCATACAGTATTGTTGCAATATTTGCTCCAACCACTCTGAAAATAACCCACAAGAAAGACTTTGTTTGCAATGAGTGTAGTTCTGAGGAAGCTTATTTTAATTCATAAATGTCCCTGTATGTTTCAGTGTGGGAAAAAAATATTGTTTGTTGCATTACTTGTATTTTATGATTTACCTTTGTTAAATAAATTTGCTTTATTTAACACTTCACTTCATGACTGATTTTGATTCAAGTTCTTATTATAAGAAAAATTATGAGCCTGCATGTCATCTTTATGTATTATTTCATCTATACAAGTTATAGAAATCAATAACAAATGTCTGGGAATATTAATGTAAATATTTGATTCATAATAAAACAATAAATACAACATTAACAGTTCTTAGATAAAATTTAACATGCGAGTAATCACATTACAAAAATATGCATGAGTAACGGTGGGTTAAGAATGACAAATTATGATTAAAGACAATGACATTCACATGAATTGAAGCATTGTTTGGTATTCAACAATTTGAAAACTACTTAATTGATGATGGCTACACATACAACTAAATTTGACAGGCAGCCCTTGTACCAGCTATGTTAACAGAGATGCATATAAGCACACATAACTTCTGCATGCGTGCATTCGTTCAAGAAAATTGGCACTGAAAAATGACAAAAATTTTAAAACATCAACAGTAATTTTCATTCTGTGACAAGACTTTTTTAACAGCCCATGTAAATTGTTTATTCTGAACTTTTTGAGATAGATTTTGTACAGGAATCATTTTGTGATCTTGCCACAATGTGCATTTTCCGATGCCTCCTTTTACATTCAGCGCCCTTGAATATTTGTTATTTTATCATTCACTAACACAGCATTCATGATCTCCTTTTTTAGGGGCAATGGTAATATTTTTGCCTCTACGTAATATTTTCTCCGCTTCTCTCTAACTTTTGTTGGTGTTGGTTTAATAAAGACCAGGAAAACTGAGCAGTCACTCATGGTATTCACAGATTAAAACTGGTTATATTTGAAATTAAATTATATCTGAAAATCAGATTTTACCTTGAATTAAATTAGGAATTCCAATTACAGAAAATACCTAATTCACATGGCTCTCTTCAGAAAGGAAGTCAAGTAGTTACACTCTTCTCATATATTTACAGTACGCTAAAAAACCTTGTGTGTGAAAGACCTCTATGAGCAAAATTTAAATAGGTCAAGGTCATAGTTCGTAGAGGGATAGCATTGTAGATGGGCTTGTACCATCACTCAGTAACTGGCACCTACCATAAAACAATGTATTAATTGTAAATATTATGTACATTTCACCTGTGTCTATTTGAACATTTGGTCTTCCTTTCGGTTTTCACAACTGCCCACCTTGGCTGTTATGTTGTCAGCATCCAAGACAATTTTCCTTGCCACTCTTGCAGTCCCACTGCTCATCTGAGGCAACCTACCCAGTGTGAACCCCCTCTTTACCCCCAAAACCTCATGACAACTTAGTCCTAGGGGCCATGTCAATCTTAAACTTACATCCAAGATAACCTATGGGTCCACCTTGGTATTTGTGCCTTTAATCAAATTAGAGAGACAGTTACCTTAGTAGTGCTGTCCCAATGTAGTCCACAGTCATTTTATGAAGGTAGCGTAAGCTACTAGGTATTAAGGGCTAGGGATTAAGGAAGAGTGAAGGGGTGCTGGGAAATTCCATAAATACAACTGAAAATGTCCATGCCTTTTTGCCGGATTCGAACACCTGTCTTGGTCTCCATGCACTGTCTTGGTGTCCTTGCACCAAGCATCTTAACCTCTGGGGCTGTATATGGAAATGTCCTGTTTGTGCCTGTGCTTTAAAATGCCTGAAATATTCTGGAGTATAACAAAGAGCATACACTCAAGAGTATGTGTTAATTCTAGACATCGGAATGTTCATAGTAAATTGTCAAAAATCTAAACATACAATTGGAAAATATTTTTTTCTTGTCAGAATTGATTATTCCTTTCCAGTGTTACATATGACATTGCCATGGCGTTGATAAGGAATACCTAGTTAATACTGCTTAGTTTTCCTTGCTTACACTAGATTTTGGTATAAAATTGCATTTGTGATATTCCTATTGAACTATAATATTAAAAACAGATGAAAGTTGCAATCAGCATAATACTAATTTCCATGTTTGTGCCAAACTATTTGAATGCTAATTGTTGTGCATGAATGGATTGTTGTGCTCAAACACTTGTCAACACAATATTCTTTTTCAATTGAGAAAAATGCCCACCTTAAAAAACGAACCTAAAAGAGTGTTCTGTAGATCTGTTAACTACTTATATTTCAAGTTACATTTAAAAATATGTGAAATACAATGTTATGTTTAGACTGTTTACAAAGTCATCACTGTCCAGTACAACTGATGTTTATTAAACTTTTCGCAAATTGTTCAGAGGTGATTGAAATCCTATTATGAAACAATATTTTAGTTAGCTAATTGAGACTGTGTGAATTTAAATAGTCTGAAGAGAAGTCCTAACATTGTGCTTAATAAATAATTGTCACACGTGATATTGCGAATATTGTCTTTTCAAGATTTTCTTGCAAAATTTAATAATTTTTGATTGTAATATATTTATAATAATAATATATTCCATGAAAGACTCTGTAAATGACGGTTACGAGATTTTTGATATTTTATTTTTAAAAAGTAAAATTAAAAATTGTGTTAAATGATATTTAACATAAAATGAATTTTTAAGGCAACTTAATCTTGCATGATATTACTGCAATAGAATCTCAAATTTTGATTCAAGGAATTGTTAGAAACAATGTTGAATAGCTTAATGATGATGTGAGGATTGTATCTTTAAAAAAGTATAAATACATGAAATAAACATGAAGGAAGGAATTTTTCGATTTGTTATCATGAATTTTCTAAGGAATTGTTTTGTAAGTGTGTTTTGAGTTTTAAATAAATTAACTGAAGATTGAAGAAAACATCTCACTACTATCCTTTTTGTAATATAATTACCAGTTTTTAACTGTAGATATTATATTGAATATGGATGTTGTATGTGCATGCTTTTATCATCACACTAAAAGGTATTAAGTTTTGTAAGGGTAAAAATAATAACACAATGGCCAAAATTTACAGAATTTTCCCTTTTTTTGGTTTTCTTTATTCCTTGTTTACTTGGTATCTCATACATAACCCATACATTACACAATAGTGTTTTCAGAACAAGCATAGAGCAAACTTTCTGACTAGAAGCTCCAACACTAAGCAAATGTGATATTTTTAATGTGCTATGGTTTTTTACATATTTTTTTTCCAAAATGTCTTTGATATTGAAAGTTTAAAAGAAGAGGCAAACAAAATGAAGACAAGAAAATTACAAAGCGAGGTGCAATGATAAGGATACTCTTTATTTCACTTTTACCTGGAGAGTAATGAAAAGAATAAATATAAATTAATTACAAAACATAGGACAATTTCAATCAAATCCTACAAGGCCAGCTGATTATGTGAAATCTCCCCTCCGATAACACTCCTAACACCTACGCCACATCTGTTCTCAACATCAAGACCAGAGAAGATTTTACATGATAGATTCTCACAGAGAATCTAAATATTTTCATGAGAATGTAAGACTATGATTCCCAATTTTCTCCTTTGCCACCAATATTGCTTCATTCCTCTACAAAGTTGCAGCTTTGGAATGATAGGACAAATAAATAAAGGAATTTGCTGCCAGAGTATCCATTCATCTGTAGATTTCTGATCTTACATCAGTCAATTTACAGAGGCTCAATCACTTATGAGATATAGACTAGTTATTGGATGAGCAAATTAAACAATTGGGATACGAAAGCCATTTGTGGGTTTCTAAAAGGTGTTAAAAGCTTCAACTGAAAGGAAAGCTCAGTCCACTGGAAGCAACATGGATCAAACAGGGAACAATAGCCTTATATTTTCATGAAGGATCTACAAAGATCAACTTTTATTTTTAACAAGGCATTTATTAGGTAATCTTAGCACCATTTCAATCCTATCTCAGCTTTCTCAGCTTAGAATATCAACATTATTATTTCATAAGAAGCTCGTTCTTCCTGATCCAGTTGAAGGATATTCCACACGATAATTATATTTTATGATAACAGGTTGTCTCCTAATAAATAGTTTTAATATACACTTGGGTTAAGTTTTTGCGTGCCAAAGACTCAAAAATTGTCTTTGCTGACATGCAAGCAGTCCAACCATACAATATCATTCAATAAATAAAGTCTAATAATATAATAAGAAAACTCTAATACTATCGGTTACATGGTTAAATAAATGTTATGGTATCTTCTAATAAATATTGAAATATGATAGGTACAGAAGGAATCACTTCATGCATAATTTGTGAGAAAGTGGAACAAATAAGCTGCGACACATAACAATGTTTTCTGTAAGAATGGCCAGTAATTATTTTCTCTTTGCAAGGAAGACTTGACTAACATTTAGGCATTGTTGTGTTTCAGCTTCTTTATATCCACTATCTTACTATGCAATTAATTAAGGGTTTTCCTACAGTCTGTTCCATTTTATATCAACACGCAGGAATTCTTTCCAGTGTTGTAGAAGAAATTAGGCCTTGAAAGTGGATCATTACACTAGATTGTAAGATCAGGTTTAAAAAAGTGATTCTCAACTTAATAGCAATTATCTTAATGGAGATAATACATTAAATAAATATAAAATACAAAAATAATAGTAAAAAGATTATGAAAACTTACACTTCACATTACAGTTCATAAATTACCACACATCATTCATATCTCATTTCACTCTAAGTACAAAACAGTTAGGACTATTATTGTGACCTTCAGATATAATTTGGTCATAAAATATTTTTAAAATCAGTAGCATGTTCAACACACAACAATGCACATAATCAGATTAAACTCAGTTAACCAATTCAAATTTCACAAATTGTTTCAGAAATCTTCAAATTTTGTGTTCTGTGTGTATGTTTTTCTCGAACAACAATAAGACTTTATTACAGTATGGAAACTGTTGATAAAGACTCCTTCTCATTTATCAAGATATTGCACTCTCAAAAGAGTTCTTTAATTACTAAATATGTATGAGAAGGTCATCATGTTGATAAAGTGATATGCTGATATGTGAGAAGTAGTCAATATCAATGCCTTCATCTGGACAATCCCAGTCCAAGATTTTATTCAGATTTTCATTCAATCCCATTGAGCACTTCTAATTAACATTATTAGTAATTACATACATGTCTTCTTAAAATATTGATTACATTTCAAAACCTAAATTCACAACTGCTCAATTCACAATCATTATAAAAAATTCTATTCTGATGCAACACGTAACAAGTTTGTTTTTATTAAAACAGCTTCTTACCATTTCATAAACCAATACTTGTTCCAATGGAAAGTTACCCCCCTGTTGAAACATAATTTTAATGAAGAAAGGAGTCGTTTTAATATCAACAAATTATTGATAGTTAATATTTAAATTCTATCTACAGGTTTTCTTGTAAAATTATTAAAAAATATAGGTATTGAAAGATGCATCACAAATGGAACGTTTTTTATTCAGAGGAAATGCTCATAAAATCTAGTCCCTATGAAATTTAAAATAAGTCAATGCATTATTCATTGCAAACTAATAGTTAAAAGGAAATACAAAGTTCATTTTCCACTCATTCCTTGTTGTTGTTTGGGAGCTTCAGAAACAAATAGTTTTAAGTACATGACACTGGGGGTTTATGGGTGAGAGTAGACACAGCAAATACATACACAATCACCCCACAAGTATTTAATTATGGTAATTATGTTAATAGTTGCATGTTTTAATTTCTAATGTGTTTCATTGTTATTACATTACACTGAACCAAAATTTTTTTTACTTCTTCAAGATATGGATTACTCTTTCCCTTCAGTTAAATGGAAATATTTGTACACAGTATACTTAAACATTTAACAAAGCAATATAGAATTTTGCTAACAGATTTTTGTGTACTGGTACAGTAAGTAAGTAGGAATCAGAATATTTCTTAAAGTCTTAAGGGATTTAAAGATTTTTATAATTGAATCAAAACTAGGTGTTATATTTTTATGACTTTCTCCTTCTTTTATAATTAATTACTTTTAGACATAAAATTGAAGGATGTGGGGATCCATTTTTAGGAACAAGTAATTAATATAATACTTAACTGCATGAATAGAATGTATAAGATGAAAACTGGCCACAATGGATCTGCTAAATCTTATTAACACAAAAATGCACATTTGGAACATCAAATCATAATGTAGTACATTATTTTAACGTACATTAACTTTCTAAAATATGTTATGTCATGCATATGGCCATTGTGAACACTTTTCTTTTAAAATACAGTATTTTAGTTGGTAGACTACACCACAAATAAATATATCTCTTCTTATATAATAAAGTATTGATGTACATGATTTGAAGGTTGTGTTCCGTATAACATGTGATTCTTCTTTTCATGTAATATGGAAATTTATTCTCTTAAGTCATCTCTCTCCTAAAATGTCATTCAAACATTTAGAGTCAGTCAAAGGGAAGAATGCACTTTCATATACAGTACTACTAACATGTGAACATCAATGTAGTACAATTAAAAAATTAGTACTCATTTATGTTGACAAAGATAGTTGTACAGAAAATATCGTTATTACAGTGAATGCAAGGAAGGAGACAAGAATAACACTCACAGAGGTCTTACTGTATTTAGTATCCACACAAGGACAGATGTTAATTTCATGTCGTACATATGATGGATTTATCTCACTTAGGCATGTTCATATTTTTAACTAATTGTAAATTTGTGCATCACGTGAATGCTGACACTCACAGTTTCCATAAAGTTAAGGATTTGTAACTACTATTTTATTATGTATTATTACTTAATGTAATAATATAATATACTTTTATAAGAGTCTTCTTAAAAGTATATTTAAAATCTGAACACCTCTAAATATATTATTTCTAGAGGTGACTTACACTTTCTTGAGTCAGTAGTTTGTTGAACTGTAATATTTCTCCCTCTCATTCATTTATGTCACATCTATGCAATAATTAATTTTTACTCCTTAAGCTTTGGAAGGAGATTCCATAGCACTGAAGTAATTTTATATAATGACTCCTATTTGATTCCTTAAGTAAGTGGAGTAATCAGAATGATAAATGCACAGATGAATAGTTCTTTTAGACATGTATAAAACAACTGCCATTGTTGTACTGTGGATATATTGAAAGTCCACTTGATAAACAAATGCTGTTCAAGATATGGAAGTCTTATCTTGTAATAGCTAGCAAATGTAACATTTATTTTACAAATGTTACATTAGTAAATTATTTCTTGTTTGTTTTGAGACTGCTTTTCGATCAAAAATTAATCTTCTACAGTTCTTAAACTTGTAAAAACATAGTTTTCAAATGGTAAAATAGGTAAGAAATTGGAGGGCATTTTTCTGTGACAAGTACAAAATTTTTTTAAAATTTGCCTTTTTTTCATTTTTTAAGTATGACTCCAATTTTTCCAATAGCTGTAAAAATGTCTAGAGCAAATTTTGGCGAAATGTTTTACAGAAATCTTGCTTCCTGGAGGGCATTTTTGACATAAATTATAGATAAATATGTTAAGGTACATAATGGACAATTGTTTTTGTAAACATTTTGATAACAAAGGACGTTGCAAGTAGTACTTTTCACTGTTGGTTTAAAATTCTAGTCGGTAAGCAGAACAACTTGTTTCATGATCTTGAAGGTTGATGGTACATCTACTTGCAGAAGGTGACAAATCAATCTTGCATTTGGCAAGAGCATCCTCGTTTTCAGCAACCCAATAGCCTAGTGTATCCGTGTCATAAGTGGGAATGATAGTTACCTCTGGAAAAAAATAATAAATAATGAAATATTAAAACATCATACTTAAGTATTATCGTAAAGTCTTTGAAACAACAATATTTTATTATTAAGTGATATATAAATAAATAAAATATAGAATTATAATATGAAACACTTACCTAATTCTTTATCTTCCCATGTTTGCTTTGCTTCTAGCAAAGCATTGTACACTTCACGACTAGGTTCAGTTCCACTGAATACATAATATCTGGCTCGTACTTTCTTGAAAAAATCAAGAGCAGTATAATAAGAGTTACCATGATGGGGTACATATGATAAATCCACATAGATTGGTGCAAGAGAGCTCTTTGCATTTCCAATTCCTACTTTGTTGGAACCTGCTTTTTGTTTCACAGGTGATTCAGGACTCTTTGTCTTATCTTTGCCCATTTGACCAGTTGTTTTGTTATTCTCACTTATCATCATGCTCTTTTTCATCTGCATTACCTTCTTTTCCTTTTTAGGTGTGCCCTTATTTGTATTTGTCATCGCCATAACTTCTCCTTGTGCGTTTGTATTATTAGTAGGGGGAGGAGCTGGAGCAGGTAATCCTAAAGGTTTACCCCATCCTTCAATGGGATCTTTTTTAGTTTCTGTTTTACTTACAGATGGTAATCCAAACCCCTGTGGAGGTTCAGGAAAAGCTTGTGCTGCTGTGGATGGTCCAGTTAACGACTGAGTTGCAATGTGAACTTCAGGTTCTGCACTGGAAGTTTTGGTAACTGTTGTCACTGTTGTAGTTGTGATAGTTTTCTTTTCATCTGAACCATTTCGAAGAAGAGAAGGATCAACTGTAGAAACCTTTGAATATACGTCTTGAGTATAGCTTTCTGTACTTGTAGGGCCAGAAAAGTCACTGTATTCATCAGCACTTTTTCCATTAAGTTTGCTTTCTATATGGCCTGGTTCCCTATTTCTGTTCATTAAATCTTCAAACTGTTTAGCACCTGCAAGATTACCATTTCCGTAGTCCTCTGTGAATTCTTTGAAACTATGGTCTTTTCTTTGTCCATTGACTCCTGATGAGCTAGTATGTTCATAAGTAACTGTTTTTTCTGGTGATGCATGGGTATCTTTCACTTTAGTTTCATAATGATATGTAGTGGATGTGCTGGCTGTGGTGAGATCCTCTCCACGTGCAGCTCTATGTTCATATAAAGCCTGTTGAAAATCAACAGTGTCATCTGGATCACCTTGAGAAGTGGATGAAAAGTGCTCAAATCTTGCTGAATCCCCAACATCATATTCTCCATAAGTGTATGTACTACTTGTTGAAAATATACTTTTATGCTCTGGATCTTCAGACTGCATAATGAAGGAAGCTGACATGGGATCAACTCCTTTCATTGTAATACCTTCTGGAGACAATGGAGGTTCAGCTGGGAGACTTCCATAAAAGGAACTAGTCATTGAAGAAGATAGAGCTTGTTGTGGTCCTTTGTAGATTTCACTGCTTTGTTTTGTGTGTTCCTCTTTTGTGACATGAACAGTTGAGTGCTTTTCCTCTATTTCATGAGATTTTTGATGTTCTGGCATCTCAAAGTCAAAATGTGGTGGGGGAGGAGAAGGAGCTACTTGAGAGGTTACACTCAAAGGAGAAACAGGGCCTTCTTCTTCCTCATCGCTATCATAATGTTGAGAACCTGGTCGTCCCTCACTGCCCCATATGTTTGTAGCTACTCGAGAGACTTGCCCACTGCTTATATCACTGTGAGGAGTTGATGGTCCACCTACATCAAAGTCACGATCACTCATGACATCTGATCCAGGAGTTGCACTGCGAGTTGTATCTGAGGACTCTTTTTTTAATACAGCCAAAGGCCCACTTACAGCATGTGAAGGTTCATCTCGAATTTTTGTATCCTTCTCTATTTCAGATGTGTCCTTAGAAACACTAGGTACAGTGTCTTTAGTGGAATCAAGAGGGGCTCTTGAAGTAGTTGTTTCTGTAATTTCATGTTTGGTTAGTGTTTCTACAGAGTCCTTGGTCTGAGTTGTTGGTATGGTCTCTGATTCTGTTGTTGCTAAGCTCCTGGCTTCCTTTAACAAAGTTTCAGTTGTAATTTTTGAAAAATCTGTGTCATCTGCACCACTTAACTTTGTGTCAGTGACCTCTTTGAAGGACTTCACTTCAACATCACCATGCTCATCTGTTGTTGTAATTGTTGTGCTTTTAAGTGTGTCAGTTTCTATCACCTTCTTTGTAGTAGAACTCACTAGTTCATCACTATCACCTGTTACAACTTTAGTGACAGTTGTGGTAGTAGTTGTGGCAGAGCTACTCGCAAGGGATGTTTCAGGACCTTCTAGCAGTTCACTGTATGTTGTGCTTCCTTCTTTTTCTGAATGTTCTTGAGTCAATTTTGATGATTCAGAATCTTTTACTTCAATTGATTTTGAAGGTGATTGCACTACATCACTTTCTTCACCATGTTTCACAATTGTGTGATATGTTCGGGTAATTTTACGTGTTATTATTTTTCCATCATCCCCAACTTCTGTTGTTTCAGTTACAGAGTCTTTGTGCTCATCTTCAGAATCAGTACTTTCAGAAACTGATTTTCTCATTACTTTAGTTGTGGTAGTAGTTTTGATTGTTTTCGTCTTGAAAATTCTTTTACCATCAATAACTTCTTCTTCATCTGTACTTTGAATATCCACATCACTTTCATGTAAGTGTCCATTTGTTTGCTTTACATCAGTGACAGTTGGGTGGGCTGGTTTCTCCATTTTCATTTGAGATTTTTCAATTGAATCATCAGAATGTGAATCATATTGTACTGTCTCAACACTATGTTTTGTCATTTCCTCTGCTTCTTTAGAGGGCAATTTTTCAACTTGAGAAAATATTTCCCTCTCAACTGTAGTTTTCTCGGATGTGATAGGTACGTCATCAGCTTCTTGTTTCTTTAAATCAATAGATTTGATTGTGCCAGTAGCACATAGAACAGTTTCAGCACCTCCATCTTCACTACTAGCTGTGACCAACATTTTCTTGACTGTTGTAGAGAGAGTAGAATCTTCCTTTAATGTTTCCACTTCTGTAACTTCCTTTGTTTCTGTAGTAACAGGGCTGACTTCAGTTGTTGTTTCCTCTACAGGGGCATATTCACTTGGTTTTGTTTCACTTTTTGTGACACTTACTATTTCAGATGAAGATATCTCTGAACTTAATTTTGAAGAATCATCGGTGATCACTTTTGTTTCTGTAACTGTGTAGATCTCTGAAGACTCTTCCTTACTTGATTTTATTATTTCTTTCTCAGAAGATTCAATGTCAGCTTTCTCTGAAATTTTTGTGTCAGAAATACTAGAAACAATTGTTTCACCAATAGAAGCACTCTCTTCAGCATCCACTTTAGTGTCTTTCTGCTCTTTTACTGATTCAGAAAGGGAAAGGTCAATTTCATGAGTTGGGCCTTTGATGATTGATGTAGAAATTTCAGAGCTTGATTTTTCTTCAGTGGAACGAAGAGTATCTTCTACTTTTCTTTCCATTACCAAAAAGGCATCAACTGTTTTGGAAACCGATGTGAAAGTGACAGTTTCTTTAGCTTGAACAGAATCATCTAGAACTACAGCTTCTGAAATTGCTGTTTCATCATAAGTCTTTGTTGTTTTTATTTCATCTTGATCACTTGTAGATTTTGATTCTTCAAAAGTTTCTTCTTTGAATGATACTCCCAGAGGAGATTTTGGAGGTGATGCACTTTTAGTTGCAGAACTTTCTGTTGTTGTAGAAACAAAGTCTTCAAACTTGGAAGATATTTCAGTAACTGTCTTTTCAAAATGATGATCATCTGTACCTGAAGATTCAGTAATTATTTGTGATTTTTGTGAAGATTCTTCTAATTTCTCTTCCTTTTTAGTGTCATCTTTTAGCTCTGTTTGCTTTTTTGGAATATCATCTAAGACATCTTTTTACCAGACTCAATCTTAGAGTCAGACTCTGGAGTCTCTTGAATTTGGTGCTGTTCTTCCTCTCGAGCCTTTGCAAACGATGGCAATGCTTTAGGAGATGCTGGAGTAGAATCTGGAGTCACCGTTACATATTCTGGATGTTCTGGTGCTTCTAGTTTGGTGAACACTGGCTCCTCTTCAAGACCTGAATCAATGTATTCTTCTCCTGGAGAAGGTGGAGGTTCACCATCTCCAGTACCATCTTCTGATTGATCATAATATGATTTTTGACCCACATCTTCTTTTTCACTTGCATCAAGACCAGGTTGTTGCTTCTTTGTATCTTTTGTTTCAAGAAGAGCTTTCTCATCATCTATTGGCAGTGAACTGGCAGCATCAACTTCTGAATCTGATGGTTTTTGTTTTGTGTCAGATTCTTTGGTTGGCTTGTCTTTTTCTGTAATCTCAGTATCTCTCTCAATTTTTTCTTCTGTTTTTAATGATTCTTTTCTTGCTGTGCTTTCTTGTTCTACACTATCTATATCAACTGCATCACTTACAGCTGACTTTTGCTCGCTTTTGTCTACATCTTTGTGATCTACTTGTTCTCCTATATCAGGTTTGATTTCATCTTTGTGTGTGATAGACTGTTGAGGTTCATCTTTTATATCATCTATTTTTCCTGAAATATCATCACCTTTGCTAATCTGTTCCTCAACATCTTTAGTTTCCTTTATTACACTTTCCACTTGTTTATGGATTTCTGTGTCATGGATTTCAGCCACCTCCTGCTTTGGGATTTTGCTTATAACTGATTCTGGTTCTGTTTCAGGAGGAATTGAATCACCAAGTTTGTCCCCAACAGCAACAACTTCACTAGTATCTGCTTCAATTTTCTGCTCTAGGGGTGCAGGTGTTTCACCTTTACTCTCACAAGTTTCTTGTTTAGGTGACACTTCAGTAGTCTTTTCTTTAATTTCACTAATTGAAGAAAGGTCTTCCTTTGATTTTTGTGCACTTTCAGTCTTATCTTCTTCTTGAATTTCCTTTTCTATGATTGTGGTTTCTGGAAGCATTTCTTTGTCTGTCTCCTGAGGTACGAAGATCTTTTGATCTGCTTTGCTTTCAATTATTTCCGTTCTCTCAGTATCTTTTTCTGCTGTATCTGTTTTGCTTATGTCTCCTTTCACTTCTATTTCATGCGTATCAATATCCTTTATTGTCTCTTCCTCTTTCTGCAATTTTTCTTCAGTATGAGGTTGAGATGTTAGACTGACATCAACTTCATCAGCTGTCTCTGTTTCTGGAATATCAAACTTAATGGGCTCAGGAAATTCTTGTTTCTTTTCTGAACTCTCCATTTTAAGAGAATCTTCAATTGATTGCATTTCTGATACAGATTTTCCAATCTTTGATATTTCTGAATCATCTTGCTCATGTGTTAGTTCATCTTTTAGTGCTTTATCTACCTTTGAAATATCTTGATCTTTTTGAGAAGGTAAAGAAATTGGCTCTATCAAAGTACTTTCTTTCACTAGTTTGACATCTGAATCATCAGGTTGGGAAACTTCAGTGGAAACTCTCTGAAGTATACTCTCAACTTCAGGTGTTTCATGGACGGTTTCTGTAGATGCTTGATCTTCAAGTGAATCTAAAGTGGAAGAGGGAAGTATGATTTCCTTCTCTTCCTTTTTGTCTTCTTTTTCTTTGACCATGGGTGATTTTTCAGAAATTTGAATATCATCTTTTCCCTCATCTTTAGCAGATTGTTTTTCTTCAACCTTCATATGGTCTTCTGTTTCTACCTTAAAAGATGATTCTTGAGATTTTGTTAACTCCTGAGCATCAGTGACTTCAATGGGTACTTTTTCTTCTATTTGATCTTTTGGTTTTTCCTTTTCTGTTACCTGTGTTGTTTCTTTTCCTAAAGCAAGAACTTCTTTTTCTGCCTCCATTACTTCATCCTTCATTTCAATGGTAACTTTTTCAGCCTCAGATATTTTGGTTGTGGTTTCACTAATTTCTTTCTGTTCAGGTTTATGTTCATCTTCTGTGAGAATTTTATCTGTTGCAATCTCTTGAACTTTATGTTCTGGAGACTCTTCCTTTTTATCTATAGAGACGTCTTTCTCTGAAATGATTTTTGCTTCTGACTCTACTACATGCTCTTCTAATACTTGATCTTCTTTGGTACTGGCTCCTTGTTTAGAAATTTCTTCTTTGAGACTTTTCTCAGATTCAATAGATATTTTATCTTCCCTTTCCTGTGCCTTGATTTCTTTTTCTGAAATTATATCTTGAGTAGTAGTTTCAATCTTAGGTTCTATATCTTTTACTTGTTTCTCTGTTACTTCTTTTTCACCTTCTTTTACATCTGTGCTAATTGTCTCAGCTGTTTCTGTAGCTACCTCATCTACAGATTTTATAATTTCAGTTGTCTCTTTTAATTTCTTTTCATCATCTGCTTGTGTTGCATCTAAAGGAGCAGAAGATTCCTTAATGTCAGCAGAGGCCTCTTTTTCTAGAGGTAGACTCTTTGTATCATCTTCTAAATAAGGAGTGCTCTTCTTCAAATCATCAGTGTCTTCACCTTCTTTGAGGATATCTTTTTCATAAATTGGGACAATATCTTCTACTTTTTCTGTTTGCTCTTGGAGATCTATGACTTCACGCTTCATGTCTATTGTCTCCTTTGGTGTCTCATCAGATGTAGAAACTATTATATCAGTTTCAATTTTGGCATCCTTAATTTCTTTTACTTCAAATTTTTCTGCTTCATCTTCTTTTACTGTTGTTGTTTTTGCTTCTTTTGAATCATCTTTCTTGTCTACAGTTTCTGGTAGTATTGCAGCAATTTTTGCTTCTGTATCTTTCACTTGTTCTTGAATTTTGGCATCTTTTTCACTTTCAGTTGCAGGTTCTTGATCTTTTAAAGCAGCTGATGTGTCAATGTCACTGTCTGGAGCATCTTGTTGCAATTTTTCTATTATTTCCAAATATGTGGCTGAGAGTGCACTGGAATCACCTAATATTCCTGGTTCTTTGACAGTTTCAGTAGGTTTTGTCACTTCCGGAAGCTTAGAATCTTCAAGTTTTATTTCTTTTGTCTCTATGTCAGAACTGATGTCTTTTGCTAATTTTGAATCTGTGTCAAGTATTTCTTTGTCTTCAGGTTTTTTTGTATCTTTATCAGACTCTTCAGAAGCTACTTCTGTGAACATTTTGTCTTCCTTTTGTGGTACATCATCAGGTACACTCACTGCAGTAACATCTTTCTTTTCATCCTTTACTGCTTCACTTTCTTTTTGTTCATCTTTTGCAGTTTCTAAAGGTTTTGGAATATCATCTTGAGGAAGTTCACCAATTTCCCCTGATGCAAAAATTTTCTCTTGGGAAATAAATTGACTTGTAATATCTTTTACTTCAGTAATTTTCACCTCCTTTTCTTGTTCTTTGAACATTCCCTTTTCTGTGTCCTTGTCTTTTGATTCTATATCAGAAATTTCAGATTGTGGTGTCTCAACAGCTTCTGTTTTTCTTTCTGTTTTAGGTTCATCCTTTTTAATATCCTTTTCTTTACTCTCAAGGGCAGATGTTACAGGAATTTCTTGTGGTTTTTGAGAGTCTTTGGGAGCTTGAGTTGAATCAACTTCATCAGCTTTTGTTGTAGTCTCAGGAATTTCTTCTTTTAATTCTTGCTCTGGTTTAAGAGGCAATTCTTTTTCATCTTTTTCATCCACTTGTATATCTTCTTTTGCTATTTCATCTGTGATGTCAGTAACCTTTTGAGAATCTACTTCAGTTTCAAATTTCTTATCTGGTTCAGGTAAATCATCAGATATTGCCATTTGTGGAGCAACCTTTTCTGTAATGTCTTTGACATCAGGCTGACTTGCAACAACTGGCTCAGGAATTGATGTTTCTATCTCTTTGCCTTCCTTTTCTATCTCTTTGCCTTCCTTTTCTTCATGTGTAGGTTTGGCTACCTCCTCATATTTCAAAGGCAGTTCTTCTTTCACGTCAACTTCAGGTGATTTAATATCCTCAACTTCTGGCTTTTGTTTAGCGATTTCTCTAGGATATTCCTCACTATCATAAGTTCCAGGGTCTACTTCCTCATGTACAGGCAGGTCAGCCACTTCATCAGGAGTTTTAACTATATCTCTGTGGATAATAGGATGGTGAGGATGTTGGTCAAATAGTCCAATTCCTGTGGGTATAACAACTTGTGGGAGTGTGGTTGGCTGTTCAAAATGAGGAACAACCTCCACAGGCTTTTCTTTTTCTTTAGTTTCTTCTTTAACATATTTTTCTTCCACTATTTCTTTAATTTCATCTAAGGGAATGCGTTCATCTTCTGGAAGGGTAGGGGCTGTTGTTGCAGCAGATTCCACCGTAGTTGAAAATTTTTCATCAGGTTGACTCTCTTCAGCAGGATACTTTTGATCAAGTATTTCTTTTGAGCCTGTTTCTTTCACTTCTACTGCTTCATCTTGTTCTTCAAATTTCTGATCAGTGTCTCTTGTATCTTCTGTCATCTCTTTATTTTTTTCTGAAGAAACATCCAGTTTCTCTTCTGGGCTTGTTGAAGAAACTTCTTCGGTTTCTTTCTTATCTTCTGCCGATTCATCTTTTGATTGATCTTTAATGCGAGCTACTTCTTCAACCTCGGGTTTCTTTTCACTCTCGAATTTTGTTTTTGACACTATTTCTTTTGCAGAAGATATAATTTCTTGTACTTCTTCCTGAATTTGTTCTTTTGCTTCTTGGGGAATGCCTTCAGGTTTACTTTCCTCTAGTGCCGTAGGTTCTTCATCTTTTTTAGGTATGATATCCTCCTTTCCTTTTTCTAGCGTGTCTGCTATACCAGCTGGAGGCACTTCTTCTTTAACAGCTTCTTTTTGCTGGACGGTACTTGCTAATTCCTTTTCGATTGCTTTCCCAATATCCTCCTTCTTAAGTTCTGCTTCATCTTTAATTTGGGCAATTGTAACATCCAATTCTTTTACGATCTCTTCCTCATGGACTTGTTCCTCAGGTTCATGATGAAAACCATTCACTTTCACTTCTCCTTCTTGAATTCGTTTGAGTTTTTCAGAATCAGCTTCATCACGTAAGTGTTTCTGTAGCTCTCCTTCATCTTCTTCTGTTTCGACTTCCCGTACTCCACCATCTTCAGGAACGTGTGATTCTAAACTTTCTGGTTCTTGCATTGACTCTTCTGCTTGCTCAACCTCTTCCTTTTCAATAACAAGATACTCTTCTTCTTCCTCCTCTTCAGCATCTCTTTCTTCAGTGACTTCCCCGCGCTTCGCTTCTAGCTCTAGTTCTGCTTGTAAAGATTCTCTGATGTCAATAGGAGCTTCATCTTCTTCCATATCTTCCATATCTTCAGTTTGCTCCTCCTCAGTGGCTTCCACTTCTTCTTTCTCTAGTGTTCGTTTCTCAAGTTGAACTTCATCTTCAATAACTTCAGATTCTTTTTCTTCAACCTCACCTTCTTCTTCTTCATCCCCTTCTCTTTCTGTTTCTTCCTGAGCTTCAACAGACTGCACACTTTCTACTACTTCCTCTTTGATTCTTTCTTCTTCCTCTACTTCATCCTCCTCCTCATCTTCTTCTTCTTTAGTAATTTCCTCTTCTACCGTTATCTCCCCTTCTTTCACTTCGGTAGCTTCAACGACAGCTTCTGTAGTTTGAATAACTTCTTTTACTTGCTCTTCAGATTCCTCTTCAACTTCCTGTTCGACTGCCTTTGCTTCTTCCGCGGCTATGGCATCTTCAATTTCTTGAACAACAGTTTTTTCTTCTTTTGTTAAATCTCCATTCATGAGAGGGAGCTGTTTGTCTTCTGGCTCGACTCCCTTTGCTTTCAAAAGAGCAGTTTCAGGGTCCACAGTGGACGGCGTGGACACTGCGGATGAGTCTGTCGTTAGTCTCTCGGTTTCCGCCTTCGTCTTTCGAATCACGCCATCCTTCTCTGATTTAACAGACGGCGTTGGTGTGCTTTTCGCTGACGAGGATTTTGCCGGAGATCCTGGCGGTCGACTACCAGAGGGTGCTTTTGTTGGTGATCCTGTTTTGGGTCTCCTGCTAATAGGTTTCCGCTCTGTTTTAGGCGCCTCAGGGGTTTCTTTCTTTGTTGTTTTCGAGGCTGATGCACGAGATGTACTTACTCTTGAAACATGGTATTTCGATTCTACAACTTTTCTGTTATTAGCTTCTTTCGTACTCTTCGCCGGTGTCGCTGAAGGCGATGGTCTTGTCTTGCTTGAAGGACGTGTGGATTTCGGTGGTTCTGATTTTGAAGCCACACCATTTACTTTTGGTTCAACGGATTTCTTTGGCGTAGTGGGTGATGATTTCATGTCAGTTTTCTTTTCTGTACTTCCTGCCTTTTGAATCTTTCTTTCGGTGGAACGAGGAGGCTTGGAGTCTGTCCTGGATTTTGTTGTCTTTGTTTCTACTTTAGATTTATGTTCGACTTTGGTTTTTGTTCCGTCAACTGAGACTTTTGTTGTCTTTTCAGATTTGGCACTTGCTTTTTCACTTTCAGTTGATTTAATTGCGTCAGTCTTTGGTTTTGTTTCAGATTTCGGAGTCTTTTCAGCCTTTGGTTTAGCCTGTGGGGCTTTGGAGATGGGGGGCGCAGGAGCACTTGAGACCGGAGTGGATGCCTTGGTTGGCTTCGGTTCCGGCATGCTTCCAGCTACGGGAATAGTTGCTGCCTTGGAGGCATGTTTGTTCACCTCACTGGTTGGTCTCGACGTTTTAACTCCTTCGCCAGGAAGAAGTTTGTCGATTACTGCAGGTGCTGTTCTCTGTTTGCTGCTGGCACGACTGCTGATACCTACAGTGGATGCGGACGGTGAAAGAGACCGGGCGGAACACACGGGAAACTTAAGGAACTCGAGATGTCGAAGCTTCTCCAATCCTTCAAAAATCTTGTGCTGAGGCGTGCTTCCAGGAAACAAGATTCTAGTAATAGTATCGTTGGGATTCGCTGGCTGCCACACAAGTAATGCACAAATTGAAATTAAGTTTTGTAAAGGAAAATGAAATTCTTTACTACTGTCCTTTTTGCCGATATTACTAAATAATTTAGGATCATTTGAATTCCACTTTGCGAGAAATTCTTTCACTTCACGGCTATCACGAGCTGGGCTAATGATATACATGTCCAATTTCCCATGCCCAACCTTATGGTACAAGTTCACGGGCTCTACTTGGTTCCCTTCTCTGTAACAGGCATGTGGTCGAAGTTGAAGTTGTCGCAAGTTGAGAACCATCTCGTGGCCTTCATCGGCTAAGTTGATCAGGAGGGGATCTCTGTCTTTGTCTCCATCAGGTGAGGCACAGTGCCTTCTCTCCTAAAAAGAAAGAGTATTTTATGATATCAGGTATACTGCTAGTGACTTGTACAATATACTTTCATTCATATTCAAATGAATTAATGGCAAAAAAAGATTGGTGCATGAGACAAGAAATTGTGAAGAAACAAGAAATTGAAGAAATTGCTGCCATATGTGAAGTAAAAACAAAAGTGTTTTTTATGAATTCAAATTGCATGATGGTGCTGCGGCAGTTAC
Source organism: Acheta domesticus (assembly GCA_031308135.1). NCBI lineage: Eukaryota > Metazoa > Arthropoda > Insecta > Orthoptera > Gryllidae > Acheta > Acheta domesticus. Next base: position 135,785,283 of record JAHLJT010009436.1, read on the forward strand.
AATTTTTTTGTGACAGAAATGAAGGCTGACTAATATTCTGGCAATAATTATAAAACGCAAATTCATTTCTATCCCGTTCCACATAGTGACGCTTTGAATAGTAATGTGGCAGCTTTATTGTCAAAATAGTTTTGAATGTATCAGTGTCAACCCCTTCTTTTATATATATACACACACACATATAAGTAGACAGATAGATAGTTAAGAAGGTCGGGACTTACCTGCACATTGCAGAAGAAGTGTCCAATTTGAGGATAAACATGACCCTGCTTTTTTCTCCGCAATACAGCGGAGATACCATTTACGTTGCCATTGTTGAGTCGGGTTATTAAGACCGCGTCCAAGCGGTCTAAGTGTCTGGCAAAGTCCCAAAAACATGCTTTTCTAGCGAAACCTCCGTCTACGAGCATGTTAAAACCGTTGATGCCAAACAAAGCGGCATCACCTTGACCTCCAGGGAAGACATAAAGGGTGGGATGACTAAATCGGATGTTACCAACAACATCCGAAGGCTCTAGAAGTTGTTCTATCGAAGCAGGTCGAAGGAAGGGGGAGAGGTAATTGATAAAATTAGCAATAGGTGCGCTTCCGGCTGTCAAACAGTCGTCGGGGTTGACTCGTACTTTGCATAAGCGACTGAAAGTTTCCTTCGAAAGACGCTCGGTCGTCCAGTCCCCTTCTGGGGAGCAGTGGATATCCACAGTAACGCAGTTTTCGTAAGCTCGTAGAACTCTTTGCACTTCCGTTTCTTGGAAGGCGTCGATGAAGTCGGCAAGTGAGAAGGTGCCATCCTGAAAGAAAGAGAATTGTCTTAAAACAGAGGTAATAAACAAAAAAATATTTATTTTAGGTTCCTAAGCATAGCAAGTTTTAAAATTACTCTGAGAAAATAATCACATGAACTATTAAGAGACTGTAGTTTTACTCCTTGGTCGATAGGATGCAACACTTATGACAATTTGGAGTACAGTACTCGTGCAAGTATTCAGATACGTTTACTAGATTTCATGAGCTTTGCATACGTACTTAGAGGATTAGTAATTAAGAAGCACACTGTTTTCCTGTTTATGTAGATTTATATAAATCGGGTTATATAAAAGGATTCCATTAAAGAAGATGATGTCCTTATTTCTGGAATAAAAATATTAAAATAGAGCATTGTAAAGCATCCTTTAACCGCCTCGCTATGATCAAACCCGACGAAAATGACTCCTCTACCTCCCATCGTTTTCAAAACACAAAAGAATGTCCAAAGAGGACTCATACTGCATTTTTAGTATGAGTCAATTTAGTACCCGCCCATAACAATCGACATCTTGTGTGATATTCTTGATGCGTTCCTAAAATATCAATACCATAATTCCTACAACGTTGATAAACACATAAAAATACTTACAGTTGGGAAGACAATTTCAATTAAAGAATAACTGACATGGTATTCTACGTAGCTGTGTATAAATGAAGCAAAATTCGTTGAAGTGCTGCGTTATAATATTTGCATTTAACACAGTTACGTATTTATTATTACAGTTTCTGACATCTACTATTAAATTTGACAGAAACCAATAATAAAATATAAAAATAACGTGACGAATAAATTACCAGTTTTTGAACATTCTATGACCAACGCTTCACAATCAAAGCAATTGGTTTAATCTGAATCGCGTGCACAATTCTCAGTGTAATAAATATCTTCAAGCATGAAATATGGATGGCCATTAAAATGAGTCTTAAGAAAGTTTATATCTTTAACGATTATTTTTATAACGCCTCCTCTAAAAAGGCCATTCTAACAAGATGGCGCCCTGTTTGGGTGAACAGTTTGAACATGTTGCGAAGCGGCCAGAATAATCTCAATTACATATATTAATCATTAACAAAATTTCACATTGAAACAACTTCGATGTGTTCTTAGTTGATTCCATCAAGTATTGTTAAACTTGTGCCGGAATAAGCACGGACTTTAGAGGCTACAGAACAGAGAATCAGCAATTAGCTGAAGGATAACGAGAAAGAGAGAGAAAAAAACAAACAGAAACATGTCCTTAAAAATAGGTAAATATATTTTTTTGAAATTTTAAAGCTATATATATCTTTGACTCTAAAAGAAAGAAGTAGAAAAATGACTTTCTTTGAAGGGAAATGTCTTTGAGGAATGCACGCAGACAAGAAATAGTGCATTTAAACCTGTAGATTTGTACTTACGCTGAAGAAAATGTCAAGAAAGTCACTAAAGATAAACTCCAATTTGGTTCCAAAATATTACAAAAAGCAGTTCATTTGGTCTTTTTCCTCAAGAGTGGAAGGGCTTTGTAAAATTCGTAGCTCAAGAGTACACAATTAATAACTTATTCATAAAAGATTCTCGAATCTGTTAAGTACTTTCTACGTCGAATCTTTCGTATAAAATAATGTGAATGAAGGTAAATTCAGACATTGTGTCCAATGAAAACCTGCCAAGACGGAATAACGCGAAGAAATTGAAGATTACCGGGATAGATTAAGCGGAGAGGTAGTACTTTATTTGTACTCTGAAATGTAAAAATAAATCAACCAAAGTTACGTGTTGTGTATTAAAATAAGTGAAATATAAAACGTTAAATAACTTGCAAGAAATTAACCCAGGAGAATAACTAGATTTAAAGAGATTAGGATTCAAAGGATGTGATTGTTTTAGGAATTTAAGAAATTTGAGGGTTGGAATTCCCCGTTCGTCTCAACGCTCAAGTAACCCGACAGCGTAGTCGTTCGACGTGTGCAACGCTGCACTCACCTGCAAGCACCATGAGCCGGTCCCGGCGAACGTATAGCCCGCGTGCACGAGATGCCGGTGACGCGTGAAGCTGGAAAGCAGGTTCCTCACGCACTGAAGCAGAGTGTTGACTTGCGGGTGGATGAGCACCTCCGTCACCAGGTTCTCGGTGGCGTACTGAATGAGGCGCTCGCCTGCGAAAGAAGCCATCGCCCGTCACCGCCCGCGGGCGCCCGGCGGCGCCGCGGACCCCGTGCGCGGGGCGACGCGGCGCAAGGCGGCGGAGGGGGCGCAGTGCTGTTGCCCACCCTCGCTCTCTGGGACCGCAGGGGAAAATTGCCGAGTGTTTTTAATGAAAGTGAAACACGGGCTCACTGAAAAACTACTGTCAAAGAAAATACAAAATAGTTTTGTTTTCTAAATGCTAAATGTTGGGTGCGAAATAAAGTAATAAGTGAAATAATGATATATCATACACGTTAATCACTCTGTGATAAATAAAAGGCTAGGCCTTGTTAGATAACGTGTGGTCATAAAAGGCCGATATACATACATTAATAATAATATATCATATATTTCATATCAATCAATTAATAATATAATCATATCGATAATAATAATATATCATGTTTAGTGAGAGAAGGTATGTCTCCAATCCAATATTTGAGTATTGAGTAAACTGGCAGAGGGATATCACAACCATTCTGAAACGTTCAAAAATCATTAAATATCTTCATTGGGGTGATGATATGTGTGAGAAGAGGACACAGAGCTGTTGCCCACATACTGTCTCTGGAATCACGTGGAAAAATTGGCGAGAGTTGTCAAAGCAAGTGAAACACACTCCCACTGTAAAATTACCGTTAAAAAGCAGTTTTCTTTTACTCTTAAACTCAATTGTACACGGTGAGGAATAAAATAATGTATGCAATAATAAATACCACACATAATTTGGCGAGAAAAGGTTGTATCTAAACCAATAATCGTGTATTGGTAAAAACATATCACAATAATTCTGCAGAGAATAAACATAATTAAATAACAAAAGTCGGACGGTGAAGGGGAAGAGGAGACTGCTGTTGCCCGCACTTGCACTTTGCCGTCGTGTGAAATAATTAAGACGCAATATCAAAGAAACTGAAACATGGTGTCCACTGTAAAACTCGTGTGATGGAAAATAAAATATTGTGATGTTTTCTGAAAAGTCGAATGCACTATTTACCTAGGTGGCACGATTGGATGACGCGCCATATAAAATAATAATTACATTAATATCTAATTTAGTTTAATGAAAAAAAAGTGTCCAAATATTCATGTATAGGTTAAATGTGGAGTAACGAGAATGAAAAGCATTCAGAAAAACCGAGCGACAATGGAATGTGGAAACACTGTTGTCTACTCTGTAACCGCCAACAAAATATAAAGATTTATTGGCGAAGGAGCTCCAGACTTCTTGCGTCCATACTCTGCAAAATATGTGTCAAAGATTATAGACAGTTGGGTTCTGTTATTACTAAAATACGGCGTATGCAGTTGGATGTGATGCAGTGCAGTAGCTGCAGTTGAGCCAGGTGCAGGTTGCACAGGTGGCTGCGGCACCAAATAGAACAACTGGTTTAAAATAAACTAAAAAAAATAGTCTAATAATTTGGCCACTTCTGTAATTCTAGGTACTGGAAATTCTATTATTAAAACCGGTCACTTAATTTCCAGGCCCTCCCTCGCGCAGCTTCTCTCCGCAAACATTTCTTTTCGCAATTGAATCCCCTGTGGCGCCGAGTCCGTTCACCTGAGAGCTTAGTGATGCGAGGGAATCGGGATTCCGACGGCCGTCAGACGCATCCGCGCGCGTCTAATCTATGGGAACTATTCAGCGCCCGCAGGCGGCGGCGCGGCGGGTGAAGAGGAGGAGACTTGAGTGCGGGCGGAGAGGCTGAGAGGGCGGCGGCGACGGCAGCCGAGGTGGCGCGAGAAGACTAGCTGCGCGCGGAGTGGTAGCAGCTGCACGAGTTATAGATGCGGCGAGGACTACGGAAATGGTGGAGATATTGAATGAGGAGATAAAGGCTTTAGAAAGCTGTGAAGATGGCAAAAGCAATGGGGAGAGGCAGCTGATTAAGTAAGTAGAATATGTAGGCAGTAAACGTGGCGGATTATGTGACAGTCATAAAATGGTTGAAAACAGTACTTGTTGGTCAGCTGGAAAGATATTTAATATAAAAAAATAAAGAAGCCAGTTGATACTATAGATACAGAAATTTCAATATTTGTAGTAATGGTAAAGAACAGTATATCCACGATTGAATTGGCCTGGTAAGAGGTTTCAAGTGTCAAACAGTAGGAAATGAATGAGTGGGTGAGATATTGGCAGTGACAAGTGGCGCAAAGATCCAATATTTGAGGACAATAAAGCGAGAGAGACAGAGAGAGTGAGTGGAAAAGTTGGAAGAATCGCTTGCGGTACGGAAGTGGTCGTAGTTATGAAGGTAGTAAGAGGGGCATGGCTAGTTGGGGAAGAGGCAGGGAGACAGAGGTAGACAAGGGTAGAAAAAGGGGTAGACAAGGGTTGGGGATCGACGAGAGTGGCGGGGAGAGAAGAGAAGCAAGGAGTTACAGTGAGAGGGAGTGAGGAGTAATTGTTAGTGAGGACTCCAGGGTTGTTTGGAGATAATTAACGGGGAGACCAGGGTAACGCGGAATCTAAGGTAGCGGAGAGGATAGAGCAGATACGAGACGAGAGAGGTAGGGAGTCAACATTGGAGGTGAGCCTAGAAGACAAGATCAGCCTGTGGAAAGGGGGCGGAGAGGGAACAGAGAAGGGACGAAAGGATAAGGCCCCTTGATGGAGCCTAGGAGTTTGCTGGCAAAGGCGTCGTTGGTACGAAGGTAGTGAGGCAGAGCAGAAGAGTCCACGGGGTGATGAGGGGGTTGGCGGCGTGCGCGGGGGCGGGGGAGGGGCGCTGGCGGGCTGTCGGGTGCAGTCGGCGCCGCAGGTGCCCGCCCGCGCCGCTGTGTGCTGATGAGGCGCGCAAATGGAATTCTGGCGCCGAGGAACGCCGCCCCGCCCCCGCCCCCGCCTGTGCTTGTCACCCGCACGTACCACTTAACCCGATGATTTGTTGTGTGCCTTGCGCGCCGGGGGAGGGGGCGAGCGAGTGGGTGGGAGGCGTGTGGTGGATGCAAGAAGCCTAGAAACTGACGAGAACCGTCCTTCCCAGTCACAAGCAAAAGGTCTGTGAATGTGAATCCTCATTTCAATAGCAGTGCTGGAAAGAGAGGAGAAAAGACATTGACAGTGTAATATTTTTGCTTTTATTTGCTGAGGGAGAACAAACTTTTGGTGCTTTATTGAAGGGAAAAGGTAGTGAAAATAAAAAAAATTATTATAATTTAATGAACAACACATTGTTAATGATAATTCAATGAGCAGAGGCTGGCAAACGTTTACTCCTAAGCTGGTTTCTTTCTGTAGAAAGAAAGAAGGGTACACGGAGGATTAAGGTTGAAACATCTCTTTATTTTCATTTTATTTTCAAATTCTGGTAAAGGGATCAAGGGTAAAATCTTTTCTTTTATTTTCATTTTGTTTTCGGATTTGGGGAGTTTATTGTGAAAACTACATATTTTTACAAAATTCCACTGAGTTCTTCATTTGTGGGTTGATTATATCTGAATGTGAATACATGCAGAAAGAATAAAAGAGCATATGTTTGTATCTTACATTTGGTTTGTGGAACGTGTTGATGTACACTCTGCTCCAACATTTTATAAATAATTAATTTTAAACTCGTTTATGTTTTTAATTGTCGATTTTGAATTTCAGAAAGTGTATCGAACATCTTTGATTAATGAAAATCGCCAATAATTATTACAACTTTCATTGTTACTCAATTTGCCATGATCATTTTATTCTATATTAAATGGCAAAGTATTAATTGGATAGAGGAGAATATACAGAATTACTCGAGAAATACGCGATTTTCTGCACTAAACCTGTGAGAAATAAATATTCAAAATTTTATTGATTTTCTGCGCAGCCTTTGCCACTACATTGTTTCTGATTAAAGTGTATTTTACATTATCACATTTCTATTGAAATATTTCTGATGTCACTAATTCAACCTTTTTACTTTAAAATGTCATTTTCTATAATGTTTTTTAAATTCAATAATTAACATGTAAATCATTCCAAACGGAACTTCTGTGTTTCATCGACGCAATTTTACAGACCGAACTAAAACACTCGAAGAACGGAAGCGTAAGTGCAAAGTCTGAACTCCTCCAGAAAGAAGCCGAGCGCTGTAAGTCTTCATATCTTTCCTCATAAATCCGCCCAGAAATTATTTCCCGCTTCACCGGCATCCGGCGTCTAAACGAAGAGTTACGGCTTCATTTATAATTTAGAGCGCATCACAAGGCAGTAGATAGAGATGTTCTCGTAAAAAGAACAACACTTCCCCGCGCAGTGACGCTTTGCAACGAGCGTATGGCCGTGGAATGAGATTTGAAATTCCGGAAGTTGAAGTACGTCGGGTGTCGGCATGAAACATTCAGCGGGCGGAAAAGTGGGCAAATTTTATCTGTCGGTTGCCTTGGGGACGGCGCGGCGCGCCTGCCAGCGGGCCGGCGGGCCGGTGGCCTCTTTTGTCTGGAGTGCGAATTACGCAAACGAGTGCGGCCGTGTCCGGCTCCGGAGTTTACGATGGCATAAACTCACCCTACTGCCACTGTTCCGGCGCGGGGGGCCTTTGCCAGAAGGGCTGCTGCGGGAAGTCAGTAGGTCTCCACTGGATTAGTATAAGAGGACAGCGAAGCAAATGTTTGAGACTAGGAAGAGGTTCGAGCAAATGCTTGGGTCGTCGGTTTTGTGCTGAAAGCGGTGCTCGCGAAATGTATGTGCATGTGAAAGCTCAATGCTGATATTATTTCAGAAATGTCGAGAAACTTGTCATGTTGCAGTGTTGAGGTTGCAGAAGGAAAGCTAATGATTGTTGAGGGAAGCTAATGAGTTTTCTTGTCCTTGAGCAGGTGGAAGTTAGGAAATTGCACAATATTATTCTTTTGGTTCTCGTGATTTTAGTAACAAATAGAAAATCATATCATTCTTAATGTCTCCTACAGCGCATCCACCAGTCGACCTAAATGTCTCTCTATTGCTATAGATTTTTGACTCGGGAGTTGTTTAGCTCACGAGGTCACAATACTCTAAGTGAATCTTATATTAATTGTTCTTTCTGTTCAGATTCATTTGCCGACAAGCATCGGTATTCGGAAGGGCTCAGTTTAAAATGTTTTCATGGTGTACTTTAATTGAGAGCAGCAAACCCCGTGTATTTATTGCAAACAAAAATATAATAAAGTACTAAGAATAATGAGCTCACGAAGTTATTGAAAGGATGGAATTCTCTGAAACATAAAATTCTTTTTGTATTACCTCGTTACTTTAGTAACAAACATTATTTTCTTTTTAAAATAAACAGACATTTGATGAAAATTATGAACGCAGACTATTGAGATGTTAATTCTGAAACCGGTTTGCAGTACAGTGCCTAATTAATCACGCACGCCGTCTGTTCGCTCCGTGCGTCTCGCGTGGCAGCACAGCCCTGCACTTCACTTTAATCCGGCGGAGCGTGCCTCCGCGGCGCTGGGGCTTTGCGCCTCCTCCTCCCACGCGGCGACGCGACGGTGCCTCTGAGGCCCTTATTGCCAGTGCGCGCCCGGGGCTCTCCGGCCTGCTTCCGTCGCTCGCCGCGTGGGTGCGCGGGGATCAGCGGCGCGAGGCGCGGCGCCGAGTCGCGCTTTGAAGTTTCATAAGAAAAACGTTTGCTCGGGGAGCGCTCGCGACGTGCGAGGGATCTGCCGGGAGATGGCGCGCGCGGCTGGCTGTTTGCTGCACACGTACGTTTGTAGCTCGACGGCGCGATGGAAATATGTGCCTGGAAATGTGAATGTCGGAAAGTGTTATTTGCGGGATACGTTTTTTTTCTTCTTCATTTTAAAAGAGCTCTGTGTGCGGTATTAGTGTATTTCAAGGGGAAGATATTGAATAAGTTGAAGAGAATTTGTGTTTATGGCAAATTTCTTCAATGCGTTACGCTGCAAAACCGTGATAGGTATTAGACAAGTTTGATAATGTGTGAAAATAAAAAGCCACATTTTCCTGAATCTGAACGAAATTTAAGTATTATTTGATTTTACCGAGACTTTGATTTTGCGTCGGCTAGCAGCGAATATTTGCCTGCTAGCTTTGATAGTGTTTCATGATAATTGTGTTCGTTTCCGTAAAATTCGAAGGTTGTTATTCTGTGAAATTTATTTGAAGATATTTTCGTGGCGCTAATTGATACTAATTTGAAACAAACTCAAATGAATTTTCGGAAACATTTGCAAGAGAATTTAAATTCGAGGAAAACTAATTTACTGTTTCTCGGAAGAGAATTTCTTTGATGTATCACTTTGTACTTTGATTTTCTGCTAGCAAGAAAAAAAAATATTGTCGAAGGGAGCAGCAATACATTTACGTTGAAAACTACTGAATTACATCGAACGAAACACATCAAGTTCAGAAACACATTTCAACGTTTGTGACAATACATGGTAGCGTTTCATGGGAATTCCAATTATAACATTTCACTCAACGCTCTCGACTTCTGTCGGACTCTGCGACATAGCGAGTATTCTAGCGCGCTTGACGTGGCCCAGTTCGCCCACTTCAACCTAGACGACGGCGACGCTGTGGCGGCGGGGAGGGCGCCTTCGCCGGCGGCGGAGGCTCTGGAAATGGGTTTTCGATCTCGCCCGGAACAGCGGCGGCGGCGGAGCCCCGCGGGGCGGGGCAGGGGCAGGGGCAAGGGCAGGGGCGGGGTGGCGGCGTCATTACGGCCCCCGGCGATGTGCCGAATAGCAATGGGTCGCCGGGCGCCCCTCGCCCTCGTGCGGCGCCATCGACCGCCCCGCGCCTCGTCGCCGCCGCCGCCGCCGCTGCCTCGGGGCGGCCGTGGAGTCGCGGGCGACCTCCGACTGCTCGGGTCCAAGGGCGGAGGCGCTGGTCAAGGTCCCAGTACAGATGTCGCAGAAGTAAGTTTCAAGTGGGATGTTTGTGGAACTTGCCACACCTGGCAGTACATGCACCTGGAAATACGCCGTGCTGGGAGAGAAAACTTCCTACAATGCAAACGTGTACTCAATATGTTTTGTGTAAACTTCTTTAATGATTAGATTCGTAAACATTTCATATTGCTGCAAGAAATTTCTATTCATAGTAAATTCACTTTGTAGGCATAATTTAACGTGTTGCTTGTAATGTATAGAAGTATGTAATGAAACTATGGTCATCGTGGAAACTGCACAGGAGTCATTGTCCGTAAAAATGTTTGTAGAAAAACTATTTTTTTCTTGTGTTTGAAGATTTTTTTGCTTTTGAGTTGGTCTGTTTTCTGAAAGTACTTTTTGTTGATGTTTTCAGTGATTCTCCTGAAAATGCCAAATGATAAGATTTTTAATTTAAGTGGGAAATAGGAAAAGGCGAGTACTACATTCAGCACTTACCGAATAAATTACTTGTGAATCGACGAGCACTCACTGGGTACTCAGCAAATGACGAATGTCTAACGCCGCCTTAAGGGCGATAGGAAATTTCACCACATTCTAGAAGTGAGTGATGACGTAAGTTAGAAAATGTGAAGATATTATACTTAGAAAGTTCTTCTGCGCTCTGACGGCTAATTCCCGAACTAAAATCCTCGAAGCAAAAGGATTTATCATTTTAGCAGTTGAGGTTGTGAGAAGTGAACGTGTTTATTAATAGTGTATATGGAATGATACGTTTGGTGTAAACTCTTTTCAGCTGTAAGTAATTTACAGTAGTACATGTTATTCACAAATGTGGTGACTATGTGAAATTGAAATGTTTTTTCTAATAACATACTTCATGTGTTCATCCACTAATTTTGAAATTCTCTTAAGACTTTTCTGTATGTTCATCGACTTTGACATTACTCGTATTTAGAAAAAAATACGTATAAATGGTGTCACGCATACTAAACATTATGAACATGTATGAGAATAGCAACGAGTGTCTGTGGAAAGTTCAGGATAGAGGGTGAGTTTTCATAATTTTCTCATTAGCGCATGTTAACATGCTGTGTTCCTTGTTCATTTTTGTTGTATTACTGTGAAATAACTATTTTAGCCAAGAATGTTTATATAATGGTTTTGTTTTGGCCTAAACTACGCTTCCATTTATGAAATGATTTTTTTATGAATAAAAAGCAACATGAAATTCTCTAGTCTCAATGTAGGTTGCTAATTTTGACTCTTATCCCTTACCGTGTGCAATTTGAATGAATCGACTCAGTACCACGAGAACATTGAGAATGACAACTCAAATCCGCGAACAATATGGCATCTTATAACAATACGTTGAAGGCCTAGTTAACCCTTCAAGGCGAGGATCTCAAGTTGGTGACGAGGTTTCTGCTCTTTGCCTACGCTATTAACACAAAAGAACCTTGGGTCTGCTCAAAGAATAGAACAATTTACGATTTTTATACCAAAATACTTTGTTGGCAAACATTTTTGTAGGAAAATATAACAAAAATACGCAAAATTTAATGAAGAAACTGATTTACAGTTAAGTTTTTTAGGAGAGATATTGTGCAATTGCTGTTAAAATAATTTGAAAAGAATCTTTTATATCTCTTGCAAATTGAACATTCCCATAAATTCTTCGCAACCAATCCAAAATTTATCCTATGATAATTTTCATACTTTTTCTTTGTGAACAGTATCCTGTGGTTGAAAAAACATAAAATTTGATTCTTCACTCATACTTTGCACAAGCGTACGAAATTCAGAAACGCCATTGACATGAAATTAAACACGCGGCAAGAAACCTCTATCTCTCGCTTTCAAAAACGGAATGCCCTCGTTCCCGCAGATTTTAGTCAGTCCTTTTTTACTGCCATTCTCTGCTCTCAAGGCGTCTGAAATCGATTTGTGAACTGGTCTAGGATAAGGAATGGGATCAGAAAGAAAATTTAAACCTTGGAGTAGTATGTTAGTAGCAATTTCACGGTTTTCATTAACTAAGACATACATATTACTGGCTACTTATTGCAGGATGTGTAAGTTGTCCACAAATCTTCCTGTTAAATTCTGATAGAATATAATTCCGGTCAGAATAGGTAAAAGACCTTACTGAATAATTAAAGATTGAAGCTAGATAGACAACTTTAATAAGTTAATACTAAAAAGAAAGAAGAGCTTGAAGAACTAGCAATCAAAGATATAAAAGTTGAAATTGGAGAAGGCAGATAAGAACATACGGTATAAAGAAATGAAGAAAGTGAAGGCAAAGAAAAAAATATGAAAAAAATGAGATGGAATGAAACGGAATATGGATTCTCGAAGATCGTGGAGAAGGAAAATAAAATGGAGAAGATCTAGAAGAAAGAGAATGGAAGAAAGAAGTTGGCGATGAATGTGAAGGAAAAAATTAAGCGAATGGGAAAGAACGCATAAATGGAGAAGAGAATAGGGAAAGACATGGAAAATGGGAGAGGAAGGAGAAGAATAATACAAAAAAATTAATGGAGATACAGTGGAAGATCAAGGAAATAAATATGAAAAAAATGAAAGTTGGATAAGAGGAAAAGGAACAAGAATCAGCAGCGGCTGAGGTTTGAGAAGAAAGAAAAGAAGCTGAAGATGGAGAAGTATTTTGAGATTGAGAAGTAAGTGAAGTTAATAAAGAGGTATTCGAAGATGATATGAGAGTGAATTTGGCTGTAGAGAAGCAATAGTATTTGAAGAGACCTTCGAATCAGACAGGAGGGAGGAGTTGCATACAGTTTAAGGGAAAATGTAGTACGTAAGATTAAAATGAAAACTGATTTAAATTGGCAATTAGATTTGGAATACGTATTAAAGGAAAAGAAAAACAAGAACAACTTGGTTTGGAAGAAGTAAAGAGAACAAGTCAAAAAAGAATATATAATAGGAAATATTTAAATTTGAGAAAAATATAAAAGCTACTGAATGCAAATAAAAGTATTTAATTTTAATGATAGGAGCAGAATTGAAGTATCATTCATAAAAAATACAAAATGACATTGACTATTTCTTGGCAAGAAGGTGTACTCGTATATTTACATGTTACATTGAATTCATTGATTTCTAGGGAGATATTATTTCATAAAGTTTTGTGTTCTGTCGAAATCTTCTTCCAAAAGGTCGTCTCTTCAGTCGGAGCGGTGCCGATGCAGCGTTGCAGCGGTGTCGGCGGGGAAGGGGGTCACCAAGAGGAGACAAAGGGACAGATACTAACGATCTTGGGTTCGCAGGGCAGGGAGCAATTCTCTCTATCACTTCTGAGCTCGGCGGAGCCTTACAAAGCCATGAAAGGAAAAGGGTTCTTTATTCGCTCACTGAAAGAACCGCGCGGTTGTTTTGTGAAAGATGAATTCTACAAAGAGCTTTTTCCTTTGCGGATCCTTAGCTATTGTTTTATATCTGGACATTTTATTATTGGAAATAGGTCAATACATAAATTATTTCCATTTCAATGGGTTTGAGGACACTTGGTGTTGGTAGAAGAATTATGTGCACATAGTATTCAACATGAATTGAGTAGACAATATGTGTTTGAAGTGTTAAGAACAGTGACAGTACATTCATATGTGAGAGAATAATGTGTAGGAACATTAAACCTGTGTTGTTCGAAAAACCATTGAACTTTGATATTGACAGCGGTGATTTCATTTTATAACGAATGTCGTGGTTTAGTTGCTTGTTGATGCTCGTGGTTTAGTTGAATTATAGTTTTATACCATTTTATATTGAAAATAATGGGATATGTGGATGCGATGTGTATTTCATCGATTAGAAGGGAACTTCAACCAACTTCCAAATAGTATAAAATGGCTTAATATTTTTTATATGAATAAAAACTAGACCAATCATGACAGAAAGCTATCTTAAAATTTTTATTCTTATGAATAACATAAATAAATAATAGAATGGATTCGGAGTAATTTGGGTACTGATAAGAAACACATGGGTTTAAAGCTTGTGTAAAAAGTAATGGGAAAAATGTTGATAAACTAAAAAGTTATGGAAATAAATCATAAATTAATGAAAGGGAAAGCTAACGTATAGTAGTGCGGGGCTGTGTTATGTATGTACGCACAAGAGGCAAGCTTAGAACAGTGCCAGAATGTATTTGTAGAAGAATGATGGATAAAAAGTCAAGCAGGTGAAGGCAAGATCTGAATATGCTGTAGCCAAAGCAATGTAAATGTGGAAATGAAAGCAAAATATGTGGATTTTTCTCGTGAGTTACCAGTCATGTAGTAAATAGGAGTACAGGAAAAGGCCGTTTTTCGACTTGTTTTACTCTATTATAAATTATAAAGGACAAGTTGCTAATATTAATGTGACTTTCCTAAAGAATGTTCTTTGTAGTAATTGAATTACGTACTTTAAAATATTCTTCAAAATATTAAATAATAAATAAAATATTTCACGAAGAGGTAAACACCTAGAGTTGAACTTGAACAAAAGTTGATTTTCATATGTGACTATACGTTAATTTGTGGATATTTGGCAGTGCATTTTCTGAATTTGTTAGATTAAAAGAACTGATCATGTTTCTTTAATAGTAGTTCTGTAACTGCCACAATACTTCCAACTATCATCAGAATACGGCAACTAAGCTTCCGCCATTTGACTTGGGAGAATGTATACAAGTAACTTGGCTGAGCCGGGGCCTGAGATGCGTTCTGCGACTCTCGCGGCGGGAGAGGGCGGGTGCTCGGAAAGCAGCGAACGCGGGCGAGGGCATGGGCATGGGCGTGGGCGTGGGAGGTGGGCGTTGGGCGACGTGGCGTCGTCGTCGTCGTCGTTGTCGTCGCCGGAAGCTTCCAGCCGGGAGAGAGGGCGCGTCGCGCGGCATAAACGCAGCATCCATCAGCCAACGTCGCGTCGCGACGTCCTTCCCCGCCGCCCACGCCCCCACCCCACCCCAACCCTTTTCCCTGCCTCCTTCCCCCCGGCCCCGGCGTAAAAAGGCGCAGCGACCTGGCTCCGCGAACAAAGTCGAGGCGACGCCGGAAAAAGCGCTTGCCCGCCGGCCTCTTTGGGGCTATGGCGGCGCGCGGATTTATGCCCGCGCCTGCCAAAAAGCTGCGAAGCGCCGCCCGCGGAAAACTTTATTCTTGGAAAACGGCCGGGGAGCGGGAGGAGTTTCGCGTGCGTTTTGCCTGCCCGAGAGCCGTGGATTTAAAAGGATCGTGCCTAAGCTTGCTTGTGCGTTTTTCAAAGCTCTTTGTGTGTGGTTATTAGGGTGTCGATAGAGCTTTGTGCAGGTTTTGTTGTTGCTTCTGAAGGCAGATACTATCCAACGTTGTTTCGTTTGACAACGCCTACGGGGATTTATCGTACCTTGTATAGTCAAAGTTGTAATTAAAGATTTATAACATATTTTTCGTAACTGTCACATTGTAAAAAAATATTCATAACTTTTAAATCATATTTCCTACAATTACAATTCTTGTACCTTGCTTCTTTGATTACGATATAGTTGAATTGGAAAATGTGTTGCTGTAAAAAGAATGTTAGGAAGAGGTTGAGGCTTCAACATACGAGAAATTACGTGCTTGAAAAGTACGCCCACAGAAATGATAACTTCATTATTAATTTATTTAATTTCTAAACGAAAAATGTGTTGGTTATAGCTGACGCATTTCTTCGCTTCCAATGCCCATTCCTATTTTACAATAACAAGAACCATCAGTCGTATTTCAAATTAGGCTAATCAAAAACTTGAGTCACTAAAACACTAATAACGTTGCCTTGACGAAGAACATGCTTTGAAATATACGTGTGTGACATTAGAGATTTTGAGCTATATTACTTGGAGTAAGGCATATTACAAACACCACGTGTTCGCTCTGATGAGAAAGGCGGCTTCACGTGTAGGGCGCAGTTCCAGGAAGCGGTGGTGGACGTTTGGTTGGGGGCGTGGCGCTCGCTGCGAAAGGCCGGCCGGCGGGCCGAGCACGCGGGCGGCGTAATCTGTTTGCGCAGGCGGCGGCAGCGGCGCCTGGGAGCGCTCGGCCGTGTCCTCGGAGCACGTGAGGGGCTCCGCGGACGCTCGTGCGTGCTCGCAGCTCGCTCGTCTGTTGTTTGCTGCCGTGGCGAGGACCGCTGGAAGTATCGAAGGTGACGGAGGCGCCGAAGATGGAGGTCAAGACTGTTGAGATAAGGGGGCCTCGGGTTGCGTGTAGGGTGGGACGAGAGGGCAGGAGACGGGAGAGAAGAAGTAAGGGAAGAAGTAGAGCAAATCGTGACAGGTGAAGTGAGTGAGTGGAAAGAAACCGGGAGAAGAAGAAATAATGGTAGTTCGTGACATCGAGATGAAACGGTAAAAGAGAATTGAACATTTATACTGTCGAGACTGGTAAATTTGGATGATTTAGTGACTATTGTGACTGTCATTAGAGCGTGTGTAAGTAGGAGTGATAGAATTAAAGATGTGAGGACATGGCAGTGACATTGTAATTGTTAATAACGAACGGTGCGACAATATTGTCAAAGGGGAGGAAGGTCATGGGCAAGAGCCGTCTCACATGAGTGCTGTGACTTAATAGTATATTAATTTAATAAATATGTGTTAAATTATAAAAATGTCGCTTCATGATCGGCAGGTGCTCCTTAGGATGCCTATACTTTCTGATAGTGTAATAATAATAATAATAATAATAATAACAATAATAATAAATAATACAACAAAAACACAACTTAGTTGTATATGTAATACCAGCTAGTAGTGGTTTGCGCATCCGAAATCGTGGTTTGTCTTCTGAGTCTGAGGGCTTTCCGCCAACAACGGGAAGGCAAATGTGACCCTCTTACCGTCACCCTCACCCACTGTCTCGCTCCAAAGTTAAATTGAGGACGTCCCCCGCCAAGTTCCCATAACTTCCTGGATTTGAGCTTCGTGGGCCTGCATCCAAGTAAATTTAAGTTCCTAGTGCTTGTCATATTACAAAGTTTACGAGTGTAGTTGGTGGGCGCTGCAGGGGAGCCTCTTTTGGCTGCGTAGGCCCTTTCCTAGGCGCGACAGCCGACTCCCACTGCGCCTCTCATGCAATATTCCGACGCCCTTGTGTTGCGAGAGTGGAGTCGCGTGCGACGAGAACTGAGATGGTTGCTTAGTAGGGAGAAGGGAGGAGACAGCTCGAGGCTCTGGAGGGATCTGATATACCTCCTGGGGAAGAAAGAGAAGTTAGACATTTGTTTTGGATTAGAAAAAAACACAGGATAAGCATTGCAATACGAAAGAAACAGTGACTATGTTAAGAGAAAGTAACACATAAATAGAACACAATTACAACGGGTGCAACGGCTTTTAAGGCTGCAACGCAATGGTTCCAACAAGAGCAAGGGAAAGGACAACAAAAACGGCACTGACACAAATGCAATAAATGCTATAGCAGCTACAACAGAGAGAAGAGTAATGCAGGGACGGTTGAATCTGTCACAGCCTGTGCGTCAGGAGCGAAGGCAGGATCGAAGATGCATCAGTGATGTTTATGACAATTGCAGTAGTAGTAGTGGTAGCGGAGACAGCCACGGGTTGTAGCAGCGATGTCACGGCAGCCACGGCAACTGGTACAGCGACTGCGAAAGCGACGGGTAGTCGTGTGATCGACGAGGTGACGGTGAAGAGGGTTGTGGTGGCAGCGACGTCGACAATGCAGTGGGCGACAGCAGCAGTGTGACAGCTGCGGATCCAACAGCAGCAACGGGTGAGACTGATGTCACGAGAGCAAATCAGCAACGAGAGTGATAGTTGCGGTGGTAGCGACGGTAGTGACGCATCGATGTGTTAAGACTTCTGTGATGACTGGATGGCTGTAAAGAGAACGTCGAATCACGTTGGTAGAGATAACGACAGGGGAAGCGATATAGTAACGGTTGCAATGCGTAGACAGCGGCGGTTCGTGAGATTGCAACCATGGCAGTGATGGCAGCAGCGATGGCAGCAGCGATGGCAGAAGCGATGGCCGCAGCGATGGCAGCATTGATGGCAGCAGTGACGGCAGCAGTGACGGCAGCAGTGATGGCAGCAGGGACGGCAGCAGGGACGGCAGCAGGGATGGCAGCAGGGATGGCAGCAGTGACGGCAGCAGTGACGACAGCAGTGGCGGAAGAAGTGATGGCAGCAGCGATGGCAGCAGCGATGGCAGCAGTGACGGCAGCAGTGACGGCAGCAGTGACGGCAGCAGTGACGGTAGCAGTGATGGCAGCAGGGATGGCAACAGGGACGGCAGCAGTGACGACAGCAATGGCAGAAGAAGTGATGGCAGCAGCAATGAAATTTGTAGCGACGTCAGAGACAGTTATGGTGACAGTAGTGACAGTAATAAGTAGTTGCGATGGTTGTGAGGGTTGCGACAGCTCCAACAATTTCAGCGATGGCAGTAACAGATTCGATGATAGGATGGATGACATGGAAAAGATGAATCCAAAAGGGTGAGAAGGACGATGACAGCAATGGCAGAAGCGGCGACGCTGACAGGGGTGGCAGCGGTGACGGCGACAGCAACACCTGCGACGGCAGCAATGAGAATTCACGGTGGCAGCAGTGGGTCCGATTGCAAATCTCAGGAGCAGGTAGCTGTAGATGCAATAGGTCACTATATTCTAGTGAAGAGATGTCAGCAATGGCAGCGTTCGCACATTCTGAAAATGTGAGGCAGGTACTGCATCAGAACTTCTAATGATGGCTTTTCTCCTAGAAGAGACGAATGTAATTTTCTTGTATCGCTGAATGTGCTAAATTTTCACTCTTGAATACCGTGTCATTGAACGTTAAGGCAGGAGGAGCTGCAAAGGTATTATTTGTCGATGGAACTGAGAAGCTAATGAATCGTTTTGAATGATCATAACCATGTCGATGTCGATAACCAGGACTGTCACAGTGGAAAAAAAGATCACGTTGACGTTCACTAGAATAAAAAAACACTTAGCGATTGTAACACAACGTGTTGGTTTAACTGCATTTATGTCATTGTAGGTGGTTTAATCACAGGAACCATGTACCGTTGTACTGTCGTCACTCTTTATGAATTGATAAGCATTCCTCTTGAGGCTAAAATATTAACAATTTTTAATGACTATATTTATTCGTCACTATTAGCGATAAATCTGTGATGTACTTGCATAATTACGACTATTCCATTCATGAAATTAACACCAATAGTGTTTAACACCTAGTATGTCCCAATCAAGGCGGTGTATCTACAAACAAAACCGTCTTATCTATTTGATTTTTCTTATCATTTCTCTCTACTGGCACAAACTAGTATATCAGATATATAGGAGGCGAGGACTAAAAGCACATGTTTTATTAATATCCTTAATATTTGGCGCGTTTTGAAACAGTTGGAATAACTTCATTTGTGAAATAGTCTTAATATATAGTACTCGCGCTTTGAAAATTTCCAATGCACTCTTAGTAATACCTACAATAAATTTCACAAAATTATTACAAAAGAAGTTCCTGCAAATAAAATGATAGTGAGCTTGGAATCGAATCAAGACACGACGTGTGAATGAAAAAGATGGCTGTAAACTATTATAAATTGTCACTGCTCAAATTGAAAATGTTTTACAATTTTTATATTGTTTTCAACAACGAAGTATTTTAATTACACTTTTATATGTGACTGTTATGACTTTCTTAATTAATTATCGATTCTGAATCATATTGAAGTCATTTTTTTCATTAACCGTCATAATCCTAAGTCGACAATTTTGAGAAACAATTATTGTTGCTGTGGACTCATCTTGGTAACTGCTTGAGAAATGTGATGACTTGAAGATGCTGAGATGACGCTCTCATGACGATGATTGCTAAATTGATGGTTTATTTCAGATTCATTTCTAGTGTTGACATCCCTGACTTGTTTATTTCTACGACGACTGCTCGTAGCGGCTGTGAAGGTGGGCAGGCAATTCTGAATAAGTTAGTGCAGCAGCAGTGTTTGCAATCTTCGGTAAAGTTGTCATCAGTGCTGATGAGATGTCTTTGACGTCGATAGTTGTGTCAGCAGTACTAGTGACAATAAAGAGAATGTTGCCCTCTCCGACGACGATGGCAGAACTGACGATTGCAGCAGAGATGACAGTTATTGGTATCATTGTTGATTAGTAATCTGGAAATGATAGTAGTAAAAGCAGTACCTATATCATGGTTAGCACGAAGAGGTTAAGAAACTATATCCTAATTCAAGTAGAATAATGTATCATTTTTGGACGAAAACAAATAAGGCAGTGAGCTAGCGGCCACTACTCGAAGGGCTATAACGCAAAGAACACGGGGAAAACCATCATGGTAAATAGTTAAATCCCAGCTGTTGGCAAAATAGACGTCCGGGAGGCATTGTACTCGTAGTAGCAGGAAGAGTCGACAGCGGCTGAAAAAGTCTGCAACTCTGAAAGAGATGGTGCGTAGGTCCCCCAGTGAAGCAGAAACCGCTGTCTGAGGGAACATCCAAGCAGAGGCGCCTTTACGACCAAGACCCGACAAATCTCCGGAGCTCTAGAGACAACGGCGAAATGAGGTTGTTTTATGAAGGACTGGGTTACCCAAGGAGAACATTTGGGACAGATTGAAGAAGATAGCCTCTGATCACAGGTTTTACTGTATGTCCTTCTTCGCGATAATCTCCAATATAATCCTAATCATTCGTACTTTAAATAGAATATTGTGGTTCAAGTATCGAGAGATTTCGTGATTAATAGTGCTAACATTAAATTTGTGTTTTTTGTGTTAATATGTAAATGAAATAGAGATTTTTTCATTTGGCAGTAAAGTGAGATAATGGGGAAGTGTTATCATGAAAACTGAAGAAAAAAACTTACATTACATGTTTCCAAACAAATTGCGTTATTGTGCCTATGTTATTTTATGATGTAAGTTCGAACAATGTTTATATTGTTTGCAAGAGCTCTGGAGACAACGGTGAGATGAGATTGTTTTTAGAAAGGACTGGGACACCCTAGGAGAATATTTGCGTCAGATTGAAGAAGACAGTCTTTAGTCACAGGTTTTACTGTAAGTTCTTATTCGTGGGAATCTAATTCGTGGTAAGCCTAAATACTTTAAATAAAATATTGTTCTTTAAGTTTTATTGAGCGATGTAGTGAATTATAAATCTAACAATAAAATTGTGTTTTTGTTTTAATATGTTAATGAAAGAGAGATTTTTTCACCTGGAAGTAAAATGAGATATTAAAGAGGAGGTGGCATGACAACTAAACAAAAAAAAAAGTTGAGTTGCACGTTTTCAATGAGATGGCGGTATTCTGGTTTGTGTGATTTCATGATTGTATCTTTTAGAACAATCATTATATTGTTTGCTTACCTGATATCTATAGTGCATCTTGAAACAAATCAAATACGATGCAAAGCACATACATGAAGCATAATAAGTCTGTGAATAATGTTCGTGTAAGCATTTAATGTGGATCCTACTTTCAGCGGATGTTTCAACACTCTAGCACTAATTTTACCTTGTGAAGAAAGAAATGATTAAAAAAAGTATTATAAATAATTGTTCGTGTTTCTGTGAATACGCAATCAAAATGCAGTTGACGCTCACGTGTATTCTCCACCATAACAATGAACTACGATCGTGGGCAACAGCAAGTCCCCGCAGCGGGTTTCCAAGGCCAATTGGGAGATGGTGGTGAAATAAGTGTCTAAACGCGGCCCGTGGGCGATCCGTGTAAGAATTCAGTATGAATTCTACATTAAATTGATGTTCCAACACTGTAGCCTCAATTTTACTTTAAGAAGAAAAAAAATGACAAAAAATCTATTATAAACAATTGTTCATGGTTCTGTGAAAACGCAATCAAAAATGCAGTCGACCCTCGTGTGTATTCCCCACCATAACGCAACGAACTACGATCGTGGGCAACAGCAAGTCCCCGCAGCGGGTTTCCAAGGCCAATTGGGAGAGCTTGGTGAGAAGAGTCGAAACGCGGCCCGCGGGCGGTGCGGGTGAGCCGCCTGACTCACCGTTGCGCGCCTCCTCGCCCTCCGGGGCCTGGCCCGTGAGCGCCTGCAGCTCCTTCTCCAGATCCACGTGCGCCGCGCTGATGTCCCACGACAGAAAGCCTGCAAACGAGAAGATACCCAAATCAGTGGCACTCAAGGGCGTCGGGAAGCCAGTAGCACAACGTACAAGGGAAAAAATGTAACGAGTGTGACAAAGTTAATAAAACATTCGAAATATAACTAGAAACATATTGTTGGAAGTGCATGTACATTAAAAGTCCCTGATGGTAAAATAAAAATTGTAACTACATATTATTACTAGCTTGTTGTCTTAAAGATTTTAAAAATGAGAAGTGAATTATTTTATCTTGTGTATGGTAAAAATACTCGTTACCGGGAGTTTGCCATTGTGATACTTCAAGAAGATTGCAGAAAGTTGCTGCACATTTTATCTTGCATTCAATTACAATAGAGTGCTAGAATTACTTGCAATCAGGGGCGGATCCAGCCGATTATTTTTTTGAGGGGGAGCAATGTAGATTTTTGTAAAATAATAAACATATTTTATTATTATCTTGTATATTATTTATGTACTGTAGATATGATACTATACAATACTATTGTTTAAATAATTACATAATTGGAACATAAATAAATATTTAAATCAATTTTTCCAAATAAAGGAAGGTAAACGAAAACCCTAGGCCTTTGGGGGGGGGGCATGCCCCTCATGCCCACCCAACTTACATCTTATTATGTTTACCATATGAAACGTTGGGTTAATCTAAAAGGAAGTTAATTGGTTAGTTTTCCGTTTATTCAGTTTGAAATAATTTAGCTGTCGAGCTTTTTGACTTAAGTGGTTGCTACGTACATAGCCAAACCTTTATATATTTTCACCTTATAAGCGTTTATTGATCACAATCAGATTTTTTATGATTGAGGCTTACAAATCTGCTGGAGATCATTTCCTTCTGAATATGTACTTATATCAGTAACAGGGCATCAGATTCGTAAAAAAAATGAACAAATCTTTAATCCACAATTTTTAAAACAATAATTTTATTCACAACTTTAAAAGTTTTGGGAATTTAAAACAACCTATAATGTACATTGATGCTCAAATATGTTCTGCGATATGTAAAGCTCATGGTTTTCTGACGATGTATTTATTCCAGTAAATCAATATTTCTGTCCATTACATATGATCATATTTTATTTACTGGGATTTTGAAAAGCATTGGGAACGGCCCATTTCAGTTCCGGCAAAAGGCTCTCTGAAGAATATCGTTGTAATATCGGTGGCATGTCGGTCGTAAAGTGTTTCTTCAGATTCAAAAAAGAGCCTGAATGAACCTCTGGAACCATTTACATGCAGCTCCCCATTTTTAAATGTCTGAAGGAGGGGTTTGTGCATTTCGTAAGGTAATATATATGCAAATTTGTAAGAGACGTTTCTGTGATTCTTTTCAGCATCCAGACGGAAGAACATTCCGAATGAAATATCATGCTGCGTAAATGTGACTAGAGATAAGATAAATTACTGTCAGATGTTTTGCATCATTTTCAGAAATTTCAAATCATATCAAAACTTGGGACTGTTTCAGTCATAAAATGACCGTACATAAGTATAATTTGCAATTAAGTTGTCACATAATTTGCAATTAAGTTATTTCGAAAACAAACATATTATTTCCTTTCTCAATCACATTTATTTTACAAGTGGATTTCGATCATACGAAATATCAAATACTTTTTACAAAAGATTGCATTTTCCCGAAAATGATTTGTAACTTTAGGAAGTATACATGCAATAAGAGATTTTCTCCTACTTGTGTCATTGCTTTTTTATGTGGAAGTCAGTTTCTAGAAAAAAGAGAAGAAGATTAAAGAGCTCTGTTATTTCCTGCAGAATATTGTTAACGTTCATGCGGAACTTGGCGCTGAAAACATAAATAAAGGCCCAGGCTGAGCAACGGTTAATATGCTCTAATGCTTCTCGAAATCTATCATGGCGTGCATGAATATCCGAGGCGTCTCCGGCGCTGCCATAGGAAAACGATTAACGTCGCAGCGAAGGGAAGCGCGCGGTGACCGTGGCGCTGGAGCGGAGTCAACCCTTCGCATAAGGATTTTGCCGCGGAGGGGTCAGGGAGTATTGGTGATGCCGGGCGAGGAAGCCTCCACATAAAGCAGCAAAAACATTTCAGGATGTCGGCACAGTGATGGAAGAAGAATTTCAGTAATTATTAAACGAAAATAAAGTAGAAACAAGCAGCGGAATGTTGAAGATTAAACAAACCGTCGGTATGGTAAGTAAGTGAAATAAAAATTGAAGGGAGGATTTTCAGAAGCGAAGGAAATTAAGAGTATGTAGGTGATCGGAATGGGGTGGATGATGAATCTGGAATGAAAGGCGTGATTAATGGGAAATGAGGGTAGCGCAAACGAAGTTAACGAGGGAATGGCGAAGAGATGGATCATTGTTACGAAAGGCTAGACAATAATGGCTAAAAACGCGTTAGGGCATGTTCATTGCGAATAATTTTGCGCCAGGTCATGAGTGAACAAGTTCCAAGATTATTAGAATAAAAGAAAAGCACTGAGTTGTGTTTTGGGTGAGGTGAAACTGTGAGAAAAAACACCCCGAAGAAAGATGCTGGCGGTTGAGCTGAAGGTGGAGGGTGCAGTGCGGTAGAGGTTGGGCGGGAGACTGTTGAGGAACACGAGTTCGAAAGGCGGAACTAAGCAGCTTTTGTGTGATGTATGATGGTGAGACTTCTGAGCAAAAATCTCTTCAAGAAGTTTACTTTCTCTTGTTATGGTTTCTCTCGCTCGGTTAGAATGAATTACGTCTTTTGTGAGATAATGTATACTATGAAAGAGTATTGTTTGTTAAGGGTAATATTTTTGTTATACTTAAACAATTAGAGTGGGAAATTCGAGCGAGTAACTGCCTTTTTAGTAATTTATTACTAGCAGTTTTTTCAGTAATATTTCCAAGTCGCATTATGATTGGTAATGTCTTCCAATTGTGTTTAAAAAATGATCCTAATGAGAGATATTTTATAGATAACTTTACCATATTTTCTTGACAAAGCTGTTAACTGACCTTTTACATCTGAGATCATACAGAATTAGACCAGATTTAAGACTCCACCTCAAAAGAATCTATGATTATCCATGAGAAAAAATTACGCACTTCTTTTCATGAGAGTAATGTCATCCTCCTCGTCAACAACGTTATCAAATATTAAACCTCTTGGGACGCAAATACATTGTAGCCCTTCTTCACACACCGAGGTCCGGAGTGTTGTGGAAATAATTATATCTGTGCTTGACATTATTTCCGTCATGTAGTTGGTATTCAACGAGCCAGTAAACAGGCCCAACGATAGCGGTGGGTCGCGGTGGCGTCCGCCCCTTTCGGGCCGCGTCAGCTGGCGCAATAATTACGTCACATTTGCGTCAGCCAGGGCCGCGCCGCACCGCGCCGAGCGCTGCAATTACAGACAGCGATTACAGGGCTGGAGGCTGGAGCGCGCGCACCCGGCGTGTGTGGACTGTGCCGAAGAAGCGTATAATAAAAGCGCGTGGCCTCCGCTCGGGGAGGAGACAAATAATTACCTTCGGTGAATCGGGTAATTACTGCTAACTAGCGTGATTAAAGATCGTTGGTGTAAACCCCTTGGTGAATGATTAATATTATGGGGGAGAAAGGTTGTGCTTTCTTTTTCCGAAGTCGTTTGTGTATGAGACTATTCTCATTGCTCGTACACCCAGAAACCGATTAAATCGTATATCTCTTGGTTCGCGATTAATAGTATAAGGGTGAACGGTTCTCCACGTTTCTCAGAGGTCGTTTGTATATGCGGCTTTTGTCATCGTCCTTGTACCCAGAAACCAATTTATTTGTATGAGGTATTATGCTGTTTATCTTTTCCTGAATATAGAAAGTTTGAGATATTAACTTCTGAGCAATTTGATGGAACATTGATGAGATGCGTCACATTATGATTCGGCTTTTTTTGTGAACACTGGGCATAATTACACGAAATGAAAGAAAATATGCAAATCGCATAAAACGGTGAGTTATATATACAATTGTTAGGTGTTCTCATCAAACTGATTTTGGTTTGAAGTATTATATAGTCAGTAATGAAAATTTATCTTTACCATTTTTACATGATATTCCAAAATAAGCATTCGAATTGAATAAGGAAATTTGTAGAATCACTAAACTAAGTATCATGCTTTCCTTTTATTTTCATTTACCGTAATTCTTTGTTTATTCTGCATGTTGGCGAAGTCACTAAAATAGCACTTAATATGACTATAAATGCTAATTCTATATGCCAATTGAAATGAGGAAAGGTCTAATTTTCGAACCAAAGAAGCATTCATACCGTTTTTAATAAATATTACTATATCATTTACAGTTTATTTGAACAATTGAAAACC
Source organism: Acheta domesticus (assembly GCA_031308135.1). Lineage (NCBI taxonomy): Eukaryota > Metazoa > Arthropoda > Insecta > Orthoptera > Gryllidae > Acheta > Acheta domesticus. The sequence goes on from JAHLJT010009436.1 coordinate 135,811,571, forward strand.
TGTACATTTTTATTCTAATAAACAAGTGTAAAAATACATAATGCTATCATTCTCTGGCACAAACTATTCTTTTCATAAAATAACATTAAAAAGCTTATATAGTTCTTATTAACACTTGAAATATTAAGAGGTTGACATTCTTACATGTCCTAGTAGGTACATGTGAGTGAGTAACTGTTGGAAGATTTTATTCTGCCCAGCGATACATTTTATTTATGTAAACAGAATGTAATATTACAATACTTTTCAAATACAAAACAAAATATTATCTTGCGGTTTGATGTAAACGAAACGCCCAAATCTACTACCTTGTAGCAGTGGGAACAAATTACAAGGTAATGGAATCAGATCCAGGCAATGAGAAGCCATTGCGGCAGTAGAGGCATCGCAATTTGTGCAGGAAGCCAAATAATTGATTCACCCGACCGACTGTTCCCAGAAACGAGAGCTGAATAGCAGGAGACGATTCTCGGCGCGCAGGTGCTGGCGCTGCGCTCGCCTGTGAGATCTGGTTAATTACGCTACCCGTCCACTGCACACGACGCCTGTCTGCCGGTGGCTTCCGTGGAACGAAATTAAATTCTCCATACAATGGCTGCGACGTTGGTTACAGGAACGTTGCGATTATCACGTACAATGACTACAGTCACTACATACAATGAGCCATACAATGAGTATGGATGTCTCAGCCGTAGGCGGTGTTATCGTTTCTGAGTGTTTAGGACTTTCAGAACAACGAACAGACATATTATTTGACATTCATTCGGTCAAATTCTATAAATGAGGAGATTACAGCACAAGGGATATGTGTCTTAAATGTGGTATTGAGAAAATCGAGTTCAAAGTTGAGTGACTATAGTAAACGCTATGGAATGAATTTTCTTTCCACCACTAGAACGCGACAACTGTTTGTGTTATTAGAATACCATTTGTTCACGAAATAAAATTGAGTTTTTATTTTACATTCTACTTCTAACTCAAAATTTGCCAAAAAATTCACTTATACTCCTTGTGATCAAGAACCCTCATACTATAATAAACCCAGAGATGTGGGACTTCAAGAAACATGTTCACGCCTCTTCATCAAAAATTCCATCTCGAACTATCGTTGACACCATAACACTATAAACATTACTTATATAACGTAGCATTAGAATTAATTTGAATGTGTGTGGAAATTGCCCGTTCATTATATAGAGCAAACCTAATAAAAGCCGTACTCATTTATTACAGAGCTAATATATGCTAATATCTCGCAGAAGTAAATTTCTGTTAGGAAAATTTTATGATTCGCAATAAAACTATTAAAAAATGCAGGGTGGCTGTATTCTTGTGGTTTGTGAAATTAGTCTTATAATGATACCACCAATGTGGTCTGAGGAATGACACAAAATAACAGGATATAACGTAACTGGTGGAAAGTTGCATGTAATTAAATTTCATGATAATCAGATTAAAATGTACTTGGGTATAATTAACTCTTACAAAACTCATTATTTCCCTTCTAATAAATTATTCTGAGCATGTCTATAATGTATTGTGGTTACAAGTGTTCCTAAATGCAACGCACTTTTCCATTTCGTTTAAAAAATAAATTTTGTGAATTTGTGAATTAAACAATTTATCTTACAGCAGTTCAAACGAGAAAAAATAATTTGTTTATTGTGGTTAAGAAACAATTCTTCGATACCCTTTGTTGAATAACATATTAAAAGTTTGTAATGTTTAGAATTTAGAAGTTTGTAAATTTTAGAATTTTTGTTGTCGATAATACCTTCCCGTCTACTCTTGCATTGTAGTCCTCCGACCTGAATATATCAACAAAGGAACAAAGGGTGATGAGAAAGACCTCAACAGGTGGGTATATAGTATCTTACGTGGGTATCGCAAATCCGTCGGTTTGACTTCCTGAATTGGCAAAAGTCGACCTGAAATTGTTACCGCTATTTGCCGCGTCTCATCTACGGAGACTTTGCATAAGAAATCCTGCAACAGGACAGGATAAAATCAAGAATACCGCGGAGGAGCCTTCTCTAACATTGGACCATTCTTTGTACACGCAATATTATTTCAGTTTCCACGTTTGAAACTTTGAATTGACTTCAGGTGTATTGTATATAAAAATCAGTATTAAAATTTCAATAATTCCTATTTTGAATATACACTTACTTAAAATAATAAAATTGGAAATTCAACACAAAATTATGTAGGCAATTATCAAAAACAATCACTATTATTCTGAAATTAAAGTCTATTGCCTAGAACATTCTCTAGAGTCTTTGCCCCAGTAATTATTTACCTCTCCAACCTCTCCGGTTCAGCTCCTCCATGGCCTACCAGCCCCTCCACAACCTCTCACGCCTGGCTCAATGCCACATAAATCATTGTAACAGTTGGCATGAAATTCCTAGTTCTTGTAAAAAACATTTTGTAAAAAAAACACAATTGCACTTCCCTATGTTTTATCGGCTGTTTAATAGTAGTCGTGCAGAATTTACGAGCAATCTCTCCAGTGGTTCAAAAGTTTTGTTGAACATCTACGTGTAAACGGATACACTATATACTTATTTATATACGTACCAACACATACCCATACATGCCAGCTTACATACACAGTGCGGTCCACAAGTTCTCGTTCTGATTTTTTACAGCCTTTTGATTAACGAGGGAAGAGAGGAAGAGAGAGAGAAAGAGAGAAGAGAGTCAGAGAATGAAAACGAGGGAAAGAGAGAGGGAGAGGGAGAAAAAAGGAAGGGAGAGAAAGAAAGAGGAAGAGAAAGAAAGAGGGAGAGGGGCAGAAATAAAGAGAGAGAGAAAGAGAGGGAGAGAAAGAAAGCGAGGGAGAGAAAGATGGAGAGAGAGGAAGAGAAAGAAGGAGAGAAAGATAGAGGGGGAGAGAGAGGGGAGAGAGAAGAAGAGAGAGAAGGGGAGAGAGAGATGGGGAGAGAGAGAAGGGGAGAGAGAGAAGGGCAAAGAGAGAAGGGGAGAGAGAGAAGGGGAGAGAGAGAAGGGGAGAGAGAGAAGGGGAGAGAGAGAAGGGGAGAGACAGACACACATACACACATTCTGTCGTAATTTTTACCTGTCAGCCCGGCTAGGCAGAAATAAATTGCTGATTCTTTCCAAAAAACATCTCAAAATTTTAACATTCATCATTATTTACCAGATTTGTCATTTCCGATCAATTTCTACTTCATAAAAGTTAAAATTTACTGCAATATTTCAAGATTCGACTCGATTGACGAAACTTCTTTAAGAAATAACACTTCTCAAAGACTATGAAGGGATTGAAAATTCATGACAGTTTGGTCGCTTCAAACGGATCCTGTATTGAACAAATAAACAGTGGAAAACTTATACCCGGTCGACTTCCAGTTACATTAGAGAATTTGTGGACTGCACATATATACATTCACCTAATCATAATGCATTCATACTTTCATTATATATAGTAGTTTTTAATTTTTCTCTATTAAATTTTTAATAAATCCTTCAGATAATTGGCACTGTTAACAATCACGAATGTAAAGGGACCTGGTTTAACTGGGTTTCTGATATTCCGAATTAAGACAAATGCTCATAAAAAATCACACCGAATAAATATGCAAGATTTAGTTGAAGACCTCGGGGCAATAACATGCTTAGCCACAACACGTAAGTTCTGAGAAAAAGGAGAGTAAAGGTTTAGACATTGCATTCTGCACATTGGAATAACAAACACTAATTTATGATTTACACTGCCAGCTTGCGGCGAATCTTTAAAATAAAAACACACCATCTAGATACATCAATGGAGAATCGAAAAACACGAATGTTTTAATGTCGTCAGAAATGTGGCATAGCATGTTATTGCTCCAAGGTCTAAACAATTTGTAGGCATTTTTTGTAAAGCTGTAAAAACTGTTTATTGCACAAAAAATTTAGTTAACTTGTAGATGGATGGCTGAGAGTTTTATTTTTTCAACATGGAGACCAATTAATGTACTGTATTGAATGTCATTTTTCAAAAAATTAAAATTGCCTGGAGACCGGAGTTTGCCATTGGGTGGGTCTCTCCCTCGGCCATTCCCCTTAAACGGATGGGGTGAAACGCAGCACCGTCTCTTCGTTGCACCACTCGATATCTGTGACGCACGGCGATCGCTGGGAGGGAGGGAGGGGCGGGCGCACTGGAAGAAGCGATGGGGATCACCCCCTCATCGCTCCTCCATTACCCATGCTAAACACTTGCGAGCTGATGCTGGTATAATCCTCTTGGGAAGAAACGTGTTCTCTATAGGAATAGTGCTGAGATGTTGTCAGAAAAGAAAGTCAAGCGTTTTTTGAACTGGAGAGAGGATTATAGGGTATTTTTCCATATACTACTAAATAATTATTATTTTGGTTTATTTCATGAAATCATATTTGTTATCATTTAGGAGACTTTTTACTTTCTCGCTCCTGCTTACGCAGTACCCCTGGCAACGAAAGTAAATTGCAGTTCCTCTGGTCACGAAAAAGTGGATAAATCTTGTCCCTGTACATAGTAAATTGCTTCCTCTAAGACGTTGTGTAGTCAGAATCCATGTTTTGTGGGTTCTTGATCGGCTGTTACCGGCTGATATCGAAAAATCGATTAACGACTGTCCGTCTGAGAACAACGCTAGCGACAAAACCGTAAGAAAAATTTTTACCTAATTGATAATTCTCTAATTGATCTGGCTGATGTCGTGTTCCCTTGAATTTGAATAGGATATTTAAATCGTACTTTATATGAAGCTCCAAATTTGATTTTAGGTGTGACAGAGGTCTCCCTTGGAGATATTATTTTTTGTCTTTGACATTTTTTGTACGTTGCACATTTTCGAGTTATTTTGATTTGTAAAGTTAAATGAGCCAGCCTGTGTATACAAAAAAAAAAGAATATTTTTTTGTATAAGTTGTACATTTTGTAATGACGTCGTAGGTTCCTATTCATACGCATTCATAAGATGCCTTCCAGTAATGAATATTTAATATATACATGAAATTATCCTTGTTTATTTGCGGCAAATATTGAGCAATTGAGATTTATTCATATTTGTTTCTTTTGTAGTACTAAGAAAGGGCAACTGCTCCTGACTAGCGAAATAATACCATATATCTACCGAAGGCACTTCGTTTGAATTGGTTTGGACTTGTTCAAGTGATGGCAGAAATTTCAATGATACCAGTAATGCGAGAAAGTATATACTATTGTAGAACGTCTATTTTTACAATTTAACTGCATTAAAGCTACGGCACAGGTCACTCATGATTGTAGTAACAAAAAAGATTAGAAATTGAAAACAAGAGAGCAAACTACTGCAAACCCAGAGCAATACACGCTCCAAGGGGGTGTGCAAAATAATGAAGTTGGAGGGGGTCTGATGAGGACTGCAAATTGTGGGAACGTAACGAGGCAGCGACAATGGGCTCAGCGTCGATGGAGGCAGCGTTTGTGGCAACGGGGAAGGAGGCGGAGGTAGCGGCGGTGAAGGCGGACACAACGGTGAATACAGCGAGTGGGTTGGTTGCGATGGCGGCTGGAGAAGCAGGACGTTGTGACGCCAGTCGCAGAACCTTTAACCATACGAATGTCGGCGGTAGCGGTGGCGGCAGCAGGGTCGACTGTGGTGGATGTGCTAGCGGTAGTAACGGTGACGCGGTGTGCGCCGGCGGGACAGAGGCTGTTTGTCGTGGCGCTAATTAAAACCTTGCCGGGGCGACGTCGCGAACGGTGATTGGCTGCGGTCGGGGCACTTCGTAACGAGAACCGCTTTCCGGGGGGAGGGGTGACTGCACCGGGGGGGGAGAGGGAGCGGAGAGTGAGGTAAATGAGGATAACGGTGGAGCTGCACACGACAGTCTTGAGTGAATTGGGTTCTGAGAAAAACAGAAGCAGTGGAACTGGAGTTGAATTTTGAAATATGTTGCAGACAATTGAATCGATGATTTGAAAAGGGAAAGAAGTCTTTTTTTGTTATTTAAGGTCGCATCAACATCATTAGCGACCACTATTGGGTTTAACGTTATGCATCTGAAGATGACATGATATGGCGATGATAGGGGTGAAAGGATGAACACAAATACAACCCTGCCCGAGGCGAGACTCGAACCCGCGTTCCTTAGGTCTGAGTTCGCTACTGGCTTAGATATCTCGTCCACCAGGTATCGGCAAAGAAGACTTTTTTTTCATAGTTTTGAGAAAAAACTTCAAAACATCCACAATTAGCGTCTGGGACAGTTATGCTTTACACAAAAGTTATAAAACATAACTGCCAAGAAACATTAGTTATAATTGTGGAAAACATTATTATTTACACAACTATATCAATGCTTCTTGGTATTTACAATACGATTTTCGAAGGTATATGGCTTTGATTGTATAGATAATTTGAAAACAGGCCAATAAAATTTGCAAAATCGTCCCACATAATTAGATTTTCCTTCATTTGGTGGTGCATTCGATGAATTATCGACGCACCCTTACCATAAACTCGAGATGCGATATCTACGTTAAAACACCGATGCTTTAAAACATATATGTTCAAAATTATAACCTTGAAGTTAATGCATAGTTCGAAAACCACAGAAGTTTTTAAACATAGATGATAGAGGTTTATTAAACTCAATAAAACCGATTTATTAACCTCAAACAATACAATATTTACACAGTGGAGAATTTCTTTTGATAGTGACTTTGTTTATTCATTGCTCATTAAGATTTATCTGACAAAACAAGGTAAAAATAATATGAATTTACTGAAACTGCATGCCTGAGCACTTAGGAACATCTCAAGGAGTCAGAGCTTGAGTGCGAAGAAATGGAAAGACTCTACACCTATGCGCAGGCGTTGGCTGCCTGTCCTCGCGCGAAAGGACGAGGAAATGTTTAGGAAATATCAGGGCATCGGCTTCATCTCTCGGGGAAGGGTTAGTCTGCTCGATAAACGTAGTTTAAAGAGAGTTCGGCATCGGTTGAACACATGAACTGATAGTGATATCATTCGTTATTATTTCATATTTTAACTTTTAAACAATACACTAATTATGGAACTTTTTCACTCACGAAACATAGATAACGTAAAATCATTAAGAACAAAATATCGATGTTAAAAACATCGGCTTTCATAAATCGATATTTAAAATATCCATGTTATCGTTCGGTTTATTCATGTAATTTTGCTTATAAATATTCTAAACAAAAATATGTTTTTAAGAAAAAGTTTCAAGTAAAGTGTGATCTTCGAAAACAATATTGAAGAAAGGGGTACTAATAATATGTATTGGCATAGTTGGCTCAGGATATCAAATGATATCAGTGAAGTGCTTATCACCGAAAGTTCCCAAGGTTCGAGTTCCTACAACTAGACAACTAGGTCGAATTCAATCGCTGTCTGGAGGAGAATTCTAGTGTCCGGCTGCTCTGATCTTTAATTTTTCGTACTTTCGCCGATCCCGCCAGGCGAATGTCCGCCAGTACCTTAACAAACGGACCACGGATCGTTCCTTCTTCTTTCATATCTTAACCTCACTCCTTACTTACAGTCTCACACTTACACACTACACTACCACACATGCCGGGAGACCATCGGGAGATTAGAACCTGTCCCGGCTAGGACGGGGCTCCGCTGCTTAGAGATACCTAATTGGAGATAACCCTGCAGGCCGTTTAGGTTGGCTCCAAATCCCACCATCCAGCGGGGGGGGAGATCACCGCCACCTTCCGTGACAAAAGCTTGCGTTACACTTCCGGGACTAACGATATTAGCAATTGACCTGCCCGGAATCACTAATCAATCAATTAATAATTGTTTCATGTTTATTTATGAAAACGCCACTTGTTTTACTTTCGTCGTATGAAATGCTAACACAAATTAAAAAGAAAACAAGTCCCACGCGCGTTTGGTATCGTTTGGGTCCGATGTGAGGCTGTGGCGCGGGGGCCGGAAGGGGGGGCGCGGCTGAGCCGAGGGTGGGCTGACGACTGCAGGAACGATCCCCGCGGGTCACTGGCCTCAGCCCCACCGCCGCGCCGCCCCCGCCCCTGCCGTTGCCCCTGCCTCGCCGCCGTCGCACTGCTGCTGCGGCCGCCGCCGCTGCACTTTCGCTGCCAGCCTCGTATCGACCGAGGGGCTTCCCTGCGCCACTGGCCGGGGCTCGAACCGAGCACCTCTCTCCGCTGCGCCGGTGCCCGGGCGCCCCCGCCCCCGCCCTCGCCCCCGCCCTCGCCCCCGCCCTCGCCCCCGCCCTCGTCCCCGCCCTCGCCCCCGCCCTCGTCCCCGCCCTCGTCCCCGCCCTCGCCCCCGCCCTCGCCCCGCCCTCGCCCCGTCCTCGCCCCGCCCTCGCCCCGCCCTCGCCCCGCCCTCGCCCCGCCCTCGCCCCGCCCTCGCCCCGCCCTCGCCCCGCCCTCGCCCCGCCCTCGCCCCGCCCTCGCCCCTGCCCTCGATCCCGCTCGCGGCCATGCCCATGCCCACGCCCGCGCCTCCACCCCCGCTCTCTTTCCCGCTTCCAGCTTTGCCAATTAGCGCTCTTCACGAACAAACCAACGTCCTCGCAGAATACATGCATGTATGAGTCTATTGACTTACAAATAGCGTATGCTCTTACTTTCATTGAAGCTCTATCAACGATTTACAAAATATCTTCGTAGCTCCTAACTTCGACACTGTTGGTGAATTACAAAGAATATATTAATTTTTTTATACTTCATAATAATCTATTAAAAACTTTGAGTTTTCTCATTTGTTCCTGAGCTGTTTGGATTAGACTGGCCATTAAAATTAATTTTGCATTAAAATGTTTAGAAACTGTCGTGGAGTCATGTACAAATGGCACAAAACGTTTAACCATGTCAATAAATTAGTGTACTTGTAAAATATTAATTTTGAATGTAATATAAATATCATCAGAGAATAGTGATTTGAATTTAATGTAATACAAATATGTTGAAATAAATATAATAGGCATATTAAAAACATTCATTCTAATGAAAATCAGATTAAAATACCGTTCGATTTCAACAATCTAGAAATTGTTTCAGAAAAAACACAGCGAAAAATTCTGAAATACATGTTCTATTATTTAGTAATAAATGCAACTCATTTTCACTTCCTTGAAAGTGGAAGAAATATTAAGCACAATTTTATTCTATTCTGCGGATGTGAAACATTGTGATCCAGCTAGAGTTTAAGGAATAACGAATAAAAGTATATTATGAAATCAGTGTAATTAAATATCGATGAAGCGAAACAATTTTCAATGAGATTAACATTATTAGTAAAAAGTAAATAGGATTGCTTTTTAAATTTCAATTAGAGCGCTGTTAGTAAGTATTCGTTTGATGTTTGTTTTCGTTGGCGTATCCAATGAGACATAATGAACTTCTTTGGAACAGAACTCAGAATCAAAGGAAAGTACTCAGAATATAAAATGAATGATACTACAAACGCTTCAGAAACGTTTTTGAATGCCTCGCAAAAAAGCAGAGAAATGAGTAACGAGCCTGTTTTTCATTCCACGGTTTCACATTTGTGTATATTTCTGCAAGAGGCGAACATATTAGAAATGTCATAAAAAATTAAAATTCATGAAGAATATGGAATTTTAAGATGAAGCCTACAACACCAAAATGATTATTGCTATATGGGAGGTGTGTGGGATGTATAATTTTTTTGTTTTGTCTTCATGGCATAAGGAATAAGAAATCTCTGAGAGAAAAATATATTTTTTTAAAACTTTATTTCACCAGGTCAGTGGGAATACTACTTTACGGTGAGTGTTAGCTTTTATTTATATAATATAATGGATGGATGCACCACAAAGCCCAAAGGCACGAGAAAGTGCAAATTAGCGCACCTGATCCCTATTTCTGAGGACATCCCCAAAGGATACATCTATGACGACTGTTATTAATTTTATCAAATTGAAGGTAAGAGGAAAACAAGATACGGAGTGACAAGATTAATCAAAAAAACTGAATAAATATGATTGAAACATTTAAAAAAGTTAAAAGTAGTAATCATTAACGACAGTGGAAATTAATTTAATTTAAAACGTTTGCAAGTTGTCACAGAAATTAAATTAAATGATTTGTTACGTTTTTTCGTAAAAGTACTACGTAATACACCATTTGCTTTTATGTAGGTGACAAAATTATGTAAAAGAAGTATTTTAACGTTGTGAAAGACATTTAAATATCTGAAATTTGGATGTCTGGGAGGGCTGCCTAGGTTTCTTATGTCCCATGCATGGTAGCGTAGTGGTGTCGTTGAATGGTAGGTCATTGAACAGAATTAATGACCACGGCAGCATTTCATATTACCTAATTGAACATTTATACGCATCGAATTCTAAGACCAAGTTTGGTTGAAATGTTGCATCCAGGCTCATGCAACGATATCACTTTCATCATGAAAATAATTCCTTAACCTTTCTATCATTTTAAAAATGTTAAGACTTGTTCAATAATTGCCTAAGTGGTTGCTAAACGTGTGAAGTCTTTCAAGAAAAAAAATATTTTGACGTTGTGAAAGACATTTAAATATCTGGAATTTTGGATATCTGGGAGGACTGCCTAGGTCTGTCATGTCTCGTGCGTAGTAGCGTTGCGGTTTCGGACTGCGATCTTATTCAGAGCTAAATTCGCGGAGGCGTTCACTGAAACGAAGGTGACCGTGCCTAGAAAGCGGTGAGTTCCAGTAGCCAAGACCCCGCCCGCTTAAGTCTCCGATAAATGTATAACTGTAAGCGTTCTGAAAATTATTTTAATTCATTTGAAAATAATGTCTTCTTTGAAATGTCAATTATTTTGTAATATTTATTCACAGGTTTTCAATTCATTATAAACGATCTGCAGATTTCACAGCATCTTACTGGTAACTAAGAATGGAAGGGCGCTCACAATATTGTTCTTTTTTTCGCAAAAAACTTACAAGTTTCATTGTATATCTGAAAATGATATATAATTTTTAATTGTAAATAATAAAAATATTTTAGAAATATCTGCCAGAATGTTTGCGTCGTTGCACGCAAGTCGCCTTGGGAGTCGTCTGTGCATGGTGGGATGTTGTAATGGCGGCTCGCCACATTATATTTCGTAATGAAATACTTTCGTAATGGTAACATGATCAAAATACTTGTATACAATTAATACATAGGATTTTAAAAAATGAAAACACATCGATTCCGAATGTATAGTAATGTAAATGTTTCTCTTCCACATTGTGTCCTGCTTGGTCCTAAAGCCTCCGCGGCCCAAAGGTGCGTTTGTTGGGCGAGGACCGCCGAGCAAAGGGATGAGAGCGGATTAGTCTTTAATTTGAAGTTCAGAAACTGTGGGAAGTTCGCCATTATGACGCGCAGCGTGGCCGCGGATTGCAAGTCAAATAAAAGAGTAATTTCGCCAGGGGCGGTGGCGGGAGGGCCGACGCAACTTCTCACATCTCATTTAACGGCGAGGGCCTTCGCTAGACATAATCATTACGGGCGAACGATCTTGGGCGTAACTGTAGCGAGAATTTCGGGGAACTGCCGTCCGGTGCGTGGACTTCGGGTCGCTCTATCGCAGTCATTAAAGATCTGTCGGTAGGTAATTAGTTCTACTTCGAAGTTACGAGCCCGAGCTTGAATTACGTAATTTCGCAATTCCGCGCAAACAATTAACATGGAAACATTACTGCTAATGCGAACGCATTCGCGTAATAACTGAAAGTCAACTAGGCAGTATTATTTCACTTCCCGAGTCAGCTGTTTTGTTCCGAACCAAATAAACCATTCATTTAACGTGATAACGGTGTTCTATTTTTATTTGCTATTGGAGAGGAGATATTGTGATCTTTGGGTAATTTACATGCCCGTGTTCGTTTTTTACATCCATTTGGCCTCCGAAATTAAAGCTTATAAAACGTGTGTAGTACAGTTTTGTAATTTGAAGGTGATAAGCACCAGAGAGCCTATTTAGCTCTTTCTGAATTGTTAAGTGATTTTTGATGAAACCAGACAATTATCCGAGTTGAAGTTCGATGAGCGAGTTTGGAGGGAGCTCCACGCATCTTTCATTCAGATCCAATGAAGGGGAAACTGATTCACCGTCACAATTTGAGGTCATCAACTGGCCAAACTTGAATATCATCTGTTGTATTATTTCGGATGACAGGACTTTATTTCGCTGCCCACTAGGGTCGCTGTCGTAGACAATTCCCATCTCGCTCGCTCATGTTTAAAATATAGGGCACTGAATGGCTATGAGAGGCTGTTAGCTTTGGGTTTGCATACGCGTGTGCTTTATGTCAGAGGTTGACGACAGACTTATCGAGCGCGGAGAGTTTGTGTGTTCCAAAAACTTTCAAGAAATTCAATTAGAAGAAGACTGGTACAAAATTACATATAAATTCTGTGGTGGCAGCAAATATTTTGTGGTAATCCATAATAAAGTTCAAAGGACAATGAGGTATCAACCACAATAGTAGATTAAAATATTTTAATATTTAGAGAATTTAATCATACATATGTTTCGGGAGTGATTTTCCCATCATCAGTTACACCAACCAACAGAGATTAAACACCCTTAAGTAAATGTTAGCATTGTGCTCCGACCAAGGATGCCACCGATTGTGGTTGGTACCTCATTATCCTTGGAACTTTAAAATTACATATAATTCATTAATAGCCTTAGAATAACACTGTATGACATTGTATCAATGAATGTTTTTTAAGAAGTTGATCTGAAAATTGCAAATGAGTTTTTTCTCCGCAAACTTTCCTAAACATTCCAATTTTATATTTATAACTAATGTAAAATTTTCCTTATTTATTAAAAATTTGGTTCGTGTAGCAACAATTCACTAACACGGTTTTTTAATAATGTCTTCAAATCTTTTCATGTGAATCACGATTCTATTTCAAAAATTAGTAGTGCCTTTCAATCTAATTGTTAAAGTACAATAATTTACAGTCTAAAAGAGCAAGAAATAGTATATAAATTCTGAGAAGTTACAATTTTTTACATTAAAATAAGCAAGGAATACGACAAGAATTCTTTACATAAGAATACTTATGACTAACTAATTATTATCTTTGTAATTTAGAATATAGTTTAGAATAAGTTTCTGTCCAGATCCCAATTCAATAGGTTGAATTTATAAAGATGTTTTACTATCTGGCAAAGTAAATTAACGAACGTTTGCCAAGCAGATTTTTAAACGCATATCATTCATTGTAGTATAATTATTATGAGGGGGAGGGAGAACTGAGAATACGCGATTCGAGAATTAAAAAAATAAAAAAATATTGTTTTAATGAATACAAGATAACTCTTTCTGAGACAAGTCATTCAGCCTTACTAATAAAAGCTATGTTTAATGGGATAACATTTTCTGGGTATGTACCAGAAAATATGCAGGAGCCATTATATAAATGGCTAACACATCTCATAAGGTTATTTATAGCTCTGAATTTTCTCTTCAAATCAGGCTTTTATTTTTCAAAATTAAAATTACGTTGGTTTTATTCTCAAGCAAAGGCAAAAAGGAAAACTTGCAGACATTTTCTTTCTCGAATATTCAGAATCACAATGAACTGTAGAATACCCTGAATATTCAACTAAGGGAAGTTAATTAGCTTAAATAAATACTGACGATGCATTTGAACTCGACGCTACAAAGAGGATTCTCAAAGCTGAGATGTAATTTACCGTCGACATTTATCTTTGTGCTGGAGAGAGGGTTCGGAGTTGTAATGATACGAGATTGCAGCTTGAATGCTACACGTATAAGCAGCTCAGAGTCAACATACTGTCTTGAAGAAGGAACGAGAAGATTTAGGATTGTTAAAGCACAGCCGATGAAGAAAGATAAATAACCTAAGGAAAATTTCAGGTAGGTTTTATAATGCACAGTACTTTCATTTAACCATTAGCACAACGATGCTCATCGGTCTCCCGCTCCAAGACGCAGGTGGGACATCTGTCTTCTGGGAAGTCGTCGCTAAGCTCCCAGCTTCTCATGAAGTTTAATTAAAACTACGCCCTCTGGGGCTGCATCGCGTCTAGCGCGGCCGCCTCCGCTGTCACCGCCGCTGTCACCGCCTACGCTCACTGACCAAGCGACCCTGTTTGCCAGCGGCGGCGCAGGCAGACGAGACGGCGCCTTTGAGAACCAGCCGCGCTTTGTGGGTAGCCTGCGTTCGTTTAAGAACCGAAGAGAGGAGGAAAAGGAGTGCATGGTTGAAGAGCGAAGGTGAAAATTTAAACGTGAGGAAGTGTATTAGTGAGGAAATAAGGTCAAGGAATAGAGAAGTGAGGAATGAAACTAAGGAATGAAGGAAGAATAAAGTGAGTGAATATAATAGTGGATTAAAATAGGAGGATAAAAGGCGACGCGTAATCATATTTAATTATTACTCAAGATGCCAAACAAAGCGAGTGATGCCGGGAATGTATGCAACACTTTGACAGAATTATTGCAATTAGAAACAGTTCTGTATAAAATCTGCTATTTTGTTGTAGTAGATGGAAGTGTTTCTTTATACATTGAAGTTTACTAAATTTCTTTTTTAAAAGCTGCTAATAAAAAATAATTTCCACGGAAAATAGATACAGGAAATAAAGAAAATGACAAAGAGGGAAAATTGTTATTACAAGATAAAACACAAGTATTTGAACACGAAGTAGGCAAATATGAACACGAGAGCAAGAACATAATATTAGAGTGCATCAAAAACATAAAATATTCTAGAACATCGATAACACTAACTTATGTAAGTCAAATTCTTTGAAATTTCTTGGTTCTTTTTCACATTCGTAATGCAGCATGTGAAACCCTTCCAAATCGATAACTGAAATTGTATCTGTTCCCTTCAAATGCAAAAACCAGAGGATCCACTGCAGCAAGAATCGCCCACGGCTGAGCGCAACCGCCGCCGTCAATTGAGTCGGCGGGGACCCTCCTCTGCCACCAAAGGAGCCACTACGGCAGCGCAACGTTCACGCCGTTTGCCATTTCCGAGCCGAACGCGCAGCTTGCAGCCCGCTTGTTACCTCGCCCCCCAGACAGTCCTCCATCGACGCCCTGTCCTGCCCTGCCCCGCCCCACCTGCGCCCCTGCCATCGTCGCCACCCCGCCCTCGTCAACATTGCATCTCATGCCACCGCCCCTACCCCCCGCTCCCGCCTCTTGTCACGGTTCCGTCTCTGACTCCAAACCTACCCCCAGACGACGCCCCTAATCCGATTCTGGCTCCAACCCCGACCCCTCTTCTGACCTCCGCCTCTACCTCAGTTTCTGTTTCTGCTCTGACCCCGGCTCTGCCCCCTCCTGTGCCCTCCAGTTCACCTACCCGCCTCCTCCGCCACCACCTCCACCTCTTCTTCCGCTCCCTCCCCGCTCTCAACCCCTTCCGATAGCCCTCGCGCCCTCCGCGCGCGAAAAAGCGCCCGCTTTGATATCCCCCGCGTCGCAGCCCCCCCATCCGGAAAATGGCGGCGGCCTCGAGAGTCGAATTTCCTTTGTTGTTCGGAAGAGCCTTTCATCCGCACCCGACTCTGACGCAACTTGTGCAAAAAAGTGCATATTAGCGAAAGACGAAAACGCAGCTAAAGCGAGCGGGGGATAGGAAGCGCGGGCGATGGAAAGGAGGTACGTGCGCGTTACAATTAACGTTCTTTTGTTTCGTTTCGTTACGCGAGCTTTCGAATCAGGAGGGAAGGAGAAGAATTAATAGCCCAGTGACGGAAAAAGCTAGGCCGCCTTCCCTGCAACGAGCGGTTCGTTAAGCGACAAAGGACGCGGATTTGAAAACGACTCGTCGGCCGGCCTCCTCTGGCGTTGAGAGGAACTTGGCGGTGGCGTGGTAGTTTTTGAGCTGCAGTGCGCTCTCATATGCCGTTTCTGTTTCGGCGTGGCTTTCGTGAACATTCACAATGAAGACACTAACAAAGCTGTTCATTTTGCTGTATGATCGAATATTAAATTTTCTTGTGGGAGTAAAAATTAAGTTTGAATATTTGAGAAATGTTTTTTAATTGAAAAATACGATTACATTGTGAAATTGAATTTGGCTGTACTATTTGTTTAGTGACGTACCGTTTGGGTATATATCATTAAATTTTTCATTTAAATATTTTTTAATAATAAATCGAAAACTGTGGAACGATTCTCCAGTAGTTTGTAGAAAAAAGTGACATGAATACTATTGTATATAATATTTACTAAAATTTATTCAATAATTATTTTATTTGAGTGCTGCAGATATACTACACAGAACTGCACATCAAGCTTTTGGACAGACCTTAGTTAAAAGTTTGAAAACTTTGATAATCAATATTAGTTTCGAACACAAATGGTAGATTTTTATAGCTAAAATACAATTTTTGTTGAAATTGTTACAGAAGTACGTATAAAACCTGTTTCGTGCACTGACAAACATGGAAAAATGTAGTGGCACTCTTCTCAGAGTGTAAAGAATTGTTGTGGTGTCTTCAATTGTCCTAAGTTCCATCTGTCTGTTTAGCACATAATATTAATATTATCCTAATAAACGCCGTTTATTTTCTATAACTGAGAATCAATTTTCCTTATGTGGAATACATAATTTATTACCATAAATTTTGTACTTTTATTGCAGTACAAGCGTATGTTGGAATTCTGCAAGCAAAAGAAAATTTCTTTCTGGTGAAATCATAGGAACACATCTTCCCTCTCGTTGAATTAAAATTTAATTAAATTATCTTGACAAAATTAATATGAAAAAGAATATGTTTTGTAAGAGTTTCTCGTGATTCATTTATTGCTCAAGCAGTTTCTTTTCACACTATTTTTAATATTCAAATTTTAAAATGTACTTTAAAGTTCACCTATGCTAATTTCCTGACCTCCTAAAAGCAATGTAGGAGGCTGCCCAGTCAAGGTCCCTCGTCCAACCGTCAATTTACTGGAGATCCCCTCCCGGCGGAGCGCTTCGCAGTGCGGCCGCGCCGCGCGCTGTCATCGTGCCGGACATCCGGCGCTTCTTGAGACCGCGTCATCTGTGCCGAGCGAGCAGCGCCGCCATCTGCCGCTTAATTTGGTAAAATCGTTTCGCTGTCGCCATTAAATATTCACCCCTTCTGGCGCGCTCTTCCCACCCCACCCTCGCCCCCGCCCGCAACGCGCCCCGATTTTGTCAAAGCCCCCAGGCGCTGGGTCTACTGCCATGTCATATTCCGCTTGGAAAATTCCCGCGTGCCCCTCATTCGGAATCCAGTCGACAAATAGGATTACTAGTCTTGCAATAATTTAATTGGTAACGTATTACGCGGATAGAGCAGTCAAACAGTAACACAGTTTTGCTGTAATTTTCGCCCCCGCGAAGTGCGTCAGAGAGGGAGAGAGAGAGAGCAACGTCGGCTGTGCAACAGATCGCGAAACGACCAAACAGTTCCACTGCCCGACTGACAGACTTTGAACGTGCGCACGGGAAACGGTATTCGATTGCAAAATCGTAAGAGATGATGTACGCTACGTATCATATTGCTGAAAATACGATCTCATATGGAGATGAAATAACGTTGAATGAAAATAGAAGACCTTCAGTGGAGCATATTACGGTGGAATTTTCAAAATTGGATATGGGTTGGAATACGTTTGTAGATTCAGCTCTCTCGGCTACAGATATTTAACGCTTCTTTCCTGAATGAATTTTAATGAAAATCTATCCCCGAACTTCTGATGGCTATTATTTTCTATTACGCGTAGAACTGGAAACTATGGAGCATTACGTTCTCATTCTAATCAACTCAATGCAACGCCTGCTGAACAAACATTCATTTGGATATTGAGAGATCAACTTATTACTTACGGATAAATACATTAATATCGAGCCATGCAATGGAAATAATGTGTCTTGGTGAAGTGAAAATTGTTTATCTATTCACTAAATAAATTAAATATGCAACATATAATATATGTCTGATACCTTTCAAGTAATATAACGGGACATGTTTTCTATGAATATATTATAAAATATTTCTGAACAGACAATTATTACAAAAATGATATAACTTTCTACCGTTTTCTGGAAATGAAACACTGTGACATGTCTCAGTGATTGCCGTTATCCAGTATGGCTTATAGTAGATACTGCAATTAAAGTTGAGTTGTAATTAGCAAAGTGAGGAGAACTCGGCACTAAGAGCGTTCGGTGTCTGCGAGCAGCCGGGGCCAATGCGGAATTGGGAGAGGAGCGTGTGGTCCTCGCTCTAGTCTTCGCCCTCTCTCTCGCCTTTGCCCTCGCCCTCACCCTCGCCCTCGCCCACGCCTTCTCTCCCGCTCCCGTCCCCGGACCCGGCCGCCCTCGCCCTCACCTTCGCCCTCGGCCTTGTTTTCTCCCTCGGCCTTGCTTTCGCTATCGTCCTCACCTTCGCCCACGCTTCCGCCTTCGCCCTTGCCTTCGCTCCTGTTCCCTCACCGCACCCGCCCTTGCCCTTGCCCTCGCCCTCCCCCTCGCACTCGCCTTCGCCCGCGCCTTCACTCTCCCCTTTACTCTCGCCTTCACCCGCGCCTTCACCCTCGCCCTCGACCTCACTCCCGTCCCCTCCCTGCCCTTCCCTCACCTTCGCCTTCGCTCTCACCCCCACCCCTGCCTCTTCCCCGCCCTCACTATCGCCATCGTCCTCGCCTTTGCCCTTGTGCGCTGCGGAGCGATACATAAACCAGAGAGGCGGCGGCGGCGGCGGCGGCGCGCGCTCCGCGGGGACTGCGCCACCTGGTGGCGCGGTGCGGCGGAGTCCATTCCGCCCCGCCCCCTCGCGCCCCCCGCCCCCGCCGCTAAATATTTCAACCCTTCTGCCACGTTCGCCGCCGCTTTGTCCTTTTAGTTGTCGCGGTGCCTGCTGTTGCTACTGCAGGCACTGTCTCCTGCGCTTCCATCTCCTCCTCTTCCACTTCTCTATTCGCTTCCGCGTGCCTCCACCTACGCCACTGCATAAGGTTTTTGTTTGCCTCATCCATCGCGTCTGACTGTTGCCTTGTCCACAATCTTTTCTCTTCTGCTTCTTCTTCTTTCTCCTCGTTCTTCATTTCTCTACCTGCACCGACGCTTTCGTCCTCCTTTTGTTTATTTCTATTTCTAACACAATCTCCTATTTCCTGTTAATTCTTAGTTCTGTACTGTCACACGTTCCTCTGCTTCTGCTTATGTTATTGCTACGTCTTACAATTACCTACAGAACTTTTTCGCTTCCTCTCACTGCATCTACCAGTTACGAAGAAAACACTTTTTCTCGCTCTAGTTTTAAAATTGTAACTATCCATTCTCCACTTCTATTGTTATCCTTCTTCAGCAAATCTTTTCTACTGACTTTGCCTGCCCTACTCTCACTACTGCGGACGTTACCTAAATCATATTCCGCCTTCTGCTGCCACATCCATCAACGCAACCTTCTTTTCTTTCTTGCTTACACAGTCCCCCATTGCCACTTGCGTCCTTTCGCCCCTCCAGTGCAGTCACCCTTCACACAAGATTTCATTTACGAGGGCACCTTGGGTTGTGTGCACCTTAATATAAAGGAGGGGTCTGTCGGGTTGAGTATGATGCAGCGAATGTGATAGAGGTGGAGAGATTTTTTTTAGTAAGTGTGATTATTATGACTTTAAAAAATAAAATGAATCCATTTCTTTACAACCAATTCAAAGCTGTAGCAAGAAATTTATACCTAAAACATGTTTTTGATATGCCTCAGTAGCAGTTATATTAATCCTGAATGTAATGAGTATCATTTCAGTACATTTCAAATGATTTATTTCCAAGGAACCAAAATATTGACTTTCGATGAGTTTAATAATAATAAGTTTAAGGAAATGATTTTTAAAGAGTTTAAAAAACCCATTCAAATATTACAAAACAATGCATACTGAGTTCGTTTCAAAATCTGCGTTACTATCCATAATTATAACTTCTATTTTTTATTTAAAGTTCTTCCTGTTCGACATACCTTGTCTTTCAGAGTCAATTACAAAGAAAGTTCGTTTCACGAATTTTGAACAGAGTTCAACGTGATAAGGCAGTTTTTGTTTTCGATGCAACACGTTTATTTAGAAAGTTTTGAAGCAAACCACCATTGAAGCGGAAGTGTTAACTCAGCTGTTGTCCGAGGAGGCAACGCGATTTGCCGCCGTCCATTTCGATGAATGAGATTCCTCGGAGTGTGCGTGGGTGGCCTTCGAGTCGCGCTGACGTGGCGGGGTCCTTCTCCGGGCAGCACCTCTCGGGCGGCGGCGCCCGCGTGAGAGCCCGCTCGCCCCGGGCCGTCGCCCGCCGCGGGGCGCCCCGCCACCTTCCCCCCCGCGTCGCCCTCCGCGCTCGTAAAAATGACGCACGTGCTCCGCATCGCGGCGCGCAGCCCTGGGAAGTGACAGCGGACGGGGCTGCCGCGACTGCGGTGCTCGCGCCTCCGGTAGAGCGCACGTTCCCTTCCTTTCCGGACGAGCAGCCTGAGTCAGCGGAAACCCACGGCGAACGTTTTATTCGTGGTTACCTTTGCGGAATCCGCAGTGTGACGTAAAATGTTGATAAGAACAAAGATAGGTCCTTTGTATTATGTTAACAATACAGATTTCAAATATCGGAAAATACGTCCAAAGAAATGTTACTGACCTTTGAAGTAAACTAAGAATACAAAGTATTTATACTGAATCAAAATATATTTTTGAAAATGTGGGTTTTTGAAAAATGCAATCAAATTTTTTACGAGTTTTAGCACTTACAACTGTAAGATTTTCTGAGCGCTAAATTTATAGAGTAAATTTACTTGCAATGTAAAATTACAATTATAAGTGCTATTCCAGGAGTTTGACACAAGGGAGTTTACACCACAACAGTGAATTCAACCAGCACTTCAAAACACTTTTATAAAGGTTATTTGCTACTCGAAAAGGAAGATGAATATTTGAATGAAAATATTTATCTTGAATAATCGTAATTACTTTTAATAATAAGTAATGGGGTCTAGTTACAAATTTCCAAAATTCTCAGAAATTCAAAGGAAACAATGCAGCCTCCTACCCCTTGAGAAGTGTCTATAATTTTGTTAGATACCAGCAAAATCGAGAAAATACAAAAACAATAAAAATCTTTGTATTTTGACTGAAAAATGCAAATATTTGATTGTTATTCCGCATATTCTCATTCTGTGCATATAGCCTAATTTCTCATTCTCTCAGCTGACGTCATGCGACAACCTCGCCGCGCGCCATTAAGGAAGAGGCGGTCCGCCATTAAATATTTGCTATTCGTATGTAGCGGAACGGAGAAGCAACTTTCTTGAATTGAAATGAACTATTATACTGTGTATTTATCATAGTATACAATGTTTTGTAATATTTGTGAAGACTGTTTTTTCTTAAAAAAATAATTTGTCAATTGTTGTATGAGAGTATTGTATTTGCTGTTCTTGAATAGTGTGCGACGTACGTGCTCCGTTTTGGAAAGCCATTTTGTGGGGTTTTGTTCAGAAGCATTTTTGCTGCTGCTGGCAACTACTTTGACTACTATGATACTTTCGCTTTTGTAAATAATGTTCTGTTCGTAAACTATTTTTATGACTTATTACTTATATTGATTTATGACGGTCTTGCTTTCGTTGTCTCTTTTGTTTTCGTCGTCTCTCTTGAAATCGTTGTCCCTCTTGATTTCGTTGTCTCTCTTGCCTTTGTTTTGTCTCTTTCTTTCTTTCTTTCTTTCTCTCTCTCTCGTTCTTTCTTTGTACTTTTCGTTCTTCTCGTCGCTCATTATCGGCCTTTTCATCGACTGAATACAGGATTTCTCTCCTGTCACCCGTGCCCCACCATATACCTTCCAGGGCTTCGCGAAGAGGTGGCGGAGAAGAGCAGCTGATTTCTGCTAATGGCCGGCTTCTCCGCGTCCGCGCCGAAATTCGGAAGTATTTATGGAAGTTATAAATCTCCCGGTCGGCGCGGCGGGCTTCCGGTCGCGAGGCAACACGTGCGGCGGCGCCCATCTCGGAACGGGGTCGCCGGGAACCAAGAAACTTGCGCGCCCCGCCCTTCCCCGCCCCGCCCCGCCCCCCACTCACGCCGGTCTTCGCGCTGCCGTCACGTCCGGCGCGGCCCATCCGGCCCGTCGCGTCGGAAGCGCTGGCCGCGCGCCAGTGAGCCTTGAGCCCTTCGCCGCGCAGCAGCGCGCCTCGCGACTCCGATGGCGGGGATGATGGGCTCGCTCTGCCAAGGGCCTGGCTGGTTCTCGATAAGTGCCGACTTCCGGTAGTTTTTCTCCTTCAGAATTACTTCTTTACCGTCTCTTTATCTCTCCTCTTTTCGTTGCTTCTCTCCTTTTTCGTTGCCCTCTCTCCCTTTCGTAACATCTCTTCGTTTCGTTTCATCTCTTCGTTTCGTTACATCTCTTCCTTTCGTTACATCTCTTCCTTTCGTTACATCTCTTCCTTTCGTTACATCTCTTCCTTTCGTTACATCTCTTCGTTTCGTTACATCTCTTTCTTTCGTTACATCTCTTCCTTTCGTTACATCTCTTCCTTTCGTTACATCTCTTCCTTTCGTTACATCTCTTCCTTTCGTTTCATCTCTTCGTTTCGTTACATCTCTTTCTTTCGTTACATCTCTTCCTTTCGTTACATCACTTCCTTTCTTACATCTCTTCCTTTCGTTACATCTCTTCCTTTCGTTTCATCTCTTCGTTTCGTTACATCTCTTTCTTTCGTTACATCTCTTCCTTTCGTTATATCACTTCCTTTCTTACATCTCTTCCTTTCGTTACATCTCTTCCTTTCGTTACATCTCTTCCTTTCGTTACATCTCTTCCTTTCGTTTCATCTCTTCGTTTCGTTACATCTCTTTCTTTCGTTACATCTCTTCCTTTCGTTATATCACTTCCTTTCTTACATCTCTTCCTTTCGTTACATCTCTTCCTTTCGTTACATCTCTTCCTTTCGTTACATCTCTTCCTTTCGTTTCATCTCTTCGTTTCGTTACATCTCTTTCTTTCGTTACATCTCTTCCTTTCGTTACATCTCTTCCTTTCTTACATCTCTTCCTTTCGTTACATCTCTTCCTTTCGTTACATCTCTTCCTTTCGTTTCATCTCTTCGTTTCGTTACATCTCTTTCTTTCGTTACATCTCTTCGTTTCGTTACATCTCTTTCTTTCGTTACATCTCTTCCTTTCGTTACATCTCTTCCTTTCGTTACATCTCTTCCTTTCGTTACATCTCTTCCTTTTGTTACATCTCTTCCTTTCGTTACATCTCTTTCTTTCGTTACACCACTTCCCTTCATTACATCTCTCCCACTCGTTACGTATCTTCCTTGCTTTTATATCTTACTATTTTCGTTTTCATCTTCTTTCGTTACGTATTTCTTTCGTTACACCTCTACCTTTCCTTGCATGTCTTCACTTTTTTCTTTTTCTTTCTTTCTTTGTCCGTTTCTTTCTCCTCGTCGCTCATACAATTTTACAATAAAGAGAGTAACTGTAAATAAACTATCCAGGTAATTTTCAAGTTCTTTAAAAATAGAAATATACATTTGATGCACGGTTAGATACTTTGGTGAATTATGTTTATTAGTTGGTGCAATAAAGAAATGTGTTACAAACTAAGACACTTACGGCCTTTGTTTCCATGGCAACATATTCTGTTTAATATTATTCAGACATATGAACTCAGTTTATAAGTGTGATTGTTGAAACTGAATGCTTCAAACAAGAACCATCCATAGCTATTATTGAGGTGGCGGCGCCTTCAAAATACTATGCCAAACTTTTATAAGCTACAGGATTATTAGTGGTTATATATCACAGCATTATTTTGCAATTTCCTAGTTATTCTAGAACGTGCATTAAATACTAATAGTTTTATGCTCTGATCTTTTTATCCCCGTTCTGGAGACTCATTGCAGTATACTATCAATGTTTGATGATACGAGTAGAATCAATTTCAGTGGTAATCAATTTCAGTTTATCTTACTTTAAATTGTTTCTTAACCCTTCTCCGTTTGCCAGCCAAAGCTCTTTCTACATAATTTATCGCGACTCAGCTCTCTGACAATACCTATTTTTATCACGATTCATGTCCTTCACGTCAACCTAATCCCATTCAATTTTGCGGATGTGGATATCATGCCTTTTCTGCTGACCTTCCGTTCCTAATCAAAGGATCAACAAATCACACACTCCATATCTCCCGCTCGTTATTATTAGTCTTCATGAGGAGAAGCGAATTCAGTTTTGCGATGTAATTGAGCCGTTTAAATAAGAAAGAGATTTTTGAAAACTCTTCCCCTTTGAATTATCTCATGCGATCTCGATTGCTTCATTTTTTTTATGAGCATTTTATTATATTATTTCAAAATACATTTTTGAAACTAATAGTGTAATATAGTTTGTGTTGGCAGTGTGACGTCTCAATCGACAGAGAGTCACAAATATATCATCGACTTTCTGTCGATTGCTTCTCCTTTGAGAAATGATGATCTTTCTCAACAACAAAAATAACAATTTACTTACAAGACTTCTGTCATACAGTTTTCACAACTTATATAAACTTCTTTAAACACTCAGAAGTTATCCCTTCTAATGCCTTTAGCAAATAATGCATACAATTCCATAAAACTACTGTCTGGAACTGAGAAGCCCTCGATCTCGTCTCCACGACCTCACGAAACATTCTACTTCCACAGACTTCTAACAATATATCCCATTGATAGGTGGAGACAAATAACAATAACAACCCGTTCGTTACAGCAGTCAGTTCTCAAGAAAGAACTTACTTGAGGATCTCTACAATCATTTACTTCTTAAACGATAAGAGAAATCAATAACAAGTGACGATAAGTGCACTAAGAGAGAACATTAAATAACCAAAATATGAAATTTCATTTACCTCTACACTAGAAACGATATTTTCTGGCACGTTCAGATATTGAATTATAATCCTATATGAAAATGAATAATGTTTGTATATTGATAAAATATGATTTTGTACTGCAGTGTTCTGCTGGCTCATAAACTTCTTTCATTTTGAGAGGAGCGGAATTATATTTTTCAAATGAACCTTCTATAAAGTAGGATGCATGTTTTATGGAAACAAATGATGTACTACCCCGATTTTAAATTAAAAATAAATGTGATTTCAGGTATTTCCAACCCAGAGTTATGAATTTTCGTTTCATTGAAGTCACATTAATACCGACTATTTTCTGGGACACTCTCCTTCGTATATACTCATTAAATAAAACTCTTCATTTATTAATCAATGGAGACATGTTAAATTTTAAATCATGTATCATAATGTAGATCTTCCTGTGAGCAGAGCCAGATATATTAAGAGAACCTTTGACTTCAATACCAAAGAGGTATCTCTCACAAAATATCAAAAAAAAATAATTGTTTTGACATATTTTCATTAATAATAATTGCATTTGTATTCCAATAGAAAGTAAAAGAATGGTTTTGCTGTCTCGTTATGCGCATGCAGCGAAAACGTAACATTTGCGTTTCTGGTGATGTGACTCCCTCATACCCGTTACGGCGTCTGCTGTCACCCGACGCGAGTTGTGCACATTATTTAAATATTTGTCAGACGTGCATAGGAATTAATTGAAAGGTCGACATCGCTCGCGCAAGGCCCCACCCTTTGACGCCGACCATTCCGAATGTCAGCGGCTTCCGCTTCCCGCCATCCCCCTGCCATTCTGCGTTGCGCTTCACCACCCGACTTTTACATCTCAGCCCCCCTCACCCAGCTCTATCCATCCCGCTTCTCCAGTCACATCATCTCGTAGTCTCACGCCCTGTCCACCCCGACCCTTGCTCGCCCACTGTCCTGCCCTGGCATCCATGTTACCCTCACCTCCGATTCTACCAATCCCACTTACTTTGCCCTCCCTGCCACCCACAACACCTACCACAGTCACCACTGCAGTTCCACCAGCAGCGCCACTCCCACCGCTACCGCAACACCCGTCGCCTCTGCCGCTGCGCTGATGCGGATGACAAATGGGCGCTGTTTTTAGGATTCGCCACTGCGGAGTGTTGTTCGGTAGGTTTGGGTTTAGGTGTGTGTACATGTGGCACTGCGGGTACGTCAAGCAAATGTCAATGAAGAACATGAATGAGAAAATTAAGATGGCATACGTCAGAACGACGTGCGGGATGTCCCAAGAAATAGGGTTTTAAATTAAAAGGAAAACTTTAAAGCTTTGTTTTACATCTCATAAAAGGAATTTATTTTCACTGTCAAATATTAAACATATTTTCATCAAATTCATTTACAAATTTTTTATTGAGTTAATGAATACACTCAGAAAGAATGGTTTTAGACGTTTACAGAGAAAAAATAATTGTCTTTTGGAAAGTGATTCTTAACTCATTTATTAATTTAAGAATGTTAATTACTTTACTGTAAAAAATATGTATATTTACTCTTTGCAGATGTGGCACAATATTTTAAAATAAAAATTATTGCACAAAGAGGAATTCTGATCCCTTAACATAGAGAGATGCCGAACTAAACTAATCGTATCTACATGAAAATAATAAATATTCACTTCAATTTGTGGTTATTATAACTTTATTTATTAAAGATATTGACTGTTATAAGTAGAACACTTAAATATAATTTTAGAATATATTTTCTATTAAAATTACAAGCTAATGCACGATTAAAAGTTTTTTAATAACGTAAAATGATGTGTTTGTAGAAGAGGTAAGCTCTTTATTAATTTAATATTAATGAAACAGATTGCAATCATAAATACACATGTTTTATATTATTTATATAATTATATATATTGAAATGTACCAACATGGTCTCGTCATAGACTCTTACGAGATCGTTGGCATCATTCATCTAAGATGGTTATAATCGTTACCCGTTCCGAATTTATATTAAAATTTTGGGAGCTAGGAACAGGTTACGTTAATTAAAAATGACCAATGTTTCCACAGCTAATTTAAACAAATGTATAAATGTCCGGCTAGCTGGGTCAAAGGGTCCCGTTATGGATAATCGCTATCGCCTAGATAGCCGATTACTTGATCTGCCAACTGTACAGTATGGCGAGGAATCTGAAAGGGAATTATTATCTATTTCTAACTATTTAACAATTTTGATTGACTAAATGAAAATCTTTTCATTTCCAAAAGAAAAAAAATCAACAATTTATTTAACAATATTAACAATTGTCTTGTCCTTAGGTCATGACCTCGTTTTAAGATATATATCTTTTGTACTGCAGTACTTATTTACCGTCTTGGTCGCAGACGCCCCGCAGTCTCTTCTCATTTGAATGTAGGCGATCCCAAGTTCCGCTTCTCTCTTCTAATCTTGCGACGTTGCCGACGCATCCAGCCCTCACTGACTAGAATATCTACCGGTTCTTAATTGGTATTCAGAGTTCCTAGTCTTCCCCAACTAGTGGTAAAATATTAAAGTACAAAACCGCAATATAAGAAAAAACTTTCAAAGTCCTAATCGAACTTCCCGTTGCACATCAACTTCCAGATTCCGAAAAACTATTGAGTCTCACTCGAAACTTACAAGTCCTACTTCACTAACGTTGATCTCGCGAGCGATCTTTACTACTCGACGACCACTATCAGAATGTCCAGTTCTCCCTGTTCTTTCGCCCTCAACGCTTCGGTATCCGTCCTTCGTTCCTCTTTTTTAAAACAAAACGACAAAATTTGACAGTATATTCTCCCTTAGCCAATCCATTCATCTCTTATCAAACCAAGTAGCCACGCCCTCGACAGTCATTCCTTTTCAGACCAATCACACATTATTTTATTTGTCTATCTAGCCAGCGCCTCCATCTCTTCAAGGCCTGAATGCAGTTTGTTGACCTTGCCAACCACTGCGCCGGTGTTGCTAAGGCTGTATATCGCCATTTGCATACCCTTTTGTCCAACCCATTTACAGCCAATATTATTAACAAAATATTATATATTTTGGTATATCACAATATTTATAATGAAACCGAACGGTAAAATAATGTGATCTCTCAGAATATTGTAGTTCTGTTCCGCAGTGCAGATTATTTTCTGTTTTACTGTGTTTGTGACAGTATCTAAAAATAGCCTCCTTCCATCTCTTCAGCCACTAAGAAGACACCTTGTTTGAGACATTTTTGTAAAATGGTTTGGGAGGTTTTCCTCTGAAGCAAAGAGGCAGTTAGGGACGAGACATTGTAAAAAGTTAGCGGACATTGTATAAAGAAACTTCGTTGCTGTCTGACGTTCGCAATGCATCAGTAGCGTGGATTTTCTTATGCGAGGGCGGAAGAGAAACACGAGACGAGATATAGAGGAATGCTTGTTAGAGGTTTACTGAGATAAAAATATAATTGGGTTTGGTTACGAACAAAAAAATGAAATACTAGGAAATATTGAGCACGAATTTACTCAAGAAGGAAAATGAGGGTAATCAATAAAGATGAATCAATAGCGAAAAAAGAATGGGTAGGAGAGTTGGAACTGGACGTGGTTACATAAGAAACGAAGTTCGTATATGAGGAACATCTACTTAGAACTTTATTGGTTGAAACTTCCGTCTCCAGTGAAACTTACTACGTATCATTATCAATATTTTGTATTGATTATACATTTGAAGATTGTAAGAAAACCATTAATTTTTTTATCCAAATATTTTTAATCTTAAAGTGCAAAATACTCACAGCACAATACGCACAAAAACATTCAACAGACTTATGAAGTACTCACTAACATTTAAATTGTGACCCCAAAACCCTCACGGTTCCGTCAGACTCCACTTCAACCCCGTGAGAAAGAAATGGCGGGTTTTGTAAGGCAACTGGCTTCTACGAATAGGGCGAGAGCAAGCGACAACAGCGGCGCTGCAACGAGCGCAGAACGATCATTCCGACGAGGGAGAGACGGCGCGCATCGCCTCGTTGCGCGGTGCTCGGTGCTCCGTTTGCCCTCGTTACCCGAGCGCCGTGCCCCTGCGCCCGCGCCGAGCTGTCTCCCGCCTCTTTACGGGTCGCCCAATTTCCTCTCTTCCCTCACTTCGCTCCATCTCCGGCTAATGCGCGCAGGCGGAAATGCGAATGCCAGCCTTCTTTAGATAAGCGGAGGAGTGCTTTAATAGTTGGTGATGCCAAGTCCACTGTGTCGCGGTGGAGGCGTGGCGTGTTTTACAGGTTTTTATTAAATTTTGTAATGGAAGAAATTCAGTGTTAATTTGCCACAAATCGCGTACCAGAAACAAGAACTGACTTATCATTATTGAGAGAAAATTAATCAAAGTATTGCGTTTATTTATACATTAAATCTATTAAGAACTGTAATTAAGATAAAGCAATGTTTATTGACATTTGGTGATCTTTAAAGACTCTTCCAAGAATTACTAATACTCTACACCTGCTATTGAATATTCATCATAGAAACAAATGTCAGAAAATCATTCAGCGCAATCTTTAAATGAACTATTGAATTTATCTTAATTACTTACTTGAATTACCCAAGATTCGTGGGTAATAAAACAACCTTGCATACTAAACTAAAATGAATTAATCTCGGGAAGTATGACGCGTAATTTATTGTACCAAGACTTCAGTTTTGAATGTAAATTCTATAAAATTATGTATTAAAGTACATACGTAACGAAAAAACTAAGGAACATTGGTTTTGTGTTCAAATTTGTTTGTTTCACAAAGGTAGATAGCATGGCTTCTGTTTTTTCCCGCCCTTTGTGAAGACCTTCCTGGCTGAGCCCCTGGGAAGATGAATCGTGTCGTACATGAAAGAGTAGCGGATTGCCTACCTCGCAGGCGCTCGCAGGGCGTGCGTCCTCGTTCTAGGCTTCGGATATTTAGAGGCGACGGCGGCGATTAAAATAATGGCGTGCTTAACATACCGGGCCCGCTCGTTTGTCTCGAGTAATTGTCTTTGTTCGCCAAGTTGCCGCCGCCAGCGTCGGAGCTGAATCGCTGGCGTCGTGTGCTGCTCCCCTACTTCGTCGGCGCCCCGCAGACATTGCCTTCTCCCGGGTGTTGTAATAACTACTGCGGCCAATGTCACTGCCACCGTAAACACCACAATGCTACGACGATACTTTTTCATGCCACTATTTCAACGTAGGAAAAAACTTGTTTGCCATTACACCTGCAATTCATCCACTGTCGTCATTTCCGCTTCGTGTAAATGATTCCGGACTGCCCATTTAATATATCTCTTCTTTATGAACTGTACCATATGTTTCTATTAGAATGCGTTAATTTAAAAGGACGTGTGTGTGTGTGTGTGTCCAGGAGAGGGTAAGTGAATGTGTGTGCTCAAGGGGTACTTAAATAACATTAGTAACATGTTTAAGGCTCCTTATCTTCCCGGGGACCCGTTAGTGTTTCTACTTTATTCACCGGACTCGGAGGAAAGGCAAGATTAAGAACTGGAGAAGAAAGAAATGGCCACTTTCTTTCTAGTGTTTTCGGTTCTACTAGGATTGCGTCCATCCATTGCTGTAAGACTTTAGTTCAAGAAAGGTAGGACATAGCAGTGTTTAAAATGCATACGAATGTATATTTTAGAAAAGTAAAAAAATAATTTTTCTCATAATGTGACAAGACATGTTCAAAGAAGTTTTTTGCTAATTTTATTTTTATATTACACGTCATAGTTTAAATGTTTTTATTTTAAAAATCGTATTTCCTATTTCGTTTTACTTTCTTTTAAATTGAGAATTGCGCAGCATAAATTAGTTTATATTTTCTTGTGAGGGTAGATTGACATGAAGACTGACAATATACCATATAAGAAACATTGAAAGAATAAGAATATCTGCGTTTATATCTGAAATAATGGGGTTAATCAACCCTGTCTCACCCTCCCTCCCCAGTAACTCAATTTTAATTAAAAATGCAAGTACTCAAATGTATCACGGAATTTGTTTCAAAATTGAAGAAGACAAATACAGTATTATTAATTTTATTTTACATTGGAACAATTCGAGAAAATAAGTCTTGACGTTCATTACAATGATATTTAAGAATATATTCCAAATGAAATATTTGAAGAGAAAATGATGTTCCTTTTATTTTTCGTTCTTAGTGTTGGGATTCATTTAACTGTTATACAATGACATTGCAAAAAGTTCATTCATTTTAGCAGTTGTCGCGAATGAGAAATATACAGGAGAGAAAAATACACTACATCAGTGCATAGGAATTTGTTCGTAGGAAGTTTTGTAGGTAGTCTTCAGCCTCTGTTGAAAATGCAGAAGGGGAACCGAAATAGACAGCGCTTGGTTTGCGCTTCGGCGCGTGAGGCCAAATAGCCCTTTGAAGTTTTAGTGCCCATCTCATCCATTGCTCTTGTCTATGAAAGCAATGGAAAAAGGGCCACAGCTTCCATCGCTTTCTTACCAGGTTTGCCCTCCACGAGTATTCCTGCCTCTTTAATCGACAAGCTACCTTTGACTCTACCCCACGCGTCCGGCTCCCTCTCCAGAATCGGTCTACCTCACTTCCGACACCTTTGATACTAACGCTGGTACAGGGTTTGTTATTTCTATGACAAAAGTCTTCGCCATCAGATACGCCTTTGTTGTCACCTTTGCGGTCACCATCGCTATCTCTAAACCCCTCGCTAACACCAAAATATATACCGCCATGAAAGCTTTTGTCGACACCAAGACGTCATTACCATTCTCAACGCCTTTACTATCACCAATGGCTTCGTTATCTTAATCACCTTAGTGATTGCCATCGCTGCCATAATTCCCTCTGTCTCCTTCACCGCCGCCTCACCGTCCCGTTTTAATTCGTGTTTGCGTGCGTCTTCCCCTCCACCTTCACTTTCCTTTCTTTCACCACCATCGTCCACCACCTTCATCACCCACAGCCACCCACCGCAGCTTCACTCCTCACCCATCGACGTTTCCTCGGAGGACATTCTCTCGAGAATCGACTGCGTCCACGCGATCGATAGCCGGAAGGCGCGATACAGATTAGGTCGTATCGCGCCGCTCCAGGCGCAACTGACGTGGCACGGCCTGCAGCCCTGCCGACCTTCGCAAGAGCCTTCGGTTTTTCTCCTTTTCTTGCGGTTTTGTGCGCCGTTCGACGTGCCCCTCTTGCCTTGCTGAACTTCCATCCCCTTCCGTGCTTCTTGTGCTCTTGTGTACACTTGTCGGGCTGCTGCGAAACTTTGGCGAAACACGCATTTGATGGCGACGGCGTGTAGCCCTCTGACTTCTAGTTTGTTTACAGAGCTCGGAGCGGAAGTATCAAGATTTAACATGCTCAAGAGACGTTTGTGATATAAATCATCTTATAACACAGAATGAAACTAGACAATATTGATAAGGTTTTCTTTCAAAATACTTTTTGTATCTCTCTCTTGTCGTTTCAAACTGATGAAGGTATTTAAAATTTATGGTCCCAGTCTGCAAAATTCAATTTAGTATTTTCATAGACATTTTGGAACACACGGATAAGCTTAATATTTTATGAAGTACTGTATAAACAGTAAATGTCATGAATATACTTGGATGATAATACAAATACTTTAAAAAAACCTTCTTTTACGAATTTTTTGAAAAATAGAAATTGAAAATGTGTTATATCCCAACTCGAACATGCAATTTTGTATCAATGTCTTGTAAGGATTGTAAGTTGATTTATAAATGTTGTTATTACTGATTTAGAAATGCAATTTCTACTGTTTTACCTTTGTTTACAAACCTTATATCCACAAGGTGAATACATACATGCAGTATTAAGACCTACAGTTTTAGCGCAAAGCAGTTGCCGTCGCAGCCAGTATTCGGTACAATTTCGTTTAGGGATGTCGAAATCAGAAAACGAATAGAAAAAGAGGAGAAAGAAACGTATAATTTAATATACAAGGTGTGCAATAATAAATTGAAATGAATGTTTGCAATATAAATTAATGACCAAATATTGAAGAGAGCCCTGTATTATAACTTGAATAAAAACATTCTTTAAAATCTCCTAATATTTTCGTTGCACTACGAGTATTTAGTATATCTGCAATATTTGGAAATTAATTCATAATTGTGAACGGAATGCAAAGTGCAGGATTAATGCCATATTGTAAATATTTATTAAATATTTATCATATTTGTTCGAAAATGAAAATATACTTTTAGAATCTGAGGGACCGCTCAGAATAATATGAGTGTCCTCCCCAGCTTCCTTCGAACTCTCTGCTGTTGTGCATTTTCCCTGTTTACCTTTCTTCCGCGGCCTTTTCCTTGAAAGTGCGTAATGTATAAAATTTCTATAAGCTAATTTGTTCTCTCTGGGGCCTTTATGCAACACTGTTTACCTTCAGTGCTGTTTTGCTATAGGGATGTGGAGTTTCTGAGTGGTACAATATTCCGCAGGATGAACGCTTTCTTACTGGGATTACGCAAGTTTTTTCGGAATTCTTTATGCGGACGCCCTCGTTCTCAGGTGCTACTACGTGTGCTTGAAATCTGCGAGGAAAGTGGTTTTACTGCAGAAGACCCTTTTGTGGAGGTAGCAATGAAACATGTGCACATCGTAAGACTCCCTACACAACTACGTTGTTTATTGTTTTATTTTATTTTTCTCGTCGAGGAGAATTTAGTGTCAATTATTCAAATTCCCTGGGTTGTAAACAATTCTGTTTCCTTGTCTATATTTTTTTGTCTTTTGAAGCAATATTTTTTTAAATATACTAAGAACTAACATATTTGTGGATATATAATATGAAATTTATTGCAGAGAAGTATTAATAAATGTTACGAAAACAATAATAGGGATCTGAATAAAATGAAACAAGAAGAGAATGAAAACAATCGAAAGCATTGATGATTCAGATTCAGCTTAATATTAAAAAAGCAGAATTTTTTACGTTCATTGTAAATGACATCAAAATGTTTATAAACGAAACGCTGAAGATTGATAGAATATTGTAAATTTTATCTTACAGTTGAGAACAAATGTGAAAAAAGAGAAAACAGGCACTTCATAAATACATTCGTAACTTATTATTTAACATTGATTCCTTTACCAATATGAGTATTTTTATAAGCAAGGTCTTTGAAGGCAAGAATAGCGCCTCCTGTTCAAATTTCGTAAAAAAGAACGCTCTCCCTCGTTCTATTCTTGTCGATATTTTGAGAGCCCAGTCCGGCGAGGCCACCCTCAGCATTCGGTCTCCCTGTTCTCCCTCCTCCTTGGGCAACAGTGCTTTATGAAACGCCTGTCAGGATCTAATTTCGGTATCGTTCAGAAAATAGACTTCGCCTGGTATTGTCAAAATAACTCTGTCCGGAGAGGGCTTTATTTTCAATATCTTGTCGAGAGCCTCTGCGCGTCTTATAGAGCAGGGAAGGGAATTTTATTCCTTTTTGTCCGATGCGTCGCATCTTCGCTTCATCTGCTGCGAACTTGCGATGGTGAGTGTATCGAAGGGTTCTCAGAATAGCCGTAGTGGCTGTGGGGCAAAGGTTTTGTTTCTCGTGAGTGGTGGATTTATGTGAAACATGAAGAGTGTTTGTTCACCGAAAATAGTGGTATCCCCTGTCGTTTTTTGTTTGTAATACAGAAGAAGATTCTGAGATGGCAAAGGTAGAGTAATATTTGAGAATCGCGGGTGAATCCCGAAGATTGCTTTCGGGTGGAAACTGCGAACCGAAATTTGTCCGTATTTACCTCTCTTCTTTGAATTCTAGTTGTATTGTTGGAAGCAGATTTTATATTGTTTGACGATTTGTGTTGGGTTGAAGACACGTGTGGCTGGATCCTTCAGAACTTTCAGTCAAAGGTCCCTCAAACCTTACATCCCGAGAGAGAAAATAAAAATTAACATAATAATAATAATAATAATATAAAAATAAGAATAATAATAATTTTAGTAGTAATAGTAATAAATGTGATGAATTTTCCGCAACTTTGAATTAATGTTCTTAAAAATAGTAAAGATCCAGGGACTGCCTCCCTTTATGTGATCAAGGTTGCAAAGTGTAAAGACAGTTTATAGATTTCCTAAATCTCATTTACTTTGATAAGATTAGATTTGTAACTTTTGCAATAAATACTTTTACTTCCATAGTGATAAATATATTTGTATCACTTTGCAATAAATTAAAAGTTTACTTTACACCACGTAATGCTTGTAAATGGAGCAGTCGCTCAACAGAAAACATATGGAAGAACTTTGTTCAGCAAACTAAATTGATTTGATGGTTTTCAGGTACATCAGTTTACTAAATGCAAATTTTCCAACCTCAACCAGAGTTTTCTCAAAACAGTCATATAAGCAGGCCAGGCGCTACGAATAACTAGCAGACGTCGACCTGCAATATTCATTTTCTCTGGAGGACACTGTAGGTCGCTAAACATAGAAATTATAGCTCTGTGCCGTCGAACTCAAAGTTGGAGTGAAGCGGTGAGGTAAAGCGAGCACCTAAATGCTGGGGGCTTCTAATTTTATCGCCTCTGAGGCGAATTATTCCGTAACGCTAACGATTTTCTTGCTTATGCATTTTTATGCACAAGTTTGCCCGAGCCGTGTTTCAAAGGCGTTGCAGAAAAAAAACATGTTTGCATTTGCTTTCACTACGCAGGGCGCAGGGAAACGAGCGAAGCTGCGCTCTGGGCGAGAAAGATCGAGGCGCAAGGTACGGGAGGGAGAAGGAAGGAGAAAGAGCCCCAGGCAGGCCTTCGCTCAGGAGGCAAATGAAGGCGGCGCAGGCGCAGGGAGAGAGCGAGACGGAGAGAAATGGATTAGAAGGCTGCAGGGTGGGCGCGAGGAGAGAATTCGAGTAGTGGCCTCGAGGATTTTGGTATTCAGGATGCACAGGCAGAGATACGAAGGGGAGATCAAGCCGGCTCACGGTGGACGAGAATTATAAACACAGCAGGCGGAAGGGAGGGAGAAGGGTGCAGCGGGGCGGTTTAACGTAATAAAAATTTGCGTCGAGGATGAAAAGGAACAGTTGGAATTGGGAGGCGGGGTTAGAGAGGAAAGAAGACGAAAACTACACAGAAATATTGTCATTCAATAACTTTTCGTAGAAACAAGCTCTCCGAACCAAAAATAAATGTAGGACATTCAATAAAAAGCAGTAGCATGTAAAAATACTAATAAAGATTTACGGAAATATATTGGTATTAAAATGTATCCAGAAATGTAATTCTTCATTTCTGAAAATGAATATATGTTAAAGATATACAACGTTAAGAAACGTTTTAGATTTTTCGATACTGAAAATTGATACGTGTGGAAGCTACAAAAGAGCATTTGCAGAAAAGTTTTAATGCTTAACCTCTTGGTATCTCCTTGAGAAGAATAAAATGCCTTTCAGTATAGAAGCTTTCAAAACAGGTGAGTTTTCAAAGATCTTTAAAATTGCTCACAATTGGTTTTGTGTATAGAGGTATTAATAACTGACAATTCTTTTCGAATATTACCGATTAAAATGTATTCTTTAAATATCATGACATTCTTTTCAATTTAATTTAAAATGTTGAGAGTTGTGTGGAAGGGCAAAAATATCAGAAAAAAGAGAGAAAGATAAAACACATTCAATATTAAACAACATTATTACGTCAGTAGAATTTCAGTGTATCTCATTTGGGTGAACTGAATTTTAAATGGAATTCTGATAATTACTGGTTCATGATTCAGTTATTATTTCAATAATGAGAAGTCCATGGCTATTCTGCGTTAGTTGTAACCAAACAATTGAATGTAAAATGTCCCTCATTTGTTTGTGTGCCGATTACTGTCTCGTTATTCTGCGTGAGCGTGAGCCTTCTCTATCTTTTCCCTTGCTGCGTCGACAGAACGGGCAGTTTTGTTCCCGTATGGCATATTAAAACCGTTTGGATCATTTATCGCGAAGCTGTGCTGCGAATACTCATCGAGCGAGCGTTTTGGTAATGGAGTCAATATAACGGGGAGATGGAAGTTCATTTTGAGAAATTACGCAATTCCGTTTCATAACGACATGGCGCAGGCTAAATGAGTTGATAAATCTCAAATATAACGAGCGCACATTACTCGTTTTAAAGTGTTTTGTTTTGCTTATTGTGATATTGATATCGTAATCAGTGAATTTCAAAGGGATGTAACGCTGAGAGGCACTTGACAAGTACAATTCGATCGAATATTTAATTCCTATTATGCTGAGAATTTTCCTAAAAGCATGAAGCTTTATGATTGTTTTGTATGAATTAAATATTAACTTGCTCAACATTTGCAATTACATTTCACAAAACGAAGAGCTATAGAAAAGTTACAACAGAAGAGTTCTACATACGCACTACACAGAAATTTGAAAACTGCAAAAATGTTGTTTCATGTCATTCAGTACTTTTACTCTAAGACGAATGAAACGAGGAAGTATTTTAAATTCTAGAGCATAGAATCCCTATTCTATTGACAAATTCAGCCCCATCTTATTTTTATTGAATATGCTTTATTATTATAGAAATATAATAATAAATAGATTTATTTTATTATGATAGTTATATTTGTCGAAAATAACATGGTCTAAATTTGTAAATAGATATAATTGTTGACACTCATACAATTAAATTATTATCCCAAATTATTATTATTATTGAATGCGAGTATAGAGTTAACATGTAATTGAAGTATTATATATTTATCAAGATCTGTACATGTAGTATGTTGAGGACTGTGGCAAGAAATCCTGCTAGCCAGATTAACTTAAAACATCACGTATATTATAATCGCTGAAATTCTTTTGTAAAGACACATCTCACACGATTATTGGATATTGAATTAATATGCACCAATTTAAAAACGTCAATTTATCTTTGAAACTTAAAAAAATGAGCTATCTTCGCTTTGTTAAGTATAGCCTCACTTTCCCAAGGTTGCTCGTGATCGACTACATCATCATCTTTTGATAGGGAATTCATACAATAAAACGACGAAGAGAAACTACATGTTTTGCTGTTGATCTTGAAACTATGCAGTGAATATATGAAATCAGATAAGCGTTAATTCTATAAAATTGGAAGATATTGTTAAAATTTAGTGTGTAAACTATAAATTCAGTAGGCAGGTGACACTTTTTCATAAAAAAACCTTACTCTTTTAAATATATACAAGCTGAACTCTTGCGATTACAACGCACAAAAGGAATAACTGTAGAGCAATTACAACAAAAAGTACATGATGTTGCATTATACGCAAAATCGAACCCTCTCCAAAAATATTGTTTCGTATCGTTAAGTACTTATTATCTGAGGGAAATTAAATGAGATTTAAAAATTATGGAACAACACAGTAATTATTTACTGAGAATTCGAAGTCAAACAAGTTTTTGAAAATGTAATTGAAAAGTTTTTTTCTTTACAACGATATGGATGTGATATTGTAAACTGTAGTAGGAAATCATGCTTGATCCTAATATCCACATTAATTTAAAAACGTAATATACTACATTATTACAATTACTGAAATAATTTTTAAAGGGACTTGTGATTCAAACGATAGCTGAAATATACGTATATAAAATACTCACTAATCTTTGTATTTAATAACATTCAATCTTCGAACCTAAAAGTCCTCGCTATCTTCTTTTCGCACTCATAAACGCGACGACAGCTTTCAACAGATAGATTGACAGTTAATAATAGCAAGTGATAACACATCTGGGCAATACAGCAAGCGATAACTGCTTTTCATGAAAAGCAAAAATCACATTTCGTTGAATAGAAAGCTCATTTTTAATTTCTCGCTTTACTCCTTAAGAAGAGAAAGTATTGTAATCGTGCACCGGATATCTCCAATAGAGATCTTATTGTAGGGCCTTAGTAACGAAAACTTAGATACATTGTTCATGTATGTACTAAATTACTTCCTCTAAATTTTTAGTCAGAATCCATGTTGAATAATCAATGCTAGTTCCTAAACGTTCGTTCAGTCATTTTTGTTCAAAATTGATCCCAATCAATCTGAACGAACTCGAGGCTCTGCGAGTTCGAAACGGATTTTTTGATTTTTTACTAAACATTGTTCTGATAGTATCATGAACTCTTTAAAAAATGGCGATGGTTTCTTTTCGTTGAAAACTTTGATTTTTTGAAAATTCTTCTTACGTCTATATATTTACTTTATGAAATATGTTGTTCAAAGACATCTTGCAATACGGCTATATACAAGTTTTCGAAAATATGAGTTAATATGTGAAAGAAAATATACGAATAGTCAATTTTAAACATTATTTTTTGAAAAACGGCTCCTAAGTTTTTCTTTAAATTTTCCCCTCATATCTGTCAAAGGACGATAAAATAAGTGGTGCTGGTCCCATTTTGGCGAACTCCCACTATTTTCAAAAAATACGAAAAATTAACATTGAATAAGTACAATATTGATGAAAGAGACAAAAGTGTTGAATGAAATCGGCTGTAAAAATTATAACTTTAAAAATGGACATGTGCAATTTTTTGAAAAAAACAACAAATAGATTGCGCGTAACTTCTGTTTGAAGTTAATGCAATTTATAAAAACATTGTCAAAAATGGCTCTAAACTTTTTAACTTCGTTCCACAGTCAGAGCAAAGAACGCGTAAAAAACAGCCTAGGTCTTATTTCCGGGGAACTCTAGAATTTTACAAAATTGAAAA
The DNA here is from genome assembly GCA_031308135.1 of Acheta domesticus. Classification (NCBI taxonomy): domain Eukaryota; kingdom Metazoa; phylum Arthropoda; class Insecta; order Orthoptera; family Gryllidae; genus Acheta; species Acheta domesticus. Next base: position 135,851,193 of record JAHLJT010009436.1, read on the forward strand.
TGTTAAATATAAATTCAAGAAAGTATGTGCTGTTAGAGCACATCAGTTTCTAAACGAAAATCCTTATCATTTTAAGTATAAAGAATCCTTTTGAAAATGATTCCTGTCTGTTCGATATTTCATTTCAGAGATTATTACGTATTACATAATTTAAGGGGCTATTACAGAACACGAACTTAATATGACTCACTATTACTAAATATAAAAATAAGGCGAGGAAAAGATCATGCAGATTTTATTTTATTGTTTTAACAACGGCAGAGTATTCATTGGTGTGTTTGTTACGAATAGTTAGCATTGCATTTGGACTTCCCTGCTGCAGATACTAAAGGAGAGAAACCTCTCGATAACGTAAATTTAATGAAAATACACTTATTATTTTGGATATTTATTTAATAGTAATGATCCGAGTGCTTTCTGGATTTTTCTGAAGTATTTATCAACTAATGAGGGGGGACAAATATTGCAGTTTAGCCATTGTAAAATAGGAATTGTTCTTCAGCACACAATTTATTAATTATGTTTTATTTACTATTAATTTTAATATTTAACATTATTTTTTATTATTAATTTTAAACTGCAATGCGAAACCATTACTGGAGCATGAACCGAGTATGTTACGCTATTACGTCATTTTCATTCGTCCGCTAGCCAATTACTGCTTCTGGCTTGCTTTCTCTTTTTTATTGGGATTCCGGAGGCCTTGCTCACCGCAATGAAACAAATGCTAGCGGGCGCGTTGGGGGCGGTTCTTCGCGCCGAAATGCGCCCTCGGACAAGCTGACGTGGCGTAATTTGTCTCGCAATGCATCAAATACGCATATTGGATTAGTGCAGAGGGCTGGTGCGCATCCATTTTGTGCCGCTGCGGCTGCAGCATTGAGTATGCGGGCCGGAATGGGCTAAAGGAGAGGGGGGGGAGTCATGATGCATTTGAGTGATGTGGATGACGAATATCCTGTAAACGCCAACGAAGTTGCAATGTATACGAATGGGAATGCTTTTAATCAAATTAAGTGTTTCGCGATGCGGTTTTGCGATTAGAGGGCGATTTAACTTTGCAAACGAATAAACGAGTATTTTTTTCATAAAAATACTAATACTATGTTTTCGTAAATTATTGGCCGAAAATAACAAGGTCAATATTACCTTCAAATAGCGTCCGTGAAAAGGGGTAGAGTTAAATTACAAATATTTTAAAATCTTAATTTTGAGAATCTAGGCCGGGCCTGCCCACGTAGCCCTAGAAGAGCGCGGGCGATCTCAGCGGCTCGCTGCTGGGCTTTGAGCTGAGATGGGTGTCCTCGTAGGGAGAGGGGGCGCTTCTGGTGGGGAGGAGCAAGAAAGTGCAGGCGAGTGAACTTCAGAACTGTTTGGCGTACGCTTCGTTCGTCGCTTACCCGTTGACATGTTCCCTGGGGATTGGGCTCAACGAACGCTTTGATATTTCATAGTTTCATTTATTAAATTTTACAGTTTTCAAATATTAATTTACATGTGAACAAAAAAACGTACACATTTTATATTGTAATAGTTGCCTTTTATAAAACTAGTGGTGCAAAAACAGCACGTACTTTCTCGCCCGTATTTTCACGCAAAATTACGCAAAAAGTACTCAAATTTTCGAAAAATTTTATATGACCTTATTTCAAAATTTATCTTTACGGAACAGATTTCATTAGTTCTCTATCGTTAATATTAGTTGTTAGAAGACTCCGAAAAAATTAAACTTTTGCAATTTTCGAAAAATCAGGATTTTCAACGAGCATGAGACCTGCACCATTCTCATAAATGTCATTCACAGCATCCAACAAAAAAATTATCAAAAACGATGGAGCCATTTTTTTGAAACCTATGAACATGCCCTAGGGTGTAAAGCACCCTCCCAAATTAAAATATCGGTTTCAAGGGGCCACGACATCAGGCAGATCGATTGAGGAATTTCAATTTTGGAGGAAATTGGCTGAGCAGTTTAGCCGCTAGCGTTGTTCACAGACGGACGGACGGACAGACAGACAGACGTTTTCCCGTCGTTCAATTTTTCGGTATCAAGGACCGACAAAATCTGGAGATTGGCTACACCACATGTTACAGGATTTGTTTCTAAATTTAGCAACTGGATTTATCCACTTTTTCGTTACCAGGGCCCTGTAATAAAAGATTTTCTGCCGAAAATTCACCGTTTTTCGCGCAGCATTACATAAATTTCTCTCTATTCTCTAGCGAGAAAGTAAAAGGGCCTAGCCTTCTAAGACAATAAAAAAGCGAAATAAATTGAACTTTTGAACAAATAACTTTGATTGAAAATAAATTTACAATTGATTCCTACCCCACTACACCACAAAAATTGGGTATTTGCATTGTTTTTAATATACTGCTTATATTTCATATTTAAAAAATAATTATCCTTGATAAATTTTTGACAAATTTTAAGCGTAAATTCAAATCATATATTTACCTTAAACGTTTTCGAAATTTCTTGAAGTACGAATCAACTCTTTGCATATTATTTTTTGGTGCGTGTCAGACGGCAAATATTGAACTTCATTCTGCAATTGTTAAATGAATTGTATGTTCACAGCAAAAAGATTTTCAAGAAGATCAATATCACTATCCATGGTCTTAAAAATTACTAAACCTGTTATAATGCTTTCTAATTCTACTCAGGCCGATTTGCTACTTTGCGCACACTGTCCCATACGAAGGCCAGCAAGCGAAAGATAATTCGCGCAGCATCTGTACCACACACTCCGTCGCCGATGGCTGTAAGCGATCAATTGCCCTGGAGCTCTCTCTCAAATCCTTGCCGGTTAGTGACGTTCATCTCCTCTCTGAAGAACGCAGCTCGCGGGCACTTTTCCGGGCACATGAGAAGCGAGAAGGCTCTTGGCCGTTCCACGAGCCACTGACTTGAGCGGGTCTGATCTGGGAAGATACCAATTTGTGATGATATTTCTATTAAACGTCTTTTACGAAAATTCAGATAATGTTATTAGTAGTGAAAAAAAGAGGCAAATATTTCGATGAAAAAATGAGAGAAAAATATTTTCAAGGTAATTAAGAAAATATAACAGAAATTAGCAGAATTATTTCGGCTTGGGGTTTGGACGCTTTTTCGTTCCATGCTCATTAAGGTCCGAAGGTGGGGATCGAAAAGACTTGCAGTTAAGCCCTGTTATACCATACCTTCTTTTTTGTTAGCAGGAAAAAAATTTACATACGATATTAATAAATAATTAAATAATACTTTTAAATCCCTTAAAGTGTACAAAAAATTAAGAATTTTTTCAACAGAATTTGGAACATGATATTCACGTTAGACATGAGAAAATGAAAATTATTTATAACATATGTATTACATTTAGAAGATGATTAACTACTTATCTGTGAATATTAACTACATTTTATCTTTTGCCTTCATCAGATACAATTTGAAATGTAAGAGATTTCACATACTTCCTTTGATCCGCTAGATTTTACTGCTGTCAGATTCACCATCTATTCCATGTTGTAAGAGCACTCGTAAACGAAATTGTGTCGCCAAGATTGTATCGACAGGAGGTAGCATTGTATTCATCTACCGACCGCAACTCTCAATGACAGAGTTTACAAAAGCCTCTTCGGCCCCCTCCTCGTCGTCGTCGTACTTGCTTCTACTTGAACTTGTTTTTTATGCGAACTCAAGGCGGGACAGACAACGCCTCCCCAACTTTGAAGACTAATCTCGTTCCCGCAACACAGCATGCCACTAACTGGTACAGACAGCTACCGCTTTTGCTGCCAAGTGAGGTTTCCGCCCTCGCTTCGTATCCCGTCTGCATCCTCTCTCCTCGTGCGCTTACCCCTTGAAACAGCGTCACAAGGGATGCTCGCCTGCAGACGGGGAGAGGGTAGCGGTGGTGCAGCAAACAGGCCGCCTCGCCATTTACCATTACACGGAAACACTCTCCTGGGTGCGGCGGCACGGCGTAACCGAGTTTCGGGGACTTTTTCGGGCGGGGTGGGGTGGGGCGAGGCCTTGTGAAGTGGACTGGGGTATGCTGGGTGGTAAGGGGCGGGACGAGGATGAGTAGGATGGGGAGGAACCTAGAGAGGGAGTCAGTGTCGAGGGGCCGGGGCGGAGAGGAGCGAGACAAGGGAGAGCGTAGAGGAGCGAGGTGGAGTGGAGAGAGTCGAGAGAGCGGAGATAAGCGAGGCGGCTCGGGGGGAGTGGGACGGAGCGGAGAGAAGCGAACGGAATGGTGAGGAGTGGAGCTGAGTGGTGAGGAGTGGAGCGGAGAGGAGCGAGGCGGAGGGAAGAGAAGCGAGGCGGAGCGAAGTGACGAAAAGCGGGGCGGAGAGGAGAGGAGTGGGGCGGAACGGAGAGGAGAGAGGCAGAGCGGAGAGAAGTGGGGAGGAGCGGAGCGAGGCGGAGTGGTGAGGAGGGGAAGAGCAGAGCGAGGCGGAGAGGAGAGTGGGGAGGAGCGGAGCGGAGAGGAGTAGGGAGGAGCAGAGCGAGGCGGAGCGGAGAGGAGTGGGGCGGGGCGGAGAGGAGTGGTGCGGAGCGGTGAGGAGAGGTGTGGTGATAACCAGAGAGAGGAGCGGGGCGGAACAGAGCGGAGAAGAAGGGAGCGGGTCAGAGTGAGGGTTCGGAACCGGCCCCGCTCCCTTGTCGTGTCATCCTTTGTGTCCTTTGTGAGGATGTGTCAGACGCAGGGGCGACAGAAGGTGGGCGCGCCGAGAAAAATCACGTACGTGCTGTCACGGTCCGCCGAGTGAATGCGATGGGATTCTGCTGGAGACCGGTCGTGGCAGGTCGTAGGTTTGTGAATACAAAACGGTGAGTGAGAAGGTGTGTTAAAATTGGGTGTTGAATATGATGTATTACAGTAGCAGCATATAAAAGGACTCCAAATTTCTTGAAAGGCTCAGATTTTTGTATCACTTGATACTTGAATATTCACAATATGATTTGTTTAATTTAGAAAGATTGTCCAAAAATATACATAAAATTAAAGAAATTGCAGTTCATATTACTTTCTCAAATACATAAGTAAATTTCATTCAAGAGAAATATCTGTAAATGTCCGCAAATAAGTTATGTAAACCAAACCAACTTCTCTTGTTACAAATACGCGTTAGCTTGTATTAAAATATCAAGTTGTAATAAGAACGTTAAAGTGCTCTTTAATTGCAATTACTAGCAACATAAACTCAAATAAGCAGAATATTGTATATCCCTAGTTACACTTCCTCAGTCATGTCCTCAATGCACCGCTTCAACAATTACACTGCGATACCCGAAGGTATCAAACACTCGTATTTTCAGGTAAAATTACAACATGCTTTTCAAATGTAATATTTTTATGTAGTTGTAGAAACAATGTACATATTTTGTTAGCGGAATTTTTATTTCCCGAAGACATAGAAAAAATGAAAACCATGAAAACTAGCAGTGCAACAGCAGCGCCGTTAGTTTTCAAGGTTTTCATTATTTGTATTTTCTAGCGTTAATTTTAATTGTTACGAAATATAATAATAACACCTGAACCCGCAAATGTGTTAACACCTGCAAAAAATATTCAATTGCACTGTGATTCGAACTCACATAGCTAGGTTCAGAAAATGATTAACTAATATTAACACATATTATCGTAAGCGTCAACAAATCAACTTTCCCAATGCTTTAAAAAGAGTGGTGAACATTTACAATTTTCGAAAATACGGATATTTTAATGAAAATCCTACAAGTTCAAGGAAGAAATTAAGAAAATGTTTGCAGATTTGGGAACATATTCTTTGCAATTTTTAATAGTATTTCACTTAAAATTTCACGAAAATTACTCAAAAAATGTATATGATACTTCATATTTCTAATTTGAAAGAACAGATTTTATTTTAAAAAATTCCAGCTTCAAATAGTAGTTGTTAGAAGTCGCCGAAAAAATTTAACTTTTGCAATATTCATAAGTTCTGAGTTCAACAAAAATCGAATCTGCGTCATTTGTATAAGCGTACTTTGTTCTGTCTAATAAAAAATGTAAAGAAACAATTTAGAACTATTTTTGAGAAAATTTTAAAAATTCTGTTAAGGCATCATGTAATGTAATTCAAATATTTGGTTTATTCGACTACCAAATTCAAAATATCCGGTTCAAATTCCCAGGGCTGTGACATCAATCAGATCGAAAGGGTAATATCAAATTTGGTGAAAATCCTGCGGACAGTTTAAAAGATAAAGTTGTTCATAGGCAGTCCTACAGAACACGGAAAAATGGACAGATGTTTTTGCCATATGCCTAATTTTCGTTATCAAGGACTATCAAAACTAGGATTCTAACTACACAACGTTTCAGAGGAAGTAATTAATACATATACAAACAAAATTATTCACTTTTTTGGTATTAGTGACTTACAATAAGTATATTTTCTGCCGTGTTTCACGGCAGCATTACGTAACTTTCTCTTTATTACAAAATTAGTATGCAAATAGTCACTATCTTGCAAGGACACACTATGTAATTATTAATCTCTTGACTGTAAATGAGAGTTTTGTTATTGAGAAGAGACATTTCTTACTTTTCTAATTCGTATTGTAGCCGAAAATGTTTTTATACTATGTCGTTCATATATTTTCTTCCCCAGAAGTGATTTGAAGTAACGTTAAAGATACAAATTAGTCCTTTTTAAAGGATCAACGTAATCGTCTAAATTAATACAAGTATCTTTCCCGAGAATTAATGCTCATCATGCTTTAACACTTCAAATTTGATTTACCTGAATTTCAATATCTTGGCAAACTCTCTGAAGATAAGCAAACACAGACCACGCTCTCTTCCTCGACGAGTGAAGTATTAGTACGTGCGGGCGGCGGAGGCGTTTCTGAGCTAACGACTCGGGGGCATGCGGGTCTTGCCTCCCCCCCCCCGTTCCATGCCACCTTGCTCCGCTTCCCTCACTCTCACCCGCCCACCCTATCCTCCAACACTTCCGTTCCGTACAACTCTACCCCTCACACTGCTTCGCGTACGTCCTACTCCACATCTGTTCCGCCACCTCACTCCACGTGAGACGATAGCCCACCTCCACTCCTTGTTCTACTTCCACTTTCTCCTCTACACTACCATCTCCTACTCGACAACTACCGACCCTTTATTTCTTCGTACACTTTCTGCCCCATCTCCACTTGCACATTTCCATGTCTTTGCTTCCAGCCTTCGACCAATCTTGACTCTACCTGCCTCTTCCTCCCCTTCCATAGCCGCGTTTCAACTGCGTTGATACATCACCTTCCCATCACCATTTCTGCCCCTGTTTCCACTGCCGACTCACTCCACACCCGTGTCCAACGAGCGACCTCACTTCCACCATCCACGCCGCCCTCGCCGCCTCCCCTACCGCCCTTCGACCACCCCCTCTGCCATCCCTCTGCCGCCCCAGCTGCCGAGGCCGCCTCTGCCATCCGCGCCTCCGCTGCAGCGCCGCCGAAATTAATTTATCGAGTTGTGCGGAGGCGAAGACGGGCGAGCGTGGGAGACACGCCCCCAGGAGCGACGGCGCGGCGCGGCGGCGCCGAGACTGCGAGATACCGCCTTGGAGGAAGGCCATTGAGCGACGCCGATGGAAATCTCGAGAACAACAAGACGAACTCGATTGTGGAAATACAGTAAACAAAATGTCGATTTTGAAGGTAATATAAATAAGTGGAATTTTAACCTTGAGGAATTATGCATAAAAGTATGAACGACCAAGGGATTATCTAAAAATACAATATTACGAGGCTTGACCGATTCACAATGTCAAGTCACTGGTGTCAAGTCATCGGAAAATAATATAAAAGTATTCTCACATAAAAATATCATCCCGTTATACTAGACAATAAAAATATTCATACGAGAAGTACAGATTCACAGATTTTGCGAATAAATTTTCTGTCAAGAGCAATGGGTGTTTTAATATAAATGTAATATGACACCTTATTTTTTCTCTGTTAATTTTTGTCTTTTTTCAAGGAAAATACAAAACCGGAATTTAACTGTTTAACGCCTAACAAAATTAGTGTGATACACCATGTCCCCTCCGTTCCCCAGCAATGGGGAAAGGAGAAAGTGGAATTATTTAGAATGTGTGACTTTGACTTCATCTTCAGAAATGTCATACCATTGCACCCCTAAGCCGTAACAATATCAAATATTTTTAAATGAAAACAAAAGCAACAAATAAAATAGTATCTTTACATCATTGAGAAGGGTTGTGACTTTGGGGCGACAAAGTTTCCGGATGGTGTGTGTGTATGTGTGATGGACAACTCTTGAGCGCCATCTCCTGCAGAGCAAATGCACCCGAGAGACGTTCATCCCCCTGCACCCTCGCCCCCGCCCCGCGGTGCTGCACTAATCCCTGGCGTTGGCGGAGGCGCACTCATAATCGGAGAATTCCACTTCGCCTGCCTTGTGTGGACAGATTTCGACGGAGAGGTCTCAAAGGCGTTGCAAGAAGCGTCAGGTCGAAAATAGGAAACAAAGAATTTCAGCGACAGGGATGACCTTCCAAATGAATACGCTTTTCCCATTAAATTTTCCCAACGAGTTGGAAAATATTGGTAAGTTTTTTAAGAGATTGCACATCTTCTATACTACTGTTGCATATTTAAATATGTCATTTTTCTCGGAAGAGGAAGAAACTTGTGGTAAAAAGAAACACGTAGAAAAGGATGATGATATTCAATATAAAAAGGAACTAGTCGTTCTAGAATAGCACATTATTTCATTAATATTTATAACCATTTCGTAATATTATTACAGTTGTTGAATCCAAACGAAGTGTTCAACCCAAGAAATAGTTGCCCAGTCTGGGATTTGAACTTGAGCACAACGGGTTTGCGATCAACGCTCGATACCATTGGCGCTGATTAGGTTTGCAAAAGCTCACGATGCATTAAAAAGTATTGACATTTTGCAATTTTCTACATTTTTATGTTTTTAATGAAAATATGACATTTGCGACATTATTAAGAACATTTTAATACTCGTATATTCCAGAAAAATGTAAAGAAACAATGTTTTGAAAAAAATCTTGTTTGCCTAATTTGACTTGGAATCATCTCAGCACTATGATATCAAATACAAGCCGTAAAGTCCCTGTTTCTTTCAGCGAGAACTTTTCACAAACGTCAGAATTAAGGACTACTAATGCTGTTACAAAGATCGTTAAGATTGGTGCAGGTAAAGAAGATATTCTAGCAATTCTGTATTCGAAAACTGATTTGTATATACGGATGAATGAACCATCATAACCCTGTTAGATTATAAGTGTTTGATAAGAAACTGGGTAAGTGCATCAGGAGTAAGAGCTGGTTGTGCCATTCCGAAGATTATTAAGATATTAAAAATTTCTTGGGGGTCTTGTACATGTAGCCCTACAAATATTAAAATTCGGTGTGCCGCGCCTACTCACTGGCACATACTAAGCATGTTTTGAAAAAAATGAGAATGAGATTTAAAGATATAATTTTGACGGTCAGATTTTATTCAGAAAAATATTTGTTTCTAAAAATGTAGCTGCAGGAGGGCTCGGAAAATGTTTTAGGTGTTTGGCCGGTAGTGTTGAGTTACATTTAGGCGAAAGACGTATTCAGAAAAAAACATTTTTTTGGTATTGGGTCCTCTCCAAACCTGTATTTTGGATTATTACATGCATACGAAAAAAACTTAGGAGTAAAAGAAAGATAAACTACTTTTTCACGAACAAGGACGAAACGTGTTTTCTGTCAAATATCAACAATTTTCTGCTGATATACATAACATTCTCAGTGTGTAATATTCTAGAAAGTAAAATGAAATTGCTGTAACATATCAACTGCCATGACAAATTTAATTCCACAAAATTCTGTGGAAACATGAGTGGTATTAAAAATTGAGTATTATAAAGCCACTTCTTTTTAAATTTATTCTCTAACAAAAATATTTAATATTTAATTAGAAGTGTGGAAATAATGGTAATGGTAATAATAGTAATGGTTAAAGCGAAAGTTTATTCTATCGTTTTTTGTGCTGCATATGCAAGTACACACTGCGGTTTATGATGGTGACGTACACTGTACGCTTATTAATTAAACTGAACACTCTCCAACGCCACAAAAATAAAAACAAAATTCGTTATCACTCTCTGACTATTCCCTAGTGGCATCATTACTCACGTTTTCGTTGCATTCTCGTATTTCTGTGGATTTTCGCATTAATCATTTCGTCGGCGTTCTTCTGTTTCGTATCTCAAATGGAATCTGTGCATGTCGGAGACAAATCATATTCCGAAAAGCGAAATTGATACGACCGTCTTCTTTTTGCCAGCTCGAATTGAGCTCGCGAAGCTGGACGGTGGAAACAAAGGAACGTTGGTGTTGAAGGGTTTTGTTAAGCCCAAGCTCGTCTGAATAGGACAAAAGGATGATCATACGGAGATGCTTTCTTATAATTGTTGTCTATTTGAATAATTTTTATTAATGAACTGTCATAGCTTCGGCATCAGTGAAAATAAATATTGAATTCATTCTAATCTCTTTATGTGATATTTTCATTATTCATTTACTGGGAGCCAGGCTACTATGGGAAGTAGAGTATTAAACTAACAGTTTCTTTTATTTTAATATTAAAATAAAAGCAGTTTTGAAAAATCTTTTAAAGACGAAATGGAAAGAAATAATATCTTTAACGAAATAAATCAAATGTAATATATTTTTCTTGTTCACGTCTTTTAAAGTAAGAGTATGTTAGATGAAATTAATGAGACTACACATCATGTGTATTGATGAATTTCTAATTCTGGGTTCCTGTTATCATAGTCGTTACAAACTATAATTTATGGTAAGTTCCTGATTGAGTTCTTTATTATTTAGAGCTCGAAAACATTTACAAGATATTGAATAGAAGTAATGAATATTTCACTTCATAAGACGTTCATTGATGTCATATATTATCTAGAAAAATTAACTATGAACTTAATTATGAAGTTTTTAAAACTTCCCCAGCTTGTCATACGCAATGTGAATTAATATATTCTCGCTCTTTTTCCTTTATCATTACTTCCGAAAAGATATTTACCACGCCTATCTTTTGCGATCGACTACAGTAGCAGACTACGACTTATTCCCGTTTTTTCCGATATAATTCCCTGCAATACATAAAGCGAAGCAGAGTTATCTCAAATAGCGCAGTGCATCACCCTTATAAACCGCAGCCGCCTCAGCTCTTCGTTATCTTCCTTTACGAGCGCCCGAAATATAAAGACACGAGGGCGCATACGAGTGCGGCAAAACTTGCACCATGAATAAAACAAATTCGCTGATCTAAAGTACGCACATGACATCAGATATTTTTATGCCGTTTTGGTCCTGGCAACATCTTGCAGAGCGAACGAGTGGGGTGGGGTGGAGTGGAATGGAGGGGCCGGGTTAAAGGAGCGGGAGCGTTGCATTAATATGAGAGCACTCTTGCATGTACTAGAGTTACGAGTCTTGCGCAATGCTGAATGTGGCCGCAGCGATGGCGGTGGGAATATATCTTAAGATGCGGGATGAGCAGAGAGTTATGGCAATGAAAATATTGGAGGAAAAGTATTACACTGAAAAGTTTTAGAGAATGATCAGAATTAAATGGATTTGTGTAATAGAGCTTTCTTCTTATAAAGAATATTTAGTTCTCGAATATTTCAAATATTTAGATATTGATTAATACGTTATGTCAAATTTAGGTCTGCACGTTAATAAAGAATATAGAATATTTGTTGAGAACAATATAATATTTCTAGATCATAATTTTTGATAAGGAAAGAGGAGGTGAGGTGATAAGATAGAATATAAAATATTCTTATTCGAGAGGAATGTTTGAGAGTAAAGATACATAATTAAAAATGAGGACAAAACATAAACAAATGTAAGTTAAATGTATCCGACACATATGCCAAGTTTCCAGTTGCTATCAATTAAGTTAATATCCTTTTGAAATCATTCGAGCATTAAAGGATCAAATTACATTTTGGAATAACAATACTTTGAAAGTGTTTCAACACCGATCCTCAGACTGATCCATTAGAGTTCGGCATTCAATTTCATTAGTGACGGTCATCCGGGGTATGCAGATGCTCGCTAATCTAGAGCGCCGCTGACAGTGACGAGGTCCGCGCTGAGGCATCCCGCCGTGTGCAGCAGCTGCGTGGCGTGCGTGACCCCGAGTGCAGAAGAGGCAGCGGGGAAGTGCGCGCTACCGCAGCCAAACGTCACGGAATAGGCGGGCGACGAGCTGTGTGATCGCCCAAAGGCCCCTCCTTGCCCCACTCCGCCTCGCCTCCACCCGCCTACCTCGCCCCGCCACCCCTCGCTCGTCCCCGCCTCCCCTCGCTCGTCCCCGCCCCGACCCCACACCTCACCACGCCCTGCCTCGCCCCGTTTCACCACACCACGCCACTCCAGCCCCGCCTTGTGCCGCTGACCACAGCCAGACGACACTTCCGCTGCCGGCGCGTTCCGTCCGATTGATACCGGCATTCAATGATTTTCTCAACAAAATTAGTTCATAGTTTAGTGGCGACATAAATACGTACAAATACATTACAAATATTTTGTTACTGATAAACAAAAATAATGTATGTAAATTATGTTTAAAAATGTGCAATATTTTTTCTTCATGAATAGTCCCTAAAATATAGGAAGAAGTTATGTTTTTTTAAATACATTTATGTGCATACATTGAATTTAAATTTTAAATGTGTAAATTGAAAGGTTAAGTTTCAATTTTCAAAATCATGTAGATTACCTATAATTAATTGCTGAATATTATTATGGAGGCCCCGACGATATTTATTCGGCCTTGTGCCCGGTCATGAGCTTGTGGTGCAGCCGAAGCCGCTAACGAAGTGAATAACTTCGCCGCACCTGCCACTACTTACCTCCCAGCGCTGCTAGGGATCCGTCACCGACACGGTCATCGTCATCATCACTGTTACCAACCCCAACACCATCATTATTGTAGCCTTAATGATTTACCGACGTTTCCACCGTACTGTTATTTTTGACATCATCGTAACTGACGCCATCACTGTCACCTATCATGTTGCTGCTCTCACCTAACGGTGTTCTCCTCACCGACTTCGTTACAGAATTCCTCGTGAATTTTTATACGCACGCCATCAATTTTACAAATATTTCGAACGATTAACATATTATTTTATTTTAAAACCCCTCCTATGGCGTATGTGATGGATAATTAAAAATCATCAATCCACCGGAGCACAATCTATTCCATAAAAAAAGATGGCGCTCCCTAACTTTATTTAACATCTCTTTCCCTCCTTTCATTCTCTGCTATTGTGATCTCTCGATATTTAATAGGGAATAGATTACCTTGATATACAGAGCTCAGTTTCCAATATTTTCATCTAAACAACTCAATCTTCTCCCTTTTTTGTTATAGGACATCTTCTTTACCTACCCTTTCCCAAACTCCGTCTTCTTCATCTACTCCGTATCCTCTCTTCTCTTTTTTCCCTCAACATTTCCATCAGTTCCATCACTTTTGATATCTGTCTTCAAATACCTTTCACCTACATCGTCTGTAGAACATGTATCAGTATACGTCCCATCTATCCCATCTCTTACTTGCCTTCTCCTTTATGCCATCTGTCATTTTTCGTACCTGCTTCACCTCCATGTCTCACATTCACTGCCTAAACTTAGCATGCTTCCCGCCTCTATAACCCAGTGCTCGAGTCCCCAGGCCAGATTTACTCTCACAGTGCGTGGACTGTACTTCCTATCGATTCGGCGCGTGGTGCCCGCTAATTTCGTGATCGCTCTCTCTGACACGCATAAGGCAGGTGGATGCATCGACGCTTCCACCCACGTGATAATTCGCTGGTCCCTGGAGCCAGACTTACACCGTTTGGACCGTTTTGGTATTCAGCGGATGATTGAATTGAAACTTTGTTCTTTTTCTTTGCGCAATGCCAGTAGGTAAGCTTAACTGCAGGCAACTTACGTTAAAACTACAAGTAACTACACTTTTAAAATTAAGGTGTTCAGGGAATGAGAAATTGAGTAGCAATAATTAGTTAATCTACTTTCCCATTTTGGATGGGATATACCAAAACATTTGCTTTGGTTTGGATCTATATAATCAGTAAACAAATTACGTGAATGCGGCTTCCGCTGTTATAAGCTCGGTGTACCAATGAACGCAATTGTCGTCATGGCAACCCCAAGTTGGCTCAGACACATTTACGTCCATCAATAACGATTGATGTAGCTCATGTTAACGTCAATATTACGTTGGAAACTGATGTGCAGAACGCGACGAATGTAGTTTGTGGTTACCGGGAAATATGGAACAGAGAGAACGTCGGAGAATTAATCGACATCGGACGTTCTCTCATCAAAGTCCAGAAAGAAAATTACTGCTTTTATTTTGCATGTTTCTAGCAATATTGTTACTGGGAAACCGTTCAGAAATTCCCAGTCTTATGGAAATAAATTTTCGTTTTGGTAAGATTACTCCATACAGACGTTTGCATATATTATTCTTAGATTAATAATTTAAATATAAATCATTTTTAGGCCCAACCTGCATATTAGAAAATTTTTTATCTCCATTTATTTTATAATGCCCAATCGAGAATTATCAGAGTACAAAATACAATAAGGGAGATTAATGACCGAAGTAATTAGTGCATTGTTTCGTAAACACATATCAAGAAAGGAGTTGTATTGAAATTTACTTGCGTACTTTGAAAGGTGGCTTGTAGAGCGAAAAGTTTTTCATCTTGAGAGGTACATTAGAACAGTAACGGACATCATTGTTGCTTATTCCGAATGGACATGATTTCGTTACTCATACATTGAAAGAAATGTTTCGTGAATTCCTAAAACCTTTTTCGTTTTGAAGTTCCATTTAAGCGAAAAATCTACAACGGTTTCATCAGATGTCCGACAAATGTTCATCTCACAAAATATTGTTTTGGTACAAAAATGAATTCGCGACGACAGCGCTTTATTAAAATCAACAAACAAAAACAGCCACAACGCAGCCTCAGTTCACCGCCAGGGCCGTTGACGCTCTACCGCAGTGTCGTGATCCCATCTTGCTAGCCACACCGTTGACAGATGGCGCGCAACTCCCAACAGCGCAAACGACGCCTGGAGGCGCGGGCGTGACGTATGGCTCGTCCACTCCCACCCGCATGTGGGCGTCCTCCCCTCCCCTCTCCCCGGACCACCTTCTCCTCGGCAGCGCAGTTGGGCCCTCATTTGTCGCGCGTCGCGTCGCGTCGCTTCGCAGCGCGTCGCCTCGTGTCGTGTCGCGCCAGGCGTCGGGTGCTGCGCTCGGGCGGCGGGCGGCGGATGTTGGGCGTGCGGAGGACGAGGGCGCGAGCGCCGGCCGCCACGTGGAGGGCGTGGCCCGGTCTCTCGGTGTTTTACGTCTACCAGAGCGATGTTGATGAATAATGGATTAGGGCGTTCTGACGGGTCTTGTGGATTCAGAATCCACCTCGTTTCTTTCTAGGTCACGTTGATCATCATCGAGGGCTGCGATGCGTTTTGTTTCTTCTGCTGTGCCGGTGAGGGGTGTTACATCAGTTTTCAGAAGCAAGAAATGAAATGAAAACTCATAATATAAGTATTTAATTTAAGAATATTTATATTAAAGCTATTTAATTCTTACAACAGTTATTTCTTATAAAACACGAATTAAATTTTAGTGCAAATGTGATATCTTCCGGGTGGAACTTAATATAGTTGAAACCACTATGTTCACAGAATTAGAACTCAATAAAATATGAGAAAATATATATTTTTGTTCTTCTTCGGTGATGTTTCAAAGTCTGTTCTCCGAAATAATATTTTACATGGCACCTAGTTTTTCTTTTAAAATGTTTTGCTGAAACTGAAAATTGGATGAATTTTATCTTTTAAAAATATTTTCCATTACGAAATGTATCTGTGGTTTAGTGTACGAAGGACCAATGTCAGTTTTAGTGATTCTCAATTTGTATGGCTTGTATGCTTTAAAACCCCTTCGTTCAGTGCAAGAAAGGTTGAACTCAAAAATAGATCCTCTTTCCTCATTTCACATTGATTTTACATTGACCTACGATTGTCACTTCAATGGTGTAACAAAACCACCACTTTCTGTTAAACTTTGAATATTGACATTGGCCCTTCTTGCACCAAGCCTTAGATGATGCGATTGGGGGTATTTCCTTGGAAACAACATTCTAGTGGTTTCATACGCGTTTAACTAAAGTTATGCTGCCTTGAAGTTACGCTATGAGCACCGACACATTTCGGCGGGCTGCGGCCGCTCAGACGAAGGTCGCGCGGCGCTGGGCCTGACGTGTGGCACCTAATTGCGCCTGACAAGCCAGGGGCGGTCAGCAGTGCGGGCGAGCAGAGCGAGCGAGACAGGAGAGATGCTCTGGAGGGTGGAAAGCCTGTGGCACACGCGTGCGGGGCGGGCCGGACGTTTGACAGGCGAACAACGAGGTGCAGGAGGTCAGTGAATCGGTTCAGGGTTCGAACGGAGCTAGAGGTTGGGAGACGATGAGATGTTTGAAGCTGGTGGTGCACGAGCTACAGACTTTGGATTCAAACTATTCGTTATTAATTGTTGGAATATTTCATTTGTATGAATAACGTTGAAAGAATACGACAGTAAACCGACAGAAATATGGATACATTTGACAAGAATGAAAGACTAGCGACAAAGCAGTGCGGAGACAAGAAAATGATTGTAAGTGGTCTTAGGTAGTTAGCTACGAAGTTGTAGGAAATAGGCCCCGAATATAGAACAGTGGCTAGTGACAGTATACTAACTCGAATCTCGAACGTGCAGTGATACGTTGTTTTAAATATCATGTCAAGAAATAAAAGACATGTAATCAATGGAAGTTGTCACAAAAACGCAACCGTAATGTTCACGACTCAGGAACATATGGAAGGGATTGCGCTGCGAGCAATACTCGTAACTGAACCATCAGCATCAGATACAGCAAATAGACGTGTAGACGTTGAGCGGTTAGACTTATAGACAAGATGTAGTTGCCCTTGAGAGTAGAAGAAAGCGCCGGCAGCGGCTGCAGCATCAGGGACAGGGTGGGGCGGGGCGGAGGCAGGGGCAGGGAAGGCTGCAGCGGGCGACACGTGCGCGCGAGAGGCAAGGCCCGGATCAATGGCGCCTCGCCCCTCCGCCGCCCCTGCGCCGCCCCGCCCTCCGAGTCCCCGCCTCTCCCGGCCGCTGCCCGCTGCACCTCGTCGCCTCCAGCTGCTCCCAACCACCTGCCACGCGTACCCCCCCCCCGTTCCTCCCGACGCCCAACCGATTTATATCTTATCCATCTTTTTTCAGTTTTCCACCGGTACCTATTTCTCTACCGCTCCTCGCTCCTCTCCGTTATACT
Source organism: Acheta domesticus (assembly GCA_031308135.1). Lineage (NCBI taxonomy): Eukaryota > Metazoa > Arthropoda > Insecta > Orthoptera > Gryllidae > Acheta > Acheta domesticus. The sequence continues at coordinate 135,868,617 of JAHLJT010009436.1, forward strand.
TTCTGCTGCCTCCCCCGTTTCTCAGCGCTTTCCGCCTCCTCTCCCCGCTTCCAGTCACTACCGTCCCTGTCCCTCGTCGCCACTGATAGGCTGTCTCGCGCGTCCACGCGTCCGCTCGCACTACTGAGCGCCCATCCCACTGGCCCCGTCGCCTCGCTCTCCTGCCGCCTGCCCGCCCACTCGCAGAGCGAGTAATCGATCGGCGCCGAGCGCCGTCTCTCGCACCTGTCCCTGCCCCCGCCCCCGCCGCGCCCCATCCCACGACGCCGCAGACTCCGCTTGCCCCCGCCCCCGGCGGCGGCGGCGGCAGCGGCGGAGCATGCAAAATTAACACCGAGAGCGGTCGCCTCCGCTCCCGGCCCCGCGCCGCATCCCTCCGCCCGCGGCCGGCGCGCCGCACCGCGCATCACTTGCTGCCGCCGCCGCCACCACCGCCGCCGCACACTGCGCCCAAACGGGCAAAAAGGGACGCGTGGCGGAAGGAAGGCGTTTTCAGTGTTCAGACTTGTTTAGCTTGTTGGTGTAACACAAACGTACTGTACATGAGTTCTTGTGCGAACAAACACGCTTCTCTGTTTGTGTTAAACATGCATGTCCGTATGTATTAAAGAATTGTATAAGTATACACGAATATTTATAATTAAAATTAGACTTTAAATAACTATTTATTTATCTGCAAAATAAAGTACAAGAATTGCTGCACATTAATGAGTTGATTCTGTGTTCGGATGTATTTTTATCTTCAGTATATTCTCGTATTTAATATATAAGCACGTAGCATTTTTATATATTACATGAGTGTATTGCGGATGTGAGTATGCATGTACACTAGTGTACATGGAATATTGATCAATTCAAATTTAATTTTACAATACATATTTTAAAGTTTTCAGACAAAACCTCCTCCCCGAAGTATTAAAATTTGTTAAGAGTTAGTGAACAAAAAATTATTAACTTAATAGATTTAAAGTTTTATTCGGAATAACCTTAAGTAGTTTTTCACTTTTAAAGGACATTTTAAATTAATAGCAACAAGCTTTCCTGAAACTAAATGTGATTTAATCGGATTAAAATTTTTGGTAGAATTAGATAAAATTCTTGACATTTGCAAACTTTGGGAAACGATAATGTACTTACGGAGAGTATAGAAACTCAAAAAGACACCCATCTGCACATACACCCCACGTGCGCACCAAGAACTGGGCGTTTAAAATGCAACTATATAAATAGCAACTCTGTAAGTCGCATTGCACTGCAACTTGTGTACTAATGTGTATTGTTTAGTTACTTGTAATAAATATGAAGAGAGTTTGAAATAAACTAATATGGATTTTACAAAAGAGGAAAAAACCTTAAAATTATGAAATTAATTATTATGAAAAGTTCATGTTGTGTTTAAATCGAAAATATTGTTGCAAGGGTAATAAAATATGTTCTGACAAAAAGTGCGTCGAAAACAAATACACACATGTAAAACATTTAACGTTTGAACATTGAATGAAAACATACACAAATTCTGTGTGTGCAAATGTAATCCGTAAATGACCGATCTTTAGTAGTATCTGTGTAGGCGTGCACTGAAACGACAAGGAGAGAATAACTACATTTTTGGACCCATTTTCTATTGAACTTTTTTTATTTATTTACATAATACATTTTACTATTAATAAGTAAAATAGACTATAAAGATATATTGTTAATTTAATGATTACTATTAATAAATACAAAAGGTTTTATGTTGAACTGTTTACAGATTTGCCAGATATGGATATCCTCTTCCCTAAATGGCGTAAAACAAATTCACAAATTTACTGTTTTTAACAATTATTTTGATTAAAAATTTTATGTATGTTATAATTTGTAAAATGTTGAAATACTTGTGCATGAAACAATAGTTGTCACTAATGACCTGGGCTAATTCTAAGAAAACCTATAATGAAAAATATAAGAAAACCTAATTGTCAGACCTGTAATTCCTCTGACCGTCTAGTCTGGAGGTTCTAGGGTTCGAGTTCCGACGATGACTGGATTTTCGACACTACTAGACAGCTAGAACGAATTAGGGCCTGCCCGGAGGACAATTCTAGCGGCCGGCTACTGTGATAGGTAATATTCCGTAGTTTCGCAGCTCAATACTATGCAAATGCCGGAGCAGTACCCTAACAAATAGGCCAGGTACTGCCCCAGATCTTTCCTTCCTCTCATTGTCCGATCCTCTCCCCTTACTTACACACACACTAACACTTACAAGCACTACATTACCACACATGTCAGGAGAGCAATCGGGGTTTTACAGAGAGGGGGAATGTGGCTGTCACTGCCTGGGGCTGCGATCATCTGACCGGAGCTGCACTCCGCTGGGGGAAATACCTGATTGGAAAACCCCGTAATCCGACACGTAGCCCCGCCCTGAATCTCGCCATTTAGTTGGGGAACATCATCGCCACAGCCCGCGATAAAACGTGCACTACACTTACGGGACGTATGATCATAGCAGTTGACGCGTCCGGTAACATGAAGTATTATCAATCTTTTATCTGAGTATTTTTATTACTATCTGAGTTAACATGCTGTCTTGGATTCTGTGTTCTGTCCCACTGTGCGCCGCCGCTCCAGCAGCTGCTGCTCGCCACGGGTGAACGCCACCCGCGCTGCTTCACCGCCTGAAGCCGCGCGATCTACGAGTTGAGGATATTTTTAGTTCGCGACTCCGAAAAAATTGGGAATTGCTAGGGGGCGCACTTACGACCAATTAGGAGATAACTCTAGAAAATCTGAATTCACGCCGCTTTCTTAATCTATTTTATTTACTGACATCTGTGTAGGAAACACCGAACAAAGTGGCTCAGGGCGTAGCGCGCTGACTTCGTATTCGGCAGGTCCGGGTTCAATCTTCAGGCCGGCCATCCTAACCGGGATTTTTGTGGTTTCCCTCGATCATCCAGGCGAATGCTGGGATGGTTCTATTGAAAGGCCACGACCGTGAAACAGGCGTCGCTAGCCGAATTAATTAACTACGTGAAGTAAAAAAAATAATTTTGATAAAATTGTATTATCTTTTGTTATTACATGTTAAGGGACTTCCTTTCATGTTCCTTCTGTCGATATCTGATGTGCACGAAAGGGGTATTTTTTAATATACTTCCGTACCTTTCTGATATTAAATATTCTAAAAAGACTGTTGTGCTTCTACTACTTTTTATTCTATTCCAAGCATTTTAAATTTAGTCCTTTGCATTCATAGATTCGTTTTGGATGAAAGCGTTAACAAATCTCTTGCGAACGTCTTAAAACGTCAAGTCAACCCCGATACTCTTTGCCAGCCGAAGTCTCCTTGCAGAATTTATAGTGAGTAGCTGATATGTAAAATAATATGTGGTTTTCGCATCGAATGAGTCTCAAATATTAGTGAAACTTTTGTGTGGCTCTGAGGAGAGCTGATTGGCAATGTCACAAGCACACTTCCGTTGTACAGTTGGTTCTTCCATGAGATTTTTGATGTCCCAAAACATGAACATTTTTAAGTAGCCCTAAACAAATTATCTGAAATATCTAAATTCAGGATCTAAAAGATGCATTACCATATTTGATAGAAATATTTTGTTAACCAGAATAATGTATTTCTTGCTACGACATTCCATTTTTAATATTCAGTATTAATTCAAGGGTCATTTACAAGAAAGAGTAAGGGTTCGGTTTGGAAGAATTAAATATTTCTCACACATACTATAAGAAACAGAAGTAAATAATATTTTTAATGTGTCTCGTTTATTAATATTTCTAAAATTTTGAATTATTTAATTTACATTAATAATGGGTGCAACCGTTTCTCAATAGTTTTCAATGATGTTTTATGTACTAGTGTCAGTATCAGTCTACATTCGGGAATGAATGAGTCTACGTTAGAATTAATATTCAAGGAGTTTACAAAGACTTGATTTACAACGAAAATTAATAGAGCGCAGTGACATGTAAACTCTTGTAAAAGAGGAAGTTAATAACTAAACTGGGAATGAAATATGGCTTTCGTGAACACCACCAAAAACGAATTCGACGTTAACAAAAGCATAGCTATTTAACACGCTCGCTTTTTGTTGATAGATGGAGCAATAAAAAGTGAATTATGATAGTGAAAAAATGGTCACCGTGTCCTACAAAGCACTGTGCAGCCACCGGTTTCATTTTTGAAAGCGTTCATCGAGGCGTCATAGAGTTTTAACACATTTGCACACACACTCTAGAGTGAGCGCGCAACTTCAGATATCTTTCGACTTGAACGAGAAGCGCGCTCTCAGAACATATTTATTCGCTCTATTCACACGATTGTTTTCTGAGGAGTCAACTCTACGACTCGTCTCATACTAGGTTAACGACCGAATCTCACGGACGGGTGAAGTACAGAAATCCAACATCGCGAGTAAGTAGTACGTCCATGTGAACGTCAGCGTTACGAAAAGAATCAATTTCGCTTCATGTCTAGCGTGCAATATATTTCCAACCTTTACATTTATTACCTCGCGTGGAGCGACATACATTCCCTGGAGAGAGCTCGTTCTAGGACGGGTTTCCCCGCACTCTGAAGAGCAGTGCGAGCGCTCTCTCCATCAGCGGCGAGCGGGCGAAAAAGAAAAACAAATTCGCGCGCCATCCTTCTTTGGTGCAGGGCTGGCTCGAATCGAAGGGCGGCCAGGGCGAGGCCATTGATAGCGCTGGAGATTGGGGCGTTCCGTATGAATGGACAGCGGGGCCGGCCACCACGCGGGGGATCGGGGGGAGGGGCGGGGCGCTTGGAACCGGGGCTGGAGGAAAATAGATCGCTGCGAGGTTATCCGGAGGGCGCTCTTCCAGTAGAGACACCTTCCCTCCCCGCCCTTCGCAGCCCGCCATCCTTCACATGCCCCGGTTTGTGTCCTTCCTCCGCTGCGTCGCAGCCCGAAAGACCGCCCCCGCCCCCGCTCCGCCCCCGCTCCGACCGCGCTTCGCCTCTGCTCCCCCACACTCCACCTCCGCTCCAGCCCGCTCCACCCCCGCCTCCACCTGCCCCTTGGCTGTAAGCTACTGTCACGCCCATGAGTTTGTGTCTGAGCCTGTCTCTCCACCCCCGCTCTGCCTCCGCTCCGCTCCCATTCCGCCCCCGCTCCGCCCCCGCTCTGTCCCCGCTCCGCCCCCGCTACACCTCCGCTCCGCCCCCGCCCGCCCACCTGGCTCTAAGCTACTGTCACGCCCTTGAGCCTGTGCCTCCTGCTGGCGGTTGCCAACTCACGGTAATGCCACCGAATCTGCTCCTCTCATCCCACGTCCGCTACCTGCCTCCGTATTATCATCCTGTCCCGTGTCTCCAATTGTCATTGCCTTCCCTTCTTCACTCTCGCTCGAGCAACCCCCTTTGTTCTCACCCTTCCCAGCTCACCAGCATTTCACCGCCTCTTTCCTTGATAATCCTTCTCCGCTTCAAATCTTCATCACCGTTTCCTTCTCATTTACATCGCCGTTGCCTCGTCGCCCTCCCACGCGCCTCCAGCGCGTCGGATCCACCCACATCCGCCTCCGCTTCCATCTGCGCCGCCGCCGTCTGCATCCGTCGCGCCGCAATATCGGCTCCTGTTGTGCGTTCGCTCGCCTGCGGTTCGGGACTGCGCCATTAGCAATTCAATGGCGAAGCGCGAGTAATGGATAGAGAGTGGTTTGCGAGGGTCACTTAATTAGGAGAAGGCAATACGCGAGAATAATTACGTTGAATGAAGCCTGTCTCGTCCTATCGATTCCAGGAGATTTCATTAGGCTTGGAGCTGTTTTTTTTTGTGTGAGAAGAGAGTTTACTTAATCAAAAACTCTGCATATATTTTAGCGCTTCACTCAAGTTTGCAAAATATTTTTTGAGAAACCTTTTTTTCTTGTACATAGCTTTGCTAAAGAATTCGCTTCACAGTATGTATATGTAATTCAACTTGATAAATTTATAATTTAATTACATTTGTTTTCAATGAATCTAAGAGCTAAATAAGCCTTAAAATCAATTAAAGATTTAAAAATATTTCCCTCCTTTGATAGGAATTAAAATTACAACTTTCGAGATAAATGTGAAAATAAAACAAACTAAATATCTCTGATTCAAGGTAAATTAAGCGAATCTCAAATGAACGTATATTTAGTTTTGTAATGACACTATAAAGCATGCAAATCTCCACATTGTATGGTTTAAGAGAACAATGAAACTAATTAATCCTGTTAAAATTGTTTCTATTTAGTACTTCTAAAGATTTTTTATACTCTTAGGATAAAAATTATGTAGAAATACGCTAACAATATACATTTTATTTCTTCGAGGAAACCTAGGGTGAATGCTTCCTATTTAGTTTCTCTCAGTTTTAATGCCTGACACGTCGTTACGGTTAACGGCTAAAAATTATGTATTCATAATCTGATTCCACAAATGATCACTCGATGAATATATGTTTTCTTAGAGGAGTGGCGCGCGACCTGGCTCGGAATGCGTCTGTTAGTTCCGGCCCTCGCCTTGTTTTATACCCTCCCATCGCAACATATTTTAATTTAAAGGACATAGTACTTTACTGAGAGTTCCCCCAAACCTGTGCATTTCCATTGCCACATTTACTACAACAAATCTACATTTTAATAAGATAATAAATTACTTGAAATGAATGTTTCGTTATCATTGCAGAACTCTTTTTCACAAGACCTCCAGGTAGTGTCGATACACAATCAGTATCGATGGTGTTATACCTGTAGCGAATGTGTGTAGTTTGAACAACCACTTATTAATCGTCCGCTTTCATCGTCGAGGTCATTGAACGTGTATCATAGCCAGATTCCCTACCTTCAAAGAAATTTAAACTTCCATTTCCACATTCTCGTGTATTAACATTGTTATATTCGATTTAGGGCGTGGCTTTTTGTAGAATATAAACGTATTTCTGTCAAAATATAAATCTCACTCATCGCACATTTACAGTCTATATTACAATCTTATATCTCCTACACTATTTCAGTTGTTTTTTCCATTTATTGAAATATTGACTTGATATAACCGTGATTCTGATAAAAGTAACCAATTTCGAACTAAAGGTCAAATCAAGAAATACAGAAGACCTGAGAAGAATATCCGGTCTCCGATTTCCGGGCGCGAATCCCGTCGGGGATCGGCGCATTAGCTGGCCGGCGACTGCATTTGCCGCCCTCCCAGGGCGCTCGCTCCCCGCCCTTGCGGTCGGCGGTGGCGGAGGCGACGGCGGATGCGGCAGAGGGGCGCGGTTCACGCCATGGTTCCATCCGGGGTAATTGCACTGAGTCTCTTGACCCTCCCCAACTCCGCTCCTTCTCCTCCTCTTCCTTTTTCGTCGCTGTCTCCGCCTGCAACTAGTCGCTTCCTCTTCCCCGTCTGCTATCTGGACCACCTTCTGCGCTGAGGGCACGCCCCCTTGGAAATCTTTCCCGGAAAGCCATCCATATGCGAACACTTTAAGGGAACCTTTTTGTAAAGTTTTTGTGGTATCTCCTGCAAAATGTACCTGCTTCAATATCACGCTGAAATATTTTGACTTAATGTATATTTCTAGTGTCATACGATAAGATGAAACGGGAAAATTAGTAATATTACATTATTACTTCTTATGTCAGTATTTTTTGTCATAGCCAAATATACTGTTAGACGATCTACTTCAAGAAACACGAGGAAAACATGAAATATGTACTCTTTTTAACATGTGTTAACTAAACGCTGGAAGTTTAAAAAAGTAATAACGGTTCTGGTCTATGACCAAATCTTGATGCGTCGTTTTTACTGTTTCCTTCTTATAACACTCCAAAAATTCCATATTACAGCTCTTTTTGTTTCGAGGTGACTCCCCAAGGAAAGATCATTCGTCAAAGGAAATTTCTACATCTTATTCAGTCCACTTAAACCAGCCTATTCGAATAGCTACATGACGATGGTGCAATGATGATTACAATGATGATGACATACGCGAGGAGTTGTGTTGTGGAATGTGTTGCTCAGGCAAATTAATCGACGACTGACAATTTACTAATTACCATCATTTTTAAGTTTTAAATTTAAAATTTAAAATGTACATCACTGAAAACATATCTTTCATCGGTTTAAATTAAATGATAGTTATGACCCAACATACACTTGTTTCAGGTCTGGTTTAATTCAGGTAAACTCATCTGACCCTTGGCTCGAAATCCATATTAAGCAGGCTTCGTTACCAGCTATGTGGCTGAAAGATATCTGTAATCTAACAGTTTAATCGACATGTATTGCTGTAATCTCCACTAACTGTTCTTTCAGTTTTGTTTACTTTTTAATATATACGTACGAGGTAATTTCTTTTATTTCAGCATCTAAAAAGTTATTTTAAAATTTTAATGTAATATATTGTATATAATTAAACATGAATTTATTCGGAAGTATGTTTACTGTTCACCTGAATGATATTGATGTATGTTTACAGTTCACCTGAAATGATATTCCATTGTGAGTTGTAAGAACAACATCAAATAAATAGAAAAAGTAGTCAGAAACTTTGTGTAGATAAAAAAGACGTGAAGAGAATCTTCTTTTTTTAAAATTGAAAGTGTCTGATGAAAGAAATTCTATCCCACACCAGCGCCGAGCGAGCGGTAGGCAGCTGAGTGCAGAGGCCAGTCCTTCATGTTCGACAACGCTCGATATGAAGTCTGTGGCTTCCGGAATTGTATGAGAATGTTCAGTCAGCACTTTATATTGGGCTGTGCTGCTGCACCTCGATCTAACAAACCTGTAGGTAACAAATGTAACCTGTAACAAATCTGTAAACTAGGAGGTAGCATCCGTTGGAAGAGAGGGATTCAGTGGAAGACCGTTCAGAAGAGATAGCGTTGTGAAATATTAAAAATAATTATATCTTTAATAATTCACTCTTCATAAATTAATTATTCTCATGAATCTCGTCCGTAAACGATTTTCAGACAGCAAAGTAATCATTATGATAAAAGGTTAGGTGTAATGTGCATTTTTAAATCGTCTAATCAAATCTTCGTGTATACATTTTTCGCCTCCCTACTGAAACCCTCAGACATTGTGTAGCTTCCGAACCAGGTTATAGTTGCAAAATAGCACAAATGTTTGGTTCATTATGGGATTTATTATGGCAAGTAGTAGTATGGTTATTACGGTATTTATTACAGCTATTTCCTTATGGTAATTAGTAGTCATTGCAACGAACTTGTAGTAAACAGTCTGGCAAACTTTCCGAGACAAATAATCCTGTCCAAAAGGATAATAGTAGAACGTTATGTGATGTTATTTCTGTAATACCATAATTGAAAACTTAGGAGAATAAATGTAAGTTTCTACGAACATGATTCGTGTATTTAAAAATGAATTTTACTATATAAATGTGGCATAATAGTTGGAGTGTAATTCAAGATCAGTACATGATATACATTACATCAGATGTAACAGTGTAATTGAAGATCAATTACATCTCGTTTATATGCTGTTGTTCTGAAACGTTGTTTTGACCTATTTTAGACAAATTTTTGACAATCTGTCATTTGCACAATAAAGGTTACGTGCTGCTAAATTGATAACTTGAAATTTTACTTCACATGATATGTATTAAAACTACCATATTTACTTTTTTGCTTTTGTTTGAACAAATAATTTTCGGGCTCTGGAATTTCGAAGATGTCTCTCTATTGACAAAGAAAAACTCTCTATTGAAATTTGGCGGGAGCTGACTATTACAGCTGAATGGCTCGAAGATGGAAAGCATTATATTCATCCAATGTTTTAGGCAAATCATACACTGATAAGGCCGATCTTCAAAAAGAACTGGTATATGGTATTAAACAGAGAACAATATCGAAATACCTTAAGGGAAGAGATTGCTTAACATATCTTGTTAAGAAGCAATATATTTCCTTACATTTCCTTCCATTTTAATTTTAATGCCCTAAGTCATTTGAAAAACTTAAATAATTTAATTATAAACGAAAATATTAACAATAGTTTTGCTTAGAATGTGCGGAAATTAATGTTAGAGGAAATGACTTCAAGAGTTATAAATACCGTCGTGCCTGGAATAAATGAAGTAAACAAAGCTGTTTTTGATAAAGGCCAGTTAAAATTAATTTATTTAAAATTAAGTTTTCTTATTAAAATGATTTATTAATTGAAGCAATGATGACACCTGTTTTATTACACCTGTTTAACCTAGTTTACACAGGTTTCTGATGACACCTGTTTAGCCTGTTTTATTATCAAAGCAATTTTTGTTATTTTCCACTAACTCGTGCTCTGAAAAAATATTTGTTACAAGTATCGTTAAACCAAGAACAATTATTATTTTATAATATTAGATATATTTTCTGTAATATTGATGTTTGGAGGGAATTTTCTTTTTACTTATTAAAATTACTTTTTAAAACAATGTATACTTTATTAATTTTGAAACACATGTTGTGACCGTTCATTCTGGTCTTCTCGAGGGATATATCGAGGGTTTTGGGCTTTCTGTGAAATTTTGAAGAAAAACACGACAACATCAAGTGGAAAAACCATTCAACAATATAATTATGCACTTGTTAAACAAAAATACAAAAAATAAAGTTGCCAATACCATTGACTCTTACCACAAAACAACACACAAGCAAAAATAAATCAATGACAAAAAAAAATTGATTAGTGAGCAATTTGCGCAAATGCTTCTAGTACCCTCTATCAATTCTATATTTAAATTTAGTACTCAATATTCAATTTTATAAAGTTTATCTTCACTTTTGGTACCTTTACTCATATTTACTTTTAATTTTACTAGTCAATATTCAATGTTATAAAGTTCATCGTTATTTTCTCTCAGATTATAAAAAAAATATTCTCAGTTTATTTGTAGGTAGTACTCCCCTTTATTTGAAGACCATGCACTCGCGACGGGATCCCTTGATGCCTTCTCAGTTGGCCTCCAAGAAAGAACTCGTCCCTCCCGTTGATGCTTGCAGCGTCCAGGCTGAGCGGCGCGGTGTAATGGTAGCGCAGCGGGTGCGCTAGACTTCCGCCCGCCTGCGATGCTCCTTCGGTATGGCAAGGTTACTCCATTCCTCCCGGGAATGCAGGTGGATTATCGGCAGAGTAGCGCGGCGCGGTGCAACTGCAGCACAGCAAACGCTCGTGACCTCCGCCAGCCTGTGGTGGTCCTTCGGTACAGCACCGTTAATCTCGTCCCTGCCGGGAACACATGTGGCGTACAGGAAGCGCAGCGCTGCCCGCTGTCAAGACCTTGCAGCGGCCTGTGGTTATGTGGCCTCCGCCGGCCTACGGCGCTCCTGCGGAACGTCTCTTGATTGCAAAACCAAGATAGTGGTCACGCGGTCAACTACGGGTTGCGTAGAGATATCGGGCCAAGTAGCTCTACTTTCTCCGAAGAATGCTGGTGTAAACTCGAACAATGTTCTGTATAGAGTCTCTTACATGCGCCACGTAACTGTTCACAAGTTACCTATTGGTGTTTTGCACGAATAGTTTATCTCCGTTGCCTATTCAATCACTAGCACTGAGAAACATTTACTCTCAATCGCGCGACGTAATGGTCCGATAATCTCTCGTCCCATTGTAACAGGCACATGAAAGTTTCGCACTATTCGCGTCCGACTCCGACCGTTGACTCCGTTAGACTATCTTCTTTTTTCTCCTCGTAAGAGCCACAGCTACCCCTCCCCTCACCTCCCCGCCAGCGACAGTTGATAAGGGAACAGGGGGGGGAGCTCGTAGGGCAGCGCAATCGCGCGGCTGATCTCGCCAACTTTTGGTATTTGAGCGGAATCGCTACATAGCCCCCTTCTCAAAGAAAAAAAAATCTGTTCTTCTTTTGAGAACGTTAAGATTTTTTTTTTTATTTTTATTCATGGAATGGCCTTAGGCTATAGAAATTAAATTTTCCTATTATTTGCTCATTATTAGTTAATTCGGCTACATTGGGTTCGATGATCCTGTTTATATTATATGGTCCTTGGAACAGTTGAAAGAATTTTGTATATTGTTTATGTTCTAAGTCAGATGGCTTAGGAACTCTTAACAATACTTTGTCTCCTGTCCTGAAGGTATACGGTTTACCTTTCCATTTCCTTCGCCTCCTTTCTGCAGCTTCTTGTAACTGGCTTAAGATTTCTTCTTGGGTTCTCCGATTCTGACTTATGTCTTCTCTTATTAAAATTTGAAGTGGGTGTGGTGGCTTCTCATTAAAATGGGCTTCATGAGGGGATAATCCGGAGGAGTCATGATAGATTTGGTTAAGAACTCGATTAATGATCGGAAGTATTAGATACCAATCTTGGTGTTGCTGATGAGCGTACAACCTGATGATTCTAGAGAGTTCTTTCATAAGACGTTCAGATGGATTACTCTGCGGGTGTCGAATACTAGTGAGCACATGAACTATCTCTAACTGGTTCATGGCTTCCATCCATTGTTCGCTAGTAAACTGTGGCCCATGATCTGAGAGTATGCGTTCATAATTGCCTGCCAATGAAAAAAACTTATTTAATTTATGTAGGCAATTTCTTGTATTCGCCCTATTTAGCGGATACACCTGGACGAATTTTGTAAACACGTCCACACATACAAAAATATATCGATACCCATACTTGGTCTTAGGTAAAGGGCCATAAATGTCGATGGCTGCCAATTCTTGGGGTTTACTGGGAATAATAGGTTGCGGAGCTCCTGCAGAATGCCTGTTAGGGTATTTTGTTTTCTGACAAGCCACACATTTTCGCAGTTCCGTTATTATTTGTTTTCTTCTACCCTTCCAGAAACATACTTCTCTAATGGTCTTGTCAATCTTGACCGGTCCAAAATGCGCCAAGGTCGTATGCGTTAGCCAGATGATGCCTGTTGTTAAAACAGGTGGTATCCAAATCCTATAAACATCTGGATCTCTTGAAACTCTGGTTAATAAGACATCATCTATCAGTTTCCATCGTGCACGATCGAGGCTATATTGGATAGTGGTAGGCTCATTCTCTTCTAGTTCGCCTTTCAGGAATCTTCTTATTGGTTTCATTTGCTCGTCTTCATCTTGAAATTTGGCTACATTTGACCAACTTAACCCTGGCATACGCATAATACCGAGTTCAATTGGTGTGGCGAAGAAGGTATTCTTGGTTTGTATTGTAGAGGTAAGGACTTGATTTCTACTTAATAAATCTGGCAGAAAATTCTTTATACCTGGACAATGTTCTATTGCGAAAGAAAATTGTTGTAGCCATAGTATCCATCTATATAGACGGTCGTTGTTCGGGTGACATCGTTGGAGAAACGTCAAAGCTTTATGATCAGTTACAATCAAAAAATGACGTCCTACCAAGTATTCTCTCAGACGATGTAAAGCCCAGACAATCACACAAGCTTCTTTCTCAGTCACTGAAAACTTCTTCTCAGGATCTTTAAGGACACGACTTATCAATGCTACCACATTTTCTTCTCCAGGACGCCCCTGATATAGGATCGCTCCCATTCCACTATCGCTACAATCTGTTTGTAGGATAAATTTCTTTTGAAAATCCGGGAAAGTAAGCATGCATGATTGATGAAATTCCGCAAGCAATTTGTAGAACGCTTTGTCATGTAGGTCCGTCCAATTCCATTTGCTATTTTTCTTTAAAAGGGGCAGAAATGGTGTGATGAACAGTGCATAGTTATAGATAAACCTACTATAATAGTTCACGCATCCAATAAAACTTCTTAATTGCTTCTTATTTCTAGGTGGAATTATTTTATCAAGTTCTTTTATTTTATCAAGATTCATTGAAATTCCATTTCTGGTAAGATCATATCCTAAAAATTTTACTTTATGAGTACAAAAGTTTGACTTTTGAAAATTAAGTTGCAGATTATTATCTATTAATAATTGAAACAAATTTTGTAAATTCTTTAGGTGTTGTTCAAACGTTTCTGCATACACCAACACATCATCTATATACAGAATTGTGCAATCATTTAAATTGGTGGTAATTATTCTTTCCAGACATCTAATCAAAGCGGATGCACTGTTTTTTAACCCAAAAGGCATTCTGCAAAATACGTAGGTAATGCCTTTGTGCAGAAATCCCGTGTACTGCCTTGATTCTTCGTTGATCTCCACCTGCCAATATGAAGCTGTAAAATCCGTAGTTGATAGCCACGTAGGTTTCTTCAATTTACACATAATTTCTTCCATACAAATGGGTCGATCCCGATATGGTACAGTTACTGAATTTAATTTTCTTGCATCTAAGCATAGTCGTATTTCACCTGATGCTTTTCTGACAGTAACTATCGGATTAATGTATGGTGTCCTTTGCTTTTTGATTACACCCTCTGCTAACATTTTATCAATTAAAGACTCTACTTCTTGTTTATAAGCTTCAGGTATTCTATATTGATGGCCTACAAAAGGTTCTTGAGTGGTCAATTCGATTTCAAATTGGAAACTTCTAACAGGTTTTGTAGATTTTTCAAACACCTTCTTATACTTAAGCAGCATTGCTACTAATTGTTCTTTTTGATCAGATAGTAAATTTGAATTATCTTGTACTGTAGATTTTATTAAATCTTCCAGATTCTGTAGTTCGACACATTGTGATGTATAAATTTTTTCCCCAGGATCATTGCATTCTAGGTCTCCCAAATCCTTCGGTGGAATAATCAACTTGTATTGTTGAACATCAATTATTACTGAATACTGTGACATGAAATCCATTCCTAGTATCAATGGATAGAGCAGATCCTTTGCTACTATACATACTACTTCACATTTGGTAGTACCTATAACTAAATCAAGCATTACTTGCTTATTTATTGGACATGACTTTTTCTTATTCACCCCAATAATATATGACTTAGTTAATGGCAGCATTGGAATGTCTACACCATTGTCTAATAGATACTGCACTGTGTCTTCTGTGATAATTGAAGCTATACAACCGGTGTCTACCAGAGCTGACAAGATAATTTCATTACATTTGACTTGGATCATCGGACAACGTCGTTTATTTACATTTGTTTGAAGAATCTCTTCCCTTCCTGTTATTTCCTCAAAATCTGCTAATTCCCACGACAAGATAGTCACCTCGTTCCTGTTGTTGTTTGCTAGGTTCGACGCGGGATGACTAATCGCCCCAAACCTCAGAAGTTTGTTCCTTTCGATGTACTCGGCGTAGGTTTCCATTCTCCACACGCCCTTCCATCTGATGGATTCTTCTTATCTCTTGATCGGCTTCTGTGAATTTCCTTCTTGTTTTCCTCTTCGTTCCGGTTTTTCTGATTTTGATTCTTGGAATAATTTTGTTTTGTTTCAACTATTGTAGATGAAACTGTGGTGCCTGTCTTCGGTTTGCTTTGCTTCTCTATTCTTTGATAAGTAGCATCATAAGAACCTAATTGAGTAATAAGTTTTTCAGCCGTTAGAGGTAACAAGTTCTTCAATAGGTTTTGAATTTGGCTGGGAAAGTGTCGGATAAGAAGACACACCATTTCTTCTTCTGGTATTGTTGGAGTGCATAATTTGAGTCCTGCCAATTTTTCTGTAGCATACTCTTGCATATTGCAGCCACCTCTCTTCCATGATCCACATAAAAGTTCTATCTTATAGTCCGTTTGTATTTCATGATTCCAATATCTGGAAAAGAATTTCTGCTTAAATTCCAGATATGTTGGGGGCAAAGGTTCTAGAGTATCTGCCCAAGTTTTTGCATTGGATTTTAACATCTGATAAATAATCCTGACCTTTTTATCTTCTTTCACCATATGTAATGAGAAATAATTTTCCACCGCTTTCAAAAAGGTGCATGGATTCTCAGTGTTCAATCCGCTAAAAGTCAAGTGGGGAGGCAAAGTCAATAACAAAGGAGTTATACTACCTGGCCCTAGACAAGTATGTCCTCCTTTGGTACTCAACTCTTCTACCTCATTCTTGCATTCTTTAATTTGTTTTTCTAACTGGTGGTCATATTCAGTCAAATCTTTAATAGCATTATTTAATTTAGTTGCTTGAGCCTGTGCTACATCTGACAATTCTTTCTGAAATTTATTTACTTCTTTCTCTAAAGATGACTGCTTATCAGAAATAGTTGCAACTATTGCTATCTGTGTATCAACCTTTTCTTCAATGCCATTTACTTTAGTGTCACATTGAAGTTGAATTTGTTGCCTAAGATTCTGCATTCTTTCTTCTAGTTGATCAGTAATGCTAGCTAATTCTGTCTGAATTTCTTCCTTCACTATAACCTTCCATTGCTCTGATAACCCTTTGAATTTATTCTCTAATTCTCCAAATCGCCCTTCTAATTTAGCATTGTTCCCTTTAATTTTTTCTTCTAATTTACTATTATTTTCTACCATCTTTTCCTCTAATTTGTTATTATTTTCTACCATCTTTTCCTCTAATTTGTTATTATTTTCTACCATCTTTTCCTCTAATTTGTTATTATTCTCTATCATCTGACTAGTTATTGATTCTGTTTGAGAATGCATTTTGATGTCGATTTGTTGCATAAATTGTTGCATCAACCTAGCCATCATTCTATTTGCTCTCTCTATTTCTCCCTCTTGATCTTGAGATGTCGTAGGCGTTGATTCTCTTCCAGTTGGAGTGTCAGTAGATCTTGTTTCTTCTTCACCTTCCCTAGTTGTTACTGTTGAGAAACCTCCACTACCCTCTAGTAACACTTCTCTATCCTCACTCCTATCTGATTCCTCACTACTTTCCCCTACAGTTTCTATAATTCTTTGCCGATTAAACATCTCCGTCCTATCTGAATCTGCCATTTTTTTTTTTCTAAACCTTTTGTAAGTGACAAACTAAACAATTTATGAACTCTATAATACACTTCACCCTATTATTGACCAATGATTGTTTCTTTTGAATTTAACAAACAATTCTGTAACAATATTCCGTTGAATACTATGAGTAAGTCTTTCATCCTACACTATTTACATACAGGAATACCATTAACCATCACTATACAATCTTGCCCAATATCAAAGTTGCAAGAAACACTGCTGTAGACAAAGTTAATTTCATCAATTGCGTAAATTTCTTCAAAATTTCGAGCCCACCACGTTAGGCGCCAATTATGTGACCGTTCATTCTGGTCTTCTCGAGGGATATATCGAGGGTTTTGGGCTTTCTGTGAAATTTTGAAGAAAAACACGACAACATCAAGTGGAAAAACCATTCAACAATATAATTATGCACTTGTTAAACAAAAATACAAAAAATAAAGTTGCCAATACCATTGACTCTTACCACAAAACAACACACAAGCAAAAATAAATCAATGACAAAAAAAAATTGATTAGTGAGCAATTTGCGCAAATGCTTCTAGTACCCTCTATCAATTCTATATTTAAATTTAGTACTCAATATTCAATTTTATAAAGTTTATCTTCACTTTTGGTACCTTTACTCATATTTACTTTTAATTTTACTAGTCAATATTCAATGTTATAAAGTTCATCGTTATTTTCTCTCAGATTATAAAAAAAATATTCTCAGTTTATTTGTAGGTAGTACTCCCCTTTATTTGAAGACCATGCACTCGCGACGGGATCCCTTGATGCCTTCTCAGTTGGCCTCCAAGAAAGAACTCGTCCCTCCCGTTGATGCTTGCAGCGTCCAGGCTGAGCGGCGCGGTGTAATGGTAGCGCAGCGGGTGCGCTAGACTTCCGCCCGCCTGCGATGCTCCTTCGGTATGGCAAGGTTACTCCATTCCTCCCGGGAATGCAGGTGGATTATCGGCAGAGTAGCGCGGCGCGGTGCAACTGCAGCACAGCAAACGCTCGTGACCTCCGCCAGCCTGTGGTGGTCCTTCGGTACAGCACCGTTAATCTCGTCCCTGCCGGGAACACATGTGGCGTACAGGAAGCGCAGCGCTGCCCGCTGTCAAGACCTTGCAGCGGCCTGTGGTTATGTGGCCTCCGCCGGCCTACGGCGCTCCTGCGGAACGTCTCTTGATTGCAAAACCAAGATAGTGGTCACGCGGTCAACTACGGGTTGCGTAGAGATATCGGGCCAAGTAGCTCTACTTTCTCCGAAGAATGCTGGTGTAAACTCGAACAATGTTCTGTATAGAGTCTCTTACATGCGCCACGTAACTGTTCACAAGTTACCTATTGGTGTTTTGCACGAATAGTTTATCTCCGTTGCCTATTCAATCACTAGCACTGAGAAACATTTACTCTCAATCGCGCGACGTAATGGTCCGATAATCTCTCGTCCCATTGTAACAGGCACATGAAAGTTTCGCACTATTCGCGTCCGACTCCGACCGTTGACTCCGTTAGACTATCTTCTTTTTTCTCCTCGTAAGAGCCACAGCTACCCCTCCCCTCACCTCCCCGCCAGCGACAGTTGATAAGGGAACAGGGGGGGGAGCTCGTAGGGCAGCGCAATCGCGCGGCTGATCTCGCCAACTTTTGGTATTTGAGCGGAATCGCTACAATGTATTGCGATAATTAATTATATGTAACTCCAAAGAAAAAATATTAAGAAGTTATAAAGTCTTTGGTTCGTAAATCCTTATAAATCAACATAGAAAATGGATGAGACATACTTTTCTGCCTTTGAAGAATATTCTTTTTTCCTCATGATTTATCGTGATAAGTTTCTAAAAAGACGTTGTAACAAAAGTTCAAGAAGTCTGGTAAGAAGCTTGGAGTCTTGAAGTTGTTAAACTTCACAATTTTTTGATTCACGAGAGGAATGCTTATTTACGTATGAATATCTACACGTTCTTGCAGAATGCACATACATTATTCAGTTTCCTTACTTTCTGAAGATTTAGAAAGAATTGGTAAAAATTTGCAAAATATTTGGTCAACTAGTATGCTGTAGTGTTAAAAAATAACGAAGTTGATGTGCCTTTTATAAGAAAAATTGATTCAGTTGAGAAAATTAATTTGAAATTTTACTCCAAAACAAAATTTGAAATTTTACTACAAAACCATTTGATTTTCCAAATAGCTTCTTAATACTTTTCTGTATTTTCCTCTAACAAAGACCACTTTTTATTCTATAAAAGTTAATAATTAGTATCTGATAGAACATTTTCTTCACCACTGACCTTTTCGATAGGTCACGCTAGTTTCACTTTCATGACTGGCTTACAAAGTATGACATAAAACTGTGATAATGTCAAGTTATTTCATAAGCACTAGGAGGTCATTAAAGAGGAAAACGATGGGAAGTATATGTAATGAATATCATCAGGTCCCTTTTGTCATAAAAACGTTCCTGCATTTATATGATATGAGGTCCGATAAATATATGATTTTTCGTAGAATGTAAATTTCGACGAATGAAATAGAACTACATTACATTACTGTGTGATCGAATGAATAGGCTTGGAAGACTGTATTATTTAATTTTTTACTCTTAAGGAATACACAAAAACACAGGAATACTTAAAGCATTTCCGTCATGTTATGAGCTCACGCTGAAAGCTGATAGTAGACTCTTTAAAGACTTCTAAGTTTTAAAGCTATTTTGAAGATACATTTTTCCGAAAGTTTAGTGTTTTTTGTTATTACTCACCGAAACACAGGAGGGGTTGTTCATGATGTTCATTCGTTTTGCAAACATTGCAAATAGCAAATCAGGGTTCCTCACCTGAAAGCAAAAAAAAAAATATATGAGGCCATGGAAAATTGTTCATCCATTGATGAAATCTGATTCATAAGTGATCGGTAATACTCTGGAAAATGCGTCTATATTTTCATTGAAAATTGACTGGTTGGTCCAAAGATAATTTAATATTTAATAAAATAGATTAATATTTGAAAAATGATTTTTTTTGTTAAGGTCGGATCAACTACTAGGTCATTAGCGACCACTATTGGATTTAACGTTATGATAGGAGGATGAAACGCACAACCATGTCCGAGGTGGAACTCGAACACGCGATCCCTCAGTCCGAGATCACTACGGCACTACTGCTTTAGCAATCTCGGCCACGGGGCCGACCGAAAAATGCTTTATATACTACAGAATAAGAGTGTTAATTCAAAAATATGTTCTTCTGAAAGACACCTATGAAAATAATGTTTCCTTATACTTTTCGTCAATCAATATTATTAATGTTCACTGAGTAACTGCGAGAAATAAAAAAGTACAGTTTACATTAACTATGAACATTTCATTTGATTAACATTTTTACAGTTTTTTTATAATAGATCTCTACGAACATATGAAAACATTTAATAAAATTAAAAGCTATAAAAAATTATAAAAATGTGTCAGCATGTAAACTATTACGACCATACATATGTATATAATAATAATAATAATAATAATAATAATAATATGTTGGAAATTATAATAAATGGATTCTACTTTGCAATATTGAAATTGATGTCTTTTATTTGATTCTGAGATGAGAACTCAGAGTTTAGTTTAAATATTATTATTTATTGATGAATTTTCCAGCCGTTGTACTCCGAACGAGCTACATAATCTGTAAGTGTCATTTTCTTTATTTATTAGAGTCGTTATACAAATGTTGTAAATTTTAACTCCGCGTGGCTGGAAGTATAAGACTTCGAGACAAGTGGAATTTATTCTCTGCGTAATTACCCGCTAACCAGTCTGGCGCGCGGCGTTGGCGCTTTGATAATGCAGAATATTCCGTCTCACTCACACAATAAATTATAGCAATTAAGCCCGACTAACGGGCTCCTCGTAAATGGCGACAGTTTTGTTTACAGTTCCGTAGCTCGGTCGATCAAACCACAGAGAAATTTTAACATGCATGCTAGGGGGACCGCACTGTCGGATATCCGTCTGCTCGTAGTTACCCAACAAGAACTCATTACGATTGTTGTAATGAGGTGTCAACCTGTGTCAAAACATGCTTATCTGTTGTAGCTTCATGTGTGTCATCACAGAGTTTTCCTAAAAAAGATGGCGATTTCAAATATTTCGTCCGTTAAAAGAAAAGTTTAAGGTACAGGTGTATCCAACTCATTATGCGTATGGGACATTTTTAGAATAAATAAAATTCATGTCGGCCAATAGGAAATTTACAAAACCAACAGAACTACATATAGAAGTACAATTATCTATAATAATATTTCATTAATAATTTGTAATATAGAATTGATAGTATACAAGCTGATATTTAATTATACCCTTCAGATCTCTTGTGTGTTACTCAGTCACCAGATATGTAACACCAGAAGAGTAACTGTGTTGCTCTTTCACCAGATACGTAACATCTTTGACTAGTATGTCGTAATACATGAATAAATTCGCGTCTTTCAGTATAATTAATACTAATCTAGTCGACGGGAGCCGCGTTACTATCTATGGGGATCCAAACGCGGACTCCAAATTGCAATTTGGTATATCTTTAAATAATAGAATTAACATTTACGTTAAACACATTTACGTTATCTTCATCGACTTCTTTTCAATGCGATGCAATTCCCTTTAGTTTCTGCTTTTCATCTCTACATAAATCTCAAAGCATAGAACGATTTAATCTTATAGAAGAAGTATCCACGAACACGAGCGAATGTGCGGTACTTCTGCACACCGAGCACTTAATTGAAATGCCAAGTATCGCGACGGGCCACTATGAAGTTATCGATTTCCTTGGAACCGCGCATTCCGGGCACGTTTGCATCCGAGTTGATCGTGTGGGCGTGCGCGCGCAGCTGGATGGGGCGGGGCGGGGCGGGGCGGGGCGGGGCGGGGCGTTGCACGGGTAGTTCCCTCACGCGTGACCGCACCTCTTCATCGGCCGGAAGTGCTCCCGCAGAGGAAGCGGCGAGGGCGGAGGTTGCGGTGGAGGAGACGCCGAAGTTCGATGCGAGGGCGTCGCCGTTAACCGCGGTGAAGACGGTGGCAAGGGACTGTGAACGGGATGCCCTTAAGCCAAAAAAGGTGAGGGATTGGAAGAAGCTGTGATCACGAGGCTATGGAGATTGTGAAAGTACTGTGGTTGTTTTCTAGCGTACGACGGATAAGAGAGGAAAAAAAGAAAATTATGGAGAGGTTTGGGGGAAGGAAGGTGAAATGTGTGACAAGGTGAGAGTGAGAAGAGTGAGAATAGAGATGGGGGGGGGGGAGATGAAGTGGACTAGTTGGAGAACGGACGGACGTAATAGCAAGAACATTCGTACGCGAAATACCTTAGGGAAGAAAGCAGTAGCGAGGTTAAAGCGTCGCATCAGCGCTGGATACGAGTATAGTAGAAGAATCGGAAATAGAGGATCGGGCGTGGCCATGGCCAGACTCGAAGGCGCCGCGCCGTTGGAAACGGAAGTGGAAATGGCGACTTGGGTGTGGGCGAATGTGCGCGGGCTGGCGGCAGCGGAAACAGAGGTGGTTATAGCAGTGGCCGCGGGGACGCAGATACCAATGTTGGTAGTAGCGCTGGTCAGGGTGTCGGTGGAGGTGGCAACGATAGCGGTGGCCGGTGGCGACGGGGGCGTTGGTGGCGACGGCGAGGACGGTAGCGACGGTGGGGACGTTAGTGTCGGTGGGACGGTGGAAATGATAGTATCGGTGGGAATGGTAGCGACGGTGGGGACGGTAGCGACTGTGGGGACGTTGGAGCCAGTGGCAACGATGGAGAGGGTGACGGCAGTGGCCTTGGAAGATGTAGCTCGTGCTGCCGGAGCTTCGCCGAGCGCGCTCGCTTCGCAGAAGCAACTCCTTCCCGACGAGGAGGGAGAGAAAGGGCGGGCGAGGCGGCACCGCTGCCAGCTCTTTATGGGAGGCGTGGCTCGTCCATAAACACGCCCTTCGCCCGAAATACCCGCGCTCGCGCCGCCACAATCGGGTATGGCCTCTCCCCGCCCTCCTTCGGGCCACCTCCCTCTAAAGGGATGGATTCTCACAGGGAGAGTAGAGCGAACAGATCGGTACCCGAGCTAAAGGAAGAGAGCACATTTGGAGAAGATGCAGTTGGATGTTTCAATGGGTGATGCTATCGAAGGACTTATGAAAATAGAATTGAATAAACAGTTGCACACGTGCAAACATTTCTTACTTTCAAAATCAATGTTTTAAAAAAGGAAATAGCTTGATATTGGATCTCAACTTCCGTGCAAATCCGTTATCATTCCTTTGCGTACTACACATGGAGAGAAAATTCTGATGACTGGGTAATGGCATGCATTTTCTGTGTTGTAAAAAACAAAATTACAAGCAGGGAATATGATGAAGGATTTCGGTGACAAAATAAAACGCTCACTTAACGAATAAAGCGAAACTAGTAATGAGATTGAAAGTTCGATTAAAGTTGGAACATCTATAATTTTGGAAGTCTAAATGAAGGGAGAGAGAGCCAATACAAATGCAGGGAGGAAGAAGGTGAGGCCGCGGAGTCGAGCCGTCTGTCTGATGTGCGTTGGGGCGGAGAAGCTCTGGAGAAGACCGACAGGCGAGCAAGCGCGGAGGCGGGCGGGCGGGCGGGGCTGTGCGGCGGTCCCGAGGCGTCCGTTTGACATTCAAATGAGCCTTTTATTAAGAAGCTCGGGGAGAAGTTTCCTTTGTTTTTCGCCTGGCGAGGCGTTTGTTTTCCGAGAGAGATTGGTGGATGACGCCCTGCGGCCGAATGGGATTTCAGAACTCGATAACTGGGCGCGCAGCTGCTTCGCTCACGGCGCCCGCCGCTGCCGACACGGGGCCTTTGACCCAGAAGGGAGGAAATCTTACGACGTTCTGCGGGGGTACTTTGCAGTTTCTTGCATCACGAGAGAAATTTGAAGCACACAATTGCAGAGCTTGAGGCAGCAACGTGATAAATCGCACTAACCACAGCAAGCCTCTAGGTATTCGTGGTTGTGGTGTCAGCTTTGGTCGAAGTGTATCTCATCTTCCTATTGCCCTAAACTCTTCATAAATTTGAAGAATACGTCTAGTAACATGTTAATACACACACTGTCAAAATCGACTTATTGTCGAATAGTGGGAAGCTTATTTAGTACCTTTCCCAAGCCATTCGATTATTCTTTTCTTTTCTTCATTCCAAAAAAATGGAAGATAATAAATTGCATGAGTAATATTTTTGTTTGTATTAATCTCACAGTTTATATTTACTGTGATCTGCGTAAGCCTTTTTGGCCATAACTGTAATAAATTTTCTTGATTAGCGGATGACGATGGTTTCATTTGAATGATGGAGTATCACTGATGAATGAGAGACGAAGAAAGTGGGAGAATCCTGTGATAACTTGCTGTGATTATCTTGCTGTGCTTGTTGCTCAATCTTGTTGATCCACCATACATATTATTTGGATCGACCTAAATTTGAAATCCAGAGGGGGGCGATGAAGGTGAGCTATCTGACCATTACACCTCACGTCATGTGTGTTTGAAGTGTTTGTTTCTAGGAACATTTTACAATTGAAAATATTTTTTTAAGGGAACACTTGAGATTATTTGCAAACCTTCTACTCATTTTCGTCGACAGTTTGAAATGAGAGTTAAATTGTTAAATCGCATCAAATTAGTGACTAAAATTTTCGTGGCGAATGAATGTGTCTTCTAGGTAGCTCAATGTCAGCAATCTTTCTTTACAAATACGTAGTTTTGTTGTCTGTGTTGGGATGTGCGTTGATAATGGAAGTTGACTAAGTATCAAACTAAGGAGCAAAATTAATGCTCTCGCAAGTAGATTATTGAAGTCAAACGTTATATTAACAAGGTAATTACACTAATGTATTGTAAGAGAAAGTTCTAGCAGTATTTTACACCATTACATAATTATCTTTATCGATTCACAGCACTAACACTTTAGACCAAACTGGCAAAACGACTGCACTTAAGCATTGCTTAGATATTAGCTGTCGTATGACCAGCGCCGCTATCACCGGTACTTGGAACTACCTAGGGACACGGGCCCGGGCGTTGCACCCGCCGTCGTCGAGGCAATTACCTCGAGCAGCGTTTGCGGACGGCACTTGCAGCGGTCGCGCCACCCCGCGGCATCCTACCTCACCCTGCGCCACCCCGGACCACCCCACACCACAACCCCGCGCCGCCTCGCCCTTTGGCACCGCCCCGCCGCCCAGTTCCGCCCCACATTACGCCTCCCGCGCCGTCACCTTGCCCCGCCCCTCCCGTCCCCGCCCTGCCCCACCCCACTCCACCCTAGGCCTCCTGCGCCCTCTCTTTTGCTCCACCCTAACCTGTCCGTCCTACGCCTCCCGGCCCAGTCACCTTGCCATACCCCGCACCATCCCGCCCCTTGCCACCGTCCAGCAGCCCCTCTCCGTCCCACCCTACGCCTCCCGCGCCATCACCTTGCCCCGTCCCGCCTCACCCTACACCTCCCCGCGCCGTCACCTTGCTTCCCCAGCGCCGTCTAAAACGTCAAACGGCTCCATTTGCGTAATGAGGGAGTCGCTCGCTCGGCCGCCGCACCCGATCTGTCAGAGCCAGGACCGTAGCCCATGGAAGTGCAGACGGCAGCGGCGGTTCGGCGGTTGAGGCATTTACCATATTCGAGTTGAAGAGGACGGGGTAGACGATGCAATTGCTAAAATGTGATAATGATGGTAGTGTTACCGGAAAAAATTGAAAAAGTCGACGGAAACAGACGAAAACGGCAATCACAGGGAGAGAACAGTTGCAAGAAAACGGATGTTCTGTCGATGGCAATGGGCTGTGAACGAGATGAAAAATGGGGCGTTGGGAAGGGAGGAATTTGGAATTCAAAGTAAGCTGTTTTTGACTGAAAAGAAAAAGGTAAACCCAAAAAAGTGAAAGAGGGAGGGAGAGAGAGGGTGGGAGAGAGAAAGGGAGAGGGAGAGAGAAAGAGGGAGGGAGAAAGAAAGAGGGAGGGAGAGAGAAAGAGGGAGGGAGAGAGAAAGAGGGAGGGGAGGAGAGAAAGAGGGAGGGAGAGAGAAAGAGGGGAAATGGGAAAGAGGGAAAAATGGGGCGTTGGGAAGGGAGGAATTTGGAATTCAAAGTAAGCTGTTTACAAAGAACAAGTAAAGTAAGTAACAAGTAAAGTAAGTTACAAAGAAAAGTGAAACCCAAAAAGTGAAAGAGGGAGGGAGAGAGAGGGTGGGAGAGAGAAAGGGGGTGGGAGAGAGAAAGAGGGAGGGAGAGAGAAAGAGGGAGAGAGAGAAAGAGGGAGGAGAGAGAAAGAGGGAGAGAGAGAAAGAGGGAGAGAGAGGGAGGGAGAGAGAGGGAGGGAGAGAGAGGGAGGGAGAGAGAGGGAGGGAGAGAGAGGGAGGGAGAGAGAGGGAGGGAGAGAGAGGGAGGGAGAGAGAGGGAGGGAGAGAGAGGGAGGGAGAGAGAGGGAGGGAGAGAGAGGGAGGGAGAGAGAGGGAGGGAGAGAGAGGGAGGGAGAGAGAGGGA
Source organism: Acheta domesticus (assembly GCA_031308135.1). NCBI lineage: Eukaryota > Metazoa > Arthropoda > Insecta > Orthoptera > Gryllidae > Acheta > Acheta domesticus. Next base: position 135,894,971 of record JAHLJT010009436.1, read on the forward strand.
GGGAGAGAGAGGGAGGGAGAGAGAGGGAGGGAGAGAGAGGGAGGGAGAGACAGGGAGGGAGAGAGACGGAGAGACAGAACGGACATGCATACAGACAGGAGAGACGTATTGTGATAAAGTAAATGGAATGAAGCAAAAAGGTGAGTCGTAAGGTTGCACAAACGAGAAACGGTGGGAGTTGAACGTTTTGCTGTTGGGAGTGTGTGGTGGAGTGGAGGGTGGCGGTACGTTAGGGAGTTGGGGCAACGGCGAATACTTGGGTGAAAGCGGTGGGAGCGGGCATGGGCGGGGAGTAGCGCGATTAACGGGCGGAGCGTCGCCGTGACGCGGTTATGCATGTTTCTCCAGGGCATTACGGGCATTAGCGGGCCGCTCGGGGTCAGGCGCCAGCTGGGTCCGCAGCTCTGTCGTTGCACCCGGTCGTCTAGCGCCGCCACCGCCACCACCATCCCTCCCCCCACCCACCATCCGCTAGCGCCGCCACCGCTGCCGACGAGAGTTATGTAGTACGCGGAGGTTTACAGCGGAAGTTTGAACCCGTGGAGAGTGCTGTGGCGAACGTTGCCCGCCGCTACCCTGCTGTTCGGAGATTCCGCTGGGACGTGGTGACGGTGGTGGCTCCGGCGCCGTTGAGGCGGCGGATGTGCCAGTGGAGGAGGTGGCTATCGAGATGTCGGCGGTGGCGGAGAAGCAGTGGGGATGGGGCGGAAATGGTGCAGATGTCGTCGAATACAAGAAGAGCGTCAGTAAAGAGAGATATGTGAGGGAGAAATGAATTCGGATGGGCAGACGGAATCAGAACAAGGTATGGCGAGTCCAGCGAGGCAGTTGTGGGCGGGCAAGGGTGGGCAAGAGCAAGGCGCGGTGGGTGGACAAGGGTGAGCAAGAATGGGCAAGGGTGGGCAAGGGCGGGCAAGGGCGGGCAAGGGCGGGCAAGTGCGGGCATGGACGGGCAAGAGCGGGAAAGGGCGGGCAATGGCGGGCAAGGGCGGGCAAGGGCGGGCAAGGGCGGGCAAGAGCGGGCAAGGGCGGGCAAGGGCGGGTAGGGCGTGGAAGATGGAATGGCCAAGGGGCGCGAATGGGAGGAGAGAGCGTGAGATTGCGGCGGCTGTGTAACTGCAGATGTCCTGGCAGACGACCTGGGGAGGAGTGTTCACGAAGGGGTAATGGCAATGAAGAAAATGTGGTGATGGAGAGTGTTGGCAGCAATATCAACGGCCTGCGTACGAGCTAAAGCGGTGTTCCCACAGCCGTCAGTTTATTACCTGTCTAGTCTCCGAGGTTTAGCCGAAAACCATATTTGCTTTAGCGTTTCATGTTATGTGTCAGACATCGTACTAACAGAGCTGCGCAGACCTCTGTAGCTTCGAGCTCTGTGTGCGAACTTTTACATATTTAATAAAAGTTTTTAATTTTCAAATATGAAATGAAATTATCCTTATTTATTCTTTATCAATAGTGTCAAAGTTATTATTGATAAATAGATTAATTCTTTCCGCTGGTAATCAGAGCGAAAAGTCACCGCTGGCGATCAGAGCACGAGAGTATTTTCTTTTATTTTTGGAATTTAAAGGCACAGAATGTACAAGCAATTAGACGTGGCCTGCTATTTAAACAGTTAACTCCACTTCAGTATTTTTATTTCATAGAAACGCATGAGAATGACCAATTCGCATAATGCTGACCCATGAATGGAATGGATATTAGTTGATTGATTTCGACGGTAACTGGTGCCAAGGATTGAGCAATCCAACATAGAAGAATTTAAAATGCCCTTTCTTGATAGGTGCAAGGGGAAGCGTAAGTTGGGACCCTCGGAGATGATTATTCGCCAGTGATCCCGTTTCTCAGGCCGACTCCTCCCCTCGTCCTGGCGCGGACGTCTGCTGACGTCGGCGGGCCGCAGCCCCCGCAGCCCTGACCAATATCCGCCGTCTGCGCGCCTCCGGCCCGTCGTCTCTTCCACGCCCCTCACTCCAGACCCTTCTGCGACACTGCGCCTGTCACATTCCCCGTGAGCGAGACGGTCTACTTTGACGGCCACTAGACTGGGAATCAGAGGCGCCTCGTCGTGTATAATTTGGTGCGCTCGATTTGAGCCTCCCTCCAAAAAGTATCAATGATTTTCTCTTCTAGAGATTATTTTATATTTTGGAATATTATATTTCAATTAGGGAGAATTTTTAGTACTGATTCGTGTTTGGAAAAATAGTAAGAAAGGTGAACAACGAACGCGGGAGAGAATGACCACATTCAGCTTTTCATTGACTTTTAATCAATTATTTTTTTCACTGGTCATTCTGAATCAGCAATATTATTGTTCTCAGTACTTCTTATTTGGATTGGGTTTCACATTTAATTTGTTACATATACGTTGCAATCGTATGAAAAAGTGAATAAATATATTTATGTGTATTTCGTTGACTAACATTTCAATAGATAACTTTCGTTTCTTAGTCGAGAGTTCACTGAACTTAGATTGATAAGATGAAAATTTTGATGCAAAAAATTCAACGGTTAATTTCAGAAATGACCATTTTCAACGTTTTAAGTAAATTTATATTTTTTTCTTTGGTTTAGTAGTGACGTATGCAATCATTTTCGAATCCCCCTAACAAAACTTTACATTGAAAATTCACATTTCATTGACTATTAAAGAACAACTTGATTCTGGTTTGACGTTCTCGTACCACATACGCTTACACGGAACGTTCACCCTTCAGCGATCGGCACACTCCTACCGTCTGCTCTTCGCTCGCCCGCTCACTCGCCAGACTCTCGCCACTGCAGCGCCGTCCGACCATAAATCGGAGCTAAAAGGAAATAGCTCCATTTACCAGATGATAGATGGAAAGCTTTTCGAAAAGAACCCCTGTGGAATTTATGGAAGCATCGCCCGTTACGCAGGTCTGAATTAAATCGTATTTTTTTGCGGTACTATCTCGTAATGTTGGGCGCAAGAAATGAAAACATGCAATTTATACTTCATAACCGTAAAAAAATTCGCTGCACGCTAATAAAAAATGACGACGGACGATTCGGAGTTGGCATGCCCTGGAAGATGAACGGTGAGTGTCGGGAAGACTCTGGGTTGAGAACTAATAACGCGGGATGTGACGAGTGACGTATAAAAAGTAAACATACGAGGGAGGCGGAGGAAGAGAAACGAGGAACAAGGAAGAAGACCGAGAGGCGAGAGAAAAGGGCTCGTGACTGGCGTTGGGTGGCGGGCAGCGGGCGGCAGGCAGCGGGGGTGGCGGTAGGCGGCAGTGGGCGGTTGGGGATGGGCAGAGGGTAGAGGTTGGCGATGGCAGCGGAGAGCGGAGGCGGCGGGCTGCGGGTGGCTGGCAGAGGTAGGCAGCGGCGGGCCGTGGGCGGCGGGCAGCCGGTGCGAGGCCCGTGCTTGACGTGCGGTATTTTACTGCCTGATGGTCGTAAACGGCGATGGAGGAGACCGTACGCAAGCGGCCCTTCCCGCCGGTCGGCCCGGCCCTCTGGACGCGGCAGGACTTCGTTCCGGCCTGCGTAAGTTATGGCCCAGGGACGTTGAGGGAAGATTTTGGGTGGTGGTGATGGTATGTTTGAGGTCTACATAAGACTTAGGAGGAAAATTATTAAATCATAAATCACAGTCAAGAATCATGGGAATTGTAAATTAAGCGCGGCAGCTAAATGGTACTCGTATGTATGTATGACCCACGGTAGGAGTACAGATGCTTGATGATACTGGAAGAGGCCGAGAAGGTGGACTTTATTGCTGGTAACGCCCTCAGAAAGGAATACGAAACAGAACATAAGCCAGTGTATACATCGAAGGTGGCTAGATAATGACAAATTGGAAGATGTTCAGGAAAGTGATGAGAAGAAAAATGAAGAAAAAGAGGAAGAAAACACAAATAATGAATCAGAACAAGAGACAAAGTGTCTGTGTGTGAGATAGAGTAAGTGAAAGAGAGCGATGGAGAAAGAAAAAAAGAAATATAACAGTAAAAAGAATAGAAAATGAAAAGGCTAATAGTTGTGGAAATGTGCATAAATAATTCGAAAAATGTCTAAAGGAAACTGAAAAAACCTGACGAAAGATTTTTAAAAAATGTTTTGCGAAAAAAACCGTGTCAAAAGAATTCTGCAAGAGATGCGATTCGGATAGGAAAAGACAAAGGCAAATGATAGCAAATCCACAATGAAACAAAAATGAAATAAAAAATGCGCCTGCGGCGATGAAGCACCTGCGGGTACGTGGAGCGGGGAGCCAACGCAGCGACCAACACAAGTGGCTTCAGAGGTGAATATTAGAAAAGAGTAGTAGGTTATAACGAAAAGGACGTAAAAAAGCTATTTGTAGAAGAAAATGGAATAATTAGAAATAAATTCATAGAGAATATAGAAAAATTTAGGAGAGAAGACAAATGAATAAACAGGTCACAAAGAGAAAGCCTTCAAATCCAAATAAGTGAGCACGATAATCAAGCAAATAAGTGAGCCAAGGAAGTGGGCAAGAGGAAACGAAAAAGAGCAAACGATAGTAAGATTCACAATGCATCAAAAATAAAATTGAATAGAACCAGTGGAAAACGGGACAATGCTCTTGTTCGCGCAGGATGCTTGCGGTGACGATGCAGCAGCGGGCACTTGGAAGAGAGGGCGACACGAGAGAGACGCAGCGGCTGCGGGGGTGGGTGGCACGGGCGCGGGGGCGGCACTCAACGACCCCCCCGGACAGCACGTGAATGGTCGTTGGGCGTGCGTCGAAGAGCCGCTGCCTGAGCTTTCACTCGAATTGTGGCCACTCTTCGCGAATGAATTCTAATTGGTTATATGGAATTGACGAGGGAGGGGGAACGCTTCGATTAAATCGCCCACGTTGCGCGCCCATAAAATTCGAACGAACGTCGCGGAATTGGAAAATGAAATGGAGCTTACGGTTGAGTTTATAGTAAGTGACGTGGAAAGAATTTGCGCGAAATTCGTCCATATGAAATTGGTTTTACGGTTCATAGCAGTTGCATCGATGAACTCTTAACAACACGAGAAAGTTAATTGCGTTAAAGGGACCGAATTTTGGATATTTTCTTTACGTGATTATCTATTTTATGTGATAATACCGTACATCCCTGACCAATGGACCTAGATATTAAGCAATGTATACGCAATTTAACGACAATCAATACCTAAACATGTTTTTCATAGACAAACTCTACTGAACACAATAAATTGGGAATAATGGGTATTATCTCGATTTAATTATCAATACAGCAAGGTATTGTACGCAGAGTTTGTTCATTACACATATTTTCTGCAGATGTATTCTGTTTAGTAATCCATTAGTTCTTTTGAGGTGTCAAGCATATTAAAGTTTCTGAAAATGTTTCTTTTGAATTAGGTGGCATTTAATGCTGAACATAAAGGAAATTCTGTACAGTAGAAAGTACACCAACTTTCTTTTCATTGTAGATTAAAATTGCGTAATATTTCATTTGGAAAAGAACATTAAAGACAGTTAATGTTTTTTATGTAGACAATTGCTTTACCATTTCTACTTGTGCCTCTCAGTGAAGTGACAAGATACTAACTCGATTTCGTAGTTGTATTTATATTATCAACATTTTTCTGAATTAAACATGAAGTGTTTTTTCTTTCTCGTTTCATGGCCTCATACTTTGGGTGATCAGCACTACGCCAATAAAAATGGGTTAATTTCGTTTGACATGTACACTACTTTGGGTGTTGTTACATTGGCTAACATGAGTAAAGTTTTCTAACACAAATACTTCATTGAAAGAGCTCGATACTGAAACATTATCTCGTGATGCTTCCTCAGTTTAAGAATTAATGTGTTTGTGTTAGTGCTAACCTCGCACAAACAGTCGAATTCAAAGCAAGGATATTCTTTCGTTCATTCAATAAGTTCTAACCTTATTCTTGAGATTTTTATTAGCCTTCAGCAGTAAGGGCATGTACTACAATTTTTCGAAAATATGAAAAAAGGTGAAATACAGACAAATTTTGAAAACCAATTATTTTCTCACAAACGGCTTCAAATTTTCTCTTACGCGTGTTTAGTTGAACATAAAGTTATAAGAAATATACGTAAGAGGATATTATTGGAATTGCTTTTCGTGGAAGTGAGTAGATAATTATTTTGAAGATGATGGGGAACACATTAAAGATATGTGATAAAACAACGATAAGAGATTCGTCATTAGCACTGCCACACTTTGCCGTCGCTCACGTCCTATTTTAGTTGATGATTATAATTTGTTTATAATTAAATGCAAGATCCACCAACTGCACCCGTTAATCGAACTCGTGCCTCTTGGTCTTATTCGTGGCACATACGTCTCTTGATATGTTTTTAACATATCCACCTTTTTCCGTTTCTAAACTTTCCCACTCTCCATATACCGAGATCATCCCTACCCCAAGCTTCAGTTCTCTTCATTACTATGGTTCACCACTTTCACTCTTTTAAGTCCTTCTTTCCATCTTCACACTTCTCCATCTGCCTGTAGACGCCACCCACCCAACCGCCCTCCCTAGTTTCACGCTCGTTTTCTCAGCGTCATTTACATTTCGCCCCCTCCCTCTTTCTCTCATTTTCTCCATCTTCCATCTCATCCCCTTTCTAGCCTTACCATTACCTGCGTGTGAGTGGGAAGAATGAATGTTACATGTTTTAGCTTAATGCTACTTCCCCCTGGTTTTCTGAGCGTTTTGTTCTGTATTTTTCATGAGGCTCCGGGTTCCGGGGCGTTGGTAACGAGCTTACCTTGTATTCGGATGGTCCCGCATAAAATTCCCTTGGCCACTCTCCAAGTAGTTTCTCGTTTTTGCGAGGTAAACTCAGAAATTGCCCACTGGGACTTGAATATGTTAGAGAAATAATTTATGTGCACTGCTTGATTAGAATTGTAAAGACAAAAGCTCCCGTTTTTGCAGATTTGTCCATAATGAGGTTTCCACAAAGTACCGTATTAAATATTTACAAACGCAATCTTCGCCGCGTAAAATTTTATAAGCGCTGCGTCTTTTGCAAATTATCAGCAAAGTGTGGCTGGGGGATTACGAATATTAGAGCTTATCTTGAGAATATTCTGAAATCACAACTAAATACTCCAAAAAATTTGCTTGTATATATTTATAGGAAGAAGCACTATTCACAAGATTTTATAAATTGAAAATTTAATATTTTTATTTTCTGGCATGCTACTTATATAGAGAAAGTATGGTAACGATGCTGCATAAAACGGCGATTTTTCGACAGAAAAACTCGTTTCATAGGTCTCACAAATCCCAAAATTGGGCAATTATTGTTTTTATACGTAATAAATTACTTCTCTAACACGTTGTGGTATCAGAATTTACGTTTTGTGGGTACAGGTTAGCGAAAAATTAGTTTATGTCAAAATGTACATCTATCTCAACCTCGATCTGTCTGTTTGACTGTGCCTACCTCTCAGTATATCTGCTAACACTAGCACCTAACATTTTCAGACATTTTTTTCCAAAATTTATGTTTCCCGAGAAGTGTGGATGGATCTGTCTTGCCTAATTTGAATATAATATTTTGATATTTGGACGTACTTGACGTATCAACAACAATCTTAACTTTTTTCTCAGAACATTCCAAATTTTTAGACTACATTTTTTCTCGGATAGAGCAAAATTGCGGAATTTTTATTTTCATTGAAGGTACAAAGTATATACTGAATATAATTGAATTTGCATTCAATTGTGTGTTCACATGATCAGTGTTCCGCGAAATTTTCCTGTGGAAAAGGAATTTTCTTTGTAATTGCTATACTACTGTAGATGATTATTTGAAATTAAATAAATTAAGTGGAATAAAAGGAAGTAAATTTAGCACATTGCATTTATCTTTTCTGTGTCTTGTGTCATGTGTCTTTTCTGTGAAATATAATCTAAATTCAAAATACTCTAATACTTTTAGTCCGATAAAAGCAATAAATGCAAATTCCAATGAAGGCAGTTGCACCTATGAAAATGCACAATTGGCAGATCATTGTAATCCTTTCATTAAACCACACCGATATGAATAATTAAAATTAAACTCATGAATATCGAAATACTTTTGTTATTCAATTTGTTTGGTTTATAGGTATGAATTGACACCGGAGTGTGGACGATTCGACATTTTCTAGCTGCTGTAACTGGTGCTGCAAAAGCTGGACAATGCTGTTATTTTCCTACTAACACCGAAATTGTATTTCCGAGCGGGGTGAGTCAACTAAGTCAGTTCACCCTTTCATTTTCGGAACGAAGAAGGATAGGAAGATCACAGCATATTTTATCTTTCCTTTGTTTTCTACTGTGAAGGTATAAGCTCAAATTTGATTTTTAGGTAAAACCTTAGTACTAAATTTTGTATTGTCAAAAAGAGCTTAAGAAAACGATTTCAAATATGTGCATATTTTCATATATAATAAAAACGTTGTTGTGAAAATAACGATTTCTCACGTTCATTGACTCCCGCCAATGGCCTGCAAATTTTTCCGTTACTCTGAAAGAGAAATTATAGAATTGATTATGTACGTGATGATATCTACCTAATATTATAAGGTTTAATAAGTGTTGAAAATTTTTTTTATTAAATGTCAAAGGCTGTATTGCAAGCATATGTTCTGAAATTGGTATAAGGTTTAACTGCATGGACACGCCAGGCTTGAACACGATAGAGAAAAATAACACTGAACATCGGTTTAAAAGAACACAAATTTGGAAGGATGGACACATTGAAATCCCCGATATAAAATACTCCAGTCGAATTCTACTTTGAAATAATCTTGTTGAGATTTTTAAAAATAAGCAGTACTATTTTCTAGGTTTCGAATATTCGATGATTTATAAACCTAAATATTACTTGTTAACGTGATTTTTAATTTGAAATTTTAAAGATTCACTTGATTCAAGAATATTCAATAAATCCAATGCACGCCATAATGAAATATGTGAAAAAGAGACATTTTTATATTTCTTTTCTATCATAGTACGTTAAATGATATTTAAAACCTGTAGAATCATTGCAGTCTATGAGATGCAAAACCGTTATTATCCGTGTCAGGATTATTCTCTAGCAGATAATTCGGAACCATCTTATGAGAAGCAACATACAAATATTCAAATTCTACATACGTATTTTTATGCAGACAATATTCGTATAAAGTTTTACTCAGTTTTGTGAATCAATTAAGTTATTCGGTTATCATACTTTGAGCGGATGAATAATTTTTATGAAGAAGTCTACGTACAAATTATATTCTATAAAATTAAATACATCTTTTCTGTAAAGGAATATTAGTTTCATGAATCCCCTTTAAAATTCAAAGGCAGATTGAAACCTCTTTTCACTTTATTATTTTCTAGTAACATCTTTGGATAACGTTTGAATAATTAAGGATGTCGATAATTCAAAGTTAGGCCCTAATGTTCAAACGATAATAAGCATTTTCTGCATGAAGATATTTACTTCTGATTTTCTAACTTTTCAGAAGTACCACCCCCAATTCAAAGCATTGAGGTTTGGAAAAACATTCATCAAAATTTAAGGGTACTTTACATGAAACCCCCCCCGGACATTTTCAAAATTTTACGAAAAAGTCTCCAAATTTTTTCTTTAAATTTGTTGAAAGAATAGAGTAAAATACACTTATTAAGGTGGCATAGGTCCGATTTTCACGGTTAACTCTAAATTTTTGAAAATTGCAAACGTTTGAATTTTTTCGGCATATTCCTCCAACTACAAAATTTAAGATACAGATTTTTTTTCAAATAAAATTTATTCACCAAACTGAGTTTTTTTCCTTAAGATTATGTACTATTTTTGGAAACGTTTAGTAGTTTTCGCGCATTATTGCATACAATATGTGCAATTGTAAAAAAATACGAAAACAAGATTTTCTCAAAAAAGGCTCAAAATTTTTTCTTTAAACTTTATATAATGCCATACAAAGTTTATTGAGAACTCAACTAGTATGTTCTGTGAAACGTTGCTAGCTATTGATAAACACTATTGTGTTTGTGAGTTAATGAGCTTAAAATGACTTCAAATGAAGTTTTTCGAAAGCTCAATACTTTTTTGTAAAACAGAGCTTCAAATTTCGTATTTTTAGTAGCGCTTAAACGCCATTTTCTTAAAAACGGCTCCAAATTTTTAAAATAAAATTGCCATTTAGGTCGAAGTTTTACTGTTGTTTAATATTCTAAAATAAATATTTTCGTTCTACCACTAGGAAAGCGAAAAATTAAGAAAATGTAAAAAAAAAAAAAAAAGTATTTTGGGCGTCGATAGATGGCAGCTAGCAAGAGTATGTGGCAAGTATGAATAGCTAGCCGAGAACCAAGGAAATAGAAAACTAATACGGGAAAGTCTGTGCCATTCTGTAGCACTACTAGTTAAGATAAAAGTAACAATTATTTCAGGCCCATAATAACTTGTAAGCGTCAATATAATATTAAAATGCGCCGTTTTGGTGATGTTTAAACTCTGAAATATAATCTTTACAGTGGCGTAAAACAGAAAATGAAACAGAACTAGTAGTGGCTCAGAATGGCACAGACTTTCCCGTATTAGTTTTCTGTTTCCTTTGGTCTCGGCTAGTAATTCGGACTTGGCACATGCTCTTTCCAGCAGCCATTTATCACTGCGTCGCTGCGCAGCTAGCCGTGAAGCATGTTCTACGCAGCGACGCTAACACACGCGTTAAGTGTGAAGAAACGTCAATCACGCGGTTGAATTCCGCGTCTGAAGAGTCTAACACAAGACGCAACTGACTCGGAAAGTCGACCTCCTGGCCTATGCTCACTCAGTCAACGACCAGTGGATGTAGAAGAGGAGTATCACTTTCTTTTCTCCCCACTTTCCTCTCACTACCCATCCTTTCTCATTCGAGAAAAAGGGTACAGCGGCCTAGTGCCGTATCCATGTACTGCACAAGTGTGCGTGCAGGGTGACCCTAGCGCAGAGGCGCAAAGGATGAGCAGTTGGGGGAACAAAAGCGTTTCGTCCTAGTTCAGGACTCATCAGACAGGCTTTCAGCCTGTAACGCTGTATGAACAATATGCTCTGTAGGGTCGTACACCCGATGCGCCAAGTAAAGCTACGGTTATGCAACGATGTTGCACCGAGCAGGCAGCGACGGTTTTGCACCGAGGAAGAGACTACATCGTGCAAGAACACTAATCAACGGCAGCTAGCCGTGAAGCATGTTCTACTCTTGTAAGCCATATGCAAGCAATCGTTTTGAACCTTTATACTAAAACACATAGTAGTTCAAGTTGTACTAAATAAAAAAGCCACCTGTAGACTAGAAAGTGGTGAATGTGATATTCGGGCACTAATTTGTACATGAAGGATTCACGTTTGCTGTCTGTTTGGTTTCTGTTCCAGTAGAAAGTGTCTTTCAAAAATGCATTAGTAAATTAATTAGTTCTAAATTTTCAACATACTTTTAAAACGAACGTTAATATTATACACACCTTCCCCATAAGCAACCAATTTACAGAACTCAGATAATAAACTGAATTTTGAAATGCAATTACAAATGTGCCAAACTTTCTCAACTAGCGCGCCATAACTTTTAATATATCAGCCTATCTAAATATTAGTCAAAATACTTATATAGAATCGTTATTTTGATAGCAGGGCAGTTTTTTGTAGTTTATTGAATAGCGAACCGCCAAGGCACGCCATGTCTCTGCCTAGTTATAGGGGCTTGCACAGGGGCCGCGGCTGTGGTAGCGGCTGCGCGGGGAGGGGCAGTTGGAATTGAATTAGTGGTTTATCGGTTCACCGCCGGGGCACGTCTGGCGCTGCGGTACGTGGGGCGATTGGGGGGAGCGTCGGACCCGGGTTCGATTTCCCTCCCCGGCATCCGAGTAACCGAATACACCCTGGCAACGTTTCCTTTGCGGCTGGAGGGGGAGGGTCTCTGCAATGAATACTCCTGAATTCATCGAATTCGTGCAATTAAATGTTCGTCTTGTATTTGTTTGCAGATTGGTGTATACAGCATCAATGCATTTTCACATTAACGAATACATTTCTTTCTCTATTGAGAGTATTATTATCACAACATTCGAAATACTACCTTGCTTTGATTTTATTTTGAGATGAATAGAAGAATATGTATTCATAAAAGCGATATAATAGAAATAGTGCAGAACGCGATGAATGTTCCGTGCTTTATTCTTTAACATAAAGTTACAAATGGTAGAAAAAGAAAACAAAGATATAACTCGAACATAGTACTTTTAAAGAAACCCGATTCGTCTGAAGTATTTTCCCTCTAAAATCATTTAGGACGAGTTATTTCTTCCTAAATCTACATAAAACTAAAATCTTCAGACGAGTTATTTCTTCCATTTCTAGACAGCAGTAAGAACATCGCTCTCAACAAACTTAGAACGGGAAAATATATCAAGAAACAGCTCATAACAGTTGATAGGATGAAACGACGCGTATCGGCAGCAACAGAGTACCATCAGTCGAGATATACGGCTCGCAGTGAGATCGATACAGAAAGTCGACCCCCCCCGTCGACTTCGTAACATCGCGAACGCCGACGCAGGAAGGCCTGGCGAGGCAGGCCGCTGTTTCTGTGGCGAGCGAGCGAATGAAGCCTTTCAACCTTCCGCCGCTAATTGGTATTAAATAACGCTCCACCTTTCTCCTGCTTTTCCTTCTCTTCCCCACTTGCTGTCATTTCGAGTGTATTGTGAGCCTTCTGGATAGTGTGCTCTAGGTCGGTTGAAATGTATCCAGTATTTTTCTTGAAGGTTTTGCAAAGTTGTTCAAGATATTTTATTTTTGTTCATAGAATGCAGATGTCTATCAGTAATTACTAAATTATTGTGGTATTCTATTGAGTTTGGCATTTACTATTTTGTGATGTATTAAGGGATTTGTAATTTGAAAGAAATTTTCTCGAAAATTTACTCAAAATATCAAAGACAAGTGTTGTGATTTCCCATGCTGCGTTATTTTCATTCCCTGACCCACAAAACGAGTTTTTATACAAATAATAGAAAAATCTTTAACTCTTAAGGTGATTAACATGAACCTAAAAGTGTCCAGAGAAGTCCAATAAAGAAGAGAGAGGTCCAATAAGAACAGAGAAAGAACAGAGAAGTCCAATAAATGGAATTAGAAACGATTATGTTTAATTGGTCGATAGAATTATTGAAACTATAATATGAAATAATAGGGCGTTTTTGTACGAAATGATTCTACTGAGACGACAATTTATTGGTGTTATTTCAAACATTTTTTTTTCGAAGAAAGGAAGTATTGATACACTATAACAATGTGATTTGAAATTGGAGGATTTTCCAAATTTACCAATACACACCAGACCTCGAACTTTTAAAACATTTTACCCCGCACACAAGACTAAAATATAAATGTACCTCATAAAGAAATTTCTTTAAATAAAGTTTTAAATAATAAAATAATGACTAAATAAGAAGATACTTCTTTGGGCTCGCACCCCTTGTATTGTCAGTTTGAGAACCCCTTACATAAACAATACATTGACGCGAGTATATCATTTGCATTTGATTTTAAGTCGTGTGTCTCTTGCACGACCATAGTCTCCTTCCTATTTTGCTTTCAAATTAAATTGGAATTGCAACTCGTACATATTATTACACTGATTTTCAGACAAAAATATGTACGAGATCATTTGTGTTTTCATATTATTTATATGTTGTTTGTAGTATAAAACAAAGTAAAAACTATGTAGAATTGATCACATTCCAGAAATTTGTTTGATAATTGATAGTTATTGATAAATTGAACATTTGGTTGATAAATGTTTTTGGAAATTAGTTGTTTTGTTTAAATAATATTGCATGTGCATCATAGTAGGCATACATACAATAGTGTATGTATTAGTTTAAAGTTGAAATATTAAAGGAACAAAATTTCCCCACCATATTAAAAGAACGTATCTTGTAAAATGGAGTGTTCTGTTGTCGGCCTTATAATTTTTCACTACGCCTCGCGTTTTCCATTTTCTCAATACTTTAAATTATTACAATCAAACGGTTAATAGGAACATTAATCAGCATTGCATAAGTACAGCTCATTTCTTGTTCATTATAAGTTCAAATCGTTCGCATCTTACAATTTTCACATTTATCTGAAAGGATCTCTTACTATTAAATTCATTCTATCCGTTCATATAAATTTTCATCCAAGACTCATATTACGCCAAATTTTCTACTAGTTTTGTTCCCTTAATATTGTATACTCTCCAATAGCATGAAACATTTTCTGCAATTCTCTTTGTAATGTATACTCATATGAGATTGCTTAAAACTCTTGGTTGTGTGTTAATTACATAAGAGTAAAAATTATATATATATATATATATATATATATATATATATATATATATAATTTTTCTCGGGAATTTAACATTTTATTATCTATAATTAATCTAAATTAAATTTAATGTGACACACAATTTGAAGATAGCAGAAGTTTAATATATTTTTTAATACAGACACAGTTCAATTGGTAAACCACTCGCAAGAGTAAAGATATTTGGTATATCTATCTGAAAACCCTTCTTCGAAGCGACTTCACTTTGAGGTAAAGCACGAACCCTTCAAATCTTACGGACCTACTCCATTCCTTGTTCACTCCACAAAGGTCTCGGGTTGGAGACCCACAGTTGCCGCGGGGGCAAGTTGGGACCTTTAATTAAATTTCTGCCCGCTGAGTTGGCGAGCATCCTTCATTAGTCGCCCTGGGCCCATAACAGCGTCGCGGCGTAACTTTTGTGCCGAGTTATATAACCCGCGCTGGATTCACGGCGCACCGCCGTGAAATACCGAATGGAGGCGCTGATGACACGCAACTCGATTTATGTTTCATTATCTTCCGGATGCGGTGTTCGCCGGCCACCTATAGGGAGGCTGATTCAACCGACGTGACATGCATTTAAATGTGTTTAATTTATGTGACGTTCCACCTGAATACCAATGCTTCTTACAGCGCACTACTGATACGCGGTGGGAGCTGCGGAGCTGCCGTTTCGCGGAAGGGAAGGGGACGCACTTTATGGCGATGAAAAACATGTATTTGTTAAAACTTCTTGGCGAAATTCTTGTTTTCGTAGATAAGAACAACGATATTCCTTAAAAGACTTTTTAATTAATTTTTTTCCGATTCCTTTTAACGTACGTCATTAAATAACATGGAAATCACATGTTCAGGTAATAAGGAAAGTTCATGAAATGAAATAATTCATTAAAACAA
Source organism: Acheta domesticus (assembly GCA_031308135.1). Classification (NCBI taxonomy): domain Eukaryota; kingdom Metazoa; phylum Arthropoda; class Insecta; order Orthoptera; family Gryllidae; genus Acheta; species Acheta domesticus. Next base: position 135,910,254 of record JAHLJT010009436.1, read on the forward strand.
ACCCACAAAAGTGTAATACGACAGGATACAAAACAAATTATGTAATAATCAGAATGTATAGAAGTTTCAATTCCTGAGATTTGAATCTAAGAAATCATCTTGATTTCTTGAGTTTGAAATGATTTTATGAAACAGGTTGTATTAAAGAATATCTTTTCAAAACATTGAAAATTCAATGATTAATACACGTCCAAATCATATGCCAATTGTTATGGCGGTATGTTCAATAATGCCGTAAAAAGTTTCGTTAAACACTATGAAGTGCTTTGAAAGTAATTTTAGAATGACTGTTATACAAAATAAGGACAAAATACTCAGCCAGGAAGAATACGAAACAATAGTGAGTCGTACACCGTAAAGTTTACTGGAAAGAAATTTTTACCCAGACAGTTGATTGTATGATGTAATTTATTTAGAATACTATTTGACTACTAGTGATTTTAGTAAACTCGTCAATACTTGATGCGGTATTTGATTTCCCGCATTAGAAATAGACTTTATATATATGTATATATATATATATATATATATATATATATATATATATACATATATATTGAATATATATTAAATATACGTAACTGAATATACCTTTGTTAATGACAATTGTATGTAAGTTCTTACAGATGATAGTCATGGATGTTATTAGATGTGATAGTCTTATTCTTGCAAATATTGTAATAAGACAATTGGGCACTTTTTAGAGGAGGACCAAATGGATATCCCTTCAAAGAAATCGTTCCCTGCAACCTTCATTCTGCTTCTACAAATTTAATAGCTTTGTGCCTAATTTTTTCTTTTTCCCTTTTAGATTTTCTTTTTTGACTTACACATTGCTCCCTTATTACTATTTATTCGCAAGCGGGAGGTTGCTCGGAATCTTTGCACATCCCTTGTGCATGCACGTAGGAACGCCGCCGCCGGTCGATTGCGTGTTAGAAGCGGAGCGAGCGCAGCGGGGAGGGTAGCTATCAGGTCGCGTGTACATCTGAGGGCGGGGGCAAGCATGCGACACTGTTGTGCACGTTTGCCGATAGGCGCGCTGACGCAGCGAGAAGCCGCCAGAGCGAAGCGACATCTCGGCAACGGATCCGGCGGGTTGCATACATGTCAGGCGCTGTGCCTGGCAGCTGGAGACCGAGAAGAGAGAGGGCCTGCCATGCCATCTGCAAGCGACAACGGAGGTGGATAGATGCCAGAATTACATTCGCAGACGTGTACGTTACTGCTGCAGTTTGGGGATTGTTTTTTTGTTGTTTTTTTTGTCACTGGTCGACGGATTTTTTTTATCGAATGCACATTGATTATATCCCTTGTCTCTTTATAATCTCTCGTCGTTTTCCGAATTTGCCCCATTACAACTCTCTTTGTGTTGCACTTCGCTTAAATTTTCTTGAACATTCGTTCAAATTTTACATGAAACATGTATGCATCTGAAACAAACTTTCTTGATATTCTAATAGAGAACAATATTGGTTTTAGAAGCTTTTCAACAAAGCTGTTTGAAGCGATCAGTTCAAAATAGACAATAAACCAGTGATCACTTAAGATGAAATCTAACATGAATTTAGTGACTGAGAAAAAACAGTATTCCTATTTTCAAGCATACTTTTGAGGTTTCTAAAATTAACAACAATAATAGCATAAAAGCAGGATTATTGTATTTACAAAATTGAGAGATATAAGTTAATTGTTTTCTTATGATTTTTTCAATTAGCGAGCATAAAACATAAGGTATGAAACTAGCATTTACGTGCCTTACATTTTACTTGTTGTCAAAGATTATTATTTTCAAGAATTATGTCTTTTTACTTTCTCGCTATGGAGTAGCAGAAAGTTATGTAATGCAGCACCAAAAAAAAAAGACAAATTTTCGACAGAAAACAATTATTACAGGGCCGTGGTAACCAAAAAGTGGATAAATCCAGTTGCTAAATTTAGAAAAAAATTCTCTAGCACGTGGTGTTGCCAGAATTCATTTTTTGAGGATCCTTGATACCCAAAAATCGATTGACGGAAAATGTCTGCCCTTCTGTCTGTCGTCCGTCCGTCTATGAACAACACTAGGGGGCTAAACCGTTCAAACGATTTTCTCCAAAATTGATATTACCCTATCGAATCTGGTTGATGTCGCGGCCACTTTAATTTGAAACCGACATTTTAATTTTGGGGGGTAGGTATTTTACATGAAACCCCTGGGACATATTCCAAATTTTGAAAAAAATTGCTCCATCGTTTTTTATTATTTTTTGTTGCATAGTGAGATGGATGATTAAGAGAATGGGGCAGGTTTCATGTTCGTTGAAAACTCTTGTTTTTCGAAAAGCTGCAGAAGTCCAAATTTTTTCGGAGTCTTCGTACAACTACAATATTAAAGATAGCGATTTTTCCCTTAATGAAATTTGCTCCTTAACGTTAGGTTTTGAAATGAGGTCAGGTACACTTTTTCGAAAATTTGAGTACTTTCGCATATTTTTGCGTGAAAATAGAAGCCAGAAAGTACGTGCTATTTTAGCACCATTATTTTTATTTATAACCACAGGAATATGTTCAGTAATACGATAGTTAAAACAGTTACATGTTAAAAAGGCCATATTATTTCAACGACCTTCTTGAATGACTTTGGTCTTCCACTCCTGCGCGTGATCTGAAAGCTCTGCACCTCTGAGCTGGAAGATCAAAGCCGCCTCATGACGTCATAGCGGAGCGCGATGCACTGGCGTGCTACAAGAGACCACAAGGCAGGCCACGGACATGGCGTGTCGTCATAACACTTGGAGCGAGTATCATGCGATGTTCTTCGTACCGTCGTCTTGGCTACTGTGCACATTCTGACATAGTGCGACTTCGAAAGCATAAGCTATCGGATTCCGCACAGTGGAGTCAGCATTCAGAGAAAATAAAATTTTGCCGGATGAGACTAATAATTAGGTACAAAATTCGACGTCCAAGTAAGAGAATGAAGTATCCTCAAGCGTATGTAATTTTGTTACATTACAATTTGATAGGTGCTAAGAGTGATGTACAGATACAGTATTTAACTTCTATTTCCCAACTTAAAACTCTCAGACTGTCATCTGCAGGCGTCAGTAGCGGGTCCTTACGATTTTATTTGTTAAAAATATATTCCACTGTGAGAAACGTGATTAAATCTGTATATGTATATGAACGGCTCAATGCAGAAAGGCTACATGTTCATATTTCGGTTATTTTAATATTACGATTGGTATGCCGTTATTTTATCTTTAGCTTTCACTGTGCAAAACGGTAACATCTTTGGTTTTGTCATTTTTGCTGAATGCATCACTTAAAAGAACAACGCAATGCAGAAAGGAGATGTTGCAAGGATGTAAGGTTCTTGCATTGGTTGAGGTTGGCAGCCATGTGAAATTTCTAAAGGCTGTGCTGTGCGCTATATGTTATTGTGTGTACATGAGTTTTAATGCTCTTTAGAACAGTTTTGCAAATGTTTTTTATGAGGAAAGGACGTTATTTTTGTTTAAAATATCAATGTAGATGAAGAAAATGAAGGCAAGAAGAAGCTTAATTCGGAATTTAGGAAAAAGAATGTTAAGCAACTGTTAGGCTATGTGCACAAAGTTTTGTGAATTCTAAGGATCAATAATTTCATAGAGAAACCGAGGTGAAGATGTGTCCTTTGAAATTTTGAGACTCCACGTCTCAATACAAATGAGATTTTACATTATTGCAATAATTTATACACAAAGAATATTCGAGACACTTGCAAGGCTTATACATTAAGTCCTAAAGATTCTAGAGATGAAAGGTCATAAACTACAGAACTTTTGAATTTAAAAAAACGATTTTTAACTACAAAAAGTGATTTTTTGATCTCATTTGCCCTTAATATTTTTTAAACTATGTATTGACATGAGAATAAAATCACATTTGTGGTGTAAGCATTGACAGAAATATTATTACCATGAAAAAGTATCACGAGATACCATCCTATGCAAGAAAAGTATATTTTTCAAATTTGGTTTTCTAATAACAACGTTAAAAACTATTTAAATGTATTTTGTGGTATATTACGTTCAGATACTGCAAATGTATCTTCAGAAAAAGTTACAAAATAAAATATTGATAAGTCTTCTTGCAAATCGTTTTTTCTATCTCCTGTAAAGTTGTGAAAATGTTTAATGTACCCTTTCTACATTGGGCGATTCATATGTGTACAATGTTGTTAATTGTGTCTTTATTTGAATATTTTAATGCCAAAATGTTATTGATTAAAATACTTATAGTTGCTAATATTTGTTGTTTTAGTACTGTAACACAACTGTTTTAGTACTGTATTACACTATTTGTAATTCTGAATTAGAGTAAAATATGTGAAAGCGGATGATTTTTCGTCAAAATAAAATAAAGGCTGCTATGTCAGCAATAAACTCCATGTTGTACTCTTCAGAATTGTTTGATGGGAATCAAACTTTGCTATACAAGCGAGTCAAGACAATTATTGGTCGTTTACGTAGAAGACCAGCTAATATGTACATTATTCCTAAAGCATCCCAGATATGAATGCGTGCGAGGACTATTGACAATAATCGAGACCAAAATGCGTCACGATACTGCGAGTACTGTATCAGTTAATTGAAAACAGATACCTGATCAAAAGTGCAGAAAACAATGCCAACAATGGCAGGGGAATCAGAGGAGCGTAAACGTCGACATGAGGAGAATCATCGAGAAGACATTTTTACTTCATATTGCTATGAGAGTATTATCAGTTAACAGGCAGGAAACATCTATTGTCTCTTAATACGATTCTGCTTTACAGATACATGCGCTTCGGCTGTTTACAAAAAATGAAAAGGGATGTGTATTCAGTACAGTTTCGTCACGAGGGAACTGAAACGCATATGCTAGTAGGCCTGAATACTTCGAAGAAACGTTTAATCACATAGTTTTGTTACTGATGTATTAAATTGAATAAAAATTCTTTAGGTGAACCATTAGAAAGTAATGACGCTAATTTAAAGAAATGGAGAATCTAAGATAGTTTCTAAATTATTTGAAAACACTTGATACACTTTTTTTGCCAAAAAATATTGATTTATTAAAGTGAGTAACAATAAGTAGAAAAAAAATCACTTGTTCTCAAGATCTCGGTGTCCAACTGCCTCTTTAAAACTGTTTTGGGTGGTAACAACGCTGACATAGATAATTCAGAGATTCTGCAAATACGTTTCTTGTGTTAAATTCACTTATCTAATTATATCTTATAATATATTCTCTACAAGTCTGGGAGAATATCTTACAATATATTCTCTACAAATTAAAAACATTCTTTAGTATAATGAACTGGTTTTGTTTTTAATATTTCAAATGTCTAATGTTATTGCAATTACTATAATTTATGAAAGTTATGCGTATTGGGAGAATTACGTAGAGTATTCATACAATTCATCAAATAAAGGCCATTTGCCACGTATGTTATTGATCAATAGAGAATGCCTTGATCGGTTAGCTCATACTATGCCTATCAGATCTATCGGTGTATCTATGTCTACCAGTTAGATCGAATTATGGCTATGTTTGTCACTTAGCTCGTATTACATCTATGTCCATCAGTTAGCTTGCATCATTGCTACGTCTCTCAGTTAGCTTGTATTATGTCTATATCAATTAACTCGTATTATGTCTATGTCTATGAGTTACTTCGCATTATGTCTGTCAGATAACTCGTATTACGTTTATCAGTTAGCTCGTATTATTTGTCTCTTCGTGTTCTTCGGGAGCGCTTCGCGTGCAGTGTTCATACAGCTCGTCGTTGAGGCCGCTACGAGACTCGGCGAGCCGCGCGCATATGCTTATGCATGCCCTGCTGCGCCCTGCTGTGCGAGAGCTGCCTGCCACTAGTGGTCCAGGGCCTTGCATCTCTCCATCAGAACCGGAGACAAAGCTTGAGGGTGCAACTATAGGAGGCGCTAGTGTCGTCGGGTACAGCTGCAAGTTACGCTCGCCAACTTTCGCAAATAAAAATTGACTAATTTGTGAGAAATACGAAATGCGTCTTCTAAATGTTCAATTATTCACACACACACACACACACACACACGCATGCACGCACGCACGCACACGCACACGCACACACACACACGCATGCACGCACGCACGCACACGCGCACACACACACACACACACATATATATATATATATATATATATATATATATATATATATATAAAAAAAGAAACCGCTGAAGAAAGCGCTTCTTTTGTAACACTATGCGCCTGCTCGCGTCTCACGAACCTTCGCAGCAGCCACGCACGTTTGAAGTATCGTTGGCAGCAGTTGGTATTTTAGTTCCTGTAAGGTGGTGATGGAGGAGAGCGCGCCACTGTAATGGTCGCAGCCACGGTATATGGGAGTTAAAAGGCCCTGAGCGGTCCGCTGCGGCCACCAGGCGGGCGAAGCGGCGGCCGGCGCGTGCCGCGCGGCTAAGTGCCCGCTGGCGCACTCCAGCGCGCTTCCGGCGCGACGCCCTTGCGAGGGTGGGGTGAAGTAAGGCCTCGCTGAGACTTTTATTTTTTTCTCGTTATAATAACAATGTGACAAGAAGAGTTTGAATGTTGAGAGATTGTCCGAATATAATAAATCGTAAATTAAATATTGTCGAAAAGATAAAAATATTATTCGGATGATTAATAATATCATTAATTTAATATTTGTCTGCACAATACAGTAATGTATGAAAAGCCGAATATTTTTTAACTGTACATTTCAGGTACAAGTTTAAATTCTATTATGTAAATCTAAAATGTATTAAAATTCCATATTTGGTTTTAACGTTTTATCAGTTGTAAATGGAAAAAAATGAAAAGGTATGCATATTTTGAAGTTATTTTAGTGAATGGTGTATACAATAAAAATTAATGTTGCGGTATGTCACTGTTAAATTGTAATGAGATAACATAAACATCGTCAGTGAAAAGAAAAAGTCAGATAAAGACAAGACAGAAAGTAAAATTAGATACAAACGATTTGTAGCGCAGACAATTTATTTATTACTTTACTCTATACGTACGTAAATAAAGTGTAATACAGCCTACCTAGTATGGAGAAGTTATGTAAAGCTGCAGAAAGTCGACAGCGAGACTTTAACGGAAATACATATTTTGGGGACCCCTGATACCAAAAAAGTGTTGTTTCCTTATAAAACTTTCGCCCGCCTCTTTCTGACAGTATGTCTGTCTGTCTCGGAATAACAACAGAACCAGAACTATACGTAAACATTTTTTCCAAAATGAAAATTCCTCAACTGATCTGGCTCGACCCAAGGCGCTTCGATTTTGAACATAATTGTTTTGAATTTTGAGACTATTTCATATGAAACTCCTCGGACATTTTCAAAACTTTGTGTGCAATCGAGGACTGAATCCCTACAACTAGGGCGATGAAACAAGCACCGAGATGTGGGCCAAGTGTTACCACGGGCAAATATGAAATAATACAGGATCGAGATATGTTTATCCAACTTTCAGGGACCACGGTTCTGCTCTTCGTTGGGAATGTCCCCGGAGTAATGGGAGGTACTGCGAGAGACTCTGGCAGGTGGTTTGGGCAACGACAGACAGCTGCTGCAAAGAGGGGGGCGAACAAATCTAAAAAGCTAGCCCAGAATAAAGATAATAGGAAAAGAGCTAGTATGAGAAAGTCTGTGACATTCTGATACATTACTAGTTTAAATATACTTAGAATAATTAATATATTTAAAGTGTTAAGAGAATGCCACACACATTCATATTTGAAAACTGAAATCTTACGTGCATCATTGTTCAACAACCGTAGAAAAATCTCTACATCCTTGCCTCCCTTTGGACACAGATTAGGGATATTTCCTATTTGCAATGTTGGTTACAGACCCTGCATTGACTACTCGTTTACAATGTTCGGCTTTTGCCAAAGCCACGCGGCGCTCCTAGTTTATTATGCGGTAAAAGGGAAGTTTCATGAACGGTGATTTTGTGATGCACTGATGTCGCATTAATTAGTTGCTTTGCAGAGAGTAATGGTCAAAGTTTAGTGGCAGCGTATCCTGGGTTACAACGATAATTCTCCTAAATAACAGTGTGCGCAAGTGATTTTGTATTTAGGGCAACCATTCTACTTAACGTGTTTTTTTTTATTTCAACACATTGAAGAGAGATAAATAGTAATGAGATTCAGTGTATGTTTACACATTATTTTCTCCAATATATTTTTAATTGATAATTTGGGCAATAAAGTCAAACAACACTAATAATTGGGGAGCAATAAATAAGAATTGTAGAACACATTTGAAAATAAATTATATGGATTTTTATAATATTGTAGTAGAACAGTGAATTATTGATTCTGATTATATTTTATATAATTGCAAAGTATTTTTTTTTACAAAAAACAGCATTATATCCGTCGATATTCATCGGGTTTCCTATTGAGATACAACTACGTCGTGTCAACGGGTACCGCATTACATCCTTTTCATAGTCGAATAAAAATTCTATGTAGCTTTCAACCCCAGCACGGACACACTAAAAATCCGGTGACTATCTGAATACTCCGGATTTTTCACACGCGTCCGCAAAAAAATCAACAAATCCGCGCGCACACAATGGCATTTCATTTGGGCGGAGTAATGAATTGCTAACCAAACTCGCGGATAGCGGGGAGCGGTTGAGCGGGCGCCGGAACAACCGCCGCATCGCGGTACGAAATCGCCGCTTCATTGTACCGGTGGGCGGGCGCACGCGAGGGGGCGGGGCTTTGGGTAAAATTTTGCACAAAGGCGCGCGTTCCCCAGACCGCACGCTCTCACTCTCATTCACACATTCCACGCGCGTACTCAACCAACTGCTTTCCATCCCTGCATTCCCGCGCACCTATGTGTTCATCGAGCAACCTGACTGCCCAGTCGACGATCCGACGATACGACGATTTAAACGTGGACAGTTCGGACTCGTTTACTTTCACGAATTTACTGAATAACAAGAGTAAGTCTATTAACTATCTCATTCACACACTGATCCATTTTACAATTATACATGGAACCTTTCGTTTCTTCCATACATACTCAACTTATTTTATTCACATTGTAATTACATGCTTTCTACTGTATTTTGTGCTTCAATTAAGCCGTCAAAGTTTACTCTACGGGTATTTCCAGAATAATTAGAGTATCACGCCGTTTCAATCATGTAGAGTATAAAGTCTAATGTTTTAGCTTTTCATGGGAGTCTTGAGGGTGAATGAATCCAGTGCAGATGGGCCAGTATTTATCAACTTCTAATATTATTAAATGACTGACTGAGAGTGTCAATACGCCTCAACCTTCGGACCAATACCTTTTTCTCCCATTTCCGAATTGTAGATTCATTACGCCACTATTGTCATCTCTCAAATTTCATTTGCCCTGTGAAACTTTGAAAAATGAAGAATGAGGGTCGTTGGAAAGATCTACTTTTTTTCAAACTCTCCCGTAATCTCTTCCCCTCCTCTCCACTCTCTCTTCCCCCATCCTCCCCACTTCGCTCCGGTTCCCCCTTTCTCTGCTCCGTCCGCTTCCGCACTAACTGCCCGCTCTCCCAGCTTACGCCGCGCGCGATTCGCGTTCCGCTGGGCGCCGACACGAGCGCTCAGATCGCTGAATTAAATCGGCCCGATAACGTATGCACGAGGCGTCGTTAGCGGGCTTTACATATCAACACGTCGCTTGCGCGCTCTGACGATAGGTTGTCCAGCGACGTCAAATACGCTGCGAATAAAAAGCGAAATTGCTATTGAACCTGCCTGTGCTTCCATTCGAGAATGAGATTTTTCTGGCTCACCAGGCAGGAAAAATATGTATTCTTTTTATGGTGAATGAATAGTGGTTTTCAACACAAATAATAATGTCAATAAATTTTTTGGTGAACGTGAGAATCCACAAACTTTATCTGTTTGTCATTTAAGTCGTTCTTATAGGAGTTTCAAATAGCTTGTTTTACTTGATATACAATGCAATAATGTTTATCTTAGCCGGCCCGGATAGCCGAGGTCGACAAGGTTGAAGAGCACTTCGTGCGGGAAGGGTCGCGGTTTCGAATGCCGCCCGGGGCATTCATGTGTGTGTGTGTGTGTTTGTGCGCATACCATTATCGTTACCCCCAATGTTACTTACAGTCGTCGCTCTATGACCTTTCTAGTTGAAAAGCGACCGTATGTAAAAAAAAAGCCTCAGTCTTGGATAATGTGCAAAGTAAAGTCCATTATTTATTATATTATGCTTCCTTTACATTAATGCTTTAAGATAAAATTTTATTCAAATGAAAGAGGAGTCAGGGAATACAGAAAATTTGAAATGTTTAAGTCAATTAAAAATATTAGTTTTATTATATATTTCAAGCTAATGAATATTTTCTCAGTTTAAGTTGCTTGCGCGTTTTCTACTCGCATGTGCGTGAAAGTATCTTTCATTAATTCAAATACTTCGAGTAGGATGCGGTGTAATATTGCCATCAACCTCTCTTCTGATTTAATGAAACGGCTAAGAAGTTCTTGACTAAGTATACATTCCAGTACAAACCACGCACCAACTAGACGAGAGATTTAAGACTTTATGACTCAGACACCATTCATATAACATGTTGGCTATTTTCGGCTGGCCATATTGGACGTAACTTTAAACTGAATCCTCCAGAGAACTTCTTTCAAACTCTCGCCCACGCGGTTCGGACGGCAAACCTCTCTAGCAAAGTTATTCGTCATCTCTCAGGCTGCTCATCGGATTTATGCGAAGAGGAATACTTTTATCATCACTTTACTCGAAGCACCTAGAGTGGCAGGCGCTTGCGGCGTCCCATAAAGTGAGGATCCGAGGATTACCCCCCGAGTAACGGGAAATTCGAGGAAGCCGCCCTCGCAGATATAAATCTGCGCCCTTCATAGCGAGGCGGCGGCGGTGGCGTCTCGCCCGCAGTAATTACTGCGGATTCCGTTATCTCGGCACCAGATAGCGCGCGCCAACGCGCAACGTCCTGCGGTCCCAGGTTCGAGGGGGCGCGGACGTTGGGGGTGACGGGCGCAGCGGTTGATGAAGGGAAGGTGCAGAGTAGAGATGGAATGTTTGAAGCTGACGATGCAGAAGGCGGAAAGTGAATAGGCGGTGATGGCAGGAGGAGAAGAGTAAAGATCAAGAAAATAATTGTTATTGTCGACTTTTTTGTTGTAAGAGTCATGTTTGCAAAGGGTTCTAAAGATTGTGATTCCGTTAACAAAAGGCGCTTCAAATTAGAAAAATAAATTCAACAAAAACTCAAAGAATGAGAAAAAACAGATAGAAGATGCTTTCCAAAAACCTGTCGCTTTTCGGGGAGATTAGGGAGAAGTCTTATTCAATGGGAAGGTGATGAAAACGACTGTAGATGCAGATTGAACAGCCCCAGTGAATCAATACTCCAAGCAAGATGCTTTAGACGCAGTGGAGCAAGATTGGGCACCGGTCCAAGAAGACGCAAGATTGCTACATAGGTTAGGATAACTTTGTTGAAGTGACGGCGCGAAACAAGTTCAATATGTAGAATGAAAACAAATTCAATAAAAAGAAAAAAATAGGGGAGACGAATCTAAGATAATTGATTTGAAAACATCGCAAATATGGTTCCTGGAAATTACAATGTGGATAGCAAAATCCTGTTTAATTGAGACGTTGCATCTGTCGCACACGCGCATGAAACGTGTTTGTTTCAGATAATTAATTTTGTCGCGTATTGTGTATAATTAATTTTATTATTATTATTATTATTATTATTATTATTATTATTATTCATTCGTCATTAAATTTATATCTTTGAATTTCTGTATATATTAGCTTGAATCTGAATTTACGTACGATTAGAAAGTACTAGTTAAACTAGTTTTCATTAAGAATTTGAATATAGTAAGTCTGAAATTTCTATTGAAATGTGATTGCTTATTTCTGTGATATCAATTTCAAGTACATTCAAATATTTAGTTAACCTTTTCAGAAAATGATTGGTTTGGGGAAGTTTATTTCTTTGCAAAAACAAAACACTATAACAAAAACAAAGTTATTAAAAATTACGTGGTATCAGAAAATCAGAAATCCTTTTTACTTTCCCGTATACGTACGTATATACGGAGTAATGTATGTAGTATAGCGAAAGTTATGTAATGCTGCAGAAAATCGATTTCGAGATTTCAATGGAAATACATGTTTTGGGGTACCGAAAAAAGGGGTTCTTTTCAAAACGTCCGTCCGTCCGTCCGACCGTCCGTCTCTCAATCCGTCAGTCTGTGAACAACATACCGCCTAAATCATAAGTACGATTTCTACCAAAATGAATATTCCACGGTCGATCTGATTACACTCGAGGCGCCGCAATTTTGAAAAACCTTCTTCAAACTTTGGGGGTACTTTACATGAAGCCCTGCGGACATTTTCAAAATTTTCTCAAAAATGGCTCGAAATTTTTTCTTTAAATTTCATGTAAGAATAAAGTAAAATACACTTATTAAGGTGGCATAGGTCCCATTTTCACGGTTTCCTCGGAGTTTGCGAAAATTGCAAAAGTTTGAGTTTTTTCGGTGGTGTCCTGCAACTACAAAATTGAAGATATGGATTTTTCCTTCAAATAAAATTTGTTCTCCAAAGCAAGTTCTTTCATTAAGATCAAGTATATTTTTTGAACATTGTAGTAGTTTTCGCGCAATATAGCGTGCAATATGTGCAATTTTAAAAAATAACATAAACAAGATTATCTCAAAAACGACCCCCAATTTTTTTTTAAACTTTTGGTAGGGATAGTGCTAAATGTACTCTATGAAATGCCACAAACGCTATATTTCTCTATTCTTTTGTTTTTTCAAAAATTACAAAAGCGTAACATTTTTTACTCTCACGTCAGTAATATTTACATTAGGGGCAATTTGTTTACATTATTATATTTACGAGTACGTGTGTTATAAATAATGTCAAGTAAAGTTCCTCGAAAACTCAACCGTTTTCTGTGAAAACTACCTCAAATTTCCGCATTTTCAGAAACGCTCAAACGCTATTTTCAAAAAGTCTCCTAATTTTTCCTTCAAACGTTTCTAACGGATAGTACTAATTGCACCCTTTAATACGACGCAAAGTTCAATTTGTTTTTTCAAAAATTACACAAATATAATTTTTTTGAATGATTTCTCACACCGTTAATACGCACATTACCAGCAATTAGTAAACACGGTTGTATTTGTGAGTTGAAATGCTTGAAATGACTTTAAAGGAAGTGTTTCAAAAACTCAAAACCTTTCTATGAAAAAGATCTTCAAAATTCGCATTCTTAGTAGCACTTAAACGCCATTTTCTTAAAAATGACTCCAAATTTTACAAAGAAAATTGCCATTTAGGACGAAGTTTTAGTTTTCTTTAATATTCTAAAATTAATTTTTCCTTGCTACCATTAGGAAACCGAAAGATTAAGAAAATGTAAAAAACGTACTTTGGGCGGTGGGCGGTAATATAGCAGCTGGCATGAGTATGTGGCAATTCTGAATAGCTATCCCAGACCCAAGGAAACAGAAGACTAGCACGAGAAAGTCTGTTCCATTCTGTAGCACCACTAGTTTATTTTATTATTTCCTTTAATCTCATTTTAGATGTCATTGAGAACTAGAAGAAATCTCCTTCAAAATTGTTTTCAAATTCTTTTGAAAAGTCGATAAACCTGCAAATTGGAACCTCTAGAAAAAATGGCGAAGATCACTTCCCGGGCCTTCGCAGTGTCTTGCTTCGCCCGGTGCTGGCGGGCGTTGACAGATTGCGGTCGCGCGCTGTGCCTCAGGTGCTGCCACATTCCCTACAATAAATTACTGCCAGCCGCGCTGCTCCCAGCGGCGAGCAGTCCCCGATGAAAAGTGAACGGCGCGGCTGCGAAGATCCCTCCAAAGCAAAGAAAACAAATTCTTGCTTTGTGGCTTCACGCCTCTTGTGTTGAGATTACGTGACCTCGAAGCTACTGTCGATTTCGTTTCGAGAAGAAAGTCATTATTCTTTAGCAGGAGTAATACAAATCATTCAAGAGCTGTAATACTGGCTCAACTCCTATAATACGAAGTTTGAGTTTCGACAATATTTAACAACATTTTATAATAATAATAGTAATAATAATAATAATAATAATTTAAGGTATTTCTATAAAGCTTTTATTATAGCTAGCTTCATATCTAAACTATCATTGCTCTTGCAAATCATCCATATCATTGTTAATGCAAATAAAATGCTTCAAATGTGTGGTAAAATGTAAATATTTATTTTCATAGTATTTTTATACATGTTAATACATATTAATATGGCATATTAATAAAAGTTTTTACTAGCGATAATATCTTTATAATTATTTTTCCATTTCTTTGTCAATGTAGACTAAGTTGAACGTAAAAATTGCCTTAGTGCATTTGATATTTTTCAAATATGAGGGTACAGAACATTATCAATGTAACATTTTTTCAGGACATTTTTGAAAAAAATACGGTGCCGAGAATGTATTAAAGAACGTTGAAATAATACATTGGGGTAAGAATTTTATTAAATAGAAAGACATAAGTTTCTCAACGCCTTTCGAGAAAACGTTTAAATGGGAAAATCGACGAGGGATATCGATTTTACCCAAAGGAATGTGACCTTCATGCATTTACGTAGCTGGGTATTTCATTAGATGAAAAGAGAAATATATCGTATGTTGAATATTCAATAATACAGGAAAAAACCTAACTCGCTGATGTAGTGGGAATAGAATGAAGGAGGTCCACTTTAAGAGAAAGATAATGAAGGGAAGGGGATGATACGCGAGATAGAAGGCATGAACAAAGAAGAAACTGTACTGATAGAGACAAGCAGGAATGAATGGGATAAAAACTCAAGTATGTACCAAATCAGTTGTCAAGGTTCGTAGCTGGAAGTGAAAACACCTTCCTCAAGGGCAAGGGGCGCCACCGGCTTGTGAGAAGAGCACTGCCAGCATCACGGGGGACTGGCCTGGCAGCCGCCTGGCGCTGCCCTTGCCCTGCCCTGCCGGGTCGAAGGCATTCGAGGCGACGCGCGCAGCGGCGCAGGCTGAGAGCCAGCGATACGCGGCCGCGGATTAGGATAGAGCGCCGTCAACTTGCGCCGCACCAGGGACTTAGCGCTCCAAGCGGTGCTCCTGGAAATCCCTGCGCTGCGCTCTCGGAAGGGGCCGGAGATTGAGGAGAGGCGCGCCTCCCCCGCCTTTCTGTCTGACCCACTCCCACGCAACTCTCATGTGGAATACACCAATTCCGTTAATCTTAGAACGCTTGTGATGGGGAGGTTTGAGAAAGACAAAATGTTTTAACTATCAGGAGATTGGTGATGTCGGCTTAAGGGAGGTTTTGCAACTGGAATGCCGACTGAAAAATAGAATAAGTAAATAAGAAAAAAGAAACGGATTTTTTGAATATATTCGGGATACAAGAAAGCAGAGCGGTCACTCATTTCCTGGAACAAATTTAACTGACTTTTTCCAGTTTTCCAAATGGACTTTTTTATGGATAAGATTTGTACATTATTTTACAATATTAAAAAAATTAAAGCAAAATGATACTAATTTGCCAGCTCTCTTATTTCACCACGATAAAGTATAATTTAAAAAACATTCTCAACAAATAACAAAAGTCACTATTTTTTGCTTTACTAATTTTTTTAAGGAACAATATATAACTATAGTACAGTCTTCAAAGTTTTTCTGACTTCTAACGATTCTACAAATTCCCTGATTTTTCTCTGACTTTTTCTGAGCAATGAAATTCCCTGATTTTTTCAGGTCTTCCATGTTTTGCAGAAAGTGGCCACCCTCAAAAGTGAAGAAGATGACTGCAAAGAGCAGCGAAAGCCAAGACACCAAGAGAGCAACAGCCGCTAGAGGCAGCAGCGAATGTGGATGAGCCGAGCAGTGAGGATATTTGGGGCAACAAGAGAGGTGGGGAGAGTGACGGAGTTCCCCTAGCAAGCCTCTGGAGGAGGGGGAGGGGCAGGGCGGGCGGTGATCGAGCACTCGCTGTGTACTTAGTTCGCCGAGAGCGAGGGAGGGGCCCTGAATAGAAACATAAGCCACTCGAAGAGGGCGCTAAGTTAACAGCGCGCCCCGCCTGGCGCCGGGTCAACATGGTCGTTGTACCTCCCCGCCTCCCCCCACCCGGTCCTCCCCGGCCCTTCTCAGCCCGCCCCGCGCCGCACCGACAGGAAATAATGAAGACTGCGTCGGGGCGGCATCAGATTCGCTGGCGGGGAAGGGAAGCCCGGGCGGCGCAATACGCCTGCCGCCTCGGCCTCTTCGAGAGGACAAATAGAGAGCCGGGGAAGGACGGAGGAGAAGGGCGGAGAAGGCAACAATATTACCGCTGTTGAAGGACGCAGCTCACCGCAGCGAATCCCACTGTTTGCAGCTCGACCTTTGCCTCTCTCTCTTCCTCACTCGTGGTTTAATCCTCTTTCTGACGTCTGGGCTCGATTTCATACACTCGTCAGAAGATTTTTTATAAAGGATTTTCAACAATGTAAATGTTTACTTTCTTTACCACAAAATACTTCTCTAACAAGTTCTTCTTTAGCTTTTCAACTCAGTAATTATATTTAATTAATATTATTTAGTATATCTATAATCCCTTTTCATATATAATACTTTTTTCCTGTGTCTCACTTGTAATTATATTCATTTGAAGATTTTTACATTTACTTATTAATCCCATGCTTTTATTTAAGTATTTTGTTTTATTTTAAATTTGTTCCTGTATATGCCCTTTGTAAGTTCTTCAATTAATTTTCTTGGTGACAAAATTTTGTCCTCGCATTTTAGTTATTGTACTATTTAACTCCTCAAAGTTGCAATGTTTGAAACAATCTCTATTACTTGTATGGGCAAATACTTTTATTCATACTACTAATATTCTATTTCTTTTTTTAAGTATGTGCGATACTGTGGATAGGTGTTTTCCTTCAATTTTTTCACATCTAATTAATTTAAGTTATATTTGTTAATTTTATATTTGTCACATCCAATATAGTTTTTTAATGGCAAGGAATTAGCAGCCTACTTCCTTCTCGCTAACTTCAGGGTAAGCTTCCTTCTTTGACAACTATTTTCTCATGTTTGTCTAGTCTTAAAGTTTGCAGCACATTAGTGTGTTGTTTACGCTTTTCCTCATTTTGTATGAAGGTCGTATACTATTGTTTAGGACTTTGTCTTTTTGGGTGACATGTTCATCACAGAACACATCTAGCCAATCAGCATCGCTGACGAACAGTTTTGTGACGTGTTATGCGTAATTGATAATATGTTTTAAAGTTATCGTAATCGTGAGATTTTCAATATTGTGGATTTTTGGATGTTCTGGTTATCTGAAATGCTAATATTATTCTTTTTTAATTATTTCACAACTGCAATAATAAAAAAACAACCTCTATTACTTCTACGGCCTTCTATGGCCATGCATCGACCATCAAAGGCCATTTAATGAAGAGTGTTGAAGAAGAAGAACAAGGAAAAGTTGTTTGAAAGAGTCTCGTAATCTTACAAATATTCAATTCACAATTTTCTTTGGCTGTGAATCATATGAAATCATTATTTTTAATCTGTAACAAGTTTAACATAATCCATTCAAACGATGCTCACAGCATTCTATTTATTTAGGGGGATAATTGCGCAATTATACATTTTTAGCCTGAAAATTTGCAACCTGCACTTTCAGAATTCTCACACAATTTACTCGGGCGAGCTTCCGCTACCTCCAAATGTTGTACGTCTGTAAAAGCTTCTATTTAATAATATTTTTGCTGAAAATTGACTTGCAGAAGCTGCACACACTGCGCGTTCCACCCGCCTGCTGCGTGCGTGCCGCACAGCGTCCCCTATTGCGCGATCGCCGGCTCTGCAAAGCAACGGGGGTGCCTCCGGCATGTCGCAAGGCGCGCCGCGCCACGTCGGTCGAGAGGTCGCTCGATGATCGAGCGCTCGCGGCGCGGCGCGGATCGATCGCGCCGCCTAACGACGTCCCAAGGCGCCCTCTACGCTCTCCCGCGCTCTCCTTGAGGCTGGCACGCCGCCCTCCCACAATGCATGGCGCGCGCACACTTGAGCGCGAGCCACTCGGGCTGGCGCTCGTTCGAGTCTCGTCTAGGGGCCCCTGATGCTACGTTACTGCAGCATCCCTTGTTCTAGCGTTCGCTACAGATATCGATGACTGAATAAAAAGAGGGTTGTCCAACTGCGAGCCGGATGCGGCTTGCGGCCCGCGAAGTGTTATTATTAGTCAAATGTGGAAGTCCCTTGCATCCATGTAGAGCGAGAAAATTGTGTGCCTATCGCACGCGTTCTATCGAGGTCAACACCCCCTTAGTACCTGCATACATAGTCAGGTCAATACCCCCCTGTATACATAGGTTATGTTTAGATCCAAGGATTTTTTCTAGTAAATTCTTCATCATTTTACAGTGCGTTATGCATCGTACGGCCTGATATCACGCATGGATCCATTCACTTCATCCCCCCCCCGGTTCACAGCCGGGTAAAGTACCGAGATAAGGGAAAGTCAGGTATGAACCGCCCAAGTAATGAGTATGGCTCAAGAGGTTATAGTTGTAGCTCTTGAGGACTTGGAAGTTGGACACCCCTGGAATAAATGTTTGTGTTTCTCTACGCCATAACTTTGCTTTTTTAATGCA
Source organism: Acheta domesticus (assembly GCA_031308135.1). Taxonomy (NCBI): domain Eukaryota; kingdom Metazoa; phylum Arthropoda; class Insecta; order Orthoptera; family Gryllidae; genus Acheta; species Acheta domesticus. Next base: position 135,928,982 of record JAHLJT010009436.1, read on the forward strand.
GAGTATGTTTCTATTATTTCTTTGCTTGTTTATCAGACGTGTACTGATGTGATTTTACATACAGAATATCTGCATATTTTCCCGTCTTTGTCCCTTTTTTATTCATGTTACTCGTTACTATCATTTTTCAGATCAAACTCTCAGTTCATTTTTCCTCATTCTTTCTCCCTGACCCTTCCATCGCTCTCCTTCCTTTTTCTTCTTCCATTCAGATATTTTATCTTGAATGAATTTCCACTTTTGTTCTCTCTTTGCGACCGCCTTTTCACCCGCCCTCCTCGCACAGCAGTGTCAGCGTCTTCAACTCTTGCCACCCCCTACCCTTTGTCCCGGCGACGTCCTCTGCGCAAGATGATCGGTCGCCGACGTCACCGCCGTAATGCCCGCCTCGCGTTTCGCGCGCGCCTGCCGACACTTGTTTGTATGCACAACGCCCCTGAGAGAGTGGGGGGGGGCGGACGCTTGAAAGGCAGCGAGAGGGGAGGCCGCTTGACCTTTGCCGGCGTCCGCGCGCCCGCCGCTGTTCCCGGCTCCCCCTCCCTCGCTCCTCTATGAAAGCGGTGGGTCCGCCGCAAAGGCCCCGCAGACCGCCCGGCCACACCCTCCCCCCTCCCATTCTCACTCTTCCCCGCCTCCCTCCCCCCTTTCCCCGGGCCTTTCCCCATCTTCGCAAGTAGTTCCCTTTCAACTCTTCTCTGCCCGTTCCTCCCCAATCTATCCTCCACGTTTCTTGCCACCTTCCCCCATCCTTCGTCCCCCTCTCCACACCTTTACCCCTCCGCACTTCCCCACCGTTCTTCTTCTCCGTTCTTTCGTCTCCTGCGCCACCGCTTTCCACTGCGTCTTTGCGGCGGTTGCACTGTGGTCGTTTTCCTTTCCACACCTTTTCCTCTCCACACCCCTCTCACCACCTTTTCCCCTGCACAATTCTCCCCCGTTCTTCTTCTCCGTTCTTTCGTCTCCTACGCCACTGCTTCCTGCCCCGCCTTTGCGGTGGTTGCGCTGTGGTCGTTTTCCTTTCGCCCCTCCTTCCCCCCCCGGCCCTTTAGTTTGCGCAGTCCGACGTTCGAATTCCCGTGCAGCCGCAGGGCCCTTGTTGCGGAACATCGTCCCCACCGGAGGGCACCGCCCCCGGCGCTGTTCCCTCGCGCGGAAGCGAAGTGGTCGATCAAAGAAATGCTATATTGGAGGGGAGCGTTTCCGGCCTTTTTGTGGACGCGATATTTCAAAGCGTTTCTTAGCTCCTACGAGCTCGTATTTATGTACGCTTGTGCGTTTACATGGGTAATCGGGGCCGCGGGCTTTTTGGCCGCAACAAAATGTAAACGTCCTTATACGCGCGCCGCGGGAGATGAGTTCTCCTTCCCCTCGCTGTTGCCTGGAGATGTAAGTTGATCCGTTAGCTGGAGGGCCTCGTCCGCAGCGCGATGCTTTGCAAGCGAGCTTCTTTATGTGCCACTTTACTCGCAATGCCACGTCACATTACAACTCGCAGTGTAAGCAGCAATAGAAAAGAGTACGTACGTTTCAGAATGTCACATCAAATGTCTTTTTTTATGCAGCCTTTTTTCTCTTCGTCCAATATTAATACTCCCTCGGGTACATCCCTTTTTGGCTTTGTATTTTTTCTTCATAAAATTGTTATATATTGGATCAAACCGCATTCATTCATAATATAAGTGCTCGTTTTACATATTGCTGTCGGAAGCAGTTCAACTTATTGGAGTACTGGTTTTACAGATATAAAGGTCTTGCGGCAAAATGGATTGCATAAATCTATATCATTGGCCCAGATAAGAGAAATGCAGAACAGCTCTCTACGTTGTATAAAAAATTGCCTTGCCGGAGGGAGAGACGGCACATTGGGTGAATTCTAACAGGTCTCCTGGCCAACGCTGTTCAGGAAATATACGGGAATCGTAATATTTCTAGGCTTCGTATGAAGTTCAACACCGCAGTAATTGAGTATTAGCATGCCACAGTATTGAATTGTAGAGTATGACCTTTAAATACAATGTCTCTTATTCATTTACACCACAGAAGCAAATGGGCATTCACAGCATTTTTGTGGTTGCTGTTAAGATAATAGTATTCAAAAATAGTTCATCTAACAGTGAAAATATAGTTTACTCATTATCCTTTCTTAATAAGAAATATAGACACCGTGAAATTACAATATTAGCTATTTTAAATACAATGTATTTACATACATTATACTTATATTTAACATCATGTGTAATGGAACAAAATGTATTATACATTATAATACATATTTTAAATGACTTTAAAATGCCATTCAATTGCTTCGAAAGGTTTTTATATGATAATTAGTGCTGCACTTTCCAAATATTAATTTCTTGGGATACCTCTGAAATAATAAAGCATGTTACATGTTCCACAACATGTCATCTTCTCTTGAAAATGTATCCGTTCATGCTAATACAAGCAAATAAAAAGGGCTTATTGTAGCATATGAAAATGTGTTTTGTAGTCGAGATAGATGAGTGGCGTTCTCTATTAAAGAAGCGGTCCAGCTGGCTCAGTTGCACCCGCACAACGCGTAACACCGCATACGCAGACCTCTCTGGCGGTGTCGCCTATGCAGACAGCGCTTTGGCAAGCCGCCCGCGCACTCGGATCTCTCCCATCCTACTTGTCCTCACCCCGGTACGTCATCCTTTCCACCTAGTCCTGGCCCTCTCCACCTTCGCCCTCCACCGCTACCACCCAATTTCGACTCGTCGCACTCTACACCGTTCCGTCCCGCACCGACCCGCACCACACCTCTCGCCCGGCCCTGCCCCGCTTCACCCCGCTTGGCACCTCTTCACACCTCTTCCCACCGCTTCGCACCGCTCCGTCTCTTTCGCCCCGTTCTGCACCCGTTTTAGTCCCACCCTTCTCCCTGCTGCCCCGCTTCATCCTTTTCTGTTCCGTCCTGCACTGCCGCGCCCGCTCTGTCTCGCTACGGTCCCTCTCGCCCCGCTTCATCCTGCCCCGCTCCATTCCTCACCGTTCCGTCCCGCCTTGCTCCGTCCCGTTGCGCTTCATCTCGTCCAGGTTCGTCACGCCCTGCTCCGTCCCATCTCGTTCCCGTTTCGCCCTGCTCCGTCCCGTATAGCTTCGCCCCGCCCCGCCCCGCCCCGCTTCACTCCACTCTCACCGGGGTCCCCGCCGTCGGCCGGAAGCACGACGCCGTGAATTTGGCGCAGCTGCCATTGGCCGAGGCCCCCTGTCTCCGGCCAATCGTAAATCGCGACGTAATTCGTTAGACTAGACCCGATATCGGGGTTCTCTAGCGTCGTTCCCTTTTTGTGTCCTCGTCCTCTATATACTTCACCCGTGTGACAATTCCGCCCCTCCTCTCCCACCCGCTCACCCGCCCGCTCTGCTCACTCGCCTGTGCCGAAGGCCCTCGCGGGGAGTTCAGCATGGGAGATTTATGGTGGGAAACAAGATTTAACGGTGGAGTACGGGGCGCCTTTTTACAGGGCTCGCTGGACTCTGAAGCTTGCGGTAGGCGCAGTCAGCGAGGAAAATATTATCTGTGAGATTTCGAATTTTCTTTTCTTGAGATAAATGCCTTTGATTGATGATTTTCCGAAACGGTTTTTGGGGGAAAACGTGTTTTTTTGCTTCAGTGACCTTCCAAAAAAGAAACAGTGACAAAAAACTGGGAAGAAACAATTGTGATAAACACTCTAAATATATTAACATCATCATTATTTTCATTGTTTTGTGTTTTATTTAAAATAGTTTACTTTTTGAAAAATAACTGAGATTCCACATAGGTACTCTACAAATAAGCATGTGTCTTTTTAACGCCAAAAATGTGAACGTTAATAGGATTTTAGAGGTGATCTATTCGCTCAGTTTGTAATCAACTGTTGCACATTCTTGGAAAAGATTCTCTTTTTTAGAAGTTTTTTTTAAAAAGGTCTACTTTATGAAATGAAAACGACGAAACCTGTTTCCATCAACTGTGGAACTCGTCTACGTTTGATGATTTCTAAACGGTCTCGTTCAAATGCGAGTAAATCTTTTAAAGACACCCACAGATCCTTCAAACGAGATTTTGCACTCTGTACGTAATTTCAAGATCCTAAAGGCGAACTCTTTCAACGTGTGTCACCAGCGCAAAATTCAAGGTTTGCTCATTAGGAGCGTCACTCGAGGCGAAGAGTTCGATGAGTCGCAGGAATTCGCTCATTTAAAGTGCCGAGGCGTTGCCTTCCTCCAACAAGCTGTGCCTCGCCGGCGAATCCACGATATTCAATTAACGAACGGAATTTCCGGTGCGGAATCCCGGCGCAGGAGGCGTGCCTCGTGAAGATGCCGGAGGATTCCGGGAGGCGAAGTGAAGGACAGAGTGGCATGCGGGCAGGAGACGTCCCTAGCAAAGGGGATGGATCCGACTCTTATTACGGTGACAGGTTCATGAATAAGATTTTCCTTAAAAAACAAAAAAGAATATTTCCTGTCTGTCGAAGGAGAAGGAAGTGTTAAAACATCATGGGTGCTTGTTACAGCGGTGGTTTAGTATTCTTTCAAGCTCTCAGAAATGCTACGGCGATAAGAGATGGAGTTTTAGCAACCTGGAAATTAAATATTTTTCATCTGCAGATGCTTATACAGTTTTAAAAGGCGTTTTTCAGAATATAATAAGTTTGGTTGATTTTCGTGCATTTGGTTTTACTTGACGTTGTACGGGTGGGATCGTAAGTAAATATAATGTTAAGGAAATGAATAACAATTATGAAAAATAATGAATCAAGTTGAAAGAGTTTACTCATTGCTTACCTTTTCTTAATTTCCTGACTTATTTATTTCCTGTCACTAATAATCATTCCAAAACACACAAGGAAACGAGAAAACTAATAATAATAATAATAATAATAATAATAATAATAATAATAATAATAATAATAAGCTTTAATGATAGTTGTCACAAATATTAAGTTGCATATTTATTCTAGACGGTGTAGATTAAGTAAACTTAAAATGAGGCCTTATTTGAGAAGCAAGTTTTCATCTGAGATACGAGACCCACATTCCAATTTTAGAAATCGATCTCTTAGAACCTTGAACGTGCTTGACCTCCTCAAACACTGTGTAATTTACTGGTCAGTGAAGAAGCGGTGAACAAGGTCAGAGTACTGCAGCAAGAGAAGGTCAAAAGAGGAATCAAATATAAAGCTAGCCCAAAACTCCCGACTAACACAAGCGAATGAGGCCACCGGGCGGCGTTCTCTGCCCAGCACGTGGCCTCTCGGCACGAGCGCCGGATCCCATCAGCGCCAAACAGCAGCCGCACTTCCGCCGCTCCTTCCCAGGTCTCTTTCCGGCTGCAGGAAACAGATGCCACGTGTTACCCAAGAACCTTCTATGGCTGCGCTACCTGTCTGTGCACTGTGAGAGGCCAAATTAATGTTCTCAAACTTTTAGTAATTCTACAGTTCAATTGAGGCAGTGCTTTAACGATTGAATATTTTGTAACTTTATGAACGTTAGCAACCCTACACATTTTAACTATTCCATTGTCATATTTACGTAGTACGTTTAAGTTATGCGCCTATGCAGATTGAAGTAGGTTGCAAATTTTCGTACTTTTCTGATTTTTTTAGGTAAGCAGGTTTATTTCCTAACGACATACTACAAACAGGATCTGTAGCATTTATTCAAAGATTTAATGTTTTTAGATCTTAGAATTGCAAGAAACAATCTAACCAAATATATGGTTTCATTTGTGGGAAAAGTTTTGGATCATACACCACTAAAAAAAAGATTTATTCAATATTATGTGCATGAAGAACAACAAAGTTCGCATAACGAGAAATAGCAAATTTCGAAGGAGTTTCAGTTCAAACTATCGACTAAAGCATGTAGACGGGTGTCACCTTAGACTCCAAAAGAACAGGAAAATGTCAGAAAAAATCACTTTACCCAGAATTCAACGTGTAACACGTCTCATCCCTCTGTAGAAAGGCCGAAGACAAGAACAAGTTCACCCACACAAAGTTAAAAGAACCCATATTCACACCTGAAATGATGAAAATAGGTTAACCCTTCAAAAAGTACCAGAATTTTACCGAAAAAGACTAAAGGAATGTTTGTAACGCGTTTAAAAAATATACACTAAAATCGAAAACAAAACTCTCTAAAATTATTATTTTGTAAGTTTGCTTCCGAGGGGGGTCGTCCGTCTAGATACAGACTATTACACGCACGAGTAAAAAACATTCTGAATATTGGATCGAATAAAACATGGTTATGGTCACGGACAGTATAATTTGGTCAGTTACTAGCTGCCAAGGCCCAGTACGACTCTATTTCGTGCAAGAAACCCTGCGTCAGAACCCGCAAATCAAGATGCTACAAAAATGTCTCCTTGCTCATGTTAAAGAATAGTTACCGAACAATGATTTTGGTTCATGCATGATTCGGCGCAGGGTAACAACGCTTCAAAAGTAATACTTTCTCATTAAAAATAACATAAGAAATCTAGGTTGTTCTGATAACTCTTTCAATTTGAATCCGACAATGTGTAGAAGGAATTTAAAGAAATATCGAAGGATACAATTATTACAGTCAAGAAAGGACTCGACAAAAAATCACCAGAGCTTTCAAAATTCTTCCATATTCTGAGAAAAGACTATAAAATGCCTAGCGGCGCCAGGCCACAATCATCTGCCAAGAATTCCAAGGGAGAACTTACAAAATATTAAAGGACTAATGTCCAACGTAATTAATTTGTTAATGTATTGTAGCGTCGCGAGGTGGCGCACGTGCCGTTTCGCTGGAAAGCCCGGTTTTAAGCCGGATGGGGGATGGGGGTTGGAATGCGGCGGCGCCTCGCCGGCGCGCGCCGGGCAGGAAAATCCCAGCCTCAAAATAACCTGGACAACAGGGCGTGCCTGAGCGCGAGTCCATTCATGACGGTTGCTCTCTGCTGAGGGCTGGCTTGCGAGCCGAATGACGCCCGCCGCTGGTAGAGTGGGGGACGAGCCGTGGGGTATTTATTGCGGCGCCGACATGCGCTCGCGGGATACGCTAGTGAGTCGAAAGACGTGAGGTATCTCCGTGCAACCTTGCACGTTTTGGCATCCGGCCATGTAACATTCTAGTTACGGGGGCTTTATGTCCGACAGCTCGCACTTCGCGCAGCTTCTCATGCTCTCGAGCAGAGGCACTGGGCTAAGCCTAGGGACGGTCGCGGGGTTCGCGGCTTAGAGAATAGAAAGGTTGCCTAAGGTTTTCAATTTTGTAACATTATCTTGTAATTTATTATTGTAAATATACTGTACATACTATTCAGAATCTGTCGTCTGTGCTTTTCATGTCCAGTACGTCACAGTATTAAAACATTTTTTATTTTCTTCCTTCCCCAAACGCACTAAAAATTATCAACTATGGAGCACTTTTATGTAAGACCCATCGCTTCAATTACGAACTATGCCTTTTGAGTATAAGTTGATTATGAAGCGATTTTAAAATTATTTTCTATATTTGAATATTTTTAAATCACAAAATTAATCAATTCCTTTTTCGAGGTTTTGGTCGCCTCATTACTTTTTATACTTTCTTCATCAGGGTTTATATACTTACCAGATATTTTTATAAACTTTTCCTATATTTCAATTTTATTTTTTCACCTCAGTTCTTATTACAGACTATTTGATTTTTGAAAAAAAGATCATTCTCATTTTACTTCCTCGTTTACTACTACATAGTGTAGAGGGCGTAATGTAGTGGTGCCGCGACGGTTTTTCGGAAGAAAATCTCGTTTTGTAGGAACCTGAAGCAGAACTTTCCTCACTATTTTCTTCGACAGAATCCACGTTTTCTGGGTTCTTGGTCCAAAAAAATTGGTCTTCAGCTGACTCTCTGTCTGTCTCTGACCGACTGTCTAATTGACAATCTAATTGCCTTTCTGTCTTTCTTACTGACTGACTGTATGACTATCAGTCTGATTATCTGACTTTGAGTGTCTGCCTGACTGACTGAGTAACTGACTGTGACTCTCTGACTGATCAAGTCTCTGGCATTAAGTCTCTGACTGATTGGCTGTGTATCAATCTGTCAGTCTATCTAACAGACTGTCTCACTGACTTCCGTCTGATCGTCTGACATCTGTGTTTCTGTGAAGAACATTAACCCATAAACTATACATCGGATTATCATCCAATATACATTTACCGATTTGTATTCACTGATCAATCTGGCAGATGTCACGGATCCTTCGATTTAAAATGGATATTTTTTAGGACCGTTATTTGAATTTTTGAAAATTTCTCAAAGCCAGCTTTAATTTTTTTGCTTGAATATACTTTACTAATATGAAACCTAAGTACCTGTCCCCGACTCTGTACGACCGCTGACAGATGGAAACATCTGAGTGGATTTCAACGCGTTTTTCACAATTGTTTAGAACGTTTATCCCAGAAGGTTTTGATGTGTTACACCATGCTTTATCATTTAAAGATGTCTAAGGAATCATTTTCCAAAAATTACAATGGCAAACGCTCATGAATGGTAAACAGAGCCACTGCATCTTGTATTATTGTCTTAACTCCCTGATTACATTCCACAACATCTCGCTGTGTTATGATAACCCTACAGTTTTGTACGTGAATTTCCAATTGAAATTTTATTTAATTTTATATAGAATTCTTACTTGTAAGTCCAATGACATTGACCAATTAGTAAAACTGCCATCTAATTTTACTTGCAAACCACAATATCTTCACAAGAACACACCAGCTTCTGTGACATATGACAGAAATTCCAACAAACCGGATATATTCGTCATGTTTTTCTGTAATCGTATTTAGATATAAATGAAAGGAAATCCACACATCAATAAAACCACACAGGTAAAAATGATGTAGAGAACAAGATATTTCATTTAAAAATGTAAAAAGACGCTGTTTCTAATTAATTGAATTCGGTACATATTCCGTTTCCCTTGCAATCGTGTTTACTATACAGTTAAATGTTAGTTACTTACTTAACAGTATGTTAAGAATTATGAAAAATTAATAAAGTTCTACGGTCTGTAAACAGCTTAAATCGTAAGCAATTTCTCCTGGAGAAGGGAAAATTAGCGTCTTTTTAATTTTTTATTTTTGGAGATTCCTAATGGTCGCATACTACTAAATTGTATGTAGACAGTTTCAGAGAAGTCGAAAACAAATTTTCAACACACTCTTGCGTTTCATTTGATGTTATATTTATTTTTGAACAAATTGTTTTTCGTCTCCCTCAGAGGTTTTATCTCAACTGTGCGTTCATTGCTGGGGTTAGGTAGTAAAATATCTGTGAATTTCAAAAGTGTTCAGGCTATTTTACACAAAAACGAATAAACTCTTGACAAGGACAGATGAAGCAGCTCGTTGTTATTATTATTATTATTATTATTATTATTATTATTATTATTATTATAATTATTATTATTATTGGTATTGAATATTGACTGTGTTAGCGAATTGTGGATACGCTTTGTTCCTACGTCCATCCATTTCATTTTATTTTACCTATTTTCTCATCAATCTCCTTTCTTAAGATGCCATAACCGTGTTTATTTCCGACATTTTAAATCAAAATACTATATATTTAACATGTAATATACTTTTAACTTGTTATTTGTTGACAATTGAAACTTTTTGTTAGTTTTTTCCTTGTTATTTTAGTTTCTCTTCAATATCAGTTTAATACATCCCTTTCAACTCCAATACTTTCTCGTTTCCAACTCAGTACGCACGTGAGGCTCACCCCGGTTCCCTTCACTAAGGATCCCTCTCGTAAATTCGACCGAAAGCGGGGAGGGTCGGAATGTGCATGTGCGGGCGCTCAGGGCGGCATCGGGCCTCCGGAAAGGAGGCAGACAGTGGAAAGCAGAGGAGAAAGACTGCCTGAGACGGGCTAGAGTAACTCTGCAAAGCCCTCCACCCAGGTAAAGAATTTATGGGCGAGGGGAAAACGAAAATTACCTTTAGGCTGACACATCGGTATACTGCGATGTGATTATTTATCAAATAAATCGGTAGCAGGTTCGAGAATCATCCATCTACTGAATTCTTCTTGATTGTTTAAATTTTCTAATGGTGAAAGACTGTACTGTTTGGAAACGATAAAATATAACTGATATTTACATCAATGGTTTTTGATGTTTTAATTGGATTTAAATGCAGAGATTAACATCGCCAATGAGGTTAACGTCGTTACTGCCAAGATTAAATTTTGAATGAATTTATAACCATTTTAGTTCATTAGGTAAACACAGAATTCAGGGAATGTCCAGTTTTGAAACAGTTAAGAGACATTAACATCTTAAGAGACAAATTATTATTGATGCATACATGATCACAACAACATTGGACGCATGAATTGATCAATCCAAAGTGGTCAGTGAGCTTCACATTTGGATGATTTACCGTTCCATATTCTCCCTCGCAGTACATCCATAAATCTGACTAATGCCGCGTCATCCATGGTGTCCACGTAGTGTCTCCCGTCTGTTGGTCGCCCTCGACCTCCCGGTCTCGACCGTTAATGCCGGTCGCCAGCGCGCGCTGAGCCGACTGGCGACGTGGGGCGGTCGCGCCGCCCGAACGCAAACTCCCGAGGGCGCGCACGTCCGCCGACTCAACGCCCCCACTCCCGCCCCTTCTGCCACCCCGCCGCCATTAACGTTCAAAGGCAACCTGTCCCATGCTTTATTACAAACGGCTTGTCTGACAGACTACTTTGGATAAAAATAAAGAAAATCTCTTTTTTACATTGAAACACTAAATTTAAAGGATAGGATATGGAGTTACAAAATACATTTTAAAGGGTTTTATAGATACACCTAAATGACTCGATTCTCACAGTAGGCATCTGCTTGGTGCTCTCCACACATGGACTTTGAGAAGCGTCTGCAGAAGTGCCTCGTAATGCGACCTTTGTTTTGATGGAGATCGCCCGATTATGATTGCTAAGTGTTCAGAAGAAAACTTAAATGATATAAGACAAGGAGTTTGTATTCATTATTTACAATATTAGCCAATATAGCGCCAATACTATGCCAAATATAACTACATATGAATAGTCTACTGGATGACGCGTGTTAAAATGGCTTATACTGGAAATAGGTACGCGCACAATGATACGTGAATTTCATTGGTTAGTCACACGGTGAAGGTATACGGAGTTTCAGAAACGAAGGGTGAGGAGTAGCGGGTGGGGGAAACTTTCGTTACTAGTTGCGTCGTTTGAGAGACGACTCCTTTGTAATTTAGGGTTAAGGTGACTCCGTACATTCGGCATTCGCCAAGCAGCGAGCTACTGCTGGCTCAATCCTGAACAGCTGATGTGCTCGACGAATGTTCGCTTCCTTCGATGTGTCCTATAGACCGATAAGCGGTGGGAAGGGCGAGCATCGAATGTTCGTCACGGTAAATAGTAAGCAACTCATCCACACTACTTGGGAACGGTTGCTCGCTACTCACCGAAAAACGAATGTGTGAAGCTGCCTTTACCGAATAACGAATGTCTTCGCCCAGTGCCGGTACTAGGCATATGCCCATGCCGACATATCCTCATGGGCGGACCGGCCGATCGCCTGGGTCTCCGCAAGTCATGGGACTGATAGGGAAAATAATAAAAAAATGAAAAAGAATTTAGAACACGAAAAAACCGTTATCATGATTTTATAAGTCGTGGTAGAGTATTCTGTTATTTCATAAAATATTTAATTAATGTTTTGCCTTAAATAGTTAATTAGAGTAATTACTTATAAGGTAGGACTCTATGAAAAGAATCAAATGACGCTGACATTAAAATAAATTCTACTGATATTCATATTTATTATTTCATGTATTTAACTAGTGATTTTGTTAAGCACTAACTAAACGCAACACAATTTTTCAGCGTTTTTAGCTCACCGTGGAAATTGTATTATTTTACTACTAAACGCTTTTACTTAAAACTACTATTTAAAATATAGTTCCAATATTTTTGTCTGGTTTAAACGCAATTTTTGTTATTTTCTGAAATAAAATAACTCATATAGTTTCTTGATACAACTTTTACATTTTTAATTTTTTCGGAGGGGGGGTTACGTTTCAGTATTGCCCCGGGCCCAAAATTGTCTAGCTCGGGGCCCCGGCCCTGCGTTCGCCTCTACGGTTTCCGTCTCCTCTATTTCCCCTGTTATCGATATCACGCGCTCCAACTTTGCGCCATTTCTGTCGTCACATGCCGAGTTGCACCCTGCGTGATTTTCCCCTTTCGTGTCCTGTTTCGGATCAAGTTAAGCTTTGTAAAATTTTTGTAACGAAGATAACGGTAGTGACCACAATAGTTCTTTTATCACAGATCAAGTTTTCGTGCGAGTTTTGCATTAAAAATGCGGAAAGCTCTAGGCCCGAGTTTTAGAATTCAGGAAATAGGAATACCTGAAGTCGAAGGATAATTGTTTTTTCTTAGAAATTTGAGCCTAAATATTACATTTAAAATCGATAACTGATTTTATTGCGTTTTTCTGACTATCCACCCGTGCAACGCACTTCAAATCCTTTCATAGTTTTAAACTCATCCACATTCATAGTGCTACTGAATTAGTCACTTTACACACCTTGCATAACTTAAAAATACTTAATCTTCCTCATCATCTTAACCATAATTTTAATACCACGGAGATAATCTTACTTTCTATTATCAACACTGGCGTCTCACTAAAGCTACTTTCCTCATATCCCATTTACCATCAGGGTGCCATCAAATCACTAATATAATAATCAAACAAATCGCCACTATAACCATACCCAATCCTACTCACGTAGCACCTATGTCCTACCCACTCCTACCCTCGCCGACAAACACCGTCCACCCCCATCACCATCTTCATTTTCATCCTCATATCTACTCCCAGAATCGCGTCCCCTCCCAACACAGCCTCCAAAAGCGCTGCCACGTGTCGGGTCAATACATCAGCGGCGCACGCCGACCTGACAGTTCCGCGCCAGGACAGCGGTCCTTTTGCCGCTGCAGCCCCCGGACTAAACTGTGTTTTAATAGTCGCCCTCACCCTCTGTAAGCCCCCTCACAGCCGCTTGACAGCCGCAAGATGGCTCGTGACGGATGGCGTTTGATATTCGAAATCAAAACGTGGCCCGCGTGACAGGACAGCCCCTCCCTGTTATTTAAACCCGGAGATTCGCCCAGAGGTGTTTACCGACGTCTTCAAAGTTTTCTCGAAGAACAAGGTGATTTTGATAGTCCTTTGAAGGTAATGTACACAACGTTAATGCTAAGATTAACATGGAATTCTGCTGACTGAATCTGGATTCATAGATCTTGATGTGTACAAAAAGATGATTAGTTTGTCAGGGCTTTAGGGCACATTTTCGAAAGAAATAAAGAAAATATGAACGTACAAAATCTTAACGATTTTTTTCTGGCCCTAAGTATTCATGAAAGAACTGATAATTATTAGACAAATCTTCAGATTGTTGATTGTCTCAGAATGTTCAATGCTTGTAAATGAAAGAAAACGGCAGAATTAAACAAACAATATTGTATGCTTAACATGAATTAAAAGTATTGATCTGTCATATTTTGTCTTTTTTTCTTGATACAGAACCTAATTTTCCAATCAATTACTGTACCAATTCTTCAGGGAAATAATTTGTCTCATCTGAAAAAACTCAAATAGGGAAATTAAAAGCTAATTTTCAAAACATGAAACCAGTAACAAAAAATTAACCGTTAAGCACTGAGATATAAGTTAAGGGAAAAGTTTCTGTAATAGTTTAAATAAAATTTAACGTACACGTAACGCAATGATGAATATAGGAAAGCTTTAATAATTATTCTGTAACGAATGCTTGAAATAGACATGCAAATTTTCACTTACTAAATCAGAGTTTGCTCTTTAAAATTTGAATATTTTCTTCACACTAAACATTTTATAATTTCAAAGTGTTTGTACATTTTTTTAGCGTCGAAATCTCCGTATTTCTGTAGATATTATAATATACTTATGCTCTCCATCTCTGGGAACAATTTTATCATGAAGTTTAATTAAGAGACATGAATAAAGTATTATTTGCAGATTATTTGAATAATAATTAAAACATCTATTGAAAAGGACAACAATAGAAACATCAATAAGAACAGAAAAGCCAGCGTTAAAAAGTGGGTACCTTTTACTATTCAATACAGTAAAATGTATCTTTATCTCAATTTTTATGCTAAATATGCTTTAAAAGGAATCGTATTTTAAGCACGTAATCTTCCATTGGATTTGCAAGGAAGAGGTTCTACATTTGCAAACTTTCGGTACATTCAATGCTCGCTTCTAGTCTCTCTAAAAATCCTTCGCTTCACAACCCTCTTCGCGTTTTCATGCTAGCTTCATTACGCGCGGCGCGTCGTCGCTGTTTTTCCTCTCATTCTGCCGACCGACGAGGGGGCGGCAAAAACAATTGAACAGAAATCACAGCCATCTTGGCGCCCGGAGGCTCTGCGATTCTCTACATTCAGGGTCCACCCCTTACCGTTCTTTTCTCGTTCTTTATACATATTTATAGTCTCCACTCGGTTTTAATTTCCAGCGCGCTCTCTCTCTCTCTCCTATTTAACCTGCGCAGCCGGGGGCGTTTTATGGGAGCGGCCACTCTCATTCCCATCGTGCGCTGAATATGGAAGCGTTCTGCCCGGGAGCGGAGCGGAGCGAGGCTGCGACGGGGACGAGGGTGGACGGGGAGCGACGACGATGGAGGCGTGGAATTAAAGATGGTGGTAAAAGTGATGATGGCAATAGTGGCTTGTGGGCCTGGAGGGGTGAAAATTTAGAGCGGTGAGGGGTGCTGACATTCGAAAGAGTGGACGTGAAAAAGCGTGTTCCTGTGGTGATCATGAGAATGTTAAAGGGTGGAGATGTTTGTGATAACAGAACTGGAAAATTGGGTGTTTTTAGCTGTCGCAACTAGATTAGAATGTTAAAGAACGAGAGGAAGATTGAATGAGAAAATTCAAACGCTAACGAAGAGAACAACGATGGAAATCAGATACGTCAATACGACAGCAGTAGTGAAATTGATAAAGAGGGAGCTTTCCTGTCGGATGTGTTTGAATAATTGTGGACAAAACCACAAGATGATAAGACAAGTTAGACTGGTAAGGCAGTGAGATGCAGAGGAATTGTCAATAGCGGTTGTATGGTACTGTTGACTCTCTGCGATGTGGGAGTGGCAAGACAAAGAAAAACCGGGCACTCTGTATAGCAATGAAGAGTTTTTTGGAGGACAGCGCGAAGGTAATAGAGGTCTATGGTACTTTAATGATGTTGTGACAGAACGAAGGAAAATGGGGACGTTAGTGATGTATTGCTACTGGAGTGGCAGGACGATAGAAACGGATCTCCTTAGCGATGTAGTGATGCTGCGGAATGACGAAGGGAACGGTGGACTATGACTATGTGGGAAGGTCAAAGGCAACGGAAAATGGTAGTACTCGGTAGTAGTGTGGAATGAGATAACAGAGACGCAGTGGCGAGAACACAGCGATCCTTGGTGGTGGAAAATGTGTGAATACTTTCCAGAGAGGGTGCGAAGGGGTGACGTCCCGATTCCGTTGCTTTGCGACGGAGGAGAGGGGCCGACGGAGCGAAGACGCAGGCGGGAAGTGAGGAGGAGAGTAGGGACGAGGGGGTTTTGCTTCCGGCGGGCCTCGCTAATGGGGCGCACGCCGCTTAAGGTGAAAAATCTTCGTTCGTCTGAAGGCGCGCCCTTGCGAGAACTGAGAGAGGCCCTTTGCCTACCCCGCGCCGTCTTGACGACGTGCTAGAGTCGCTGACGAGGTTCGTGAACCGTAGCATTACGCTTTTCTTCTCGCCGGAGGGCGCTGACTGTCTGGCGTGGACTGTCGGGCATCTCGTCCGTTGATGAGTATACGACGCCCAATAATCAGGCTAACAAGGGAAGGTGACTTATTTGATCGGGTTTTTATTCATGGCTTTTTCCAACATAGAAAGTCATACTGTTTCTTCAGCGAATAACAGTTTCATTATTCATCATTAGTTTCCTAAAACTACCCTACGTTTTCAAAATAATTGCTTCAATTTTCGATATCTGAAGTATAATTTGAAATTATACAATGAGGTCCCGTATAATGTCCTTCTAAGCTATTTCTTTTCTTATGTCCATCTAAGCTATTTATTTTCTTATAAACCAACGCAAAAATCTTTTTAAAATATGTTAGCTATTTAAAACAATTGCTTTATGTGATTGGTTTTCATTTATGAGTAAAATATATTTTTAAAATGAACAAAATTGAAATAGGACTGAAACCAACTCCTTACTTTATATGATATTTAATACCAATAAATAATTTTCATTTGAGAAAACGCTCCTGATGCATACAAAAATGTTTTTAAAAATGATGCGTCAACACTAGGTTTGCTTGATTGATGTCATGCAATTGTATTTTTAAGAGATTAGACAGAGGACAGTCTTTTGGGCTCTTTACCCTGTTGTATTACTTGTAGAAATTTAGCAATACGCTAAAAGATCATGAAATGAAAAAAATCAATAAATCATATCTTTATTTGTATGTGGGACTTTTAAAGTAAGAAATGAAAATATTAGAGAGCCGATAATAATCCTAAAGGATAAATTAGAGAAATCCTTATAGTACACATTGTTTAGATTAACTTAATTGTGGAAGGGTAAAATCATTATGGGCTTTTATAAATGACAAAATCGATCAAATAAATATATTTTAATATAATACACGCTTCTAATTTCTACATTTTAAATTTAAAAAATGAAAGAAATATTGGAGGGAGAAAGTTACATTTATTAATATTTCTTATTTTCGACGTTCTTATTTTCAAAACAAACAATAAATTCAAAATAAATAATCAAATAATAATAATAATAATAATAACTAATAAATAAATAAGCTTATTTGTGCCAAAGTCTTTTACTCATACCTCACTCTGTCACTTCTGCGTTTCACTCAGGACGTATAATATCATAATATGATACGGAATTACACTCTATAATTACTTGATCGATTTCTTCATTTTTAAGAGCGTCTTTACGCAAGGTTATGAATCTCTTTCATTGGTTTTCAGACGTATTTGAGGAGAGCGTTGTGCGCTCCTTGTCGTTTTAAGTCGCGAGCTCATTTTGGCAGCCATCTCGGATGACTATGACAGGGGGCGCCATTACAATTCAGAGCTCGGAGATGGGCGGAAGAACGCCTCTTGTCTCTTTTATGTGTGCTATTACATTCTATTACCAGGAAAATGGAGACGGGCATGCTTTGAATCTGGTACAAGGAACTTGCCTTTCAAAGCGAAGCACCTTTACATCCTGGGGCTAAAACAACCAGTAGTGCGTGTGTGAGGATGAAATTTAAATTTCATGTAGTTTAGTTATTCCATTACCTTTCCATAATTTAATCAGCATGGTAGAATAAAACATTGATGGCGCACTGCAGGTAACAAATTACTTCATCGCAAATTTGTGCCACGTCGACAGGGTTGAAGTATTCTCTTCTAGTTATTCAATGAAATCTGAATTGCAATTACACAGTTGAAAATGTAAAATGTACGATGGAAGAGAAATGCTAAATTTCAGCTGTAGCACTGTGGTTGGTAAAAATTGTAGTAAATTGAGAAGTTGATATGAATATTTAACAATCTATTGGTCTGCATCCACATAAGATAAATTTTATTTACACCAGTAATTGCAAATATGAGGCATGTCAATGTTTATTACGTATATTTATTATAAAGTGGAATTTTAGAATCGTGTTATTGTTCCACTGTCACTTCTCCCTTCATGATCCTATAAAAGTGACTAATGCTTTTCCAAAAATGAAACAAAGTCGCTGACAAGGAGTTCCTCGAGCACGCCATATCGTAAGGGTCTAGGTCCGTAGCAGTAAAATCGTGCTCGAAATTCTGCACGCACTCCGGGTTCCCCATAAAGCGAATTTGAGTACTTAATTTCGGCTTCCATGACTCTCCTTACCCGTTAATCGTACTCGGATGCGGCGTTGGATCACCGTATTGAGGGAGAAGGCGCAGTAAAATATTTAGTGCCTAACCCGGGGTTAGTGCGTCCGCCGGGACGAGCGCTGCGGTAGGCGTCGGCCGCGTTATGGGGCGTTACGAGGGCGCCGCCGGGCGAGAGAGCGCGAAGATGCACCGGCGCAGCGGCAGTGGCCTGCAATCTTCATCGGAGAACTTGTCACCACCACCAATGCAGTCACTGTCGTTACAGACAATTGATTGGTTGACTATTTGAGTTTCCGAGTCTGTAAACAACGATGCTAGTTTGTCCCGTAAGTGTAGTGTGTGTTTTATTACGAAATATGTAGTGTATGTAGTGTAATATTACGTTACGTATGTTTTATTACGAAATATGTAATGTGTAGTGTGTGTTTAATTACTTCCTCAGCTGGATGGCGAGAAGTGGCGCCGACCTGCACGTCGGCTTGCGGGTTTTCCCCAAACAGGTATCTCCCTCCGGCGGGGCACCACTCCTGCCGGGAGAAACTCTAAGCTCCCGACATGTGAGATAGTGTAGTGCGTGTCAGTGTAAGTAAGGGGTGAGAATAGGACAAAGAACGGGAAGGAAAGATTGTATGCGGTTCGAGGCCCATTCGTTCGGGTTAGCTCCGACATTCGCCTGGTGTTGATCGGAGAAACCCCGGAAAACTATCGATAAGAGCAGCCGACCGATATAATTATCCTTTAAACAGCGGCTGAATTCGATTTATCTCTCCAGCTAGTGTCAAAAATCCTGCCGCCGTCGGGACTTGAACTTGGAACTTCCCGGTCAGAGGCACTGAAATGACATCAACTGATGCCCTGAGCCACCTAAGCCGGTGTTACAGGCAATGTCTAACTCGTTTTTGTCGTGATTTTCAGAATCGGATTCATCATCGTCGGAGTCATCTTTGCGAGAATCGTCTTCATTCGCATCGCGTTTGTCAGCAACAGTTATTTTTTTGGAATCGTCTTTGTCCTCATCGTAATCATCTTCGTCGTGGTCATTGTATTCACGGACCGACCCTTTCATGCCACGGATTCAATGACCACGCCAGCGTCATTTTTATCTCCTTTCTACTCTGATGTCACATTTTCACTCAGAACTCCGTTTCTCAAGAGATGAGACTTTATAAGAGAAAAACCTGATTCTATAATCCAAATTTCACATAGCAACATAAGTTTCTTGTTATACACTTCCACTTCTTTCACTACATTAATGCACCTTTTTCACTACATCAATGTGTTAATCAATTTTCCCGTAACAAAAATAAATACTGTTTGGCGTAATCTGCTAGCCATAAAAAACACTATTTCTTTTATTTCTTACTCCTCTCCGATTTCTGGCAATATTAGCCTTCATGCCTGGATTCTAGTATATTGTAGGTCAAGCGGATACCCGCCTAGAAAAACACATTCCATTTCGCATGCGCTTAAGTTTTGATTGGCATCTGTCACACACCACACTCATCGACTGCCGCCGACCAACCGCCCCTCCGGCGGTGAACGTGATGTTGCCAGGACTTTGGTAGAGGATGCAAATGAAGGGCTTGAGGCAGTAACTAGATAAGCCACAGCAGACGCAGTAAATATCTCGATTTTGATCTCCAGTCTTATCTTGTTACTTCCACAAACCCTTCATAAATATGAACAAGACATGTATAGTTACAAGATACGCCCAATTTCACTAAAATGGGAATATTAACACATACCAACGTGAGACTTCCTCTGGCTGCTGTAGTATACTTTGTTACTGCCCCAGGCCATTCTACTAATGCCCAGTGAGCCTGATGCTTCATAAGAACAGAGCTTCAAAAACGTGTGGCTTGAATTTACCATTGTGTACCCCCAAGGAATCACGCCCAAAGAAACCATGCGTGGAGACCCTGGAGAGATGGACTCTTCTCCTTCGCCTCCAGACACGCCCTGAATGCGATACATCTGTACTAATCTAGTGAAATAAAGTGCGATTTTTCTAACTCTGCCTCTCAAGCCCCTATGGCAACGATGGAATATCACACATTTCGCGACTTTCTTCCTCTTACCGCTCGAAGTCTCATGATCGCAAGCACTGATTCATTCGGTTGCGATTGTGCAATAGCTGGCGGCACGACTGAGAACATCGCGAAATAATGTGACATATTCCATCGTGAAGACGGACCTTGAGGGGCAACGCTAGAAAAATCGCAGTGTACACAATCCTAGATGCAAAAAAAGTATTATCCAAATATTGGTCATCATTATCATCAACATCCGGCAACAAAATGGCTTGTTGCTGCTACCATGACATTCTGTCCTCCACTGTACTCTGTATCTTTGCATAGTTTTTTAAGTGTAAAGATTGGTAGCCAAAAATTATTCTGACTAAAGAGACAAGGAAATTTAGATGAAAATTTAATTTCAAACATTTCTGTATATAACATAGGAGTACTAGAGAGTATTTGGGCAGACACACGTAACCAAATGGTTGGCAGTTTGTTGTAGGTTGTCATAATGATACCTAAAACTTTAATTAATGTAATTTTTGCACTGCAGGAAGAGTACCTTAAATTAAGAAATAAGAAGTGCAATAATTAATCTTAATCGAGTTAAGTGTGGCCAAGGAACCTTTTGGTTTCTATAAGTGCGACGGACACAAGGAATTATTTATTTTTATTGCAGCACTAGGTGGTAAGAAACGTTAATCTGAGTGTGATATCACAATTCGTTACTCTGAGAATAATTTAATTTAGATTGTCACGGAATTATTAAGGTCTATGAGAATAACTTTAATGTTAAACACATACGGTTTTAATTGAATTACATCTTAAATTAACAAGGAATATCTATCGGGGGAGTGCGGCAAACTAATGAGAGCTCGCGTGAACTTCATCAGCGCTCGCCTTGCTGGCGCTTCTGCCAACGCACGTAGGCCGCCTCCGCCCCCATACCCCTTATCTCGAACGCATCCCCTCCTTCGTCCCCGGCGCCGCGGTGATTAGCTCGCGACCTCGTTAATGTGAGGGCTCTGTTATTATTATCGGTCGTGTCGTCGAGGCAATAAAATCCCTAGTGCGTGCAAGCAAGATTAATGAGAAATGGATTTAGGTCGTTGAGTCGGATCTGCCGCCAATATATAGGTCACTGAAGGTAACTGATAGTTCTTGGAACACCGCCGAGGATCTACGTTACGCTGTGATCTACATCCATGTAGAGCAATTGAAATTGAGTGAAAGAGAGGAACAGCAATAAATTCATAAAGACATCAAATGTGTCATTCGAGTTAGCAGCTTTTAATTACGTCGGAAAGATTTAGTTTCCATGTCGTGTCGTACGATCGAGAAAACTAATTTTGTGTGTGTCATATTACAAAACCTCTTTGAACACGGCAAGGAGATATAACTATGTTTAATTTTAATTTGTAGTCAGTCATAATGTAACTAATTTGCCCCGCAAGTTTCTAATTCAGCCTTTTAATTCAGTCTTCGGTAATCTCTTGTTATTTGCGACAATTCATTATTCGTGTACTATACGGTAGGAATTGCAATGCTAATAAATGAAAGGGTTAAAACGTATTAAGTTTATTCATATAATACTTTTTTTATTTGCATGAAGATGTCTGAAGGTAAAAATCGCGAATTTTATGGCTCTAACTCTAACAAAATTTTAGTTTTAGTTACTCGAAGGATCTATTTTTCACAATGAAGATTACCCGTAAAGCTGTAAAGTTCTCATTAAAAAATTTTCTCTCAACAACGACCACACTGTCACCATTCATCCTCTGTACGTAAGTGAGTCGTGATTCATGTCTCGAAGCAACTTAACTTCTCTCCCGAGTTCTTCGTCGTCATTTGCAGGAGGTTCACCGAAACATTAGCATGCCCGTTTCCACAAGGGCTCCAGAATGAAATAAAAGGAAGTGTTGCACGGGGTACAAGAAGCCCTAACAGCTAAGTTCCGGAAGCGGGGCGGACTAAAAGAATGTCCACGAAGCCTGAAAGTGTGTCGACATCCATCTCTGTTTTATGGCAGCCCCCTCCTCTCTTCGTCTGCAACCGTCCCGGGCGCAGCGCGTACTGTACCGCACCGGGGGCTCAGGAGGGGAAGCAGAGGAAAGGAGGGGAAAAGAAAAATTATAAGCTCGCGATAAAATAAAATAATGCGACCCAGGCGGAAGAAAAACAGGATGAAACTGAAAATAAAAAAATGTCCACGTGAAAGGTAAAATTCCCTCTAAACATTTCTTCATTTCTGGCAGAGGGAGGACGGAGGGGGACGGGTCACATAGAAGGGGGAGGGGCGTTAGGGAGTAAACGTGAAACATGGGGGAACGGAAGAGGGAAAAGATGGGGGAGAGAGGATTACGCGACCCCCATGTCCCTTGTATTTCGCGAGGCACGTTGCCGTTTGTTTGTCATAAATCTTCGTTTCGCCTTCAGATATATTTCCGAGTTTTTTATGCCAGCGGCAGCTTTACACCGGACGCGCGGATGAAGTGAAGCTGGACGGGGTGTGTCGAACTTTCCTCGTCGCATTTGAGTGCCCACCGCGTCAGGCGTTGTCACGGAAGTGTGTTGAAATGTTTATCCTGCGAGCCCCAAATCGCTTTATCGTAAACCGGCTCTGAAAGGCTGCGTTGAAATGCCGCTGTAAGCACATTTTGCATACAACTACTGGCGCATGTTGCTCGTTCATGAAAACAAAGTGAACGCAAATGTTGATGATGCTTATACCTGACAAGCGTGTTTCG
This sequence comes from Acheta domesticus, assembly GCA_031308135.1. Classification (NCBI taxonomy): domain Eukaryota; kingdom Metazoa; phylum Arthropoda; class Insecta; order Orthoptera; family Gryllidae; genus Acheta; species Acheta domesticus. Next base: position 135,951,757 of record JAHLJT010009436.1, read on the forward strand.
CTATTGCACCGTATTGTATCTAATGAAACTGATATTACACATCTGATTAATGTGTAACCGAAATGGGCTTTTTCATAACTCCAAAAAGATCAATATTGTCAATTCCCATGTGTCTCTTTCATCAAGTATGTATTGATATAAATATGATCGCAGTGTATTTTTACTAGTTTAAAAAAATAATAATGTTGACTAACGAAAACGAATATGTTACTTTGAAACTTCAGTTGGATTTTGGTGAACATCTAGAAATTAAATAAATTCATTCACAAGTAAATGAAGTGTTATATGAATGATTTTTATAAACAATTTTTGTAGTAAAATGTATTACTCCGACTATTGACTGGTATTTATCTTAGTCAGTTTATCTTTAGATAAAGATCTATAGAAATATTCAAGACCTTTTATGGAATACATAAAATATTTAATTCTCAGAAGTAAATAATACTAATATTTATTCTAATAAGAACGACAAACTAAATTTATAAAAACAAACCATCATTATTACTAAATATAAGTATGTTTACATTCCTAAAAATATATTTCTGCGATCATTTCTACTTATGTTTGCTTTCCTTATGCTGACTTTGCCATCACGAAGAGGAATACATGATTAACTAGAGCGTATTTTCAGTTTAAGGAATGATCGTGTTCTCTTTTCATTGCCACGTCAACCCTGCCACATATCGACCCTCGAATCCTCGAACGTACATCAAAATCAGCAGACTGAAAACAACCGACCTTCCGCAAATCCATTCCTTTTCGCCACAACTTTTATCCGATGATCTATTAACCTCACACCTTTCGATCATCTGTTAACCTCAACATTTACCCTCTTTCCACCCTACACTTCTCTACCACTCAGTTCATCTAATCCTCTATCTCTATGATTCTGTATTTTAATTGTCATCTACCTCTATCATAATTTAGTAATTTCTGAACCTCTACCTCTCAACCCTCTAGCTCCCTACTCTCTAAACTTCTGCCTATCTAACCCTCTATTTATCTTACCCTCTACTACTCTAACCTACCGTTCTAACCCTTTACCTCTCTAACCCTGCACCCCTCTATCCTTCTACCTCTCTACCCCTCCACTTCTCTAACCCTCTGTCTTCTGCACTCTCAGCTTCTTCAACCATCTACCTCCCCAAACCCTCTCCACACTACCTCTCTACATCTAAGCCCCGCACTTACCTACTCCTCCACCCCTTCATCCATCCACCTCCGTACAATTCCACTCCAACGCCTGCCTCCCAACACGTATTCCGTTCCTTCTCTCATTCCAACTTCCCATCAGGCGTCTCCTCCCACACCCCTCCGTCCCACCTCATCATGCCAGCTCTCCCGCGCCGATTCGCGCAGAGCGCTCCCCGGAGACCGCGCGACGGCACTCTGCGACCGGCGCGGGGCGGCGCACGTGGTCCCTGTATTGTTTTTCCCCTCGGCGTCCCAGAGAGCTCGGCAGCCCGACACTGGAAAGCACTTCGGCCGCGGGCCCCGCCGCTACCTTCGGCGTGGCGGCGGGCGCTTTAATAAAACTTTCATTACCCGGCCCCGGGGCTCGAATAATATCCGGCCGCGGCGCCCAGGGACTTAGACCGCCTCGCCCACGCGCTCCCCGCCGGCTTTCGCCGTTTCATTTTGAGCGGAGGAGTCATCCTGATTATAAAAAGGAAAACGTTTTCAAAAAGTTGCACTTGCGCGGAAGAAATTACTGGACTTAGCGTTACGTAAATTAGTTTTTTTCCTCTCTTTTCCGCGAGTGCGCTTGAAATGTTTTGTAAGACGCTGCCGTGGGCGAAGCGATTCTTTTGAGGGCGTACGTTAATTGTATTTATATATGTTGTGACAGGAGTTTTCTACTGAACTTATGTTAAATGTAATTTGTAGAATTTTTTCTTGCTTAGAATGTTTTCGTGTTAGGAAAAAGGGTTTGACGGAATTTTACCCTTTTCTACATTTGTTTCTTAATAAATTCAGATGAGAAGAATAGTTGTATTATATTAAACTACGTTTCTCATTTGAGACTGATTTTCTTTTTGTGGTAAGAACATAACTAATAAAATATCCCCAGGAAAATATTGAGTTCGAATTTAAATTTAAGAGTAATTTAATATTAAAATACCTACACGTTTAGGAACTTCGTGGATGTAATTTCGTAAGTGAACTGAAGCTACTTTGATAACTATCGTCTGCCTTCAACAATGATTAAACCAGAAGCAAGACAATAGGAATGCAATTTTGCAACATATGCAGTTCAAATTTTGCAGAAATTAGTTACGCTCTAACTAAGAGCGAAAAAATAAAATATAATTGGGTAATATATTGGATACAAAATTTGCTGAATGTTCATGGTCTTTTTCAGTTCATAATTCCTAATGTACAATAATGCATCCTTCGTTCTTAAGCAAAAATAAATAGATAAGAAATTTACACATTTAGGGTTAAATTAAAATTTACCATTATGTGCTACATTAATAACAACTAATTATGGCTAAAAATTATTGCAATGCAAAACTTAGAAATACATCTGCACAAATTATGTTTAGAATATCATTATTTTATTCCCTGAATTTTAAATGTGATGAAAAGAGAAAAAAACACTAAAGAGAAAAGCACCTTTCTTAAAAACCGAGCAAGATCGCCATGACCGAGAACTTTCCTACAAACGACCATTCTGTGTACTCAGTAGCCATTTCACGACACATGGGATATTAGGGGATTCCCTCGTGTGCTGTTTACTCCTACGACTCTTTGCCTCCCGCATGGGGTGCAGGCCACCTCACTTCGCCACTCGTTAACGCAGGCCTGTTCTAATTAAAGCATCGCCACTATCTTGATGCAGTTAAAAGGTCTCTCATTAGCTTATCATGGCGCCTAGAGGTTTAAATCTTCCCTAATTGCTCTTTTGAAGTACTTTATTAAAGCGTTGGTTATTTGCAACGTTTTGTTCGTGAGAAATGTGCCCGTTGTGCAATTTCTTGGAGAATCGCGAACCTCTCGGAATTCAAAAGGTGCAAATGAAGGAGATTTTAACTTTCTTCTGAAATGGTCTTCGTAGGCTTTACGACCACTTACACTCGGCAATATTTTGCGCTGAAAGGAAGCTTGAAATACTAATGAGCTGAATAATCAAGTGTTGAAATACACACCATAACAAAAATTGAAAGGTACGGTTAATGAAAAATTCTTGATTGGCTTAACGAACTTCAGATATGTTCTTAGACATAATTTTGTTTCAATAAATTTTAATTAAAATATGGTGTAACGTATTTGCTATGTTAATAAACCTTTTTCTTCGTAATATTAACCCTTTGTTTCCTAAGATAATTAGTTTTCAAGTTGTATTAACTGGGAACATTTAGAACCCACTATTTTTGTAAAATAAATACGAATTTTTAAAATATTTTTATTTACGTAAAATTATGAATATACGGATTGGGGAAATAATTGTTTCTATCGAAATGACATTATACTTTTTATTTGAGTTAAAAAATTAGATATATTTAAAATGTTTCACTTATTATTTTTAATGCCCATTTTAATTGAATATAACAGTTTCTTCAGACCCTAAATCCTTTCATGGGGGTATTTAAAATATTTTGTTGTACATTTAAAAAATGTTTCGAAAGGGTTAAAATAGAAACCAATGGCATCTGTAAAGTACTCCTAGTATACTTTTTCAAGTCATTTTGAAGTATTTAATGTAATGTGTAGAAAACACACCACTAAGTGTTATCTAACTACTAATAAAAGTTTATCGGGCAAATTCATGAACTGGAAGAATTGTATTTTAAAACCACCAATAAGCTTTAAAAAATACATGGTATGAGCATATATTACACCCGCTCCGTAAACGTAGGGTTAATTGAACTCATAAGGTCAGAAAGAAAATATTTAGATATGAAAACTATCGTTTTTCGAAAATAAATAACATAATATAAAAATCACAAATATTTTCAAGATTTCTTAAGGTAATGAGATTTTTTGAAATGTATAATTTAAAGTTTATCTGGAAACAATTTTATATTTCATAATCCCTGAAAAATATTGATTACTTTTCAACGTTGTTGAAAAAAAGTCTCTCAGAATCTTGTTTCATTTTCTCCTTGTTTAATTGTCATTTAAGTGTAATACTTACGAAGAAACGCCGTATTTGAAGGAACACGCCAGAGCTGCATATTACATACCTGCAATAAAGAAAAAATAATATTAGCTGATGCTAAGTGAGCAGAAATAAATAAAGTGAGGAAGCATCACCGAAAAATGTAAGAGCGTAGAGAATTTAAAAGAAGTAAAAAAAAGAAGTAAAAAAAGAAGTAAAATTATGTGGGTTGCATGACATGATATCTTCATTTGCTTTTCCAAACTTCCGAAACCTCATGAAATATTTTCGTATATTTGGTAGACACTTAAAACATCAAAATTTCGAGGAATTAATGACTGAGGTTCTCCATTTGAAATTGATATAGAATGAATCGTCAAAGAGAGAGAAATTAGTATGGCAAATAACGTAAATATAGAAAACGTCTTGGAGTAAGGATAGTTTTGATGGAGACTACCATTATGTGAGATATTTTGTGTGTGATTTTTTCAAGAAAGCACAGTTAATTCTAATGATATGAAAATGTTTCTTGAAAAGGCATAACTGTTTTTATTATTATTATTATTATTATTATTATTATTATTATTGTTATATAGATTGTGATAACACAAAATAAATGAGAGGCTTAATATCCATGTAGACACATTACTCCTTTCAAGTTATTTTCGCAAAAGCTCAGCCTGTGTGCGAACCTATACAAAATCATCTTGCATATAAATAAATAGTGTGGCCTGGCAGATTAATGACCAATGTACTCAATTTATTCTTATTTATAATTTTCATTAAATTATATTTCTTAAGTTCTTGTGTTAAATATTAAAATGTTTAAAACTTAAGTAACAATGTGCACGTCTTCCAATTTCTATATTGATATTCGGTGGGTGGAGAAGGGCACGTTCATTGGCATTGCCACAGACATTTAGACATACATTTGCTGTTTCTCTGATACCCAACTCAGTCATTTCACACTTCTGCGACCTGTCCCCACCTTTATCTCGCAATCTCGTCAAGCACTCTCCCACTTTGTACTCAAGCGTAGCACTCCCTGACCGACCATAGGTCATCCCTTGTTCCCCGGCGCTATACATCCGCGGCCTCCCCGGTCGGGCAGTCCATTTGCCGCCTTATCTGGCCCGCCTGCCCGCCTGGCATCGCGGCTGGCGCGGGCGCGCAGCGGCGGCGGGCGACCGTCCCGGAATCACGGCCTTGTTATTGCCCGCCGGTGCATCCCCATTTGCATAACAATGGTGGCGAGCCGGCGGGCGGGCGAGCGGGCGGGCGGCCCGGCCCGGAGGCCTCCAGTAGCGGCGAACGCATTGAATGCAGCCCCTACCCCACCCCCGTTCTTCCCCCTCCCTTTCCACTGCGCAATTACACGACCGCCTGTTAATCACATCAAGATGAACTCCGCGGATGCCTCCCGAAGCTGTGCGACTGCGGGGTTGAGGGGAAAGGAGCTCTAGGGTAATGGATGCGGCGGTGAGGCGTCCGACCACGGCAGGTGAGACGCTGGAGCACGGTGCGGAATTCCACAGGAAGATTCAACTTCACCGACGATAATGTTTCAAATATAGCTCTTCTCTCCTCATACAAACGATTTCTTCTCGAACGAGAACTATTTCTATTGCAAATAGAGAGGAAGGAGCGCAGTGTAGAAGTTACTCAGAATGTAAATCATTGTTTTGTGTAATATTCAAGTTATTCTGTTCATCCGTTCCAATTTATAAAATTTTAGATTCATTGTTATACGGAGGAAAATATATGGCGGAAAAATAAGTTTTCATTTCAATTTTTTTCCGAAAGATAATAGGCTAGTAGGAATTTTATACCAATCGCATATTGTTAACCATTCGTTTGAGTGAAAAGTGTCTGGGATCACTGAATGTACGAGTACCTTGCAAAGGGGCAGAAATCGTATTAATGAATATGCACTATACTTTATGAAACAAAACTTATTTACATTCACACACTGTGTTTGACTTGGAAAATTTTGATTTATATCAAAGTTACTTCTATGTGTTCGAATACACTCACAAACCGACTGTAATATACAAGAATGTAAACAAATGTTAATCAAGAAAAAGAAAGAAATTGAATGAGACAACGCAGAGACATTCATTGGCTCACAAATACAGTTGTAAACATTGCGAGAAGAGAAAGACATAAATACGATTATAACAGGACCGTAAGTAGAACGAGAAAGAATTAGAGTCAATTTGGCATAGGAAATAAAGTACATTTATTATGAAGTTTCAAAATGATGTATGATTAACCTAAATCGTACTGAATAAATATTATATTAAGAGATTATTGAATATTACAAACGTAGAAGTAGTAGACAGTATTGGGTAAACAGTTTTATCTGGATTAAAAAATGGTATTCATATTTAGAATATCCGATATAAATTAATCAATGTAAAGCATGAATAAAAAACTTTGCTTCGAAAGCCAGTATTTGTAAGAGACCGACCTCACTCCAGTAACTACACACAGAATGATTTATAGATGAATCCGATTTTGAAAACGAGCAGCACATTTGGACTATACAATTAGATGGAAACGCAGTGGAGATAAGTAATGCACAGGTGACACGGGCCGCTGCACGTTAAAAGCAAGCGCACTATTTCCCGCTTCACTTAGCAAACACCTGAAAACAGTCGCGGAGCGGACTGCGGAGCGCGACATAGAGGCGAGCAAAAGCGCATTTGAGCCGGCGGAAGCGGACGCGGGGGTGGGAGCGGGAGCGCATGAAAAATGCCGGAGCCACGCCCCGCCGCCCGAGGCACCCCCGCGCCCCTGGTGGCGGCGACGCGCGCACTTTTTCCTGCTAATCGCATTACGGCAGCGGGCCCGCGCTGGCGGCGGGGAGGGGCGGGTCCGAGGCAGTGCGTGGCGCTCTCGCTCTCCACCTCCCGCGCGATAACTTTAAAAAAGAAGGGTGGAAGACGAAAACGCGCGTTGGGATGGGGTGGGTGGTGGCAACGAGTAGAGAGCAGCGGGTGGCAGGTAGCGGTGCGGGGATGTGGGGAAGCGTGGGTTGAGTTAAGAATAGCGGGACTCGGGTGTGAGGAACGGGTGCGGGGAACGGGTGTGGGAAACGAGTGAGGGCAATGGGTGCGGGAAACTAACGCGGGGAACGGTTGAGGGAAAGAGTGCGGAAAACGGGAGCGGGGGGCCGGAGCGAGTAACGGATGCGGGGCACTGGCGTGGGGCATGGGCATGGGGCATGGGTATGGGATACGGATGCAGGGCACGGGTGCAGGGCACGGGTGCAGACAGTTGGCGCCCTCGCCCAGTCCGGATCGAAGGTGAGACCGCGAGCCGAAAGTTTCGGGTGTGTGAGATTAAGGCGCTGGTAGTGGATCGCGATTGGTGGGCCGGGGAAGCAGGCCCCTACGGTTTGCGGGGAAGATATGCAGGTAGTAGATCGCGACTGGTTGGGCACGGCGCCATGGGTCCCGGAAAGAGGGCATGCCGAGGGAGACCATAAGAAGTCTAGGGAAGGTGGAGGGCAAGGGGAGCACGCACAGAAGGCGGGAGAGGCGAAGGGTGGGTAGGGGGTGGGTGCAGGGTTGGCGACGACGCGACGAAAGGAAGGCTGCGGGTTGCGAGAGGCGTGTGGTGTGCGAGGCGCACCGGCAAACGCTGCGCGCCCGGCAAACGACGGCAGCCCGAAATTCGCGTAATCGGAGGTATTAGCGCTGCGCCCGTTAGTCCTCGCTCGCAGCTCCTTTGCGGCCTCCACCCACTGGTGCGCTGCGGCTCGATTTAAAATGGGACAACTCAGCGACCGGCCAACGCTGCATCCCTCGACACTGGCGGTTACCTGCCTCTCCTTTTTTGTTTTTTGTCCTACGTTTCGTTCTCCTCTCATCCTCTCTGCAGCTATTTTATTTTACTTCTGTCCTTATTTCAGATTAATCACCTTAATTAGATTACTTCGTTTCAGTTTTACCTCGTTATTTTCCTTCAGTCCTGTTCTTTCGATTTTCTTTAATAATGTGGATACATCCCTCTTTTCAATTGAGGAATTGAAACAAATCAATTAATTTATATCAATTATTACAATTATTATTGTTGCTTTCACTTATCCTAAAGCAAATTGAAAACTAATAGAGCGTTTTAATGTCCGTACTACCAATATTATATTTCTGTAACTTTAATTTTTTATTTTGTTGACTTTCGTATAAAATGATACTCGAATGTAACTGGTTCCTAACTATTATTTGTACCATATCCTGCTATTACAACTACTATTCGCTTTATTTTTAATTCATATTCAAGAGAATTCATCAACGAAATAGTGACGACTCTATATACTTTAGTTTCAAAACTCGTTCATAGCTTTCAAATATTAATCGCTTTACATCCAATTCACCGCACATTTGTCCACGTCAAGGAAATGTCATTTCTGCCTACCATTTTCCTTCTCGAGAATTCCTTCATTCCGTTTCTCTTCGATCCAATTGCGCCACCCATCCAACACGTCCTAATTTCCACTTTCTACTTTGCACAATTCACCCTGCATTCCTCCCCCTTCTGGCATCGACTGGAACGTCCCAATTCCCACGGAGCCTCGCCGTCACTTTCCGCACCCCGCCCTCCATCTTCTCTGCCTCGATCGTCGCGTCCCATCGCGTCGCGTCGCGTCGGTGTCCCCTCCCCGTTCGACGCCCGCCGTTGGCGTCGCGTCGCCGTCGCGGAGCTTTTCGCGTTCGCCAATTATTCCCCGTGCTCCGGGTGGCGCCGCGCCCCGTAATTTGATTGGCCGCCGGGGCTTAGGCAGCGCCCGTCGTCCGACGGTTAATCCGAGTAATTGCCGCTGCGTCAGGCGCCCCGCCCGCCGCCGCCGCCACTCCAGGAGGCCGCGCCGCGCGTCGATACTGCAGCTTCCCCGGTGATCGGCGCGCTCCTCCCGCGGGACCTACGCCCTCGCTGCGGTTGCTCGCGAGCGCGCCGTCAACCTCATTTGCGTTATGCCTGTCGAATGATTCTCCACGAGGGTGATGATTAATTCTAGCGCGATTCTTTTCATGTTTTTCCAACTTTTAGGCTAATAGTTTAATTTAATCTATTTTGACACATGTATTTCGTGAATGATTTTTCAAAACTGTATATGGTTTTCCAAACTACATTGAGCATCGTTCAGAGTAATAAAATTATAATTTGCGTATAGTATAAATAGTTATTTATAAATGGCGAAATTGGATAATTCCTTCCACATTCTAAAACTTGCGAAATGGGAAATTCTTGTAGTTGTCTTTTAATTTTTTCCGGGAAAATTGCTGCTCAGCAGTGTGATACTTTACCCCGGATGGAACTCCCAGCTCTAGAAGCTTCACTGGCCGTGCTCTCTTGACTTTTGCAAGTTAGTCTCGAATCTTTTATTTTATTTTTCATCTGCCTGCGCTTTTCTGAAGTTTTAATGAAGTTAAAGCCAAAATTTCAGAATTGTGGTTTAGTTATCATTTCAAGAACAAGAAACGAGGTTGACGAAGAGTTTTACACTTCATTTCTGGTTTATCTATTTTTTGTAAGAACTGACAATTGATTTAATATTCCGTGTTTGAAAATTAATTTTTTGAGAATTGAAGAAGAATAGATTATGCAAAGATTGCTGTTGAATCTAACTAAGCTGAACGGAAAAATCAATTATTTTTTGATCACATATTTTGTAGCAATGTAATTATATCGGTGATCCAGTACTACGCAGTCTTCGTCCCCTTTCAACTTAAAAACTAAAAAATAATAAAAAATAACGAACTAAAAAAGTCTGTCCCACAAGCCACAAAATTGAGACACCTGGTATACTGCTTAAATAAAGTAAACATACTTTGTTTATAGTATGTAATGATTGCGATGTGCACACAATATCAACGTAGTTTTTGAAGAAATGTGGCAAAGGCTGCAAGATGTCCAGGAGTTCCCTTTATATTCCTAGAGAACCAAGAGTAGAAAAGGGCGTTGTGAGCCGTGGAACCGTCCAGAATCCCGTTTCCTCCACAAGATTTCCGCCCCATCTGCACCGCACGGATGTGCATCCGTCGGAGCGCTCCGCCCGCGTCGCCCCCTTCCCCTCGGTCTGCGCTCACGTGACGCGCCCGCTAATGTCCCCTCCTCTTCCCACCCCCTCCACTGCGACCACCCTGCAGTTGGGCTCTCCCTCGGCCGCCGCTGGCTTCCTATGAGTGGCTTATCAGCGCGAGGCATTTTAATCCTCTGCCCCTTTCACGGCTGTTGTCTTTGGACGAGCACTCTTAATGCACCTGAGGCGGATTTTTGGTTGCTGACGGCACGAATGTGAATATGGACTCGAAAATGGACTGAACATGAATCTACACTTCCAATGGCGCGGGAGGTCCTAGAAGTTATGAAAGATAAAGTGTCCAGAGTGGTTAAAGCGACGCGACTTGTTATAATAGATACTTTTCATAACTCTAAGTATTGATAAAAAGCATTAGCGGAAATTTCTAGATATTTTTATCTTTTACGCGACTGGTAGTTTCATGACAGTGTTTCTTTTGATCTTTTGAAGAAAATATTATCTGGAAAACAATGCAGCACACTAGGATATTCCTTAAATATTTGAAAAAAATTATAAACTGCATGCATGTAACAAATGTATGCATTTTTGGTTAAACAATATATCTTACTCCCAAGTTATAAAATAATAGTTATTTGTGTCTGGAAGATAAGTAATAAGTGCAAGAATGATTGGCACGTCTCACATTCGATATCACTCACGCGCTCCAATAACACTTTTCATCCTCAATATAATCAGGTAGGTCTTAGAGCGCGTTATTCCACTAACGCAATTCCGCTAACGCTAACGCTATTCTGCGAACGCTAACACTATTCCGCTAACGCCCAGAACGTGATGTTCTTGGCAGTGGGGCCCTCAGGGCGGGCGGAGTAGGGCTTGGGCTGCCTATCACAATGGCGTGGCCTCTCTCACCCGCGCCGTCACAATACCTACGGCGGCGGGCGGGCTGCGTCGCCCGCGGCGTGGCTCGGCGCCGGAGTAGGCTTTGGCTGGGTCTCTGCCCGTCGCCACGCGTCGCCCCTGGGGCGTCGGTTCCCCCGAGGCGACTGCCCGCCCCGCCCACGCCGTCTCCTCCTGCCTCCGCCCTTCCGTTTCACGCCTCAGCCACTCTCGCGGCCACGCTGCCCCGAAATGAGACGCGGAGCTCGCGTGGAAATATACGAATGTCGCCTCAAAAGTCCGTAAAAGGCATTTGTAGGACTTCGAGTGTGATTTACATATTGTTATTAGAGGTGTAAGGAAAGATTATGACGTCTCCTATTACGTATTTTCTCCAATGAGTTACACATTTTTATATTGTTAAAAATCCATACATAAATCTTTAGTATATAGTGTGTTCTTCCAATGCTATATCTTTGAATTTTTTGTTTGACACACATAATGTGAAAAAAATACATGATTTTACAGTAACTCTTCAGTGTACCAAACTAAAACTAAAACATCAATTGATATGACCGCTTCACTTCAAAATGTAAATTTTTAAAGACATTACGACATATAACTGTACAATACAAGTAATAAAATTGTGCAATTTCAACTGCAGTCATTGTCAATTGCAGTATTCAAATCAAATACGGATAATTCCTAGAAACATTCTTCGTGATAATAGTATATTAAGAAGAACATGGAACACAGGACATACTTTCTTTAATGCTTTTTTTATTTTCTTCATAAAATTTAAAATCTTTTGTTGATCGTTGGGACAACATTTGCTTTAAACACACCCTTCCAATATGCACTGCATTAAGTCAATACCATTCGACTCCAGCCTTCGCCAAGTAATAACCAAGAAGTCTGCGTGCTCACCACAAATAATTCCAAGCCCGTCACCGCTCCCTCTCGGAAATGCCAGGCAGGCGCTTTCCGTCCTCGCGTCGTCCGCGCCTTTGATGGAGCCGTTCGCGGGTCCCAAGGGCCAGGGCGGACACTCCGCGGACGGAATTCGGGAGCAGCGAAGCCACCGCAGATGGGACAGCGCCGAGAGAAGGACAGCTCCCGAAAATCGCTTCGTCCACCAGTCATTCGCGCAGCGACATTAGTCGCCTGAACGCCACAGCCACCGCAGACGTTGCATTACCATACACATCGCAGACATCATCCCCATCGACTCTCTTTCTCTCTGTCACTGAGGGAAACCTGTGGTGTAACGGACCACTCACCTTTCACCCTTGGGCACGAGGAATTCATTCCTGCTAGAGAAAGAGAATTCACGGCAGAGATTAGAGAAAGAGAATTCACGGCAGGTTTTCTTAGGGTTCTCCCGTCCCATGCTCCTCATTTTATCGTTGGTCCTTCATCATTTAACTCATCCATTCTTTAGTCAACATTGCCACTACTCGTCTATAAAATTCATTTAAGGCTAAGGACTCGGGTCCATAATGAAGAAAAGAATATCTGCCGTCGGCGTTCTCGAGGCTTCTGTACATTAACTACTCCAATAATGGTATTTAATCCGCGGCAATCTCCTCAACAACTATGAGTCTGTCAAAGTAACCAGCACCAATTGAATCACAAACGCAATCACAGGGTTCGATCCCCGGCCAATCCGTATGAAATTTGAGGTGGACAAAGCAAGCTCTCGGCTGGTTTCCCTCCTTCATGACTGGTGTTCTTCCGTTTCCCCTGCCTCGAATTATACCACTTTCAATAATAATCAACACCATCTACTCATTAGATCATTACTGAAGGGTCTCAGTGACTTTAGTCGTTAAAGTGCATTAAAACCCCAATGAATAAAAAAATCACATCTGTATTCATCACTGCCATCATAAACATCACCAATGATCCCCATCAACAACAACAATTACATACATCACGGCCACTACAACTCAAAATGAACACTATCACATTCAAATCAAACATGATTAATAGCACAATCACTACGATAAAATATACTCTAGTTCTTGTTCTCATCTGCTTGAGTTACCCTCTCCCTCTGTATTGCTAACAACCTAACATTTCATAGTCCAAACGCCTCCTGCCTCTCTCCTTCGTCTGAGGTGATCCCTGTGACTACCTCCGTCGATTGTGTCAGTGTCGCTCCGTCGACCATCACAGACACATTTTGTCTTCATCGCTCCAACATTATCACTTCCATTGTCTCTATTGTTACCTACTTCGCCGAACCCTTGATAAATGTTGATCCACTGACCACATCTGTCTTCCCGGCCACTGTCATCCCTGAACTTTCACCCATATCCACCAGAAACACCACAAAAACATCTCATCAACAATTTCGAAATCAATACGAAGTATAAGTACACAATTATCAACTACAACTGTAACCACAACTACCATCGTAAACTCCAGCACATCCATCACGAACCATCCAGCCCCACCCGCCAAGGCTCCCGACGCCTGCCTTCTGCAACCGCCGCCACTCTCCTCTGCGGTCGATGCGAGGCCCATCGCGCCGACCCGAAGGGGCCCGCGGCTCCTTATAAGGGAAAGGCCGTCGCCCGCGTTTTCTGACACGCTGTCAGCGAAGGTCATTTTTATTCTAGTCCCAGATTTACGGAAATGGAAATGCGACCATCTTTCAGGTCCGTTCGACTGGAAATCTCTTCAAAGTTCGTCTGCATCTTTTCTGCTGATTCGAAGACCGAATAATAAAGTTCTTATACGAATATTTATTATTTGAATATAAACATTCAATAAATATATATTCAACAATTGAATTATTGGATGGAAATAAATATAAAGGTGGAATAGAATAGAATATATTAACGCTTGTCGTTACATTTTTATGTTAACCTGTACGAAACTATTATTTGTTGGAATTAATCCCCTTTAAATAATCACAGGCGTACCATTTCATTCTATAAGGCATTGCAAAAATTCAGAGTACCCCCCCCCCCCATAAACAAATTTGCTTTTAGAAGGCTCGTTGTCTTATAAACGTTTCTAAAACTGTCTTGTGTATTAAAAGTACTTTCATTTAGAGGTCGTGTGTTTTCTACTGCTTTCTACAATTCATATTTTCTCTCTCCATATTTCTGATTTTTTCATCGATCTTTTGTTCTTGAGTCTGTTCGCGGCAGCTGCGAGCGATTTTCAAGATTGGAGCGATCAGTTTTCAGAGCAGAACTAATAGAATCCCAATTCTGTATTGACACCATGTGTTTCTGATCGCTTTATTCTGGAGCTTACATGCTATGATGGTGTTGGTTGTTCGAGTCGTGAACACAAATTAAGGAAAGAGCGACTGGGAAACACAAGCAACTAAAGTAGGTTTTTCTCTTTTGTGAGTTTGTTGCCTAATTGCGTTCTCACTGAAAAATTAAAGCACTAAGGAAATGCCTAAAGTTTTTAATGGTTGTCAGTAGAATCATCTCTTAAAAATTTGGGTGTACACGAATTCTTACAAGTGGTCAACATACTAGTTCGCGACAGAGGTCGCAATGAAGACTAGTCGCACAATTTTTTACACATTTTACAAAGTTTTGCAACTCCTCTATCAATCTGCATAAAAGATAGGTTTTTGTTAAATTATTGAAAGGAGTTCACTACGCATACCTTACTATTAAAACTGAGAGCATAATGAAGCAATAAATCACTCTTTCCTTTTCCAATAATCTAATGGCAAGTAACTGCTGATGTACGAAAGTCTATATATTACAAGAAAAGAGATTTTTCATTTCCACATTTAAATAAAAATTTTGTAAATAAAAATCATTTATTTGTTCATTTCTGAGTATGGATGACAAAGACATCATTTAACTAGTAAAGTAGAAACTAGAAAATGAAGTGTTAATATATTAGAGCTAATTTCTAATTCCTAACAAGACACGGAAAAATAAATTTAATCATTTCTCCTCCTAATGGAAAAAATTTTTTAGAAAACTGACAAGTCAAATTGAAGGCATATCTCGGTACGAACTGGAACAGAAAAAGAAGAATGACAATTAACAATTTAAAATAATTGTGTAAAACATCCACAGTCATTCTCCCCTTACAAAAATAATATCACCTGTGTTCCCTGGCTTCCTCGCTCTACTCCAGGTAATGTAGGAGTATTTTTTGACAACCGATTAATGAGAAAATTTTACTTTCAAATAGGTAATATGCATAAATATGCAAACGTTTTAAGTTTTCCCATTTCATCAACATAAATTCTTTCTTTAGCACTGAAACTTGCTTCTGATCTACATTACAATAACATCAGCTATCGGATTACAGATAATTTGGAAGCTCTCTGATTCATCTCCAGCTTACAAATCCATTGATATCTTGATCACTCCCATCCGAATTCATCTTATAAACCACAAAAAGTTCCAGAATGACTCCCAAAATGTACATTCAGTCCAAAAAGTACATTCAATCGTGATGATAACGCACATCATTTGCGCAACGGGTCCATGTTCTACAAAGACCTTTTCCAACTATTATAAATTATAAAATCGCGTCCCTCTTTTCCTACAAATTTTCTCCTTCGGTTCCTAAACCATAATGCAAAAAGTTTAATAGTCAAGGAAAACTTATAATACTGCGTTAGTAGTGGTGTGAAGGAGTAAAGATTTTACTGAGGTCCACATTTACCTGAGGATGAGTCCAAGCAGATTTATTATAAAATGCACGTAGCCTTCAGAACGCTTGGAAAGACTCACGTGGAAAGGGAAACACATAAATAACAAAATATCCTTCCTGGAGAGGATAAAAAAAAAGCCTGTATAGAGAACGCTCTCCCTGTCGCTCGCAGCGAGAGCTTTTCCGTGGCGTTGGGCGGGCGTTTCCCTCTCCCGCCAAGAAAGTCTTTCCCTCGCAGCGGGCGGCGCCTTCGATTTTCGTTATTCCCGACCGGGAAAGCTGCAATTCCGCCGGGCATTCATTGAACTCGGGACGCCGCGCCGCTGGAACTCGACTTCGCGCAGTTAGCCCCAGACGAACAGCGGAGTTTTCCCACAAACTTCACGCGCGCGCCTCCGACGGCGTCTAGCGCCCGGAAGTTGGTTAGACGCTGCAGGCGGCGGAGGAGGAGGAGGCGAGGAAGAAATGATAAACGAGAGGAAGAGAGGAAGTAGCGTAGAGGTGACGTTTGCGGCTGCGGATGAGGCCGTGGACGCTGTGTTTCGCGGGGATGCCCATCCGTTTTGGGTGATGGACGGAATTGCGTGGTGGAGGCTTTGGCGGCGAACCTCTGTTTTCCGGAAGAGAAATGAACTGCGACTTTCTTAGCTGTCAGTTCTTGACTGCTCTAATTATATTATCAGAAAAATATTTTTCTTTCGAATTGTGAAAAATAACAATGTGCGAAGTTATCTTGTATCAACCATCGTTTGCTGAAATAAATCGTCATGCACAAAGTAACAAAAGTTGTGTAAATAATGTACGAGTAATTTATCCGAGACAAATACTCTCATGTTCCATATATACTACATACAATATGAATTTTAAGCTTATTAAGGACGACATAAACTATTTTCATAGATTAGTGGGTCGTGTGGAATTGAAATATGACATGAGTTTGTATTTAGGTTTTTACTTATTTGTTACATATAAAAAATTCAAGGTTTTTGCCAAAACAAGTAAAAACTGATACATTCTATATAACTATGTAATTATAGTTTAGTACGTTAAATAGCTTGACAGTTCTGTATTGACATATTTTTTCGTATTCAAACGATAAGGAGTAGTTGTACCGACTTCTTGTATGTATAGACGTCTTGTATATCAGTATATTGAAGTGATTTGTGCACACAAAGTCGCCGTAAAATGTGACTGTTTTCTATCATGCATTTAACGATCGTCGACAGCAATACCCGCCGGACGCGCCCAAATTGGCGACTGCGTAATTTCGATTTCCGCCTGAAGGGAGAGATTTTATGGGACGTCGCCCATTAACCCAACAACGAAAAACGCGTACGTTACCGAGTGCTACCGCCAGGAAAATGCATTTAAGCTTCCCTTTTAGATCCACTATAATTGACGCGAATCTCTCAGCTCTGATTAGCTTCTAGTTTGTTTCCCATTCTTTACACGTTCTTGATTATTGTCACGGAGACTGTGAAGGCAATTATCTCTTCGAAAGGCCAAGATGTGTGTAGAAATATTTCACTTTAAATCAGAACGCTTAAATCAGTCAATATCAGTTCAATATTTATCACAATACCATTAAAATCAACAACGTATTAACTACTTACAGTTGAACATTAAATTTTACATTGATGAGAGTAAAAAAGACAAATATTTTAATTTCATTAATAAACATTAATTATATTAGTGCTTTTTTAACAAATATAAGAGAATAAAACGTATGATGCAAAACTTAACACTGTAATTTAGTAAAGTGTAACTTTAAAGAAAGTCAGCGTACAACATCCAAAAAGACTGACGTTCTTACCCGGTGATAATTATTTTCCCTACATACATTTTACAGTATTAATGGGGCAAAACAGGCTACAAAGTTTCACTACAACTCTGTAGTTATCACTGTAGTGTTAACTATGAAATTAAATTCGATGTGACTTTCTATTTACGTTTTATCAGGAAATATTATTAAATATCTGATAATTTAAGTAACTTTACGTATGTATCCTATCACGCGTCATTTATCTTTCAAAATGACATCTGCTCAGAAAAAGTTAATATATTTCACACTCTTACGGTTGAGCTTAAAGTTTGATGTCACTTTTATAATAAGTCGCTTTCTTCATTCTTACCACATTCAAGTCCATAAGCGAACAAAATGACTATTTTAGTGTAATATTCTTATGACACAAATTACTCTGGCGAGTAAATAGTACATGAATCAGGATACCATTTATTTGCTTAAAAGCATTTTATTAAATTATTTAAATATTTTAGTATTCAATATGATTTCGTATCAATGAAAGCATTATTTGAATTGATTCCGTTACATTTCAACAAAATCTCCATAATCCATTTGTAAAATCCATCTGTTGCATGCGTTTCACGTTTCCCGTCCTCCCTTTCGCATTTCGAATCGCTGCCGGAGAAGCCCCTCGTCGCGTCGGCCGCGGCGCGGAGGGCGGGCGGACGAGGCGGGGCGTCGGGGTAGGCCAGACACGCGTATTGATCTGGCGCTCCAACATGGCCGCCGCGCGCACCTCGCCCCCGCGCGCAGCCGCGGGCCGCCGCCGCCGCGGGCGAGCGCCGCCAGACAAAACAACGACGGCCGCAACCGCCACCGCCGCCTGAAGCACGTGACACCAGCTTTTATTCGCGGCTGATTGTTCTCGGCGCCGGGCGCGAGGGGGCGCGGCACTCCCACCCTCGGGGCACCCCGTCCCCCGCCCTTAACGCCTCGCTTATCGCGGCCTCCTCTCTCTGCACCACCCCTTTCGTAGGTCACCTTCACCGCTCGTCGAGCTTCGAACTACGCTCGTATATTTATTTGCTTTGCGACGGCACGTTTGTGAAGACTGGATACGGGAGGGTGGAGAATACGTCGTTGGTAGAATGGAACTTGTCAGTGGTCTTATGTGAATAGAATTCCACATTTTCATTATCTTGATGTTGTGGTGTACTTTATTAACAAATTGTAGAAAATGTTTTCTTCACCTCTTACATGGGCAGAGATATTTCGGACTGCCACTCTTTGCATTTATCGTTTATTTGGATGTTGGAAGAAGTACAGCCCTGCGAGATATATAAGTTAATTTTAACATTTAATTGGCTCTTATTTGTTTCTAGGCTTGATGGGCTCACTTCTACAAGTTCATTACCCTCCATCCCCCGAATTTCATATCTTCTTTATTTTCATCCTCATTTTCCTATCTGCGTCCGTATCGCTTTGAGTGGCTTGTACTTGGTTCTTTCCTGTCGCAACACATTACTAGTTCACAACCCCTTCCTCGTTTTGTTCCAACTATTTTCACCCTTCCTCGCCTTCTACCGACTGATTGTCTAGCACAACTCTATTTCTCCTCTCCTTTCCTCTGATTCAACTCACACTTCATTCGCAGAATTCCTTGAAAGGCAGTCTATAGGAAATAACCTTTCCCAACTGGATGTGTGGCTTTTACGACACGCGTTTCTGCCTGTGGTTTCTTTGCCTGAGCGCGGGTCGATCGACTGCGGGGTAACGTGTGTCTGGCGCAAGCGTTTTATATTGGACAAACCCGAACGTTTTCAGGAACAACAACAGACCGCAATCCCGCAAAGCTGGCAAAAACCTTTCTGCGATTTTATGGCTTAAAGATCGGTGAAAGCGAAGGCGGCGTAGTTTCATTTTAAGCGCTTTTTGGTGATGTTGGAGCTGAGGTGTAAAAAGGTTGGTCGGAGGTGCACTCATATTGCACCGAATTAAGTTCTGAATTTACGATATCTTTTTATCACATACAGGTTACGTAATAATTCTAAACAGGAACTACTTTTCTAAGAATATTGTAATTCACTAGATTACTGAAGAAATTATCTCATAAAATTAAAGTACAAACATTCCACTACATACCACTTTCTTTCAACATTTCACTCGCCATATATACACATCTCTTCATTTTACTATACCCTTGTACTCTCTATATCGATACAGTCAGACAGACCCAGACAGATAGGCAGACACATAGGCAGACAGATAGGCAGACAGATAAGCAGACAGATAGTTAAACATTTAGTTACACAGTCAGACAGACAGGCAGGCAGTCAGTCAGTCAGACACGGACGGACGTTTTGCAGAAAAACAAATTTTCGGTACAAATTGTCCACAAAACGTGAATTCTGTCTACATTATGTGTTAAAGAGCGTAATTTACTTCATATAGGGACAAAAATTATATACTTTTGTGGTGACAGGTATTTATAATGTATCTTTTTTGCCAAAAAAGGTGCATATTTTCACTGCAGCATTACTTATCTTTCTCTATACTACGTAAGTAGTATGCGAGAAAGTGAAACGAAAAATCAATTGATTGGAAAATAGCTCAACATTCAACTTCTAATAACATCCATCAGAAGTATCGTCCTGAATGTGAAATATGAGGGAGGTCATATTTCTGCTGATCATATATTGCGGGCCTTATGACCATGAGAATACTCATTACGAATGCGACACTGGGAAACATTTTCCAGAGTGCGCTCATTGCCCATAAAAGGCCTGGGAACATGAGGACTTACTCGCACTCTGCCGCAACCTTTTAATAAAAGCTGGCCAGACTTCCGGTGACCATGTTCCCTGTTCAGTGGTATGAATGGGATTACGGAACATAAATCTGCAGGGGTACAATTATACGGACGTATTTATGATGTGTTCATAAAACTGCCTTTTGCTGGCTCCCGTGACCTACTGAAAGAGCAAGTCCTCCCTATTCCCACAGCGGTTGGGCGGAGTTGGCAGTCGGTAAATCGCCTTTATCTGCTCTGGGGATGACGTGGATTAAATAAAAATACGATACTCCACCTACCACGCTGTGGTTTTGTGGATGGCGGCGTCAACATCACGCTTGATATATTATAAATGTGCTGCTTTAACTCCCCAGTATTTCGGCGATACGTCACTGCTACTTCAATTCTCAACGTTCCATCACCAACACTATCAAGTGACGCAAAAGAATGACATCGGAATGAATGGTTTTGAAAGATATATCGAAATGTTTGAAACCCAATGGAATGTAAGGTAACGTAATACTTGCTATGTATGATGAACATACTGTTTTTGTTTTAAATAATACCATACTCAAGCGCATTCACCCAATGAAATAAATATTTTGCAACAAATGAGGCGAAAGAGGAGATATAACTATCATTCCTATATTCTGATTCTAAATTTTTGAAGCAAATTGGGTTGTTGTTACAAAATTGAATTCCGGAGAACGTTTTCAGACTAAATTGTGAACGCATCTAATGACGGTTACTGTCGATTAGTCAATTTTCTTGAGAATGTTGGATATAAAATACTTAGCTTGTACTACTTATAATTCATTGTTTCATATCATTAATTTTTATTTCCAATGATTAGAGTACACATGTAAGAGAGAGTAGTATTTAAATCATTTATACGAAAAATTGACTGAGTGACAGCCTGTCACTAAAAAGAGATAAAGATAAAAACAATAACATTTTCGATGTGTCACATTGGCGTTCTTCTTTGTTGTTTTTATTTTAACATTACCCGATTGAATTTCAGTATATAGCAAAAATCATGTCTAATAAAATTATGCTCAAACCTTAAATTAAAACGTTGATCCCTCCATGAAGTTCAGAAACAGTATACGAATTCACCTTATTTTAAAGATTTGCTTCTCGTCTTCTTCGCAATTCTAATGTCCTCAATTACTTTCTAAGAGAACGAGAAGGAAGTCGAACTTTGAACAAGAGAACAGGTGTAGTTCATTACTTGCATTTTGATTAGACTGTTTTTCTTAACGGTTGTCTCCGTTGTTAAACATCATTCCAAGTGTCTCCTTAATTAATAAACAAGATTTAATTAGCTCAGTCTCGAGAAGCGTGCTCTAAACCGCTGAAACATTAAAGCCCCGAGTCTCGTTAATAGGTACTTGATTTCATCAGTCTTTTGAACAGCGTTTGGGAGAAAGTTGGGATCTGCAGGGGGCTTTGGAGAGGTACAGCAATGGCGGAGCGAAGGAGACCGGGAGGGACGTGAGAAGTTGCGACGCGGTGACGTCGGGGGAGTCTCGCCCGCAAAGTCGTCGAAGTCTCCGTGCCCCTGTTACGAGGGAGCTGCTACGTCTTTCTTATGAAGCTATTTGGGCACGTTTCATTGCCGACGTTTGAGTTCCTGGAGAGGACGGTGTGCAGCGACGGGGACTGCAGATGGGGCACGGAAATGAGAGGCGTAAAAACGGTCGTTTCGGTACCACGATTTCCTGTGTTCCGTTATAGGAGACTTATAACCGTAAAGCGATAGGAAATTAGAGGGTTTATTTGGAACAAACCGCACATAAAGGTTCTTATTTTCGTCACCAAACATATAATTATGACTAGGCCTTGCTACTCAAGAAAAGGGCCCTGAAGAGTTTCTTGATTTCAAGAATTCTAAAAATTCCCTGTGTGTTACCTCTTGAACTGAAAGGATCTTGTTATGTATTTGTCGATCCAGAAAACTGTTGTAACCACCTCAGATCGCCTAACTAGGCAACACTTTGACGCAAAGGCCGCTGTCAAATCTCGCCCTGAGCATTCATTGCATGTTGCATTTGTGTGTTTTCTCGAAGAGTGTGCGTTGCCTCTTTTCTTTTGATCCCACATCCAGGATCCCTGAAGTGTGTCAGTGTCTTGTGTATTGGGCATGATGCATCCTAACTAGAGTGTTATTGTGAAGGGTAACTGACGTCGGACGAAAAATGTCTTTAAGGAATTAAAAATGGAGCCGAATCTAATTGAATTAAATTTTTATATTTTTTATTTAACTGAAACAAGCTGAAGCTTTTAGTCTTTGCAACACTCCATTCATATGCAACATGTAAAGGGGAATAAAGGATGTTTGACTTTTATATTTTTAGACAAATACTATGCTAGTGGTGCTACAGAATGGCTCAGACTTTCCCGTATTAGCTTTCTATTTCCTTTGGTCTCGGCTCACTATTCGGACTTAACACATACTCTTGCCAGCTGCCATCTATCGTCGCCCAAAGTACATTTTTTTGACATTTTCTTAATTTTTTGGTTTCCTAATGGTAGAACGGAAATATAAATTTTAGAATATTAAACAATACTAAAACCTCGTCCTAAATGACAATTTTCTTTTAAAAATTTGTAGCTGTTTTTAAGAAAATGGCGTTTAAGAGATACTAAAAATGTTTGAGTTTTCGAAAAACTTCATTGGAATTTATTTTAAACACAATACAATAGTATTTACAAATTGCTGGAAATGTGCATATTAACGGCGTGAGAGAACTTTCAATTAAATTACATTTGTGTAATTTTTGCAAAAACAAGAAAATACCCCAAAATGAACTTTACTAAAGAGTGCAATTTGCACTATCCGTTAGAAACGTTTGAAGAAAAAAATTAGAGTCATTTTTGAGAAAACGACATTTCAGTGTTTCTGAAAATGTGAAATTTTGAGCTAGTTTTCACAGAAAACGGTCGAGTTTTCGAGAAACTTTGTATGACAATATTTAAAAGATATGTACGTAGTACGTAAATTACTCCGTACATACGTACGTATACGGGAAAGTAAAAATTACTAAAAATTTGATTTCAAATCATCTATTTGAAACATTATTTATTATCTTTTTCAAATAAAACAAATTCCATCGCTTTATGGACCTTTTTAAAGCAATATTTGATTAATAAATGTGCTTTATAGCGTTTTTCATTACTTAGTGCAATGGGGGAAGCAATGTTGCGAGAGATCTTATGAGTAAAAAATTTCACAATGACAATATGACAGTCTGGCTCTAACAATTTATTTTACCCCAAAAATTGAAAAACATGTAAAAATATGTGTGCTTCGTTATTGGTATTAATCATCTGTTGTACTCTCTCTGTTTGGCAAAGTAATGGAAATAAAGGCAAGTGCAAACTGTCTATGGTAGAAGCAATTGCAGTTGATTGTCCATTAGGGCTTGCCAATCGGAAATAATTTACACAGCGGCCCAGTTCGCAATTCATCTTTCCCGTTCCACTGAAATGTGCAATTGTGTATTTATTAGAATTAATATGTGCTGCCCATCAGGGGGCTCCGGCGCTTCTGGGTGCTTGGCTTCTATTTCCACGCGCCGCTCAATAAGCACGAAACCACATAGCGATACATCTGTCATAGAATAATTATTAGTCTCTCGAATATACCAACACTAGAAAACTATGAAACGTTTAATGTTATATTTTATAACTGCTGGTACTACATAAATATTCTACGGACAGAGGAAATTAAGCAATATAGTAAGTATGAGTGTTTGCGAGTACGCGTAAATACGAATCAATTAGGCTGTTGGAGAGAGAAAATAATAAACGCGTATTTGATGGGTTTACTTGTAATCTTATTAAGTGATACTCTGAACATTCATTTGATATAATGCCCACAAAAGAAATAGTAGGTATTGAATGAACCCTCGCCAGCCTTTTTGAAAACAAAATGAATTATCGGGAGTAGTGGACTGGCCATACTATCTCGAAATTAGTATATCTTGATGAAAAGGTTCTATTACTGAGGCATTCGGTGAGGAAAATGTTCAAAAGGTATACAGGTGAGCTAAAAATCGAATTCAATCAGATGAAGAAAAAATACAAAACATTAATCGCAAAAACCAGCTAGTATGTGTATTGAAAAACACTTATTAGAATAGGGTCATTTGTGGGTATATTACTGATCTGGAACTGTGGATAATACATTTTAGAATGAACTACAGCCATCAAGGAAGGCAATGAATTTTACTGACGTGATTGTGAATGATATATATTATTAATCAACTACAATAAAACTGCATTTCATATATTTTTAGGTATGAACTTTGAAGAACCAATTCTTATTTGTAGCCACCAACTTTCTTCTTAATAAAAAATCACGAAATACTAAAAGATATAAATATACTTCATTTACTTTTTCCAGCATTACGAGAGAAGTAGGTGAATTTCATTTGGAATTATTTATTGTGAAAAACTATGAGTTATGTTTCCAGATTTTGAATAAAAATCATTGTAGATGGTGTTTGGGAGAATTCGGTTGCAGGATATTATTTTTTTCTGTTACTGTTAATGTAAAAAATAACCAATGCTTTAATTAAAATGTTCTAATGGTATATTGGCTTCTAAATTTCTGCTTCTTTGTTTATCATCTATTCCGTTCTCTAGTTTATGATTTATTGACTACTCCTCTACACTCTACAAGACAGGAAATTGAGCTAGTACAGAAAAGCTATCTTTGTCAGTTAAGAACAGTATGTAACTTGCTTTCCACAGACTGGCCCAAAACCCATCGGAATTAGCACTCAATCGTGAGCGTTGCCATTCCGGCCACGTCCTTCCCGAGGTTTCCCTGCCCCGGGCCCCTGCTCCTCATTGTCAGCCTGTCCGGAGCACCCACCATATCTCCGGACAGCCACTTGTGCGCCCCCTCGTTCTCCGGTCCTCCCCCTTCGGCGCCCCGGCGCCTCCGCCGCTTACCTTGACCCACCCCTTCCTCTGCCTGCCGCCTCCGCCGCATACCTGACCGGAATAGCGGCGGGCGGCATCGACCCGCGCCGCGCCGCGCCGCGCCGCGCCGCGCCGCGCCGCGCCGCGCCGCGCCGCGCCGCGCCGCGCCGCGCCGCCCAAGTGCCAACGAGCACGCCACATTCCAGAGCCACACCGCGGCGGCGAACCGCGCGCCCGCCCCCGCCCCCGTCCACGGCCACGCCCCCCGCCCACGCCCGCAAGACGTCAGCGCGTTCCAGCGCTTCATTCGTGGACTTGTCCCAGCTACGGCACTTCATAGCTCACATTCAGCCGAATGTATTTCGACAAAATCTCTGTAGAATAGTTCATTATAAAACTAGCGATGTCAGTATTGGTTTATTGGTGAAGTATTATTGGTATTCCAAATATTTGAATAACAGGCATTGTCATAAACAAAATTGATAGGAGCAGGTTTTGCCCGCTCATCAGATCTGCTGAATAGAAGCCACAAATTTGACTACTGGCTAGTCGATAATGTATTCATATGATAATAAAAAATGGTAATGACCCCACTTGTTAAAATATTGATACTAGATCTGATTCGTGGGATAATACAGTAGATAATTCATACCTCTAATTGAAAATTCGATTAGTAGAGTTCATCTACATATCAAACTTTCTTTATTGTAATCACACTTTTTCTCTTCACTCGGAATGCGAGAACGCGCAAATTGTTACTTCGAAATGAAGATTTCTGATATAAATCACGGAAAACTGTTGGGAAATAAGAAAGTGAACGTTTTAGTTTATGGGGTACAAGTGGGATTTATCAAGTTGAGAACAACATCTGTGTACCTTAAACCGAACTTTTTCAGTATCGGATCCCACTGCTTGGAAACTAGATGCAGAAGCCGAAATTTTGAGTGTCACCAAAACTTCAATGTTGAATGTTATCATTATTACGCTCACAAAAATATATATTTCAAACTAGAATATAATGTTCAAGCACACTCCGACATCAAGAAAATATGTGCAACATTAAAAATAGTTCATTTGCCATTCTAAGTAAGAAAAATCGATCAACATTATAACGTAAACAGTGTAATCCGGGGGAATGATTTATTGGTATGTACATTGCTATTTTAGGGGTTTGTTTACGCTGAACTTACAACCAGCAGTAGTGACCTCTGTTTGAAGCAAACATAAATTTCATTAATGACAGCCTTCTAATATTACAAACAATGGTTGAATTTATTTTTGCTTTAAATTTGAAAAATATTTTCCCTTTGTTGCATACTTCTTTATTGATGAGGAAAAATGGCGTTTTAATATTTCCTTTCGTTTCCTGTTAAATCAATAATTTGTTTTGCCATTGGTCCCTAATGTAAAAACAAACACTACAAATGTTACAGAATACCTCGTTAACGAGCAGCCATTTGCTCTAATATCATCAAATATATATTTATAAAATATGAATCGAAATGTATATCAATATCTATCTCGTGTGTATATCAAAATATATTTTACCTTTGTTATGATACCACAATATTTTTTTATGTAGAGAACTGGCAGGTGGAATCAGAGCAATTTACATTTACGATTTACTAAGCGATTTGAAACAGAACCTACCCAGACGTATTATCCTAAGGATTAACAGTACCATTTCTAATATAGGTAAAACATTAGGAATCATTC
Source organism: Acheta domesticus (assembly GCA_031308135.1). Classification (NCBI taxonomy): domain Eukaryota; kingdom Metazoa; phylum Arthropoda; class Insecta; order Orthoptera; family Gryllidae; genus Acheta; species Acheta domesticus. The sequence goes on from JAHLJT010009436.1 coordinate 135,978,611, forward strand.
CTTAATATTCATTTCAAGAGCAACTGCTGGAAAAATGTTGCGCTGATCGTCGTCATAAAAATAACATGTGAAAAATAAAGAGTTCAGAACAGCAACGTAAATAGGAAGAATAAAATGTAGTCTCTTATTTACTTTATAATATTTATAGTTTGTAATGGTAGCAAAATTGCTTAATTATTTTGTTCAAACTTCAACAAATAAGATAAATAAGCTCACACAAAATTGTTTTCTATTTCGTGAGATGATTGACAGTTCTACAAATATTCTACGAAGAAATGAAAACAATTGAAGGAACAATTTGGTAGTTTAATTTCTTGGAATCGACTTATATGGCTTCATTGCACTATATAAAATAGATCGACGATGTGAATATGAATGATGGCTATGTCATTTCACGGTATTCTTCGCAAACACATAACACCTCAATACATTTGTAATGAGTACCATTTAACTTACGTTTCTTCTCAGACTGAAAGAATACTTGAATGAAAAAAAAATGTGTGAAATTCTCGCGTAGAAGTGAAACTCCTTAGCTCCTAGAAAAAGTTTATTGTATCCATTAATTTTTTTCATTTATGAACGATTTTTATTATTATCCGATTCGCAAACAAATAATAATAATAACAATAATAACAATTTTTATTATATTATTATTTTATTATTATTATTTTGTGTTAAGAATTGGTTAGATGGAATTTAATTCAAGAAAATCTTTTTAATTAAATAAGGATAGTATTTTTTAATTACATTGATTAAAATTAAAAATTAAAAAAATAGAAATAAAATAGTTCTCCCAATTGCCCCATGCAGCAGCGCAGCCACATCCGAATGCAGCCACAGCGAAAACTAGGCATTTGTCTCGTCATCTGAGTTAGGCCGATTTTCCCTACAGTTTCAATAAGAAATTTCTCTTCAAAAGTAACCCGAATGCCGGGAATGCTATCTCTTGAAGGGCTGAAGTTCTTCATTACACTCTCGCCAGCGGTGTCCCCGCGAACTAAGAACGGCGTCGTTGGGTCATTGCGGAGCCTGAGCACACAAGCGTACAGGCGGGGCGTCAAATGTGATTAATTAGACCTGCTCTCAACGCGTTAAATTGCGTTAACGGGCAAAAGCCGTTAAAATTCATCCTATAACTATGGCTAATCAGGAGTGACAGGAAGAGCGGAAAGAGAGGAGCGCGTTGGAATTATGGCTCCCGCTTGTGCCACGCTCTTGCGCTGCGGAACAGTGACGTTTGTTTGGCGTGAGGGGCGAAAGGTAAAATGTTTGCGGTAAGGGTTGTGAATACAACCGAATCGTCATATTTTCACCCGGAAATGTGCATCGTTTTGTGATTGAGTATTTATGGTTGCGGTAAATGTTTGAACTCAGGGTTGACTTTTTTATGTGTGTGAACGCCGAAACTGGACAATTTCCATTATTTTCTTTTAGAATTATATTTTATTTGACGATTTGTGTTGGTAGGTCCTAATTAATTGAAATTTCAATAATAGAGGTATATTTACTTTGCCTTTTCAGTATTTGTGAAACTGTGAAAGAAAGTGTTGGGATTGTAATGCAACCAAAACCAAAATTGTAACCCAGTTTAGGCACTATTGATGTCGTACTTTCTTCTTTGTTTTATATTTTTAGAAAAATATTTTCCCTAAGTAACTATTTTTCAAGAACTTTTTTCAGTATAGTGGTTTGTAAAAACAAATAAACAAACGAAAACTAGAAAATGAATATTTATGATTATTGATAATCAATCATAATTGTTAGGCTTTATATTACGCTTTCACTTTTTCCAATGTTTATCGGCGTTGCATTTTACAAGTAAAAGTGTTTATATTTTGTAAGGAAAAGGCTCAGGAAATTACTCACAGCCGCGCGAAAAAGCCGAACGTCATCTTGTTGAAATCACATGCGCGCCATTAATTAAAATGGCACGAATTTATGTTCTGGTAAAGTGTATAGCAAAAACCCTGGATGTCACCGTTGATGTGTGGGAATAAGGGAAAATGTCCAACCAAAATTCTCTGACAATATCGGTCCAAACGTTTCCAGAAAAATCTCCTGGAAGTTTGCCTCAGCCCAGAAGTGCAGGGTGTGACTATTGAAACTAAATAGCAGATCACATGCAAATGTGGCGTCGTCAGAAAAAATAGGCATCCAAATTTGGGATTGCTCATCTGTTGGTGGAGAAGCCATTGGCAGAATTGTGTCAGGCGATGATGATCATCAGATTCAAGGCGTGACATCAAACGCTGAAAATGGAGACGACGTAATCTTCTTCTTGCAGCACTCTCCAAACAGGTGTGAAACTGCCTTGTACTTCTTCAGCGGTTGTATTTGATGAAGGACGCATGTTCAACGCTCCAAAACAATCTCTTCGAATCGATGTGTACGGACGTTCTACGAGCCCCTTTGCTCAACTTTGTGCACAACATGGCCTATTTCACAATCTCGGCGAAATAGTATTGCTGTAGATGGTTCAGGAAGCGTTCTTACTTTGGGTTCTAACAATTACTTTAAAATTGTTCTTTAAAAATTCTTTCAATTTCCTATCTGAATTGCGCTCACAGTATTTTCTTGCTTCATGGCAATTTCTCACTTTCCCCATTCACAAAATGTACTCCTCTGTAGAGAACGCCATCTTAATCACCTGGAAATAAGGCATTACGTAGTACATTAGTAGACATTACTGTAATACTAGCGATTATGAACATCATAGATATGACCACATTGAGTAAAGAAAGTGAATAGCAACGGGAAAGAAAACCAAACTTACTGCTAGTGTGTCGAAAACAGCAAGCGTTCAGCTCCTAATCTCCTGTTGTAATCGCTGGGTCACTACACTTCGAAACAGACGAGCAATGAGCAAGTGCTCCCGTCTCTCACCAGTGTCAACAATGGTGCAATTATACACGACATTACTGACAACCTATAGATTGCAGCGGTGCGGGAGGGCACGGTTTTCGAATTCTGTTTTCCGATTTTTTTGCTCAAATTGCGCTTTAGGGAGCGTCTCCGACATCCCTGTAGTAAGAAAAAAATCTTGTATTGGTCCTATTTAACCCCCTTTAAGAATGTGCACTCATTTCTGATGCATCCTGTATGTTTTGCCTCTAGTTACTGTAACAAACCTACCCTTTTCATCTCATGTTGGGTAATGTCAACTTTATCCGGCTTAAGTCTGACGAAGTAAGCTTCAAAACTCTTACTACTGCCAATTTTATCCACACATTTTGAATAATGTGGATATTAAACGGACAATTACACGAATCAGCCATATTAAAACATTAGCCGTAATATTTATATCTCGCTAAACAGTGTATGCTACAATGGCCAGGCAGTAAAGCAAATACGTACGGGAGCGGAAGTTACTGTTTAGTAATGAGTTACTAAACACTGACAACATGGTATAAAAACGAGACTCGAAAATAGTTGCGAATAACTCCCGGAAACATGTTAACGGGAGCATCCAGTGCTCTCCGTAGCGGTGGGTGAAAGCGCTCGCTAGCAACGCACCGAGGCTGAGGCAGGGGCAGGGGGCGTGTACGCTGCCAGGCCGTGAATGCTAACGAGGCCATCGGTGCAACGAGGGGAAGTTGCACAGCTGCATCTGGCTACAACGGAATGAGCCCCAGTGCGTGCAAGTAGCGCACTGCTACATACGCTTCCCCCGCGAGCTTCCCTTTCGGTCTCTGCACTACGGAATTGAGGGTGCACGTTCGTGAAGGAGGTAGTGAAATCTGCTACTAGTTTGTCTTCATGGCTCCGTGGAATGAACAAGAAGCATTGGTGTTTTTCTGCTCGAATCATTCATTATGTTGAGCATTTTTCTATGCACCTAACAGATAGTCGTAAATTTACAGCTACATACAAATCTACTTTAACACCTCACACACTGAAACTTTTGTGCAGTGCAGTTTATTTGTCATGAAAATCATTAATTTTGTTGTGGTTTTCTGCAATTTTGGCAACGGAAAAATTTATGTTTTTGAAGTTGACAAATGCTAAATTCAAAAAAGACCTGTATCATTTCGCCTTTTTAGAACCTTTCAGAAATGATGTTTCTAAAATATTATATATGTTACTGATATTTTAAATGATGCCCTTTTTGGTCGATTATGTGCTTTTTTCACATTCAATTTCTTTTCTAAATCCATTGCGATAAATTTGAAAAAGAATTCAAAAGGTATTAACACACAATGATGACTATCGTCGATATCCCCTCAACTCACATGTAAATACTAGACATAACCGATTTTCTGATTTATTCAAAATCGGATTTCATTTATTCATGTTCTGTTTTCAACCCCTATGAAAATACGTCCCTTTCAAGCCAGACATCAACATCATTTATGGATTGACAACTTTCACGTGTTTAAACAAAGACCTATTGGGAACTTCATGTCACTTTCAGTCCTATATTCACACACGGGTTTGATTTCATGTATAGCTGTAGAGCGGTCCGGAGCATCAATTTGTGGAACATGTATTGGATGAACAAGAGGGAGATTTAGAGGTCTTGAATCTCTTGTTCAAAGGGATACGTCAAACTAAAAATGAGATAGTATTTTCACTTTCTTAAACATTGTAAATAAATTATTTTTGAGAAAGTATGAATTACTATGTGATTAAAACGGGTGTACATGTTTCATTCTAAAAATGTGTCGTAAATTTCACTAAAATTACGAAGCAATGATTGTTGTGCCCAGATTCACTACATTCATCATGAATCTAACTTTATAAGAGTATATGTTAATACAATGAAATATAATGGAAGTTGTGACTTGTCCTTATGTATTTTGCATAGCGTGTTTCCGGGAGTCTGATGTTACATTGTGATCAGAGCTGTTTAGAGCAAGAAAGAATGATTCATTTCGAAGATGTGATTAAAAAAGGGAGATTACTAGACACGTTTTTTACATTTTACGCCACATTGAATGGCTAGATAAATTTAATACCATAGTCAGACACCCGAGTTAGTGTTATAGTCAGTCACGTGATGCTTAACAATTTCATTTCCATCAGTGAACATGTAGGTATACCCTATAAAAGATAGGAACTCTTATTACCACCGTATTTAAGAGATTCTTTCTGTCGTGAATATAACGATTCGATTTTCAAAATTATATTGAAGAAATGCTGGCAAGAGGTAAACAATTATCAACTGAATGGTATAGATTTGTTGTATTAGAGAATGAAAATTTACTTGTAAGGATCATACACACCGTCAACTGTTATTCACGTTTCACGAGAATAACACCAAATAGTTTCTTTGGCAAAATAATTTGAAACTCATCATGATTTGGCTGACATGTACTTGATATTAATCGTTCATAACTTATCTGTTCCACATTTATATTTGTAAATTAGTCACTAATCTATTCCACACAAATCATAAAAAGGTAACAACCCTTCCAAATTACTGTGGGATGTCAGTAAACTTCTTGTTCGGTATAGGTAAATTAAATAACAAAATAATTATTAAGAATTCTGTAAATTACTTTTCTAAACATTTAGATCATTCCTTTTATTTCTCCAAAAGCTGTAACTGGTGAGAGTTCACTGCTGTGCGTGCAGGAGATCGCTTTTTAAAGCATCGAGGTTGCACACTATAAAACGCAATCACCGTCCAACAGCTGTGAGGCCGTTCCCGTTAACACAAAGCAGAAAATAGTGCCAATCTAATCAATTGCAGCTCGGAAAGAGCAAAGAACACGCAGAGCGGCGCGAGGACGCTGACACCGACTCAGGGGGAGAAGAAGAAGAAGGCGGCCGGGCTGGGCAGGCGGCGCAAGTGCGCTGGACGCAGTGGCCAGTCGTAACGGAGAGCCCACCGGCGCCTAACGACTTCTCGTTCGCGTCTAACGACTCTCCGCCGCCGCGCCCCGCGCCGCGACGCCACCTGGCGCACAGGGGTAGGCGTCGCCCCTCGCGCCGTCCTGCGCCCGCGTTCGCCCACGCCGTCTCCACCGTCTCTAAGTGTACTTCCGCGTCCGTCTGAATCCTCGCGCTCCTGTCCCCATGCTTGCCTCTCTCTCAGCATCTGCCTGTCCCCGCGTTCGCCTGTCCCCACTCTAGCCTTTTCGAGCGTCTATTTGTCCCCGCGCTCGCCTGTCACCGCACCTGCGTCTCCACACCTCCGCTCGCGATCGTCTGTTCCCTCGTTAGCCTCTCCCAGCGTCTAATTGTCCCCGCCCTTGCCTATCCCCGCACTTACCTTTCCACGCCTCCGCCTTTCTCTGCTTTCGCCTGTCCCCTTGCTAGCCTCTCCCAGCGACTACTTGCTACTTGCGCTCGCCTGTCCCCGCACCTGCCTCTTCATGCCTCTGCCTATCCCGGCGTTCACCTGACCCCTCGCTCGCCTCTCCCCGCGTTTGACTGTCCTCGCGCTCGCCTGTCCTCATGCCTACCTCTCCCCATGTCTGCCTCTCCCCGTGTCTACTGCTCCCCGTGTCTGCTGCTCCCCGTGCCTGCCTTCCCCTGTGTCTGCCTCTCCTCGTGTCTGCCTTCCCCTGTGTCTGCCTCTCCCCGTGTCTGCCTTCCCCTGTATCTGCCTCTTCCCGTGTCTGCCTCTCCCCGTGTCTGCCTTCCCCTGTGTCTGCCTCTCCCCGTGTTTGCCTCTCCCCGTGTCTGCCTTCCCCTGTATCTGCCTCGCCCCGTGTCTGCCTCTCCCCGTGTCTGCCTTCCCCTGTATCTGCCTCTCTCCGTGTCTGCCTTCCCCTGTATCTGCCTCTCCCCGTGTCTACCTCTCCCCGTGTGTGCCTTCCCCCGTGTCTGCCTCTCCCGTGTCTACCTCTCCCCGCGTCTGCCTGTCCCCGCGCTCGGCTGCCCCCTCGCTAGCGAGAACTGGCGCTCGCCCGGCCCCGCGTGCGCTCTTGTCGCTGCGCCCGCCTGTCCTCGCACCCACTTTTCTTCGAATTCTCCTGCCCTCGCGTATAATCTTTGTCTCTCTAGCGCCGAATCTGTCCCCTACTCCCGTCCTTGCGCTCATCCCTAAGCCTACCCTTTCCCGCGGCTGCACATTGCTCTCTATCCGCCGTCCCCGCGTCTTCCCCGAAGTCCCCCTCCGCGCTCGCTGGAATCCCGCCGACTCCCACGCTTACTCATACGGTGCGGTGCCCCGCGAAGCGTCGGGAATGGACACTAATGGATCGGTAGGATCTTCGGCGTTGCTGGCGTTCCATTTCTCCTATTCTCCTTTTATAAAGTGCGAACCGGCTCCTAATTTACAATGCTAAGCAATCCAACACTGATAAATCTCGCTCCCGTTTCTATCTCACGCTGATTGTTTTAGGTCCGAAAGGGTCAATATTCTAAAAAAAAAACCAAAAACTAAAAGATTAGTAAGGCCTTCTGTTCAGTATGACGAGGTATTAGGAATCTCTGGCAAGATTAATCCACATGAAAGGACTCTTAAATTACTTCACATTGTTTTCATTGAACACTGATTCACTCTCTAAAAACGAAGAAGATGCTAATGAAATAATTGATGCATCTAACGTTAGGAAAATACGTGAAACATTTACGTTACTCTTTACTCGCACAGACGTATTTGAACATGGATTATTTTTAAGATCTTTGTTTCCCTCAGAAACACGGAACCTAGAGCATTGAGCTCTTGTATAAATACAGACCTGGTGCGAAGGTCTCATAATCACTGAGATTGGAAACTGGACGACTTTATACCATAAAAATTCAAGTATCCTATTGGCCAGCGATTTCCCCTTCAATATTTTTCCCTAATTGTTCCTTTTATTGCAAGCAACATCTCATTCAAGTTCTTATCCTCAGAATCTTCTTTATTGAGCTCAACTTGTTACACGCAAACCTCATACTACCTTTTATATTCTCTTTCGTTTTTTGTTCAACTCCTCACCTGCTCGGCGTTTTTTTCCACGTGCGGCGTAACACCCTCTAGGGAGCTGCCCGCTTAATTGGGAGCGCAGGCGGTCGCCGCCTGCTTCGTTCACTTTCCCTGCCCCCGCCCCGGCTCATGCGTCCTCCCCAGCCTTCGCCTCTTTCGGCGCTGCTTCTCCATCTCCAATTTTCACCCTTTCATTTCTCCACTCATATCCGCACCCGCGCAGCCTACGTTCTGTTGACTCTTCCCCTTCAGAACTCTTCTCATCCGTCGTTTCAGCCCGTTGCTTCTACTCTGACCACCTTCGTCTTTATCCCTGTCATCTCGCCTCCCTCGATTTTTGCTGTTACGTATTCCTCGGACCCATTTTTGCTGTTGCGTATTCTCAAGCCCTTGACGTCACCCACGCCTACACTCACGCCCAAATATACGCCTTCTCCCTCGCTCAATGCCACGCCCACACTTCGTTCACACCTACTATCACATTTCTCTCACACCCACATTTACAATCCGCTCTTCCCCACGTTCACACCCTTCCCAAACCGATGTTCACCATCCTATTCCACCCACGTTCACACTCCCCTCTCACCCACGTTTACACCCTGCTCACTCCCATGTTCACATTCCACCCACTCTTCGCTCACATCCACGTTCACACGCTCTCCACACGCCCACGTTCATTCGTGTCCGTGCCCAAACCGTAGCCCATGCTCTCTGCCGTTACTTCGACCTCCTCCTTCCTTCCCCAGCGGGTCTGGCCGCGGGAGCGTGAAACGCCATTTAGTTTCCGACAACGCAATGGAGCGAGAGCGCCCGCCCGGCCGCTCACCCCGCTGAAAATACCTCTCGAATATTTCGCTTCCCCTGGGGCCGGTCAGTTTGCAGATTTAGTCTCTTCATCTCGTTAGAGAGGTTTTCAACATCCTTTGTTCTCGTTCTACCAGATTTTTCTCTCCATTGACGGAATCTCAAGAACATCAATTTCACAGATAAAAACAATTTTATCTCTTGGGCGTTCGTAAGACAAAAATCTTGTTCCTGTTTGAAGTGTTTGTTGTTGTCTTATGTATATTAATTCTATTATTGTATCTAAATTTCTTTCACCTCTATGTTCTGCCTTAAAACTCTGATTTTTTTGTACTACATTTCTTTTGATCATTATATTTAATAAATAAAATACAATAATTAAATATAAAAAATGTTGGTTACATTTTCTTTAGTAAATTAAGAGATTCCGTGGGATTGCAACCTACTGCGGAATGCAAAAGTTCAAGAAAACACAAAGCAATAGATAATAAGGATTTGCTAAGGAACAGTACCACTAGAATTCAGCGCTATTCAGAGTATTGCTTAATATTTTGTACTAAATTGTGTTGTATTACGTAGTAGTTTGTACTAAGTAATACAACTTTTGTACCCCAGAGTCATGTCAATCTAGCAAAAATTGTAGGGTCTTTTCCTGTTATAAAACAAATGCGAACTTCTTGACATCAGCCTTGCCTGTTTTAATTGCTGCCTTTAGTTATTATCTTGTCGTAGTATATTTTATCATTAATTCAGCTCGCCGCGATTCGTTTCCTTAGCAGCCTTATTAACCACGCAAGCAATGGCTATTACCTGGACTTGCTGTTCTTCATACTCAAAAGAACGCGAACCAGCGGTCATTTCCTTTTCACCATAGTTCCTCATTGTTACACTTGTACTGGTGCTAGATATTATCCTGTTCGGACACTATCATATTCACACTATAATATTCTTATCCTGCCGAAATTCCGGAAATCGCCACCATCTCCTCCTTTGCCATCCTAGCAGCTCTTACCCGAAGGGCGCGACGCGCATCAGTGCGGGCGCACCACGGGCCGCAACGGGGGCAGCCGCGCGGTCAGAGGCCGTGCTGCCCAGCGGAGCGTGCGCCGGAATATTGGAGGAGGATGGGCTGGCCGCCCGCGGGCACGGTCCGAACCCACCCCGCCCCGTTTCTCTCCCCGCTCCTTCTCTCTCCGCCCCGGCCCAACCCGCCCCGTCCTTCCCCGCCCCGTCCTTCCCCGCCCCGTCCTTCCCCGCCCCGTCCTTCCCAACCCCGTCACAATCCATCCCGACCGACCCTCGGCTCGTCCCTCTCACGCTCCGAACCCATCCCCGCCCAACCCAACCCATCACCCACCCCGCCCCTTCTTTATTCGGCTGTTCGCGGGCCGCTTGCTCCAGGCCAAGGCGATCGCGCAGATTGGGCGCCCGTAGCGCGCGCCTCGGCGAACGGCGCGGCGGCGGGGCGCCCACTAAGGAAACAAGGCGGGCGACCCTTGCCCACGCAGTGGCGAAGATGTACAGGCGATACAAATGCAGCGTGTTTCGGAGTCAGCAACAACGTTTACATTCTGCAAAATTACATTATATCTATTTTAAATGTCTACTTTTTAACTAAATTTGAAATTGATTTTTCAGAAATAAAGTAAATTGTTATCGCTCGTAATTAGGATTTGGAAATTTATGATATATTTTTTAATCTTCAGACGAGTTAATATTCAAAGCTGATTTATCAATCTATTGTATAATTAATGATTTTCAAATAAAACCAGTCGAAAAATATTTATCTTTTGAGTCAAATACAAATACTTGTGCATAAGTAGGAATAACACAACGATTGTTTCCTTAATATAAAGAAGGATAAGGAAATTAAACGTGTCATTACGTATAAAAAACACTAACTCCAACGATTACGTTGCGAGAACCTCTCGTGACTGTTCCGTCAGCAGCTAATTCTGACGAAAGTATCGAGAAATATACTTATTAATGCAGGCATGTCAAGATCATGGGCAAGGTGGCAAGCTGACACTGGATACCTGGCCCATGACAGTCTTTGTGGGACGTTACTTGACAGTTATTGTCATAAATTTAGCTATTTTAACTCCCATTTTCTCTTTAAGTAAAAAAATGACCTATTAAAATGAAATAATATATTGTAGCGTCGTGGCGCGCTCAAACGGTGACTATCTGCGGCAGATGGCAGGATGTTAAACAAAGGGCGCAGAAGATGACGCATTGGGAATTTCTGCATAGCGCGGATACAGCGCGGAGGCAATGGGGGCGGAGAAAGGCCTATATAATGGCACGAGAACAATGCCTCTTTCTTCTTGCTTCACAGCAGCGTCGGCGTGCGGTTGTGCCTAAGTTTGTGCGAGTGGCGCACGTGGGCAAGGGGCCGGCAATTCATTGTCGTGACGAGACATGCATTAGGTCTCAGATGTTGACCGGTGTGGTAGCCGTTCGATTAAAATCTCTCCTAGTAGTTGGATCTATTTAGTTAGTTAATTGTAAGCAGTGAAATTTGTTATTTGTGACTACGGTCTAGTTTATGAATAAACTCACTGTTATTACAACCCACTCTCGTCTGTGTTTTGATTACACCTGTATGACGCCACAATATCAGTCCGATTTCATATTCTCAGTGGAGAGACAAATTGTAAAAAGTGAATCAAAGAATCTTGATTTTGTAATCCTATTTACTTTTGAGTAATATAAAAGCATGAAATTTCTACGTTCAGGTTAGAAGGTTTATCAGATGAATATTCTTGTCTGTTAATTGCACTGTCCGTCGGTAAGCGAGAATTGTTAACTTATAGATACTTCTTAATTTATTTCACATTGTGCTCAATACAGTAAATAACTGAATGATTAATAACATAACACAAAACAAAAAAGGAAAGAATTCGACATTCAAATATATTCCTGTCACTTGATAAAGATATAAGGGAGAATTTAGTAAGAAAATAAATACAAAATGGTAATAAGTAGTGAATATAAACGTGATACAATTTATGGTTATTTGATAGAAAAAAATCTGGCAAACGTATTTTCGTACAAAGCCATTATTCATCGTCTCGCACCGCTTCACCTTCCGCATGTACACCCCTTTCTGGATTTTAAGGGGAAATGAGACCGGGTTCAGAAGTTGCCAGTGCCCGTAAGAACGCCGGTTTCCCCAGGCGGGCAAGTAGCTCGCGCGGGCGCGGTTCGACGTGCCTGTATTAATATAACATTATAATACGTTTCTCAAAATTGCTGATTTTAACTAGTGTATTGCTGCCCATTATTTTATATAATTCTCTTTCTTAAAGCATACAATTCAATGCTTTAATCAATTTCAAAAAGTTAAATTAAAATGTCTTTCGCCATTGAATCCAGTGCTCTGTTCTGACAAAAAGTTTAAAGGAAATCCTAGTTGTACGTGAAAAACGCTTTCCTATACCCGAACGATATTTGACAGAGCTGGGACACGAATGAAGACACTTCTGTTCAGTAAATGACGTCCATTCTCGCTGCGACAGCGGAACAGACCAGTTCGCCGCCTAGTGCGCTCCGCAAACGGCGAAAGTTATCGCTCCGCGCTGGAGACGGTGCGACGCCAGTGTCGGCGCAGACCTCGGTGTATTGTGTTCGTCTACGTGTTGTCTGTGTGGTGAATTGTTTTTCATTAATATCGTGTTTATTTGTTGTGTTCAGTGTTCGTTATAACACCACCAAGTTGAGAATGATGTTTACAGGAGCGCGCCACCGTCTGTGTTTGCAGCCTAAACGACAGAGACGGAGATATAAGGACACTCAAATCCAATTAAAAATGGGACCCTGCGAAACTGTTTCAGGAAAAGCGCGATTTATTTTGTCACAATTCTGTTATCTTCCCAATTAATATTTTAACTGTATTTGGACGTGTCTGCTCCTCTTATTAGAAGAAATAAAATGTAATTTTTTTCGGTAGAATAATTCAATTTTGATTGAATTCCTATGATGAGCACACAATTTGTACAGTAACATTCATACACTTGTAAATTATTTAATTTAACTCAAGTAGTTTCTCAGAATATATACCAAATCAAATTCTTATTACCTAAGAAGCAACTACCACCGTAATGAATATTCCTCAATATTTATATCTTCAATATTTGTTACTTCATTAGTCTTTACTATGGTTCTTTACTATTAGAAATTGCGAACCAATTAAAATTTTCTAAATGACAATCTTTTTCTTTTATTAATTCTTTCTCATTTTCTAAAAATATTACATCTCTGCTCCCATGAATTACTATTATTACTATTACTTCAATATCAAAAAGACGATAAGCTTTTCTATTTTTCGAATAACCTACGAAGATAGCTTGTTTTGCTCTCTTATCATTTTTTTCTGGATATATCATCATTCCTATACTATGTTTTACATCCAAATACTCTAAAATATTGTAATGAAGAATATTTTAAATACTTGCGACAGTAAATTTAATGTTTTGGTAGTTTATTGCATAAATAAAGAAACGATGAATGCAGAAGAATACAAAATGTTTGAATTCATCCATAACTCGCATTTCCCAAAGCTACACCCATAAACAACTCGCTTCATGTTCCACGCGACTTTTGTTAGCGAGACTGACTGTACAGACCCGTGTTTACACTGTTAGTACCACGACGTGCCGCAATCACCTCCTTCATTCTTTGCTTGGTCGAGCTATAAGTGTTACTTCGCTCTAAAACAGTTAACACCGAATATCTGACATGCCCTGGCCTCGGCCAAAGCATTTCAGAATCGTCGTTGTTGGAGAACGGTGAACGGATTGATTCTTGGAATTGTCGTTTGCCGGTCAATTCTACATGTCTTCTACAACTCCTGATCCCTCGCAACAAAATGGAATGTGAATCGGGTGGTCAAGAAAGCCCGGAAGTCGAAGATACGCACTCGTTAGAAGAAAGTCAAGCAACCTCGCCATTCAAAGGTACCGTAACTCAAATGGCGCGCCGCCAGTGGTTCGCGCAAAATCTAGCTGACTCTAGCGACGACGTTTACTTAAAAAAAAACTTTCCACAAACAATTGAACAAAACTAAAGAATTTTAACTTCTGTTTAACAATTACCCCCCCCCCCCATTTAGGAGGTGCCTCATGAGGTTTCCTCATACAGAAAGAAAATATTTTATTATAATACTTCTATGTAATGTTAAATGTAATGTAACTTTTAAATGACCTTGGTGCTGATGTTGGCATAATTCAGTAATTAAAATACGTCCTTGATGACTGAGCTACGACCACAACTCCACCAGAGAAATTCAAGGAAAATCAGACCTGTGCCATTTTTATAAGCATATTTTGTTCCATTCGAGAAAATACTCGTATAATCAAAATATTTGAAATCATTTTTGAGAAAAATTGAAAACTGTCTTTGAAACTTCATCTAAAGTACCCCAAAAATGAAAGTATCCATTCCAAATTTAATGGTTGCGGCTTCAGTCCTACCAATAGGAAAACATTTTTGTGAAAGTCATATTTACGGTTTACCATCTAGAGTTGTCACAGACAGACAGACAGACACAGAAAGATTTTAACGAATAAACGAATTTTCAAAGACCCCCAAAACATAAATTTTAATTACACAACGTATCGGAGGAAGTAATTTACAACATATCGGAGCAAAGATTATCAACTTTTTTGGAATTAGGGACCTACAAAACGAGGTATTTCTGTCAAGGAAGCAATATTGCATTACTTTGTCAATACTACTTTGTCAATATAAGTAATATACAAGAAAGTAAGAACACTAGGGATATGCACAAATTTTCAACGTTATTCGGGGGGACATTTGCCTTGCCTGTGGAACCCCAAATGAGAAGTCGCAAATGCACTTTACCCACTATCTTATCGCCACTATCTATCGAAACAAATAAGAGCAAATTAAACCTAATTTTGCGCCTCCTGAGGGCCTTTCAAAAAGACAATTGCGCCTCTGACCTCATTCTCTTGTGAGAATTCATTTTGGTTCTTGGCCAAGAAAGAAACCCTTGTATCTTTCATTGCTCTGCTCTGTTCTCGGCGATTAATAAAAAAGCTGTGTGTAACATTCAGTAATAACGAAAAACTATATTTTATGTAGCCTCTTCATAACTCAAATTCACATAATTACCTTAATCTTCTTTCAAATTGGAAGGCTGCCTTGGTACGCCATTGTTAAATGATAAACAAAAGGTTTTCACATTAATTAAAAAAGTGTGAAAGGAAGGACACAGCATTACTAAAGAGAAAAACAACCATCATAATGAACCAGTTACGCCAGGTTCATGTATTCTATAGAATTTAGTAAAAACCTATAGGCTTATATAAGTATACGATAAAAATAATTCGTTGAAAAAACCGTTTACAGTTTTTTTTTCTTTTAGTGGACTGAATTATGTTCTAAAAGTCAGAGGTATCGAAATTAAATCACGAATGAATTGATCAGTGCTTTAAAATAAGAAGAAAATCCAATTCGAACGTGTTAATAAATTATGATTCAAACCTAAAATAATAATTAAGGAATCGAAAGATTCATTGCAATGAATTTATTTTGAGAGGTTAACAAGGCTATTATTTTTAAAAATCCACAGAGTTCATCCATGCAAGTGTGACAAATCAAATCATGTATGTCCACTGATGTAAAAATACTGCTATTTACATGACACATGCGATACACATCCAGTTTACATCGGTGTTTATTTTGAAAAGCAAATACAATCATACTCTAGCAAATAGCACTCTCTGATGACATTATCATGGCGTTGGTCCAATAAATGCCCAACACTTTTAATTTTGACTTTTAAATCGTTAGCATCGTGATATCGGTAGCAAAAATCAGAAGACCGTGTTGCCTGGCAAATTGACCGTTGTCTGCCAGAATGAAACAACGATCTAAAACAGCTTTCATTATTGAGGAGCGATTCTTTCATCAGCAACGACGCTGCACCTTTAGAGCGCGAAGCGGAAGGAGAAAATGATTTATAGACAGGGTACACACATTGATCTCAATGGAAAAAGTCGTTGGACGTCAATAAACCGGGGTTTTAATCTCGCTCAGGTCGCTAACGCTCGTGCAATTTCGTGAGAGGGCCTCGCCTCGGCTCGCCCCCGACCCCGGGCCGCCTCAATCTGTGGCCGGACAGCTCAAGCAAACCTCTCGGGGGCCGGCGCTTTTTATCGCGGGCGCCCCGCTTATGATGGCCTTGTTTAGCTGTAATGGCATTCGGAAGGAGATGGCGGCGGCAGCTAGGCGAGGTAGGGGCGGCTTGTTTACCCTTCATAGATGAAAAGAAAGACAAGGAAGGAGAGGAGCAGGGAAGAGAGAGAGGGTGAAATATAGGAAAGAGAAAGCAAGGTAGAGGGAAAGACTGAGAAGGGGGGGGGGCAAGAGATGGAGTAGAAGTGAAGTAATCAATGTAAATTTAGTTTGTCGTTGCGAATAGACTTGATTGGAAGGTTATTGAAGGGAGAAATTTATGAAATCGAAAGTCTCACCGATTAGAGAAAAAACGGTAATTTGGAGGTAAGATATTCAAAACGAAGAAAATACGCATGAGAGAGTAGATGATAAAATTTATGAGGAAATAAACATGGGTCGTAGGATTTATGACCCGAATGAAATGAATGTGTGTGTGACCTATTAATAATTTGTGATGAATTCCGTTGTAGAGGAAAGACATTTGATATAAAGAGATGAAAGAATAAAATCTTAAAGGACAGAAAGTTGAGATTTTGAAATAATATAACAAGATAAGAGAATATTATATAAATCCCATGTTTTTAAGAAATGGACAGGAAATAAAGCGAACAAGTGAAGGAGGAAGACTTTATTGTAGACAACTAGAAAGAAGAAATTTAAAAAAGTTAAAAGGTAGGGGAAAAGCAAAACTGAAAAAAAAACTATTATTGATTCGCTGAAGTACACATAAAACGAGTGCGATTGTATCAACTATAGTCACGAAATAGAAACCTTCCAGAGAAAGAGGGAATTCTCAAAAGAGAGAGAAGTTGAAAGGAAGATAATCAAGCGGAGAACAAGAGTGCATGGACACAACCGAAAAAGGAACAGGCAGAGAAAAAATAGAAATCCTTACAAAGGTAAAGAAAATGTAAGAAGTGACAGAAATACGATCATTGACTCGCAGGAGCAGAGGATAAGAAAGGATCAGCTGTATTTCCAATAGTCACGAAAGGAAAAGCATCGGGCGAGAAAGGGACAGGAAGAGAGAGAGAGAAGGAATTCCCAAGTAGACAGCGAAGACGAAATCTAGAAAGGGCTGCTCGTCGAGAGGAAGCGCGAGGGCGGGCGGGGGACTCCGCGTGGGCGAAGCAAGGAGGAGGGCGGTGGGCGAAGGCGGGGGGGGGGCGTGCCACGCATCCATTGATTGGAGCCGTCGCTCCGGCGCGTCGCCATGGCAACGCGGCTGTGACCACACCCCTCGCGGGCGCCGGCCCAGTGCGCGCCGCCTCTTTTTGCTCCCGCGGCGGCGGCGGCGGCGCCCGCGCCCGCCATGGCGGCCCGAACCCGCGCCCCCGCTCCCTGCCGCCGCGCCGCACGCGGTTCCATCCTCCGCTCATGCATAATGCCCGGCGCGAGGCCCGAGGAGCGCGCGCGGAGCGGGGCCACGCCGCGCGACGCGACGTCACCTGAAGAAGCGGCCTCCATTTCCTTCCATCGCTCACCGCAGCCGGGGGGGGGCGTTTCTTCGCAGGTGCTTCTTCAGTTTTTATCAGTATTAAGAGCTGAACGGGGACAAACTTTGGGACTTTTATGTCTAAATGTGAGATCTTTCAACAGGTGTCAAAAGCGCGTGAATTCTGTTTGTTGAATGTGGAATGAAGTGTTTGTAAGATAAGGTTAAAATCTCATCAAATAAGTAAGGAATTTGATTTAAATAAAGTGTGAAAATACAATACTTCGTTGGAACAATTAAGTACTGATTCATTCTTCAAAGTCTTATTAATTTGAAATACGTATTTGCATAGCTGATTGAGATAACGTAAGTGTAGAGATCGCCTACTTGATTCCGTAGGTCTCTAGATACTTAAATTTTTAGAGTATTCAATATGGAGGAAATGAGTTATTAAAAAAAAGTCAATCACTGACTCAAAGTAGAATCTTTTGAATGTAATGTTAGTAATAAAATCTGAGTAAAACCTGCAATAAGGTTCGTTTGTAACTCTTTAATATGATGCTAAATAAGTTGACGTCGTTTGATGTACATTGTCGCCATGTCTAAATGAGATTGGGGAGTAAATAGCGACTTTTTGAATAGCTTTTTCCATCGATTTCTTCAACATCAATGAAAACTTGTCAGGCGAAAATGTACTGGAAATTGCTTGCCGCAACCCTCGGAAAGGTCATTTAATTTAAGGAGCGAAATGGAGGGAAGGGCGAAAGAAACGTCTTAAATAGTGCCATCGATTCCGCGTTTCTGATCCTTTTCAACGATCGCCCAATGCCATCGACTGTTCCCTCATAAAGCGAAGACAAAAACCATCTCAGTGCAATGAGAAAAAGGAAGAATACAATTTCGCCATAAAAGTCGACCAAAACGAAAGAAATCGCTTTTATTCATTTCTTTTGTCGGTGCAGTTAGTTTAGGAATGGGAGCGACGTCGTCAGGGGAAGCGACGTTTTCCCGAATTCTTCGAACATTCTCAGTGTGATGCCGGAGGTATACTTTTTTCCGGGTCCGTTTCCCTGCGAACCCCTTTGTCTCCCATCAGCTAAATCAGGTTTGCGCTGGCAGGAAAGGCAAAAAAATGTGAGAGCTCCTCATTCCGGTCGCTTCGCTCGTCTTTATCCCGGCTCAAATCCTCTCCATCCTTTCTTTTCGCCTTCTTTGAAGCCGCAACGGGCGTAACAACGGCGAGACTGCCTGGCGCCTTGTGTCGGAGAGAGTCTTGATAGATTTGTAATCTACTTTTGGCTTGTCATCAAGAGCGAAGATGAGTCAAGACTGGAAGGAAATGTTATTTGAAAAAACATACGAATTTAATCAAAGTTGCGTGCAGTAAGAAAGTAGAGATTTCCTAGTGGATAATATTATTATATATTATATGAAATACGGTGTTGTGTAATATGAAATTAAATAATTGCGCGCTCAAATGGAGACAGTAGAAGACTATAAATTGCTTTTGTGGAAACGGTATATAAACATAAACATTGGAAAGAAAACTTGACAATGATAAATCATATCATGAGCTTACAAACTAGTACAAGTCGTAAACTTTTAATGCGGAAAATAACAAGCAATTTGAATAATTCTTGAAGGATAATTCTCTTCTAGTTTCGTACTCTGTTCTTCCAAAAATCCAGTTCTTAAAATAAAATTCTTAGGTGTGATATCTTTATTCAGAGGGGAAAAATTTAAGTGAGGCCCGATTTGTAAAAGCACTTACAGAATCTACCGGAATCATAATACAATTACATTCATCTTTGACGACGGACGCAAAGAGCGCACCACCCTCTAAATCGGTATTCCCCAAAGTCTCCCTTGATTTATATTTCCGCCACGTCAAGCAATCTTACATTTGGTCTCCCTAAAGCGCCGCGAACTGCGAACGTGCCTAGCTGTGAAGAATCATATTCGGCCCCCGGCAGCCGATATAGTTATACGCGAAGCCTTAGCGGTCGCCTGAGGAGGGCAATCCTCCGTGTAAAGGGATCAGCGCGGGCGAAGACCCACGGCCCTCCATCAGGCCGAGGTGACGTCGGGGGTTCCGTAATCCTCCGCCAGAGGCCCTCCCCTACCTCCCCCTCCGCGCCGCTCGCTTATTACATTTGTTGGCCGCCTGGATTAAGAGGATTCGCGCGCCATCGGGAAAAAAAATGGATTTCGATGATTTTGTGTGCTATAAATACCTAGTTAGTTAAATGAATTCGATGTTTGGGTTCTCATTTTTGATGGAAGTGTGGACGTGAGATTACAAAGAGATTGCAAAGTATTGGTTCGTTCTTTATGACAGATTTCAATGTTAACATCCATAATCTGATATTTCCCTGTTTGTGAAAAATATTTAAAGTGAATGTGACAACTTGTCATTGAAAATTCAAGATGTTTCTGATATGTGCGAATTTGACATAAGTATAATGTGTGAAGGATTTGATGAATAAAGTTGATTCTGTATGCACAGCGGATTGTATGCAAATAAATAGTTCATGTATATTAAGTAAAATATTAGTAAATGAAGGTGCGGAAGGAAGTTTCATTTCAATCTCAAATATTTATATTACTGTCTTTGTTGATCGGAGATTCTTTGCGCGTGAAAAGTTAATTCAAGGAGGCACCTCAGAAGGGAGATGGATAAGCAAAAGACAACGAATAAATGTACAAAAACTCGGAAACACGATTCTTTGATGAACTAATAAACACGCAAGTGCGGTGAAATTTCAAATTTATGTCGGATTAATACGACTTATCAAGAAACATCGCAATACATCGTATCAATAAAAAATAAGCGCATAAATTTAATTAACGTGCTTATCGCTTTCCTCCTGGTAATGTGTGTACCTGCAACACGGCTACGAACTGCGATGGTGCTACACCTCTCCAATTATCACCTCGTCTAAGCACTTTGCTACTCGGGTGGCTGCAATTAATGACGCCGTTACACGTGGCGCGTGGGGCGCAGGCTTGCCAGAGGTGCTGCCGCAGGTAAATTAATTACAGGAGTCACTCGTTGACCTTGACGCTCATATGTCTCATTACTCGAGTTTTCAGGCTCTGAACTCTGCAAAGGCGCCGTCGTTTAAATGGAGGAACGTGCTGGGGAAGGGCTTTGCTGTAAACTTCGTTAAGTCTCGCATTTCCGATATTGGTGAATCAGAATATTTGCTTTCAGCGGTGTGAGCGGTTTTGACTTACTATCCTGCAGTATTTATTTGCCTTTTGCTTAAGCATTTACGGAAATGTTCATAATTAACATGTTTTACTTTCTCGCATAACCGTTACGTATTATAGAGTAAGTTATGTAATGATTCGGTAAAAACGGTGATTTATCAGCAGTAAAAGTCCTATTGAAGGCCTCTGATGCCAAAAAATTTCGTTCTCACCCGAGCTGAAGGTGACTCAATCTTCGTCGCTCCTTTTCTAAGCAATGAACAATGAGAGCGATGCGTCAGCTTTCCGATATTGCTTCGGATACATAGAATCAGTTTCCGTAATGCTTATCTAACCATTAAATATTTCGACTGACGAAATTGGTCGATCCTAAAGAAACTCAGCACAAGAAAACCGCAGTTTGCCACTGTCACGCCTATTAGTTGCTGTGACGGCACAGAGGAACATTACTGCCGTCGCTAGGCCATGTCCTTGCAATCGCTTCATGTGACGCGCACTCCTCTGTGTCAAAATGTAGTAAATTAGTTCATTTAACACGTTGGTAGTCCAAGTCCTCATTTTTTGCGAACTTGATACAGAAAAAAAAGTTTATAAAAAATTGCGCACAACCAATTTTCGTTGAAATCTTATAATTTTCAAAAATCAACGGTTTATATTTCTTTCTTCATCTGCTTCATTGAAGATGGAGATATTTCTTGTTAATAAAATAGATTTTTTATAATTAGATCTTCAAAAGGTCATATCATATCTTGTGTTAAATTCTGACGCACCCTACCAGAACGAACGGGAGTTCTGGACGAGACAGGACCCGTTCGCATGGTTTTTACGTTGCTCCGGACGATTCGTGAGTCGGGACACGCGGTTCTGCTGACTCCTATCTCGAACGAGATAGAACATCAGGCATAAGGTAATATTTTTTTTTCAAATATGAGCATTTTCCGCTTAATTTTTCGTCAAAGGCAATTATAAAAACAAGATTTTATCAAATATGGCTCCAAGTTTGTCCTTTAATGTTTGTACTGGACTAAAAGGACTAAATTCTCTGACCAACATGACATAATCGTTATTTTGATATATTCTTTTAATTTTTCAAAACTTACACTAACGTAGGTTTAAATAATATTGTATTATGTAACCGTTACAAATGAGAGAAAGTCAGTGGTATTATAGCACCACTAGATACAATTAGTCATACTTTAAAGAAAGAAATGGATAAAAGAAGTAATGCGTCTTAACATAGGGAAATGTCGAGCTAAATTGTGAGTCAGATATGTTTAAACATTATTTTTTAATAACTTTCAAGTTTTATCGTGCAATGGAATTTGGAATGAACTTATCCTCCACTTCCCAGTCCCTCTAATACAGTATGTTAAAAATTAAGTTAATAGTAAAGCAACATACAAAACGGTTAACATAGCGCATTGAATACTATTTTTATCTTTATAAATACTCAATTTGTAAAACTATCATAATGCTTGTTTATTAAAAGTTAATGTCTTCCTGAAAGGTACTGAAAACAAAAATCTGAAAATCACGGAAGCAAAAACGAAAATTTTAAATACACCCTCCCTTGACAGAAAACAAACTAGATCGCCAGCTTTCCTCGCTCTTCTCTCCAAAAAGGCGCTCTTCAGTGAGCGCTGAATGGCGTCGTGCTCCGGGGGCCACCGACGCGTCCTCCGGGCCACGGACCAGCGGCAGAATTAGAGCCGGCCAGCGAGGCTGAGGAGTTGAGAAGCCGCGAAGGAAAAGTTTACTCAGAAACACAAGCGGCGGCGAGAACTACTCGTGCGATGCGAGACGGAATTACATTCATTGGTCTGTGTTGTAACCTTAGCGGTTCTAAGGTTTCAGATCCATAAACATAAATGTAATTCCTGTCAATTATTTGTTTACACAATTTACATTTCACCATTTTGGGTGTAAAAACATAAGTACAATACACGTATAGTGACGGTAGAATTTAGCACTTGAAATTTTAAAATATTGCATTTTGAATACAAGGCTATAACATTCCATAGCATTAAAGAAATTAAGATTTAGCATTTTCTAGAATTTCTTGAGAAAATTATTTCGAAGGAACGGCTCTTTGAGGTAAACAATATTTCGATGCTTTTTATGTTTCCCATTAAATTTAGGAAACACGTGAAACTAATTTAATATTTCGCCATTTGTGAATTTAAACAAATAAAAAAGCGTAAGAAGTATTGCGAGCGCCGCAAGCTTATGGCCTTCCTCTTCTTCCCGTGACCTTCGTATAGCAGACTGAGGAAGGTGAGACCCTTTGAGGTTACCCTGAGTGCTCAGGCTTTCAGGATCAGTTTTTTAATTCTTGTATTTTACTTTTTTTGTCAGTTAAATATTAATTGTAATTAATAAATACAACTAGTCTCAAATTAAATGTTTTTTACACGTCAATGTGTTTTTTTGTCGATGTGGCATCCCTAGTCAGACAGCGAACACGAAGGAAACTATAGAATGCAATTTAGTAATTATTTCGCAGCTTCACGACGACTTCGCACTTCGTATGTAATTATGTATTTTATCGCTGATTGAAAACCTTCATAAATACACTGCACTGCACCGACCGTCAAACAAACAATTACTAATTTTTTCAGCGTTTGGTAATTCGTTCACAAAGCCTTAAATTTTTCAACTCCTTGGATGACTTACAACAGACCCACTCTTTCAATTTAGGTCAAACAAATTTTCCACGACGCATACTATCAAAATTTGCTAAAGATTTATTTCATCCACCATAAATTCTACATTTACAATACATTACCTTTCTAGTCAACATCTTATTTACAAACTTCAGTTTATAATAGCATAACCTCCTTTCAAAATTTAATTGTTAATAATTCCAAGTACAGGTTCTTGTGAGTATCAAATCGCTAGTTCTGTATTTGTAATGTCCAAACCCCTGAAAGACAAACATGTCGATCAGGTAGAAATAAATAAAAAATGCGTTTGGTGACGTTTCGCATTTTTAGCAATTGCTAAAGTCTACCATCTCCAAAATATATACAGCTGTGTAGAGGGCAGTAGCTTCCGCTTGCCTTACGAAGCGGATAGAAAGCTTACTCCAGCGCGGATGTGGTGTGTTCCGCTCTTCGCTTATACTATTGTCACACGGCCACTGCTTACTGCCTTTTTCAATGGCATGCCATTCTAGCGTGGATATTGTGTGTTCCTCAGGCAAGTGGAAACTACTGCTCTCTACACGCCACACAGCCGTATATATATTTCGAGATGACAGATTTGAGCAATTGTTAAAAATGCGAAATGTTACCAAACGCTGAAAAAAATAGTACTTGTTTGTTTGACGGTCGATGCACCTAAAATGCACTTTACGTGGCTCTCAGCGTCAGCTAAGAGTCATGGAGTACGCATACGTGGGTGCAGAGCCCAGGCAAATTTCTATACGAGAACGGAACACGAGAGAACTTTGAGAGCGGAGTACTTGTCAAGTACACAAAACAACAGAAAGCGACCTGACACCGCTCACTTCGGAAGGCCCCCATGGGAGAGCAAAAAGTCCTTCCGTACGTTATGGCCCCCCTACTTCACTACTAAACGTTATTGGTGTGTAGCACCGCGCAGAATCACCCGTGGCGCTACGTGTATAGGCACGCACTACTACAACTGGTGACTACTACTGTGGTTATGTAGTATCGAAACGATCGTAGGTGGTGACGATGGCGATAAAGGTACATGTGTTAGTTGCAGCGCGATGCTTCCTGGCAGCCACCGGAAGAGGTGGAGAGGATTAAAAACCTCTAATGCGACAGCTTTGAAAGATGGCGTGTTGGAGCGGCAGACAGGTAACCCTGCAGAAGAGGTGGATATGGTGCCGGCCATGGCCCAGCGCCACGACGGCCCTGGGGAGGCGGCGGCGGCGGCGGCGGATGAGTTATGGGGGCGGTGGTCTGGAGGCGGCAACGTGAAAATATCTGGCGAGGCGGCGCAGCGTCGTCGGCGGAGGCGGTCTCCCGGAAATTGAGGTCGCCCCCGGTCGGCGACAAAGCACCGAGATTTATTGGGGGGCGGGTCGTGGCTGGATGGCCCCGGGAGCGCGCTCTCGCCCGGCCGGCCGCGCCGCGCCCACCCCCTCCCCGCCCCGTCGCGACGGTGCGCGGGTGGATGCTCCCAAGAGGCCGCGCGCGTAGGTGGCGATGGCGGCCGTGGGGGGTTAGGATGGGGCGAGCGGCGACGGGGAGGGGGGTTGCCGGTGACGGAGAGTGGAGCAGCGAACGCAATGCCAGGAGTGGTGATGGTGGCAGTGGTGGCGATGATGGCATTGGTGGCGATGGTGGCAGTGGTGGTGATTGTGGCAGTGGTGGTGATTGTGGCAGTGGTGGTGATGGTGGCAGTGGTGGTGATGGTGGCAGTGGTGGTGATGGTGGCAGTGGTGGTGATGGTGGCAGTGGTGGTGATGGCGCTGATGACGGAAATGGTGCTGGTGGTGAGAAGGGCGCAGTGGTCTTGCCCGGCAGCGTAGACAGAAGCGTGGTAACAGTGAATATGACAAAAGCGGTGGTAACAGCAAGCGTGTATTTTTTTGACAAAGGGCTACCGCACATGGATAAACGAGACATGTGTAGAATGAGCGCATTTAATTAAGTTGAAATATGTTAACCTTACTAGTCGTGCAAGGGAAGAGTCACGGTAAGATGTATTTGTATTTTGGTAAAATGTACTAGAAAGTTTTCTGTTGTTGGAGTGAGGGATGATATATATTAGTCACAAGGGGGGGGGGCAGGCTGGAGCATCACTGACGTACGTGGATATGTGCAAGCGAAGTGAGCCCAATTGGAGATTCTTTTGCTATGCTGACAAACCAAACCACCTTAGCAATAACGTTTTGAATTACCATTCATTATACAGCGTTTATTCCTCCATTTATCCATTTTCAGTAGCTCTTTGTCAATAAGAATCCACTGGCGGGAGAGGTGTCGACAGTCTTGAGGTCGGTGGTGGTGATGGTGTTCATGACGATGGAGAGGAAGGGAGGAGCAGCAGCTGTTGAGGACACGGTGGAGCGGAGAAATGGGCGTTGAAGGCACAGTAACGGTGGGGACGAAGATGGGGAGACGGCAGAGAGAAGGATGATGAAGGCGCAGCAGCTCGTTTCACGCGTGGTGCCTTCAGGAGAGGTGTATCGACAGCGGGTTGCAGCACTTTCGGACGATTCAGGTTAACACAGAATGTTTCCGAAATAGGCGGTGAAGCCGTAGTTGATTTGGAATTTTTATGCAGGGGCGATCCAAAGATAAATTTTGGACAAATATTTTTTCGTAGTTATATAGCCATAGCCTCACTGGTATCTCACTAGTGAGCGTGCTCGCTTTCTGACACGTTTCCGGGTTCGGTTCCCGGTCGGGGCAGATTATAGTATGCGCTTTCCTTGCAATGTCCCAATATCTGTTGCTGTTTGACGATGAGAAAGCACACTTCTCAGGTCAAGAAGACCTGAATACGGTGTAGGGATGTATACGTGAACCACATGTACCTCCTACTCCACTGCCGCAAGGCCGGGACGCCGCTGGTAGGCCTTGACTCTGTCAGAAGCTGTTGCGCCAGAACAGACAGACACAACAATATCATTCCACACTATTCTAATGTGATGAATGTACGGTTTGTTTTACTTAATTTACTACTGACTTGTAACCCTTGATTAAAAATTATCTGGAAAATGCGTGGTATTTCTATTTCAAATTTCAGATACATTTTCTTGATTTTTGAAGACTCCTGCTCCTAATAAATCTCAAAACGTAGGGAATGTTATTTAGTAACGCATACATTGTATCTGCATTAATTGAATGAAACTAAAATTAATATTTTCTATATATTTCTGTTCTTAGTTGTGTAATTCCAAATTCACAACTTCAGATACACATTTACTGTAATTTTTCTCCTTAATCTCCTATTTACGAGAACAGTTTTCTAATCGTGACTATGAATCTTGCTACATTGCGGAAGGACATGTATTTCTTGTATGTATTCCCTTTTTAGCTCATTATATCTTTCGAGATATTTAACATATTCTCTCTGCAGAGACTTTACTCCAAGAGCAACCACTGGTTCATTCACGAGGTTTATAGGTGATACATAATAAATAAGGAGTGTACACAACGCCACAACATAACTGAAACATCAACGATGGTCTTACATGGTATTCAAATCGACTTCACAACTAGAGCACAATACTCCAATCATCAGCTGCTCATGACCAGCAATGAAAATGAAAGGAATAGAGGCAAGAGAGTTGCAAAAGTATACGTGATGGTCGAGAAAAGCCTCACCTTGCCCCAACACACGAGAAAATGTCCATTTCCAATACGGGATACGAAACCTTCGAGCCGTTAAAGTAGAGATGCCTCTCCTAAATGATCTCCCAAGACGGCAAGTTTATCTCTTTTTCGTTTTATTCATTTTATACAATCTTGAATGTTTTACGTCCGAGCACATTTTCAGCTGATCAATTGGTTATCGACACCCTTGTCATCGAAACAAAACCACAAATAGGCCATCTTAATATTTATTTCAATGCTGGAGGGAAAATTCCGTTTTAGAGAATGCAAAATAAGAGCTCTGCTACATCTCTGTGACTTTAAGGTAACATCTGCGTTAGAGCAGTCGGACGCAAGTTGAGTGCCAAAATGACATCAAAGGCTCCACAAATCATCCTCGAAATACAGTTTGGATGTTGCGCTTTGAAATGGTGGTTCATTGGAGCTGTACAATTACGCTGCTGTACTGCCTTTCGATGGATGTGAGGGAGAAACGGGGGTGGGTTGGGCGCCGTGGGTCGAAAGCGGTGGGAACTGTCGCTATTCGTGGGCGACGTCCTCTAGTGGATCAGGGGATGGGGAGGTCGGCGGTGGCTTTGTTGCGGCCAGGTCTCTCTTGGAACAGAGAGCCAGGCAAAGGCTTGGAGATGTGTGGTTACCTTGTAGAAAGGGGGAGTAGTGCGACGGAGATTACAGCAGCAACCACTGAACTTATCCCTTCAAAAGTCGATCAAGATTAGCAAGGTAGGCTACAGAGAAATAATAGTTAGTTGAAGGAAGTTGATTGAAATTGAAAAGAAGAAAAAACGATTTAGAAAGCTTTAGAAATTAAAGAGGATTGGAATAGTATTTTAGACAATATACAAATCGAAAGTGAATTGGTACAGAAATGTAGTGAATTGATTGATGAATGAAAATAAAGGAATAGTAGAAAATATTTGAATAAATAGTTTTATGAAAACTGAGTTAATAGTTAAATTAAATTTAAGATATATGGAAGAAAAAACTTTCGTCTGAGAAGTACGCTGTGGCTAATATAATATGATAAAAAATAAACCATATAACCAGGAAAATATTATTTCGATCTTGTAGTTTTACTTTAACTCTTCAATTTAGGAACTGGATCAACTGATAGGTAAATTATCAGTTACAAACACGTGAATGTAACAAACACGTGAACACAAAACAGCATTATGAATTATTAGTGTGCGTAAAAAGTGACAATTCACAATCTTTTTCAAAGGAGCCTAACTCTCAAACTCGTAATGCGGTCGCGGCCACATTTATATTCTTTAGACTTGTCTAACGAGTACCTCAAAATTTTCAAAGAGTGTCACAGATACCTCTCCTTCTCTCCTATTAAATCCACAGCCCTCTCTCCTCCATTTAGTCAGAAAATGTGGACCTAGATTCAGTAATCTTGAGACGATTCGGAAAAACGAGTGAGAGTTAAGTATTTTTGCGGAGTATAGAGCTTACAAATAATAATTTTGCAAGTCTAATGAAGATACCGATAGGAGAATAATAACATGTATTCTGAACACTTCCATCAATGACAACAAACCTTCTAAATCAAGATTCGGAAGAGTGACACACAACAAAGGTTTAAGACAAGGTGGAAGGATCGTGACTGAACGTGCGTATAGAGTGGGGACGGGGTGCGCAATCAGATACGAAGCATTGCTTAGCGCGTGCGGTATAGCGCAAGGGCACGGAGGGACCATGACTAGGGGCGCTTGCGTATGCGTGGTCGGGATGGGGGGTGCGAAGACTGGGTTCAGACCGCAAGGGAAGGGGAGGGCGGTGACTGCGGCGAGCCGAGGAGTAACGGTGTGTCGACACGCGACGCTATCGTCGCCACCGCCACCGCTACTGCCACCGCCACCCTCAGCTGCCGCCCCGTTACTTCCCCCATCTTCACCACCCCAACCGCATCCTTCATCAGCTCTCCTCATCACCGCCGTAATTTCTGGAGTGGCTGCTGTCACCGCTTGCTCTGACTGCGCGCCATCACCACTTCGCAATCGATTTTACGCCGTCGTGTTTATTGCTGCAATGTTATTTTAGAATGCAAATTACTTACCGACTTATTCCAAAACCTCCACTCTCGCTGTAGTCAACATGTCTCTCGTATATTCCCAATTACAACCTCTTATATTACAGTCTTAAAACCACTATCGCAGAAATAGCTACATCGACACCATTATCATTATGAACATTTACTTCATTGCCCCGAAAAGGTTGTCTCCGTCAATATCACCACCACTGTTACTACCTCAACTAATACTATATTAAATATTAAAAGTTCTACTTCCTGCATCCCCTCCATTACTGAAACATCTACCGCTACTATCAATACAGTATTATACCAATCTCATCTCACCGCCATTAAAACGGTCTACACCGCCTTCGTGGCCATTCCCCCCACTGCTTTCAATGGACTGCCGCCAGGAGGGGCAGGACATGGCAAGGCTTGCGTGCCAGCGGGCGCCCGGCGGCTCAAATTTAATTTCATGCCCGCGACTCCCCCACAGGCCAGCACTCGCGCTGCCCGCGCGGACACGCAGCCAGCCCGGAAACGACCGCGCGCCGGAGGACTCGGCCTTCCGGGATTGCTGACGCGTCGTCGCCTGAGAGCGGCGGGGATTTAGGTCAACACCCACTCACGCACGCTCTTAATGATAATATTGTTTCATCCGTCATGCTGTTATCGTAGACATACACAACGACGTTTTATAGCAATTTGCTTTTTCACGTTTCATCTTTTGTTAACAAGTCCATCAAGAGTTCTAGACAAGCTATTAAAGTTTATTAATGGCACAAGTTCAGTTCAACACTTAATTTCTTGTTAATAAATATCTAGAAATATATTAGTAAATGGGATAATACATTTAGTGAAAAGATATAAAGTTCCTGTTTACGTCTACTCTTACTTGTCTTACTTTTCGAAACAAGAGAGAAAGAACTTCCCGTCGCTCATATCTATAGAAGTTGTGTTTCTTTTGGCATTTGTTCTTTATCTAAAGATTCTTGTTCTCTAAAAGGAGGAGACGCACTCGCAGGAACAAAATTAATGTGAAATAAATATTGATAGCTTTACAGAGAATGACGATGGTATCGAATTGGTCTCGATGTATGATAATACATTTTTTCTACTCCCATTGTATAATTCTGTCATTTGATGGCTGCAACCCGTTTCACAATGATAGCCATTACGATAGAGATTTCATTATGATACAAGCTCTTGACCAATCGCAGAGAATCTTACAAACCAAGTATGGTCAATTTATTAATTATCGAGAATAGTTGTAGTAAATATTTCGTTCAAATGTGTATATTAAGGTTGCATTTAATATTACCTTATGCTTCTCAGTTTTAATTTCTCTTATTATTAGTAATTTGTTACATGAAATATTATTTAAAATAAATTTAATCGTAATTTCTCTTTGATCCTATTTAACTAGCGCAGTGGTAGTTATTGAAGGGAATATTTGAATGACGTTAAGATCTGAATGTAAGTCATTTTGTGTTATATGTTCTGATTTTGTGTTATATGTCCAACGGCAGTGTGGTTGATTATGAAATGATGTGATGATTTCATAATCATTTCATAATGTACTATTAATGCAAATATAAATAAGTTTGTCACAAGTTTGAACTAACAAACCATTGTATCATGAGTACACATGAAAGACTTATAAAGTAATGTTTTTCCCAATGTATTCCTGAGTTATCAAGAATATTATTCGCAAGGATGTCAGCGTTTACATCTTTATTCTTTCCTTCGTGCGGTTCAACACAATAGAAGTGGAAGCATTGAGATGATAGAAGAGCGCTTGAAAGAATTTCTTTCGCACACATTGCGAATACCAAGTTAAGATAATTAACCTCTTCTTTATTTAGGACGTTCCTTTAAAACCCGCCTTTTAAAGACACTTTTTCCTTTGCCTGAGAGTCCAAGACCTTGCGGGGTTTGAGGAGTAAGTCGGAGAGTTGAGAGAAGTTTGGGAAAGCGTTGAGGTATGTGAAGGGGGCTGGGAATGTCGAGGAAAGGGAGAGATGGGAGCGGGGAGAGATGGGATCGGGAGAGATGAGAGCGAGGGAGAGTTGGGAGGGGGGAGAGTTGGGAGGGGGAGAGTAGGGAGGGGGGAGAGTGGGGAGTGGGGAGGGTTGGGAGCGCGGAGGGTTGGGAGCGGCGGAGGGTTGGGAGCGGTGGAGGGTTGGGAGCGGCGGAGGGTTGGGAGCGGCGGAGGGTTGGGAGCGGCGGAGGGTTGGGAGCGGGGAGGGTTCGGAGCGGCGGAGGGTTGGGAGCGGCGGAGGGTTGGGAGCGGCGGAGGGTTGGGAGCGGCGGAGGGTTGGGAGCGGCGGAGGGTTGGGAGCGGCGGAGGGTTGGGAGCGGCGGAGGGTTGGGAGCGGCGGAGGGTTGGGAGCGGCGGAGGGTTGGGAGCGGCGGAGGGTTGGGAGCGGCGGAGGGTTGGGAGCGGCGGAGGGTTGGGAGCGGCGGAGGGTTGGGAGCGGCGGAGGGTTGGGAGCGGCGGAGGGTTGGGAGCGGCGGAGGGTTGGGAGCGCGGAGGGTTTGGAGCGCATTAATGAGTCAGAGAACCTCGGTCCGGGGAGTTTCGCGGCAGGAACGGTTGGGTGTGGCGGGGAGCGGCGAAGCGACACCGCTGCGGCGCGGCGGTCAACGAAGCGCGGCGCCGCTCCGCGCTGCGCTCCAGCCGGCGGGCAGCGCACCTTCCGTGCAGCGCCGCGGGTCACGAGAGACGGATTTTCCGTGCACCCTTCTTTACGAGCCCCTCCCCCGCCGCTCGGCGCCGGCGCCAGCCTGTCTCCGCGCGCAGAAGCAGCTGCTTCTAAAGTCAAATCGCGGCGCCGCTCGCGGTCTCCGGCGCCGGCGGGCGGGCGCTCCCTGGGGACGGAGGCGGAAATGGAGGGCTGCGGCTAGGAATAGAACGGCGCCAGATGGAAGGGTCGGTTGCCGCATGGGTCAGGTGGTGGTGAGAAGACGACGCGGGAGAAGAGAAGAAAGGGATTTTGGAATTTCGAGGTTGGTAGCGTGAAAGAAAGTGAATGAAGAAACTGAGTTGGTTTCGGCGGTTCTGAAATATTCCCACAGAAAAATACGTTTCTATTGATTAATATAAAAGAAACTGGTGATAAATGAAGTTTACTCTGAAGGAACGTTGTTGAAATGCTCAGTGGTTATTGGATATATGAAGGCATTGTAACGATATTTCTTAATTTTGTAATTAGTTTAGACAAACGTACAGACACGGAAAGGAAGTAAATGAAATTGAAAAAGGAAGGACGAAAGAAGTGTAATTAAATTTTGGAGGAAGACGGCACTGAAACGATACAGACGGAACAACCCAAAAAAGTGGTAAGGTCGTAAGTTGCTCGGCTGGAAAGCAACTTCCAAAGAGAAGCCAGAAGAAAGGGCACCAGAGAAAGTCCTCGCAGTTACTCCTCGTTTCCTCAAAGGGCCACAAGACCTCTGGCTGCGTCGCCGCCGCGGCGCTGGGGCGCGGCGACCGAGCAGCGTCCCTGGGCAATCGCCCGACCGCCTGGCCACTGCGCCCCCATGCAGAAGGCTTTTGTGACGGCGGGGGCGGCGCTGGTTCGCTTGAGAGGATTCACCGCAGCCAGAAGGCGCTTGTTTGTGGGACGCGGAATGTCGGCGTACTTTTAATTGGCTCAGGCCGGAAAGAGGACGATGGCCGTATATCCGCCGAGTGCACTGGGACGTGGCTGTGGAGAAGTACTTTCCGTGTAACTTATGGCACCGTTTATTTGGGAATATTATTCTGGAGTTAAGGAAGTTTTCGAAATTTATTCCCGGACGATGAAGCAGTGAGAATGAAGTAGTATCTGTTGAGTGAACTCGGTGTAAATAGCGTTACGCATTTTAAGTGAAAGACACATTTCGCTGCGAGGAAACTATATTATAGCAAAGGGCATTCCAACGAAAATATGAATGAGATGTATAAAATTATTTCATATCGTTTTTAATATCTTTCACTACAATTTCCATTGTAAAATGTGTGTTTCATCTTTGTTTGGTACAATATATAGCCCAACACTAGATACAACAATATTAAACAATAGATGAGATATATAGTGCATGTTTCGCTCAATTATTCACAAAACTCCAAGGCTTTTCCACACGATATATCTTGTTTTTTCAATAGTAGACTTTCTTTCCTCAATTTATCTCTAAAAATATTCTGGAGCAAGGATACATAAATTTACGTCTAGACACGAAGGCAAAGGCACGTACTCTGAAACAACAGCTCGCCTCACTCAATGCACGTCGAAGCCGGAGAGATTTTTGCTGGAATATTCGCCAGGGCTCTCACCTTTCGAGATGAAAAATCTGATCGAGAGCGCCTCCTGCATCGCTGAGTCTCCCCCACTTCGCTCCACCCCAACCCTTCCCCAACACACCCCACCCCGCCGTCTCTCTCCATTCCTCCCCATCATGATTTACTCCACCCTTCCCGTCCGCAGCGACGCAACTCTCTCCATCCTTACTACACCCCGACGTTACTACACCCTCCAGCACTGCCACGCACAATCCTATTCCAGCTCGTCTCATCTCCCTCCAACTCGCCCCACCTCGCCGAAGCCCACAGTATCCCACAGATATCACACCAGATCATAGGAGCTCACAGATGACGACCCAGGTCTCACCAGCTCGCCCCCATCGCCTTCACGCCCCGTAGCCCGCCCCAGCACGTCTCGGGTTGCCCAGTCAACTTCAGTTTACCCCACCAAACCCCAGTCCGCCCCAGCTCTCTCTGGCTCTCTCCCATGTAGGTTTGAGTCCCAATGGTGGCAGGATTTTCGACACTCGCTACATAGCTAGGAGTTCTGCCGCTGTATGGAGAAAATTTCTAGCGGAGGTCTGCTGTGATCGGTAGTTTTCCCTGGTTTATCCGATCAACACCAAGCGAATGCCGGAGCAGTACCCTAACAAACAGGCCACGAACCGCGAGCGATCTTTCCTTCCTCTTCCTTGTCCTATCCTCACTGCTTCCTTACACTTACACCACTCTACCACACATGCTGGGAGACTGGTCGGGAACTTTGGGCTTGTCCTGGGTGGGGCGGTGCTCCGATGGTGGGAGATACCTAGTTAGGGAAAACCCCACTAGTCTCGCCATCCAGCGGGGCAATATAACTGACACCTCCAGAGCAAAAATCATGCACTACACTTACGTGACCAATGATCTTAACAGTTGACGTGCCCGGAATCACTAATCAATCAATCTGTCCTAGCTCGTCCCCATTTGTCCAAACCGCTTCATCCGGTCGTAATCCCCATGGCTCTCACCGGCCTCCCACAGCCCCCTGCAGTCCGCTCTAGCTCTCCCTAGCCACCTCTCCCGCCTCAGACGGCTCCAGTTCGCCCCTGGGCCCCGCCGCGCCCCCGCCCGCCTCGCGCCACCCCTTCACCGACCCGCCGTCATCCCGCCAACGCCCCCATGCGTCTCCTGCGCTCCGGCACCGCTTTTATAAATGCGCCAGGCGTGGGTTCGAGACCCGACGTGATAACGCCGAATCCGATGCCGATATTCAATTTATTCCATGCGCGCAATTTCTCACGTGACGTCAGAGCCCCGCTCGGATTTCGCCCACCTCCTCTTCTCCCACTCCCGCGTATCTCCCTTGGCACCCTCCGACCTTGGAGGTCAGCTCCTATTTTTCACGCGTTCTCTTTGCCTCTCTTTCGCGATTTCTATCGTCGTTCTACCTGGCGCTTCTGTCTGTGAGTTTAGCCTGCTAGAAATCTCATATGCAATGTTGACTTTGGGTAAAATCCTCAGAGAATGAGTTTCAGAGAACGAGCAAGTGTATTTACTTACTGATACTGAAGTTTCACTATTTTTCGCTTAAACTCTTCGATCTCAATAACGGAATAATAATCCCTGCAAAATTATACTCCGTCTCGTTTTAGAGAACTTGTAATGTTGGGGAATATCCTAGTCACACGTTCTGGTTAGTTGGCTTAAAACTTTTGTGGTTGAATACTACATACATTTTTAATAACCTTTAAAAGGACATCACTTCCATGTATTTCTTTCAAATTTGCCTACCTACAACTTTACAAAACACTTGAGAATTTTTTCCTTTAAAAAATATGTATCCAACACAGCACTCTTCCCATTTTTAATTGCGGTAAAGGAAAAACTTAAAAATTTAATAAAACTTAAAACTTAAAGATTAAAAATTAACTTAATGTAAGAATTTATCTGTAAAATGTATTATCATTGTAAAATCAGTAATAAATCTTGTATTTTAATGTGGTTCTACAGACGCGCGTAGTTGAATAGGATAGAACATATTTCTGTTTTGCATCCAGTGCATTTTCTTCTACACGTAGCTGTAAGCATACTTGGATGCACTATGAAGAGAAATGAAGGGGAAGAAAAAGTCCCATGAATAACTTACGCCTGAAAAAAGATCTCCTAGGCCTTGACTGTAATGAGAGAGAATTTTAAGTACAAAACGTGTATCGCATAGGCTTTGTAGCTCAGGAGTGAACTAAGCGTATGTCATTTGCCTGCTTCGCCCACAGTGTGTTGGCTTTTGTGGAAATGCTTACGGCGTGGAAATACTTACGATCGCTCCGCGCGCCGTGGGCGGGTGTTGTTTAACGCTACCGCATTGGAGGCACAAATTTAAAGCTGAATATGTGTAAACTTAAAATTTATTTGAAAATAAATGTATTATAATTGCAAAATGACATAACAAGTCTTGTCTTTTTAATGTGGTTCTATAGACACGCGTATTTAAATAGGGTAGAACAAATTTCAATTTTGCATCCAGTGCATTTTATACGTTTCCGTAAGGATACCATGAAAAGAAATGAAGGGGAAGATAAAAGTCCCGTAAATAACTTATGCTTAAAAACCAAGATCGTCTGCACAGACTATGTGACTCGAGCGAGCCGAGAGTATGCCATTTGCGTGATGTCGGGCAAAATTAAGTCCCTCCAATATGCCGCTCTAATGAGATCCCACTTCCTCCCAACAAGATAGCTTGAATGTAGTTAACTGAGACCGGCATCTGCCGGAGAAAATAAGAGTCAAACCCCAGGTGCATCAGGGAACCGCTCCTGCTCGAAAACGCCCGCGCGCCTGCTCGAAAACATTCCCAGACCCGCGACGGAAGGATGCCTGAGTCGAAAACACGAGTGCGGAACACTACCTAAGGGCTGTCTCCCCACAAGCAATCCTGTACGCCAAACATACATAAATGCCATTTGAATGCTTCAGCGCACTGTGCGTTGGCTTTTGCGCGTCGTGGAAATGCTTGCGGTCGCTCCGCGCGCCGCGGGCGGAGACAGTTGCTTAGCGCGGTCGCATTGGAAGCACCGGAGGCAGAGGGACGGCGGACAAGACAAAGCGCAGCTATTTTCCGCTCGATTTCGCGCCACCTATTGTTTGGACACCAGAGATAGCTTGCGTCGTAGCTCAGCGCCTACGTCGACGACATTTCGGTGGAATTCCGCGCGATTACTTCGAAAGTGTACGGGAGAAAGATGCGATTTCTCCGCGCTTCTGTTTGAGTTATTTCAGGTAATGCTGTAAACGCAGAACTTGTCGTGTAACTTCCATATTTTGCGTGCTCTGAGCTGCTTTTGATGCAAAATACCTCTCGTGAATTTTAACGTGTTAAATTAGAAATTACCGTTCCAATCTCGTGCGATCTAGACAGGCACTGACGTGTGTTATTCTGCTTTAATTTCACATTGAGAAAATGCGAAAAAGTTTAATGAGTTCTAATTTTATAGGCAAATGTAATTGAATATTTTAAGTACTTCATTGTATTACGCAAATACACGAGGTTTGTTTCGGTAAAGGTTCTGGGGTTGAAGCTTCATTGTTATGATTAATGACGAATAAAACCTGTTTTGATTTATTGTTCATCTCACGCACTATCTTTTTGTCATTCACGTAATTAATTATGTATTAAATTACAGTTATTTTGTGTTTTTAGATTTCGTGTAATATACTGCTCATGGCATAACTACTATCAATGGCGAAGACTTCATAAACAGAAAATTAATGATACTGCAGCAGGTTTAAAATAATATTTCTGCTCCGATATTAAAGTTTCAAATCCATATATTGTACATAAAAATATGACCCCACCTAGCAATCTTGTCACTTGATAGATGTGTCTTGTTAATTGATAGTTTTATTTTGTGATGTCTGTTTCAATATTTAACTTTTGTTATCCGGTTATTACTATTTGTTCCAAGATGTTTGAAAATAATACCATTGTATTGAACAACGTCATTTTATAACAGAGGAAACACAAATATGACCACTGTGAAAGAATTCTGTGAAATTATTTGCAATTTGTAAAATATTTATTTTAACGCTGCCACCCTAATAAAAGAGAAAGATAAGGCAATCCTTTAAAATTTGATGGTCCCATTTCCACAAAAGTGCCGAGATTTCTCTTAATTCGACAAACATGCTCTGTGAAAAGGAATTTGTTTTCTATATATAACAAGTGGTGCTACAACAGCAGCTACTTCCTCGCTCTTTTTCACGAAAAATTACGCGAAAACTACTCAAATTTTTGAAAAATTTACATGACCTTATTTCAAAATCTATCTCTGAGTAACATTTTTTAATAGGGAATAAAATATCTATCTTCATAATTATATTCCTATCAATTTTTGCAATTTTCGAAAAATCATAATTTTCAACGAATATGAGACCTGTAACACTCTCAAACGTCATTTACACAATCCAATAAAAATATTTCATCAAAAATGATCGAGCCATTTTTCTGAAAACGTTGGAAATGCCCTAGAGGCGTCATGTAAAAATTAAAATATAGTTTTCAAATTCAAGAGGTCATCACATCAGTCAGATCGATTGGGGAATATCAATTTTGGAGAAAATCGGCTGATCGGTTTAGCCGCTAGCGTTGTTCATGGACGGACGGAGGGACAGACAGATGTTTCGCCGTCATTCGATTTTTCAGTATCAGGACCCACAAAACGTGGGTTCTGCTTTCACCACGTGTTAGAAGATCTTTTTCAAAATTTAGCAACTGGAGTTATCCCCTTTTTAGTTATCAGAGCCTTGTTACAAGTTTTTCTGCAGAAAATTCCCATTTTTTCGCCCAGCATTACATAAATTTCTCTCAATTCCGTAGTGAGATACTAAAAATTTCACTTGTTTGAATATTTTAATACAAAATTACGACAGTTTTTTGCCATGTGACTAAATGGTTGGAGTGCTCTCGACAAGCAAAGAAGTGGAAGTCAGTTTTCTAGTCGCTAATTTCCATTTTATTTTTCTCCCGAACACACCATCAATATATTTTGGACAAATCCAGTTTTATAGTGATGTAGTAATGTGCAAATTCATTATTCTAAAGAAATTTCCAAGACTAAAGCTCGCTATGTTCCCATAATCCCAACTGATCCCAAACCACATGAAACTGCGTCGCGTACGGGAATTCGTATTATTGTATCAGCAGATGTTCTAATAGCATGGAAAAGTCCAGTGATACCAGTGTGACCTTGACATTCCTAAACATTATTGCTAGCGATGAGAAAGACCTAAATATATTTTTGAAAACACAACCGGAAACCTTAAGTTTTGATTTTTAAAAACTATACATTTTTATATTATTTCTTGTTAAATTATTTATATAAAATTATAAATCACGTCTCCCCTCCGGTGGCTCATGGTTAGCGAACTACCTTTTTATGCTGGTTTTGATTCCCGGAGGGAATGCTTTTCACTCTCATGAGACATACCCCAGTTCGTGTAACTGGTTGACAAGGTGTATGCGTCCCGCAAGTAGGGTACGGCAATAAATAGCGTAAGGAGTTGCGACTGCTTACCACAGGTCCCTCGAGTTACTGTCAACCTGTGACACAATGACGACAATAGTGTGGTGAGGCTGTAGTGCCCAATGGTAGAAAATGGTACGATGATTACATTGGCATTATTTTTTATTAAACTCTTAATAATATTATGTAATAGATAAAATTTTATTTGTAATTTGGATATATTATTATTTTTGTAGCACTGAAGATGTCCGCAATGCGACCGAAAAAGCTTTCTGACAAAATCAACACCTATGAGAAAACAACGCCTCGAATCTATTTTCATAATAGCTGTAACGACCAAGTACATAGTAAGTTATAAAGTTGACTCACGACAAAATGTAAGAATTAAAGTCATTGACCAACCGTTTTGTTTTAATTGCTATATATTTGGCTTGACAAGAATTTTTTGATAGTCCAAAAATGGTTATAATGATTGTGAGGAGTTAAAGTGGAAAGAATCCACTTATGAGCAATGTATAATCTTTTATATTATGCTTCTTTTGTCACTGATCACCTTCGGTAACAGGTAACCTTTCGGAGCGGTTTTTATACAAAATACAGAGTACAGCGTATGACAGAGTAGTATATAATATGTATATTATTTTGGACGAAACAAATGAGTTTATAATGACTTCTAGTTTCCGCAGTCCTCGTTTAACTTGCAGTCATAGCTTTTTCGAACATAAAAACAAAAGCATAGTACAAAAATTCTACATGAACGTGAAAATACGAATTTTATCTTTTCTCTTTCATTACCTCTAAAATATTTTTGATATCATCCGTTGTTTTCTCCATCGTACCATACCAGAACAAAACACGAAACGGACGAAAAATACAATAGGAATTCAGGGCAGACCACGTTATTACCATCGAGCGACATGCCCCTCATGAAAGAGGGGCATTGGCGGGGGAGGGCGGGGGTCGGGGGGCTGGGGGAGGGGGTGCTGGAACGAATCAATTCTTAATGTGCGCGTGGTGGGTGGGAGCGACAAGACAAGGGCGGCGAGCCATGAGGGAGGGAAGGTCGCGCGGCACAGCGGGATGAAGCAGAAGGGAGTGGGTCATAATTGTAGGGTGTTGCAAGACTTGATTGAGGATAGATGTCAAGGAAGGTGGAGGTAAAGACAAAGCTGTGGTGGGGGGTTGCAGCGATGTGGATTGGTGAGGGTGGTTTGGTAAGGCACAAAAGAGCGGCGCAAGACAGTTGAGTCAGCAATGTTGGCATTGTTTGCGTGGTCAACGAGCGTTGTGGTAACGGCAGAGAGCGGCTGGGGGTGACGAGGAACTGTAGGAAAGTCGAAGAGAGGCTCGGAGTAAAAGGTGACAGTGACTGGGAGCGACGAGGAGCGTCAGAGCGGCGGAGGAGGAGTTAGGCAATCGAAAGAAGTGAGACAGACTGAGGGGATTGGAGTGGAGACAGACTGAGGGAAGGCATACAGAAACAGGGAATGTTTCTGAAATATAAGAAGCAGAACAAAAAGGTCTAGGGACAGTGCGGCATGATGTGGGGTGACGTGGGACGACGTGGAGCTACGTGCGAAGACGTGGGAAGTGGTGGGACGTTATGAGGCGTCGTGGGGTCATGGAGAGCTGTGGTGTGGCGAGGGTAAATGAGGGACAAACTGAATCGATATGGGACAACGTGGGGTACGTGGGGCGATGTGGGACGAGGTGGGGTATGTGGGGTACGTGGGGCGATGCGGGACGAGGTGGGTATGTGGGGTATGTGGGGTACGTGGGGCGATGTGGGACGAGGTGGGGTATGTGGGGTACGTGGGGCGATGTGGGGTACGTGGGACAATATTCGGTACGTGAGACAATGTGGGGTACGTGGGGCAATGCATAGAGACGCGAGAAAATTGTATGGGAACGTGACATGACGTGGGGAGGCTTCGGGCGGTTTGGGGGCATGGAGCGGTAGCAGGTGACTTGGGGCGATATAAGGCAACACGTAGTGTGAGAAGTGGCGCGAGGCAACAGGGGGGCGAGTAGGGGCGAGGCGGGGCGGGGTGGGGCAGGGCGAGGCGAGTATGATTGCGCGCCATCTATCATCGCCCTCCCCGCCCACGGGACAGGCGAGCGCGAGGCGCCGCGGCTGTCGATGTGGCAGGGCCTGCGGCGTTTTTGTGTCCGACTGCTCGCCCTCCGTCGCCGAGGGGTGGCGCGCGCTGTGTTTATTGTGGGTTGTAAATGCGACTGGCGAGGAAGAAGAGGAATATATTAATACTGAAGAAAGGGAGCAGATAGTATTCGTGACAACTGCGGTATGGAAGTGGCTTGGACTGGCTTAGCCTAGGACGGAAGCTTTGCGAGGAAGAGGGGAGAATGTCTTAAAGATTAGCGGGAACGTATTACTAAATAGTTTCGTTAACACGTACGCTCTGGTGCGCATGGTCACGGGGTTGTTTCAATAACAGATTACAATTTTTGTGCTAGTCCGTTGCGACAGATTGAAAGTTAGAGAAACCCTCCACCTTGTGTCAAACTATCAAACTATTAGCTGATTTTACTCTACGCCCCGGACACATAGGATTGAACTAGTTTATTAACGTAAAACGTAGGCTATACTGAACATTTCACCACAATGACTAAAAACATGATTTAATACTTACATTCATTTTATGTGTACGTAAATCTCAACAGCGCAACATTTTAAGGACAGAGAGAATATAAATTACTTTATTCTATATTTGCGTAATGTCACAATTTTTTAATAACCTTAAAAACTTTTAAAATACATATTTAATTTCGTGCATTTAATCACACGTACTAATGAAATATTACCATATAGTGATAGAGAAATTTTCGCAGAATATAGTGTCCATTAACATAATGTTGTGATGTTGAGATCGTTATTAATGGTAAAAATACATTGAATTTTGGCTTTTACGCAGCTGTTTTCTATACTCATTTCCTCGTCATTCCTTGGAGGCGCGCATGGACGAAACTTGCGTGCGCCACGCACAGTCACGCCCTGCCGCGCCCTCCCGCCGACGGTGCTGCCTCACAGCGGCGTGTGACGCACGCGCGCACGCTGTCGATAACCTCCCCGACGAAGCCCCTCCCTGGCTGCATTGGAATTCCGATGAAGATCACACGCGCGTAAAGTGCATTCAGAGCGCTCGCAGCCGCGCGTGCCACGCTCGTGACCCGATTGCCAAGTGCGTATCGGGTGAAACGCTCGACGCAGCTGTCTCCCGTCGGCTTTGCTACCGAAATACCGTGCTGTTGTTTTTGGTTTCTACGTTCCAAAATTATTCAGATTGGAAACATTTATGTTTCTAAAGTGGCCAGCGATTTTGGGATACTGGTTATTTAAAAAATATAATAGTGTAAAATGAAATGTATATACTTAACATTTCATGATAATTAAAATGTTAAAAGGTTAAAATTCAAGTAAAATGGTCTCTGAAGATAAGAACAATATTGGACGAAACACACAAAGCATATTTGAGTCGCAAAGTTGTGTATATATACAATTACATTATAAACGCAAATGTCCATGGCTGTTTAGAGGTTTGTTAACATTATTATCTATTTGGTCTCCCTACTTCCCGATGTTAAGTTTTACTCTCTTACAGGGAAGGGATAAATTTTACAGAAATAAAGATTCAGAATGAAAAGTCGAAAGTGATTAGTTTCATTTTTACTGAAGATATGCAATTTGTTGTAAAAGTGACAGATTGTTAATGAACGTCCACTAGAATGATCGTATTCCCTGAACCAGATAAAACATTCGTTGAACATTAGTACATGAGGAGTCAAATAAAAATATGCATTAAATATTGATTCTTCAAATAAAAATAATACTATTATATGTTTATGATCAGTTGTGTTTGGGGCACTGGCGAATGTATTCGATGACATTTAAATTAAAGGTCTTTAGGGAGAACACTATTTTATTTGCCTTTTTACCTCCGCCCGCAATCGCAGAAAGTTATTAGAGTTCACATCTGGAATAGGCTTGAATGTGTGAGCAAATTAAAATTTCATTTACAACTCTCTCAATTTGTTCTAACTGCATG
This sequence comes from Acheta domesticus, assembly GCA_031308135.1. NCBI lineage: Eukaryota > Metazoa > Arthropoda > Insecta > Orthoptera > Gryllidae > Acheta > Acheta domesticus. The sequence goes on from JAHLJT010009436.1 coordinate 136,021,311, forward strand.
TCACTACTCCGTATGTAGTACAGGATGTCCGGGGAGGAAATGTCGAAACTTCGAAAACAAGCTCTTATGACAATTCTAAACATATTTTGTCTAATAAACAATGAGAATATTCCGACTGGTTGAGCCGCAATAACCACTCAAAATTTGCTTTGAAAAATTGAGTTATAGGCAAACCTTTGCATTATAGAAGCATAGAAACACTTCAGAAACATGTAAATTGTTTATTATTTTCAAAAGAAATGAATATACTTGTTCAGAAAGAAAAATTAAGCGAGAAAAAAAGCATCCAATTTACACAATTCGACTGCCTTTTTATTTCTCGCTTAATCTTTCTATCTGAGCAAATATACCAATTTCTTTTGTAAATAATTACCGTTTCATTTGTTTCTGAAGTGTTTCTATACTTCTATAGTGCAAATTTTTGCCTAGAAATAATTTTTTCAAACCAACTTTTGAGTGCTCATTGCAGCTCAACCATTAGGAATATCCACGTAGTTTATTAGACAAAATATGCTTAGAATTGTTGTAAGAGCTTATTTTCTAAGTTTCGACATTTCCTTCCCAGACACTCTGTATTGCTGCCTGCTCGAGTTGCAATGAAGCGCCTTCGTGACGCAACCCGACGCACAGAGGAGTTATTGAGTACGGCCGCAGGATGCTCGGTGGCAGGCGCTAACCTGATCGATATTACATTCAGTGAAGTGCAATGGGTCTTCAGTTACTGAATGTTCTCGACACATACTTAAACACTCTTGTTATTATGTACTAGTCTCGATGTATGTATTTTGTATGAATTTAAAGTATATGATCAACCACAGCACCTTAATTCCAATAATATGTTATCAGCGTTTCGTTGTAAAGATATACTCTTTCAATAAGTGATTTTAATAAAATATAAAACAATCACTAAAATTCTATAATCATCCTTTAACATAGTCAATCATTGTCTTTTATCTAATTTTTTAATTTGTAATAACAAATAAAGATAAATGATAACTATCTGGTGCTAATAGCATCGATTCAAAATTTAACAATAATTAATTTTCAATTCAGTGGACCGGCAGCAGAACAGAAATATTATTTTCTTGATATTGAACGTTCCCATTGCCATTAGACTAGAACAATATTGTGCAATGGTATTTTAGAATGTCCTTCAAAACAATGACGGTGACTGCAGAACGAAATTGAGTTCATCCGTGAGTAATTGTTTGGCCTTTGTGGTCAGGAAAACTGAGGAAGAACAAAATAATGACAGTGCTAGCAAAAATTAACTGCTGTTCTTACGAGTGTTTTATTTAATTTCGTTCCACGTAAACATCTACAGTTGAAGGGTAAATTCTTCAGAAACACGTGTTTACAGAATAAGGTTACGATTAATTTTACACTATTTTAAAACGCAGATGAAGGTATTAAATATTATCTACAACTAACTCATAAAATCTAAAATGTATGTGATATATAATCCACTTTTCCTAACGTTCAAACGTTTCAAATGCACCGGAAAGCGGTCAGAAATTCTGAGACGGATGTTATGTTTTTTTAATATCTTGTCACTCAAAACATTCTTGTCGCTCTCGCATTAAGCACATTGACTGTGCTCATTGCAAGTATAAATACAATGTGAACTCCGTACCAGACTGGTCTCTTAATGCCCTCAACATTCCAGTACTCGCGCGGGATATTTGGATATCCAAAGATCAAGGTTTGTTTGTTATTAACCCAAACGAGCACATATTTTTCAATTAAGCTTTGTTGCACCACGTAAATGTAGTAGTTTACAAGTTATACAATGATGCTCAGCGGAGCTGTATTGCCCACGTGAGCATCTGTGTAACTTACCAAGGTTATGACAATGTAGGCGCAGAGCAACCCTGTACTCTATCTAATTACACAGTCGGATGCCGTGTGAATTACGAAGAGTGATAACTAATGCCATCATAGGAATTATATCATTTACTGCAGATATTTCAGAGAAAGCCATCTTTACAGACGCCATTCATGGCTCAGGTTGCCGAAATAAACCCTCTCGTATAATGGTAAATGCCCGTGGAGTCGTATTGTGCGCGCTATTTTGTATGGAACTAACTTTCCGAAACTGGTATGAACTTATGTTTTTGTATACCTTGTTTCTTTCCTAATATTTCCTTGTTTGTTTTAGAAATTGCTTTTATGATTTCTATGATGTTGCGGTATTCAAATACCCTGCGCGAGGTAACTCGTCCCATTAGCGGAGTGTTTAGAGAGCTTTCCAATGTATTAAATAATTAGATACAATTTCGTTAATTTCTTCCTTCATTCCTTCAAAAATATTTTTAACGATAATAAGTGTACTATATTCGTTCACCCTTATTTGTACTTCAGGTTTAGTTGGGAGATTTTTAAAACATCGCGTTGATGGATGACAGCAGTATCAAATCCCTCTTCCTTTCCCGAAGAAAGAGTTACCTTATTTTTGACCCTTCGCTGACTGCTGTTATAAATTGTCCTTCTGTAAGCCTCGATGTAGTTTCATATTTTGCCTGTAGAAATCACGACTCTATTCGACTAGACGCATTTGGATGGTAAAACAAATCTTTCGTTTTTAGAACAAAATCCTTACAATTGGACTACAGTGGTTCTGGTAGCGCCCTGGAACATTTCAATATTTTGCCTCAGTATGACGTGCTTCTTTATGAGTTAGTGGTTAGATTAGTGATTAATGTTTAGGTTTTGGACGATTTTGTTCTGCTGCCAAAATCACTGCTGATCCATTGAGGTCAATGTTCACAAATCGACTTCACACAACGATAGTGTGTCATGCGATATTCCACTTCGATAAACTGGTGCAATGTCTAATAAAACATTTTCCCCAACATTTATTGCCTTTTTTCATCACGAGAAATTATTTAATTTGGAGCCATGGCAGACTCGAACCATGTCGATGGTTTCTCGCTCTCTGAAGCTTGTCAGAAATTTTCTGAATCATGTGACTACCCCTCCTGGTGTTGATAGAAGCATTGCTGGACACTAAGGATGGAAATGAAGTGGGAGAGGAAGGGAGAATTGTGAGCCGTTCATGGCCCGCATTGTAGGGTGGTGCCCTCAGTATTGTGAAAGTAATAAAGGAAAGTATTCGTCAGAGTAGTCGGCATATGAATTTGATTCTGAAAGGTACCGCAAACTCATGAAGTAAATTTCTGTCACTTTAGCGGGATTGAATCTCCACATCCCAATTCGTGACTCGCTAAAGAAGTAAAGCATTGTCTTGACGCTCGACACACATCGGCAAATTCATACAACTGCAAGTGAAAGACTTTTATTGATTCATCTATGTTTTTCACTGTAACTTAATAATTTAGACATTACACGTCATTTTTGTGTCAATTTCTGTACTCTACTGATGCAACTTTTGATCATAAATAGAAATTTTACCCTAACAAACAGGTAACAAGTAACAAATAAGTTATATAAAATAAAGGCCAAATACAGTCTGAGAAAGTTGTTAAATAAGGATAGAATGTTGTATTCTAGCCGAGTCTCCAGCGCAGTGAGCTCCATTTGCAAAAGCCGTCACAGGACGGGACCTTTCCTCCTCGTGCGACCTGCGTCTGCCACTCCGCTCAACCTCCATTCCGGCTCCACGTGTCGCTTCCCCTTTCGCCCTCGCCGCCCGCGTTCTTTGCCTCCTCTCCTCTTCCTTGCCCGCCTCCCCGAGTGCGTCCCGCCCCTGCGCCGCGCGCGCAGGCAATTTCGCCGGCGTATGCGCGGCGGGGCACGTCCAGCCCGCACACAAAGGGCTCCGGAAGTTGACTAGAAACTTGCCCGGCGTCCCTTACGTCAACTTGCCCCCTGTCTTCCGCCCCGGCCGTGTTGCGAACAACGCCCCCGGACGCGTGCCTGCGCGCTCGGTTCCGTTCCAGGCCGCTTTCGTGCACCGACACCCGGCCCGAAATCCTGCGCAGTTTACAGGCAAAGATGCGATTTTTGACCAACCACAATCTCTCGTTATTTCTGTCTGATATATAAGTTTTAAACAAATATTTGTTGTGAATCTTTAACATAATTTCCTGCACAAGTAGTGTAAATTTTGGGCAACTGCAGCAAGATAAAAAAATGAGATTTTTTGCATATATTACTTTTGGGGTAAGGATATGCTGCCAAAAAGTATTTCTTCCATAGAACGTTTCCATAAACAATAAAAAAAATTAAAAACCGACTGAGTCTATAAAATTTGTTGCTATTTGAACAATATCTGCCAGTACAGTTCGGTAGATTTCGCGGCGCGCCATTCGATTTCGCAGTTTTAACGTGCACAGAAGGGGGAGGGATAGTCGCACCTCAACTTTTGTGTAGGGAGTCGGCGCCGCGCCCTTGCTCGGTCAATCACACGCTTCAGAACTCAAGATCAGTGGCAGAAGAACGATTAAATATCCCTGGCCATAACGAGCTAGGGATGTACAATGTTAGTGATTGGAGACAAGATGAAGGACATGAAATATATAAGTACTGTCAGGTTAGACTAAATACCCTATTAATAAGTAAAATAAATCCCTAGAGGACGACAATTAGAAACTATTACTAATAATAAAGTTTGAAATGAAAAAATTATTTAATTTAGTTTTAAGAAATAGAGTTATGTTTTACTATTCATTATGATGAATTCTTAAAACGATAGTTTGTCTTCGTTCATTTCTTACGAGTTGCCCCTAGTAGTTAATAAAAAGAACGGCTGATCACCAAAGTGGTCTATCTTCCACGGAAAAGAACACTGAATTGAAATATCATGAAGGAAACTTTCACTTCTATTACTTTACGTAAAGTTAACAATTTTGTCATTAATAACTTCGACCATTTAAATTAAAATTTTAATAACTAACATTTAAATGTTGGATAAAAGCTATAATGCAACATTTGACAAATATTCTCTATCCTATAAAAATTAATGGTCAAAAAATTGGCAATGAGAACGTATTAAATTAAAATTCCAAGCTGCTTAAAACACAAGAGTATGCTTTTTTTACAGCGTTTTAGTTGAGTTTTTACATTTTTGTGCAAAACTATTATTTCATAAGAAATAAATAGTGATGCTACCGAATGGCACAAACTGTCCCGTAGATTTCTATTTCCTTTGGTCTCGACTAGCTCATCAGACTTGCCACATACTCTAGCCAGCTGCCATTTATCGCCGCTCAAAGTACTTTTTATGACATTTTCTTAAGTTTTCGGTTTCCTAATAGTAGAACGGATATCATATTTTCAAAATATTAAAGAATAGTAAAATCCCGTCCTAAATGGCAATTTGTTTTGAAAAATTCAGAGTCGTTTTTAAGAAAATGGCGTTTAAGTCTATTGTAAATTCGAGATTTGAAGCTTTTTCACCGAAAATATTTCAATTTTCGAAAAACTTCATTTAAAGCACACTAACTCACAAATACAATAGTGCTCACAAATTGCTAGAAATGTGCATTTTAACGGTGTGAGAGATCTTTCAAAAAAATTACATTTGTGTAATTTTTGAAAAAACAAGAGAATATAGCAAAATTAATTTTAAGTCATCTTAAGCAGTGCCATTACTATTGTTTGTACGAAGAGTGTGAAAATAATTGGAGCCATTTATGAGAAAGTTGTGTTTGAGCGCTTCTGAAAATGCGGAATTTTGAACTAGTTTTCGCAGAAAACAGTTGAGTTGTCGCTAAACTTTACTTGATATTATATGAAGCTCTTATACTCGTAAATATAATAAAGTAAACAAATCGCAACGAATGCAAATATTACCGACGTAAGAGACAAGTAAAAAAAATACATTTTTGTAATTTTTGAAAAAACAAGAGCACAGAACAATATGGCGTTTATGTGATCTCAAAGAGCACATTTAGCACTATCCCTACCAAAGTTTAAAGAAAACATTGGGAGCCGTTTTTAAGAAAATCTTGTTTTTGTAATTTTTTAAAATTGCAAATATTACACGCAATGTTGCGCGAAAACTACTGTAATTCTTTAAAAAATGTACATGACCTTACTGATCGAACTCATTTTGAAGAACAAATTTTATTTGGAAGAAAAATTTCTATCTTCAATTCTGTAGTTGTAGGAAGACGCCGAAAAATGTCAAACGCTTGCAATTTTTGAAAATTCAGAGTTAACAGTGAAAATAGGACATATGCCACCTTAATAAGTGTATTTTACTCTATTCTTACAAGAAATTTAAAGACAAAATTTGGAGCGCTTTTGAGAAAATTTTGAAAATGTTCGAGGGCTTCATATAAAGTACTCCCAAAAATTAACGAATGTTTTGGGAAATATCAGAGCTTCGATTCAGGCCAGATCGACAGCGGTTTCTTCAATTTGGAATAAATCCTGGACATGGTTTAGTCGCTAGTGTTGTTCGCATACACCGGATGGACGTTTTGCTCTAAATTGATTTTTCGGTATCGAGAACCCACAAAACAGGGATACTGGCAACACCACGTATTAGAGAACCTTTTTTTTTCTTAATTTAGCAACTGGATTTTTCCTTATCACGGCCAGACAACGAAATTTTTTCTCCCGAAATGTCGCCGTTTTTCGTGCAGCATTACAAAACTTTCCATATACTACATTTATTACGTATATTTTAAGTATCTTAATGATATCTCAATACACTAAATATCGAAAAATAATTTTAAATTATTTTGTGTATATTTAAAACAAAATGAATTAAACTGTACATTATGAGTACCTTCGGCGAATATCCACCCCCCAACGCCAACTTGTAGAGACCTTTCCAAGCCCGAATCAGTTCTTTTGTTGAGCGCTAGAACTCGCGGACGCAACCAGACGAAGAGAGCACATCTGGCGGCAGCTAGCGGCACCAGGAGAAACTAGAGCGAGGGGGCGACCCGCGCATCGTCTCGCCCTGCTGCCCTAGCGCAGCCGCCGGCGATGACCTTTGACCTTTTCGCGTTGGCAGCGGCGGCGCAACGACGCGACGACAATGCGTCGATTGCTTTATAAATGAACCTGAAACTTCCGGAAATTACGTTTGCGACTCAGGGGAAACAGCGAGGTTTTCGCGGAGAACGTTACCCAATTTCATGAAATATTTGCTTGCCTATTGTGCTCGCAGGTTTGCCTTTCCTGTCGTCGTGCAGGGTTTTAAAGTTTGAGTTGTGCATAAACACAAAGACTCAAGTATTCTTGAAGGTTTTCTTGGACTCAGAATCGCTGTTTTCAGGTATCAGCATCGGCCTTCTTGACATGCAAAAAGCGTCGTACAGGTTTTGTGGACTGTTTCCATTCCATTGAAAATCGACATTTTTTTGAAACGACTGGTGGGGCAGTGTGGAGAGGGAGAGACTTTTGATGTAAGACGCGTAAAATTCAGATTGGTTCCGCGGCGAACTGTCATTCACATCGGGCAGGGTGAGGAGCTTAAGAAATTATTTCTTCGAGAACGTGTTCCTTTCACGGGGAATTTCGCTTTCCTTCCATTCCCTAAACACGTCTGTCAAAACTTCCCCCAGAGATATGCGGAATGAATTTCCTCTCTCGTGGTTGCGTGCGGCCTGGAGAAGGATATTGAAGAAAAACAAGGAGGTTCTTCAGTTAGAAGGATAGGTAAGTAGGCATTCTCCTGCAAACAACACGGCTTGTTCTCTCTTGAAAACCCAAACTAAGAATACTGCTATGAGTGTTGTTGCTGCTTTGTCAAAGCTGCTCCATAAGTGTTTTCACAATCTAACAGATCATTTCGAGTTGCATTTGGGTAAAGAATTTTCTTTGCTCTGATGAGAAAAATAACCATTTACATTAAGGTCCTTAAATAATATTCTTGCGTGGATCGCGGATCCCTTTTAACAGAGTTGTAAGGGGTTCATCATTATTACATTATCGAAAAAACATTATAAAAACTAAAACATTATCGAAAGTGATCGAGCATATAATTCTTATCATTCTATTATTGAAAAACTACATACGTGACTCCTACTGTACGAAATATGAAAATAATGGAAATTGTCGAATCCGTCTGCAGCGGTTAGTACTGATATTTCAATTTTTTTTCACAATATACAATATGTTTATAAAATATAATTGATTAATTTTCACATTAATTTGCCGACAAAGTCAGCAGTACTCAATATTTTCTTACTTAATTAAAATTGTGCAATTTAGTATGAAATAAATTGTTTCGAAACAACACAATACGAACGCGTCATAACCAATCTAATTAAACTTCATGCTCCAACATTTCATCAATTCAATTAATAAATCACAATAATTATTCGCCAATAAAGAGGCTCTGGATCGCGAACGACTGTCGCGCTTCACTCCCCAGCACACCTGTACGCTGTGGGCGGACTGCAGCTCCGTTCAAAAACCCCGTGGGTAAACACGAGCGGGGTGTGATTCAGCGAGAAATTGCGTTGCCACTCCGCCCGCCCCACCTCCACCTGCTCCCCTCCCGTCTGTACTGTTACGAGTGCAATTGTCTCTGCTGCAAAAAGTTTCGTTTGGCTCGGTACGTGTGAGTCAACGCGGCAGCTGTGGTACCGGCGTGCGAACCGACTGCTACTTCGCACATCGACGCTCCGCGCTTACTACACAGGTCCCAACGCGCGCCCAGCTCGCCTCTCTCTTGCGGTCTTTTTATTTCTGCGCGCAGAGCAAACATATATTTTTTTAATTCTGCAATGTGCGGATTTGTAATTTATCGCTCGTTCGCGTAGTAACGTGTGTTTTTAGATTTTCCTCTCTTTGCGGGTTTTTCGACGCTGCGATTGATAATGGAAGCAATATGTGATGTAATTGTGGGCAAAGAAAGATTGTAATACATGTGGAACTCGAAATAGTAAATGGATTTTTTTCACATTTGTTCAATCTTCGACTCGAAAAAATGGAATATGTATTGCGGTGATTTTAGGTTCTATTTTATTGTGTAGCGTAGTACGCAGTCGGTTATTCGAGGACTTTTACTTTACATTTCGCGTTTGCTACTTGCTCGGAATTCAAATCTTCTCTGATTTGTGTTCGTTTTTATAATCAAATACCTACAGTAAAATGGAAGTATTCAAAATTGTCGGAGGTCGAGATATATTGTTAAATAATTTTAAAACATTTAAGAGAGTTTGATTATGCATTGGGGATTCATAATATATTCATTTCAAATTAATGAAAAATTAATGAATTTGTATGGTTTCTTCCTGCAATACAATTCAATTCACCAATTATATGAATGTGTGTCAAGTGTCTATGGTATAAGATGGAAAAGCGACGTCTGAAGAGTTTCTACTAATAAGCTTTTAGAGATATACGTACTTTTGAACTCCCTCGCTCCATTTGTGGATAGATAAGTGTGTTTCACCCACCTGTAACAAAATAAGAAATGATTCATTAGATTTTTACAAATATTTACATAACACCAAATATTTTAACCCTACATTACAAAGGCAGCACTTACCAAGAATTATAATAAAGGCGTGGTCTGACAGACTACTTTGGATAGAAATAAAGAATAACTCATTTTTACAATGGAATACTAACTTTAATGGACTGATCATGCATGAAATGGAGTTACACAATACATTTTAACAATTTTTATGGATACACCTAAATAACTTGACTTTCACTGAAGAATTGTGTGCGCTCCACAAGTGGATTTTATGAAGCGTCTCCAGAAGTACCTCGTCTTGTGACTTTTGTTGTGGCCGTCGTGCGACGATTGATAAATGTTCAGAACAAAACTTAAATGCTACAAGACAAGGTGTTCTTATTCATTATTCACAATAAAGCCAATATAGCGCCAACAATATCACTAACGTAACTACCAAGGCGTAGTGTATTGAACGACGTGTGTTAAAATGACTTATACCGGAAATAGGTACAAGCACAATGTTATGTGTATTTCACTGCCAAGACACACAATGAATGTATCTAGGATTTCAGAAACGGGGAGTGAGGGGAAGTGGGTGGGGAGATCTTGTCACTATTAGTTGCTTCGCTACTTGTTGCGTCGTCTGACAGACGACGCCTTTGTAATCTAGGGTTAATTTCGTAGCGCTTGCAGAATAATGTAAAACTAGAGAATAAACAACAAGTTAATTTTATTGTAAAAACTTCATCACAAGCGATAAAATAAAATTATGGTATAAGGTAGTGCATATTCCCATTGAAAATTTATTAAAACATATTTGAATATAGAGCTGATTTTTTCTATCAGGAAGGATTCATCTTATCAGAAATGCCAACAACCACTGCAGAGCCGGGCATGTGATTTACAGGGTTCTTTAGATATCAGATTTTAATATTTGATTATGTTATGGAGAAAGAAGTAATACAAAAACTGGTAAAGAAGAGAAAAAATCAATTATTAGGACGATTAGAATTCAGCGCTTGCACAGTTTTAAACAAAAATATACGCAATTTTTGCCCATTTACTGCAGTGAATGAAAACAACCCAAACCACAGAAAATTAGAGTACTTCTCATGAAAACAATTTCCATTTTTCCATATACAGTGCAGTATATTCTTAAAATTTTTGAATAAGGGAAGAAATGCGATGCTAATACATATTACACAGTAGTCAGCCGTGTTATGTGATACTTAAAATGAATAATGCGCATCTGCAAGAAAAATATTAATCTGCAACATTTGAGATCTGCACACGGCATGCAATAGGATATGTTGCATATTCACGTAATCTGACAGCAGAAAACCGCCAAGCGAATTGTAAAATATTGCAAATTTTCGAGGGAAACGAGCCACTTTGCGGCGGCGGCGGCGGCAAGCAGCTCAGTCGAGTGGCTGAAGGCTGGGAGGTAGCCTATCGCTCCCCGGAGGCGCGCGTGGGGCGTCGGGGGCGAAGAGCGGCCGGAACGCGCATTCCGCGCCCACCGCCCCATCGCCCGCGCCGCCCGCAACGCCCCCGCCCTCTGAGGCAGCGGCGGAGGTCGATTCGCGCGGAAAATTGCTCCGAGTGCGTCTCCGGGAACGGAATGGGCGCGCAGAGGAAGGCGGAACAGAGGTCGGAAACGTCCTGGGAAGCGGTTGTACGAGAGATGTAGCCACGTGGAGGGACAGGGTGTCGAACGAGGTGATGCGGTGCACATGGGGGTGCGTGGTTACGGAGGATATGAGTGGTGATGAGATGAAGGAAGAAGGAAAAGATTGGAGATACGTGGGTGGTAGTCGAGCCGAAATAGGGCTATATATAGGTGTTAAACGCAGAAGCGATGGATTGTTGTAAGATTTAAAAAAAAGGCTGTTAGATTTAGTTATAATTTGTAAAACTGACAAATGTTCTTATGGGGAATTGTGTGCGAGTGGAAGAACACAAAATAAAGGCAGAGTATAAATTGGAAATTCAATATTAACAAAATGAAGTTTTCCAAGAATGAGAATGAAGAATCAAATTTTAATGATTTCTGAGAAACAAGACGACGTAAGAAAAAGACAAAGGAAAAATACGACTGAATGGGTAAAAAAGGGTATGATGGAACGAAAGAGGTTTTAAAAGTGCTAGATAGACATTTTAAGAAACGAAACTAGAGCAACAAACCGTTAGTAAAGTGCGGGGATGGGGCACGGGCAAAAGTAGTGTATATTTTTAACGGAAACATTTAATGACGATTGTGGCGCGAAGGCGTTTATCACGACGGCCGCAATTACCATGGTGGCATCCTTTGTGGGCGGGGGCGGCAGGAGCCTGAGAGCGCAGGCGAAGGGAGGGTCGCCCAGAGCGCCCGATGGCAGCGGGCGAGAGCGGCGGCGGTGGCGGCGGGGGCGGCGGGGTGCCTGGCAAAGGGGTTCGGGGCAAGGGAAGGGAAGGCGAGCGTTCGTATCGCCTGGGGGCTCCTTGCAGGCGGCAATCGCCACTTAACGAGCGGCAGATTACGCGGCCGCAGGCGGGAGTGGGGTGGGGTTGGGAGGCTCTCGCTCTCGCCCTCGCCATGCGCTTCGCGCGCGCCCGTGCGGCGATTCTAACTCAACCCGACAAACTGCGCTTTGTCCAAGGAGATGTGGCCTACACCAAAGTTACAAGATTGAATACTCTATTCGGAATAGAAACTAAATTAACTGCCAAAGTAGCCTTCTTGAAACAATTAAATGAGATCTAATAAAAAGCAGGATGTCTTAAAATAAATTAGATAAATACATTTGTTTTTACGTTCTGTATGTAGTTTCACCTTTTAAAATATTTTTTAAACATGAAAAATAGTGCCATTGAAATATATAAAGGTCAGTTTTTAATTTTAGGGAGCTAAAAATACTTTAATCCAAAATTTCAAAGGCATTTGAAAACATACTTATTATCTTCCCTATTTTAAATGGCAAATGAGAAATACCTATATGATCCCGTTTTTTGTCAATACAAGGTACCCAAATGAGTGGCGTTTACATTACTTTACTGAATTATTCCAACCGTTGTACTCCCATGCAACAAAGTAATTGTGAGTAATAAGTTTGGATCTATGGCCATCCCTTTATTCCTTGTGAGAAGAGCAGACACATATAAGAGACCTTTGACCAGTCTGAGACATTTTTTCGACCAGCTGGAATCGGTACCGGGCCCATCACGCAGGCCGATGCCGCCTCCGCCCTCTGCTCAGTCCGCGCCGCGCCGCGCCGCGCCGCGCCGCGCCGCGCCGCGCCGGTCGTCTGCCCTTCTGCTCGAGGCACTTCAACCGAGCTGCTCCCTTCGATTTCCTTTTCCTTTTTCGCGCGCGCTCGCACCCGCGCCCTCCCCAGTAAGCGTTTTATTATATTTTCTTCTTTGCTCGCCTCGTTCGTATTTTCCAGTTAGTTGCTTATCGTGGCATAATTTTTCAGTCCCTCCCAATTTTCAAAACTTTTTTGTGACAGCGCACTTCTGTTTATTGTAAAATACCATTGCAAAAGGCACTTCCTTTTCCCTTTATTTTGGAATGTGTGTTATAAAATACTATTTGGCTTTAAAAGACATCTAAGGAAAATGTCATTTTGTGTTTTGCGAAATTTGCTTGTTTCACAAAACAAAACAAAACAAAACAATAGTATGTCTTCAAATTATTATTTTTTTATACTTTGTGCTCGTCAGAAACATTTAATTAATCTAATTTCTTCTTAATAAGAGCTTACTTTTTTTAACGACGTACATGATTTATGTAAGTTATGAAGAAGGTCATATGAGAATGGTTCAGAACCCAGAATGTAACATCGCTTGATTTAATGTATCGTTTAAATTTACTAAAAGAGTACCTTTATATTCGTCTCGTACTAGTATCTTATTTGATCTGAATAGTTTATTTTGTTCCATAATGCGACGCACTAAGTAAATTTTAGAAGTAATCAGAGTTTGCTTATTATCTTAAAACGTTTGCCGAACACTCGGTGCCCCCACCCCCTTGAATGTCCTATGGCTCCACCGTCGGTCCCCCTTCCGCCTGTATCCGCCTGCGCACCCTTTGCCCAGCAGCCAGCAGCCGCCGTCCGCCGACGCGGAAGTAAGCGCCGAGAGGTTCGCTGGAGCGTGAACCTTCGCTTCGATTCCCGATATTACACGCCCGCCGCCGCCACCGCCGCTGCTCCCGCAACCTTTTCCACCGTCAACACCTGGGAAAAGACCGCCGTCGCTCCCATAACATCCCCACATCATCGCAAACGCGCGGGAAAAGGCCATCGCGTCGCACACGCCGCCATGAATGCTATATGCGTCTCCTCCTTCACACTCTCTGCCGTCTCCTACGCCTCCTCCTTGTATAAAATCTGTTTTGCTCTTCCTTTTTCTTCTTCTCCTCCTGCGTTCTCCCCTTCACTTCGACTGCCTTCTACCCGTACTCCCATCCTCTTCCTTCCGTCCTTTTCTGTTAGTTCTCCTTCCTCCTGTCGCACTTATTTTTCGTTCTCCTTCTTTCTCCCCACTCCTCCTTCATACTCTACCTCTTCTTTCTTCTCATCTTCTTCACAATCTTCGTCTTCTTCCCCAGCTCTACTTCTTCTCGTCTTATTCGCCACCCTCTACAACTCCGTCGTTGTCGTCGTCGCCACTGCTGTATTATTCTTGCTTCAGCTCATCACTTTTTAATGTTCCATTGGAAAGCACTTGTACAGCTTTGATCATGTTATTAACAGTCTTCTTCAGAAGAAATCATAATAAATAAATAATAAAAGATATTCAGAATAAATAATAATTTTTTAAACAATTCAGGTTTATCGTTCTGTTTCATAAATATCTTTGAATTAGATACTTTTCGCTTGGTACTTCAGGCCAAAGATCCGAAAGTTGTTGAGACTACAGCTGCGAGTAAAGCCATGTCTCCCAAGTATTACTCTGACAGTTTTGAAATAACATCGAAGTAAAGTGGTAATTTTCAGATCGATGGAATGAATACTGAAACCCAACGTATTTTCCGACAGCGGTCTGAAACCCATGTAAAATATATACTACATTGTGCATCTTCTCGAATGATAAAACTTGTGAGCTTCTCTCTTATTGCAGTACTTGCCATTGGAATTCAGATGACGTTTTTGTTCTGATGCATTTTCTTCAATATTACAGTCATCTCAAATGCATTCATTTTAAACCTAGGATTATCTGCACATATTTGCGCAGGTACTCGTAGTTTAGGTATTGCAAGAATCTTAATTTAGTAACTCGATAATACATTATGTAAAAACTACTTCATTCTTACGGCATACTGTTGCATTCGTAATTATTTTGAAGATATGTGTTCACCCTCTAAAGATGTACGTCTGCACTAATTTTAGAATTAATATTACATATGATATACAACTTAAAGTCATGTCATTGAAATAAATTCAGCAAACAATTATTGTTCGCTCACAGTCTAGTTTTATGCGCGTAATCGCCTTTGAACAGTTTGACGAGAACTGAAAATAATGAAATGTTCACCTAATTGCATTTTCAATTGTTTTTATGATATTAAATTTTCGTCCAAGCATTACATCTCTCACACTTTAAATCATTTTTCATCAAAAACATAATGCATACTGACGTATGTGAAGAGTACATTACTAAACAGAACCAAAAATAGTTCTATTAAATTACAAAGTTATTAATGGAGACAAATAAAAATAATTTGTAAAATAAATTAGTAAAAAATATAATGTAAACTATATTTAATTTTATATCCGTTCTTATATTCAAATAATTTAAATGATAATTTTTCAGAACTTAGTGTGTGCACAGAACAACTCCTGGGGTTGTTACCAGCAGGTATTTCGAATTTACATAGAGCAATTCAAAGTTTCTCCTGACTTGTTGACCCTTGCACATGACATCGGGATGTGCCAGACATGAGGACTCCACTTCCACACTTCCTCCTTCATCCAATATCCTCTCGCAAAATTAGTTTGGGGCGAGCTCGATGGGCGCAGTTGCGTAGTTAAATTGGAATTCTGCGCAGCAAATCGAATCTATCTGAAACTTGTCGGAAGGACACGTACAAGCGGAGATGAGGTTGAGATGTTGCGGGTTGAGCCACCTGGCACATGACAAATGCACTGATAGTACTATATTTGTAAAAAAGTCAAATTTAATAAATACAGTTTAAAAGACACGCATATTGTTATAATTTAAAATTCACTAACAAAGTCACAACTTCACAAGAATTAAGAACGTTAATGACCTCTGTAAACAGGAACGGCAATGAGAGTTTTTCTGCCGAAAATTCGTCGTTTTCCGGGCACGATTACACAACTTTATCTTCTCACAAAGTTCCTTCGTAAGGGCGAGAAAGTAAAAAAAAAATTATAAGTCTCTGCATCCGGTGGCTGTTGTGTTATATTTGCAAGCAGGCGATGTTAAAGCAAACTAAATTTTAAATGATAATCAGCATAGTTACTTCTCCTTTCATTTCATGTGTGTGTTCTAAAAATCCATGTTTACCTAACAAACTGAGAAATTTAGTAGATTATATTCTTTTAGCGAGATCATTGAATCGATTTATGTTATTTTTGAAACTTTGCAAGAGAGTCGTGTGTCTATTCTGTTACTAATTTATGCAAGCTATTATATTTTAGGTACATTTTGTTTACATATTGTATACTTTAGGGTTTTTGAATTTCTTGAAAAATGTATTCGTTCTCTTTCCTCATAACTCGCACTCGTGTACGAAGTTCAGCACTTGTGTTTCTCGGATACATCGCCCGACGTACGCGACATTCCCTTGTCGAATCCCTTGTCGATCTCCGAGAAATCAGATGTGAGAAGATCTGCAGCGTTCGAGCGCTGCGTGTAAGTCAGGTGGCCTGGGGATGGGGGGTGGGGAGACGCGAGTTTGGGAGTCTCCGGGGACGAGGTTCGCAACTCGGAAGGGTCTCCGGGGAGGCCATTAAAGAAATTGCCTGTGTTTTGCAACTTGAGCAGTAAACCCCGTCAGGAGTCTGCAAACAGCGTTACACCGCCCGTGGGCGTTCTCCTCTGCGCCCCCGCCAGCCAGCCCGCCTGCATCGCACAGCGCGGGCGGGCGGCTGGCGCTGCAGGCGAGCAGCTGCACCCAGCGAACGGCTTCTGCGCAACGGATTTCACAGACTCCGCGCGGAAAGGGAAGTGCAGATCGGTGATTCTTTGGTCCACGATAGTTTCTTTTGATTCGCTGTGCAGTAGAAGGGGTTGTTTTATTAGGGTTCTTAGCTTAGTTCCTGGGGCTGCTTCACGGTGAATGAAAATATACGGCAGAGGATATTTGAAAAGTCTGAGAGCTGAAAGTTTAAATGTATTATCGAGTATATACGTTCGGGCATAACATCTTCCCAATTATATGTTATGAATATATTATAATTATATTATTATATTATATTTTTATCTATTTTAAATTTGTTTTTATTATTTATGGGAATAAGACTTAAAATTAAATTATAACTATAAAAATTAAACTATAAATAAAACTATATCTGCGTACATACGATTTGTGTACAAAAATGGCACCAAAAGAACTTATTGGATACTTTTATAGTAAATACTTTACTACAATGAGTGTACACATTTCATATAGATTTTTTGACTCTTACGAAATATTGTTAACTATTATGAATTTATTAGTTTCCTTACACGCACTTTTATTAGCCAAATAAAGTAGGCTGATTTAAAGGCGAAGTTTTATGGAATTTTTAAAAAGAAAGAATACAATAAGGTATTTATGCTTATTTAGAGTTTGATATGATAAGCAAATATACGTCTTTCACACGTACAAATTGCCACGTTCAATAAAAATGTTTTTTAATTTGTCTCGTTTTCCCCTCACCACATCACATGAATTCACTTCAACCAAAATGTAAATAATGTCCAAATATTGGATCTTCTCCAGTGATGCGGAAAGGAGGTCAATCGATTTTCAAGGGGGCCGAATGCTTATGTAGTATTGACTGCGTTGAATATGATTTTTGTGCTCAACATCCTCTTGTAAAGGTTTTGAGTTGTGAGTGTGTTGTGGCGGTAACGGCAAATCTTTATGAGAAAGAGATGAGGAATGGTGTTCATAAAAAATGAAAATCTGAACGTGAAAACAGAATTACACACTTGATTTGCTTCAGGAGAAGTTTAACGATGGGACGACGGAAACAATTAGAACTCTTAGACTGCTTCGGATTGGAAAGGAGGTGACAATAGAAGAGAATTGATGACAATGATTTTTACCTGTGAGCAGTGTGAACGAAGCTACTTTTTCTAACCATTGTAGTATATTACACAACAAATACCATTAGAACAGAAACAAGTCTTTGAAGAGTCGATTTAACGGCTGTTGTCCGATTAGTGATATAAAGAGATTCATCAAGTCACGGCAGTGACGATGCAATGACCGTTTTGCTTGATCGAGTGAACGGTAGTGTGCTATTAACCAACAGAGGGTAAGAAAGCGAGTGAGTACAAAGGCCGACAGAAGAGAGACCGAAAGATGTAGCAAAGGTGGAGTCTCAGCCTTACCAAAGGCGGAGGCGGAGGTGGAAGGGCCTCAATCCAAGCGAAGCTTGGAACGGGACAACGCGCTAGCAAAGATGGCCACAAAAGCAGCAATGGAGGCAGTGACAAAAGGAGCTGTGGCGGTGAGTGCGGGTGCTCCAGGAGCGACAAAGGCGGAAGCTGGTGCTGGGAAGGGGGCCGCATTGAGAGCCGGAAGCGGAGGTACCTGTCACAGCTGGAGATGACACAGGCGACGATGAGGCGAGGGCACGGAGGGGACAGTGGGGTTGGCTGATGCTGTTGAGACAGATAAGTGTCGTGGGATGTCGGTAATCAAGGGGGTAGAATGGGGTCAGGAGTAATAGCGGTTGCGATGGTCCAGTGGCAAGTAGCATTGCAGTATCGCTCACCCGGCGAAGGAGGATTTTCGCAACTAGCTACATCGCTAGAAATAATTCAATCGGTCTCTGAAGGAGAATTCTAGAGGCCAGCTGCTCTTATCAGTAGTTTTCCATGTTTTTCCAATTTATATCTGAAGAATGCCGGAGATACAATGCCAGAGAAATACAAACGACGTGCGGGCCGCATGCTATCTTCTCTTCCTCGTCCTTATCCCCTTCGCTTCCCTTTCACCCACACATGCATTGCACTACCTCTCAGATCGGGAGGCCAGTCGGAAGCTTAGAGCTCGTCCCCGCTGGGACAGTCTCGCTGAGGAGATGTCTATGGGAGGGAAACCCCACAAATCGACGTGTAGGTCGGCTTTGAATGTCACGTTTTGGTGGGGAGAGCCGTCTCCCGGGAAATAACATGCAATTCACTTACGGGATTAATCAACTTAATAGCTGACGCAGTCGGAGTCAACAAAATACTAATTCACTCACTCACCCACGCACCTACGCACCTACCCTCCCACACTCATTCATTCACCCACTCACTCTCACCCACCCACTCAGGAGCGGCGAGCGCCGCCAGTGACGTCGAGGTCGGTGGAGGCGCTGGGCTGGCAGGGGCGGCGGGGGGTGAGGGGGCGAGGGAGGCAGGGGGCGAGGGTGGCGGTGGGCGAGGGTGGCGGGAGGTGAGGGTGGCGGGAGGCGAGGGTGGCGAGGGGCGAGGGTGGCGGGCGACGAGGGTGGCGGGGGGCGAGGGTGGCGAGGGACGAGGGTGCCGGGGGAGAGGGTGGCGGGGGGCGGGGGGCGAGGGTGGCGGGGGGCGAGACCGGCGCCTGCGGAGCGCGGGCGGATGCGGGCGCCGGCGGGCAAACAGGGCGCTGCACTGTTTGCCGGAGAGGAGCGCGTGTTTGACCTGGGCTTTCTCCGGTGCTCGCTCTCGAGACCTCGGTGGCTGCAGCCGCGCTCTGAAGGAAGTCAAGGCCCAGCGCCCTCCCAGGCGACCGAACGGAGGGGTTGCTCGGTGAGATGGAAATCCTTCAACTCGTTCGGACCATCTTTCGCGTCTTTCCTGAATTTCGATCTGCCATTGTGAAATTGTGTATAAAAGTTTAATTTCATTTTATAGTATGTTTCGCTTTCTGCTGTATTGGAATTTTTGTACTTGCTTTGTGTGGTACCTCTACCGGGCATTTTCATATAAAACAGTTTTATTTGTTCTACGCTAGAGAAATTTAAACATTTATACGGTTATTGGCTCGTCTATCTTCACGTGTAGAAAATTACATAAAAAGTATTGAGAGAAATACTTTAAAAATGTGATTTATTACAAAATTACTGCCCCTCAGCTCGTGGTCAGCGTATTAAATTTTCTGTGAGGTGGCTTCAGGTTCGATTCCCGGCGGGGGGAAAATGAAGCAGTATCTTTCTAATACAAATTCGTTTCTATAACTGAGTGACAAAAGAGAAACTCAGGCAGGCCCAGTAGGCACTATGATGGGAGTGCGTCATGCTCGCCACAGGTCTCCCTTACCCCTAGATGTAGATAATAAGTAAAAAAAATCTTAGAGCCCAGACCTGGGAACAGTGCTAGCTTGCAAAAGTTGGATTAATCCGCCTCTAAAATGCAAAATACGTAAGTAAATACAAAATTTCGAAAAATTATCATCAATTTGATAAATTAAGTCTTAAAGATTCTCTTACGCCTGAAAGGTAGTAGGGTAATTACCCGCCGCTGCCGTGGTCGCCCCACTTTTTTTGTAGAATTAATCTAGAATATTCTAGAATAATAGATTAATAATATTATTAATCATTGTATCTTGCCGAGAAGAATTTATTGAACTCGTGATCGCATCTGTAGGTGTCTTAAAACCTCCCAATAATGAGTTTTAATTACTTAAAAGGACTCATAAAGAAGCACCCAGAAAAAAGTCAGTCCTGACTAATAGAATGAGTAACGTCGAACAGCACCTCACTAGCTCCGAAGAGGTCTAATTGGGAGTAAATGATGGACACACGGACAAGGACACAGTGACACACGGTCAAACGCAAGTGGCATCATTTCTATGCCAAAGAATCCATGTTACTAATTTCCAATGTCCGCGTAAATCGAAAGAAAACTCTGTTGCCTCAGCCTCTTGAGAGGTGTCTATGGTTTTATTAATTTATTGAAAGAAAACTTTGCAGCCCCAACCATTGAGAACCGCAACCGCAGACCCAGCCACGAGAAATGTCTGCACTTTTCTTAGTAATCCAAACTTTGGAAAAATGAAAAAAGTTCAATTTTGACTGAATAATGCAAATATTGGATTGCTTTATTCTCTCTATTTTCATCCTACACGTACCTATTTCATTGCCATATTAAGTGTATTACTAATTACAACACAGCTAAATTCATTTGAAAACAAGTCTCCTACAAAGAGGCCGCCTGCCATTAAATATTTACTATTCACGATTTGCGTCATGGATTGGTCATCTCATCTCTCTCCATATCTTTGAATCTCATATATCGCCTTTCTTCACCACAGCCACATCACGGAGATGCAGGAACTGAAAATCTCGAGTCCCGCCCACCATTTTTCCTCGCATCACGTCGCTCCGACCCTCGCCTCTCGCCGCAACCTCGTAACGTCCACCCGGAGCCCGACGTCGCCTTCCGCCCCGCGTCGCCTCTGGTGCCGCATCGCCGGGTTGACACTGGGTGTTTGCACGCGCGGCGAAGCGCGGGCGAGCGGGCCGGGCGGGCAGACAGGCGGGCGGGCGACGGGGCGCGGCAGGGCGAGCGGCGACCTCTCCCGGGGCTCGAACTGGGGACGACAGCTGCGTCGCCTCCACGCCATTCGCCGCCTCTTTCCGTTGGCGCTGACGGGCGCTGTTTAGGAAGGTCCTTTTTTTTTCTTGTTCATTTTTTTAGCGGACGCCGCGGTCGCTCCGGATTAAGTGCACCCCGCGGGGCTTTCTCCGTTGAAAGGCCTCGCTCGAACCCCTCGCAGGGCATTGTCCCTCTAGTAACTCAATACGTAGGCGAAGGGAACTGGGTGGAGGCCTTCGTAGATGCGGTGCTGGCGGAAGTGGAAGTGAAAGTGATGGCTGAGGGTGGAGGTGGAGGTAGTGGGTAAAAGCAGAGGCGATAGACGAGACGTGAGTCACAATGAAGACGTCAGTAGCTAGTGCGCTGATGTGTTTGGCAGCTTGAATCAGTACGCCTGCTTCCCATCTCGAGTCTGACATCCTTTGAAACATTCTTTCTTCTACAACTTGAAAGAAGAAAGAAATTCGAACATCAGAAGAAAGAATATTAGAATGCGCATCTTTCATTTGTGCATTCTATTTCTATTTAAGTATATTTCAAGCACTCTTCCAGACATAAGGTATAAAGGCAAAAAAAGACTAATGAATACCTATTCTGCCATGATAAATATCCTTTCAAGAACAGTGACGTTGAACAAGGAGAATCCCCCCAAAAGAAATTTGTACTACCATGCATTTCTTCGAATTTGTTGCGAAAGTGAAAAAATAATCTTCGTAATTATTTTACATTTGAATACCAAAGTATAAGAAACAGAATTTTAACATCTCATTTCTGAATTAATGATTTTTCGAGATTTTAATTGTACGTCTTCAGTAAACAAAATACAATACTTCTTAGGTTTTTTGAACGCTTTTAGTAGAAAAATAATTTCTTGTATTTTTATTATCTTCATATCTTTTTAAGTTAATGAATTTGATTCAAACACAAATACTTAAAAACGAAAACGCGCGTGTTTCATCCACTAACATATCTCAAACTGTCCAAACGCTACCCGAATAATACAGACCACCGCGGCCTTCCTAACAATAGCTCTCTCTCGGCGGCAGCGCGGGCGGGGCAGGAATACGCGAGCGCCGACTTTTTGCTCGGCGGTCGCTGTCGGCTGCAGCGCCGCAGTCGATGGTCGCGGAACTAAAACAAGAGCTCTGCGAGCGCTCTCCTATTCATCGGCGGGGGGCAGCGCTAGCCCCCGGTGCCTCCCCTTAATGAAGGCGTCGACGCGCCGGCTGCACTCGGCCGAGGTGGAGGAGGGGGAGGGGCGAGAGGAGAGGAGAGGAGATCGCGCTCGCGGCTGCGATGTGTGAAAAGGGCTCGCGTACGCGAAAGGGAATGAACCCCGGGTCGGTGACTGGCCGTTTATTGCTCCGTACCTCGCCCTTTTTTTGTCAGAGTGAAGAAAAACGTTGATGGTTCTATCGCGTGACGGTTAGTGTGGAGTGGTTTTAATATTCGTCTTCGGGAAAATCGTTAATTGCGAGTGGGAAGTGATGCAGAGGGAATTAGACGACATGAGTTCTTTGAGAACTTGCTTTGCAAGGTTCATGTGAAATCGTATTCTGATATGGAGATACGAGAACGTTACATTTTCAAATAATGTATTTCGGGTACATGCTATAGAGAATGTGATTGTACTTATTTATGTAAATGAAACTTATACTTCGTGAGAAAAATGTGATTCTTTAACATAATTTGCAAAACTGTAAATAACAAATTATATTCTGACCACATTTGTACCACGATTAAATAACTTTTTACTACATCGTCACATTTTCTGTTTTCCAAAACAAAGCTGAAATATCGAATGAATTATGAAATGTTTATACTATCTTTTTAGGTTGTAATAAAATTAAAAATACAAACTGAAAGAAAAACTATGAACTGACATTTTGAAAGGTTTGAAAAATTGTGTTCTGTATCAGAGATTAAATTCTTTCAGCTGAAAAACTCTTGTGGGTGTTTTTATTCTTACTTGAGATAGGTCTGCCATTCTCTTTTTCCCGGAAAATCACTTCCACACTGTTTTTCCATCCATCAATTTCACTCTTGTCCTTCATTTTACTGTAAGCATATTTTTTTAGTAATTTTTATTTCAAATATTGTACAATAGTTATAGAGTTATGTGGTTATAAGCAGTAAATTGAGGCATGAAAACAATATATTTCTACATGATATATATTATATAAAACGTTGCTATTTTCTTTCTCCATTTTCGTCTCTCATCTCTATTAAGACTTTTGTCATATCCATTCTCATCGGGTTCTTGCCGTGTATCACCTACTGTTGGCAACAACTTTGGCTTTTACGGTCTATTTTAATTTGGCTCTTGCTCTTTTGCCATCCATGAATCTAGAGGAACAATAACTCTCATTATGGTCTAGTCCACAAGTCTTGAATCAAATGGTCCGGAATCCTTTCTTAGAACTCGCCTAGTGCCCCCATTCCTTTCCTTTTACTTACTTCTCTTAGTGCTTTCTCCGGCTTCTTTTTACGCTGGGCTTTATTAACGGCGCGCCCCCTGGGGTCAGGTGTCCCCGAAATTCCTTCCGCGCGGCAACCGCAGGTGAATTATGCAGGCGGCTTCTTCGCGGGAGCGCGGGCGAGGGCGAGGGCGAGGGCGTCCGGAAGCAATAATTCAGAGCTGCGGCGCCGCGCGCGCGCCCGGGCGTCGGTGTCACGCGCGATGGTGATTAGCTCGAAATAGCGCGCGCAGCCAGCAGCCCTTGTCGCGCCCGTCGTCGTCGTCGTCGTCGTCGTCGTCGTCATCGTTGTCGCTGCTGTGAATGCTGCACCCGCCGTTAGGGCCACCGCTAGGCAAGGACAGACCGGGTGATCGACCTGGGCCCCGCACGTCAAGGGACTCGATCATGGGACTAATGGGAAAAATAGTAAAAAAAACATTGAAAAAGAAATTAGAACTCGAGGAAATCGTTATCGTAATTTTATAAGTCGCGATAGAGTATTCTGATATTTCTTAAAATGTTCAATTAATGTTTTGCCTTAAGTAGATAATTACAATCATTACTTACAAGGTGTAATGAATCAAATGACGCTAAGATAGATTGTACTGATATTCATGATTATTATTTCAAGCATTTAATAAATGATTTTATTAATTACTAACTAAACACAACAAAATTTCTTAGCGTTTTAAGCTCACCGTGGAAATTGCTTTATTTGACCACTAAATGCTTTTAATTAAAACTATTATTTAAAAAAGATTTTTAAAAACTTTCTCTGGTTTGAGTATTGCAATTTTTGTCATTTGTTAAAATAACATTAACTCACAATTTCTTCAAACAACTTTCACATTTTTTATTTTTTTCGTGTATGTGTATGGGGGACGCTACGTTTCAGCATTGCCCCGGACCCAAAATTTTCTAGCTCCGGCACTGCCCGCCAAGACCCTCATCTCTCCTTCCGCTGCTACCACCGTCGCCGTCACCGATACCCCTTCCCCTGCACTTAACACCTCTCTCACTCCTTTGAGGCTCGAGCAACCAACACTGTACGTGTACTATGTCGTTATGACATTATTTTATATTTGAAGAATGGTAAGTTCTATACTACGTTTTGAAAAAAAAAATCAAGGACAAATTTCTATACAGCTCTTAGCCTTGCAATTTGAATCTTTGTAGAAGTATTACATTTTTATAACAAATGGTAGTAAATTTTGGTAAGATTCCTTATAGTTGCTACAGTTCCTTATAGTGCGTAATCTTTATGCACATTTTTTCTTTTAACTTTTTTTAAGCTCTGAATTGATTTATGTTTTGCCAGAGCCTTATTCATTTTGCCTGTTTCTCTCGCTTGTTTCTGTTCCTTTTCCTTCATATTCTCATTTTTTTCGTTTTCACCTACACGTCCTTCCACGATATCTTTCTCTTCCACAACTGCCTTTCTTTTTGAATTCAATGCTTATGAAATAAAGGGATCGAGGCAACATGGTGCCAATCCTCATTTTTGTGTCTTTCTTAAGCTTAAAAAAAACGATTTTCGGTGTATCCAGGTATTTCTCAGTTTGTGTGTATACTTCGGGCTGATTTCATACATATTGTATCACGAACACATTTGTACAGTATTTGGACCATAATGCTCGTTTTTGTTAACATTTTAAGTTATTTATTTTGCATGCGTATAATGTTACACTTCTCTCAGCCCCTTCAAAACATGACCGATGATTAGGTTGAAATTGTATAGAAGGTATTTGTACACGTCGCAATAGCATGGAAGAAATTTCCGTCAAAAGAAGGATTCGAACCAACATCTATGGCATTGCGGTTGCCGCGTCAGCCATTTTAATAAGCGTACAGTTTTTATTTATGCATGGAAAGGACCATAACCGGCCAATATTTTGAAAACGTTGGTGCTTTTATATATAATTCTTTCAAAAGTATGCTTCGTCATTCACCTCCCAATAATATTAATTAATTTGGCGATGTACAGAGAGAATGTTTTTAAATGTCACGTCATTTAGGTTTTCAATCAAAATAGCTTTAAATGAAATCATTTCCAAAGGTAAGATAAGGGAATGATTTCTCAGCAATGTAAGTCATATATGATGGGGGGAACTAACTGAAAAGAACTGTAGGTAAAATGAGTATTTACTGACAAATATAACGAATGTATATAATGTAAATACGAGTATTAAGTAAACTTGGCAATTATTTTAGCAAATGTACAAGTATTTGAATAGCAAACGCAGTAATTATATAGGATTTATTTCCAAATATAATTTCAATCTATCAAACAAATATTTTAAATAACACTCTCATCCATGTAGGGTTATGCGGGCGATGATAAAATAACCCAAAGTCAAAACTGTCAGGATTGTTTATTAGCTTTACTTATCGAACAGTTTGTTTACAGAAACGAACTTCACAAACAAATTACGTTAAACTTCGATCCAGGGCAAACACTCACTATTGTTTTACCTGTTTAACGGAAGAACCTGGAGCGACAGGGCAGACGAACAAGAGAGCTATGAAGTGTGCAGAGCGGATTCTCTTGTAAATACCTTTGGCGCTATCGGAACAAACAGCGCCGAAACGATGTGCTCTGTAATGGAGTTGGAAGGCGCGTGTTCCGTTCTCAGGATGGGCCAATATTTGATCCCGCTATTTGTTTCCCCGGATTCCGCCATCCTCTGCGAGCTTGTCGCAACCGAAGCTATCAGTCGACTGGCTCACGATGGCTCTCACAGTTTCGAAATAGCCCTCTTGTTGTCAATCGCAACAGTAGTAGGCTGCACTGAAAATTCTTTTGAAGCGGCCATTGCAGCTACTGTAGTGCCATGTGTATGGTGTAATGGTGGCGTATCATGTGGTTGGTGTAACGCGTATGCGCACAGAGAGACACGCACACATGCAGGGAAACACACATCACGCACACAAACATTTAAATACAGCTTATTAAATTCAATGCCCAGATAATTTACAAAAATATTATTTTCCACACAATAGTATTGAAAATAAAGATTTGCTTTCACTCCAATAGCAAATAGTATAAAAGTACTGTGTCTTCATTTCCCCCTTTTGTAACATTAGATTTGACGTTCGAGTAGTTAGAAATATAAAAAATGTTTTATCGAATGACGTACATAAATGAAAATTGACGACTTTTGAGATCTAAAGAAATTGTATTTAATGCATCCTTTATAGTAATAATATGTACGTATGCATTCAAAAATCCATCCATGCCAACTTACATTCTTACATTCATACATTGTCCTCTTGCTTGTCGTTAGTTCATCGTTTTTCTCAATTCTAATTGAAATGTCCACCATTTACAATCTGTCATTCTGTTGTAAACAAAGGGACCAAGGAATCCGGAGATAACGTTAGTTTCTCGTAATAGTTTTCATTGTCCCAAGCGTAGTTCTAGAGTTTTAAAGTACCATCACTCCCTACTTTTCAGCTTGAAGTATTTACCACCTGGCCAAACTTCGTTCGGCGCTCACTCGGTGCGTCGCACGAGCCCCGGCCACTTCCTAGCCTCCGCCCCAGGTCTCCACCCGGGGGCCCTCGCGCCTGCCTCCCCGGCTCTGTTAACAAAACGAATCGCCGCGCCGTAACTTGTTCCGCGGCGCTGGTCGAGTCGCAGCGACCTGCCCACCCGGGCGCCGGCGGTCGCGGTCGCCGGGTCACGCGCGACGCGGCCTCTCGCTCGCTAAACGCCCGTGTCACCTAATTGCACTTTGATGTCAACGAAGTTTCAACCGCCAACCCCCACGTCTGCATCCCTTTCCACCCCGCGCTCTCCCTTCGGCGATCCGCGCCCCTCTGCTCTTCTCTGTTCGGATCTACAGCGTTTCACCCGTTGCACTCTGCTGCAGCCTGCCCTTCCATTTCGACTAATCACTTCTTATTACATGTCTTGGTTTTGCAGATTTATAGAGATAATTAAAGAGATGGTTAATATAATTATCAATAGGGTTCATTTTGGATCGGGGTAAAATATTCACTTGGACTACCGGTACAATGATAACAATGATTTTATGATTTTCAGCCATTAAATGTTAGCGCAAAGAAAATCTTTGAGTTTTATTTTGGAAACTTTTATAAAAATTTGCATTATTTTAAACTAATGATGTTACACATCCTCACATCATGCCAGAATGAATTGTAAAAAACTTAACTACTTTATGATGTTGCACAATTTTCTGTAATTTTGTGTTCAAGCGTTTTGAGAGTCTGGTCGAAATCAAATATTTTGTTGGGAGTCAATCACTAAAATACCTTCTTTAGATATGAGACTTTTGGTTTTTGTAATTGAAAATTGGTAAATAGATTCAGTTCTTAAGAGCTTTCTAGTTAATGTATTCAATCATTTATTGTTGAAAAACCTTCAAGAAAAGCCGATTTGCCTTTAAAACTCTAGATTAAAGGCTCCAAAAATTTGGCAAAAACCGTGAGACACACGACGGAAGAAATTTGCTATTAGTCTGTCGTTGCTGTCTTGTTCCGTTAGGTTCCGCACGCTTCTCTGCGACCAACCATCCGAGACCGGCCTGCCCCCTCTTCCCATCACTGTCCCAAACCTGCCACGACCAAGTTCATGCCACCAGTCTCCTAAGCCCCCTCAACCCGGTTCCAATTTTCTCCACCGTGTTTATCCCTGTCTCTTTCGGGTGCTCGTCAGACAGCCGTGCGCTTCCTTGATTCTCGCGCCTTGCCTTCCCTCGCCAGCCATCCTGTTTCGTTTCAACCTCGGAGTCAGTCCAACCTCCACCTTATGACACCAAATGCGTGGATAGACGCTTCCTATTACAATAGTGTGATACTGTTCACGATTTTTTATTAGCTTTATATGCATCAGTCGACACAAATGCGTATATCATTTTTAAATATAATACGCAAAAAATGTTAAATGAATATGAATCCTTTTCCATTACCTTTTTTAAAGTTGTCTGTATATTTTAAATGATTATTTTCAGGATGAGAGGCATGCGGATTTTAGCCCACATAATGAAATTTATTACAAAGGGTTTAATTCGTTTTTTTTAATATGTCATTTTATTTATTGTTCGGAATGGATCAATCTATCCTAAAAAATACATTTTAACGACTCCATCGTTCTCTACTATATCATTATTTCATGAAATTGCAAATCCAGTTTAAAATTTCACTCTTTTGTATCTTCTCAGTTTCGCCTTGTAAATCATTCATTAACTCGATTTTTTCTAAATTGAGTGATTTCGATAATTTTCCCTTGCATGCAATGTATCCACGTATGTATGTATGTATGTATGTGTACGTATGTATGTATGTATGTGTACGTATGTATGTATGTATGTGTACGTATGTATATATGTATGTGTACGTATGTATGTATGTGTACGTATGTATGTATGTGTACGTATGTATGTAAGTATGTGTACGTATGTATGTAAGTATGTGTACGTATGTATGTATGTGTATGTATATACGTGTACATGTATCTGTGTACGTGCGTGTGTGCTCTTTGGCGGATATCGCCGCAGCGAGTCGCCGCACTGACTGACAAGGTCCATTCGCGTACTCCCCAGTCGTTTTCCGGGTCGACGCATTACGGTACACCAGGCGCCAAGTCGCCACCCGTGTCGACCACCTGTCGCGGTCGAGGGAAGCACAGAACACGCGTCGCCACCCTCGAACTCTCCGCGAGTTCAGGCGGCGGCCCGACCGCCCTTCGACACCGACAAACGCGAGCGGATTACGGCGTGTACTCTTACATTTGCAAGCGCCAGCGAATTTACTGCCGCAATTTTCTCGCTCGTTCATTACGGGCGAACGTCCCTATTTGTATTACAGGGCTGCGCAAGAGGGAGAGAGAGAAACTTGTTCTAGACAAGTTGAAAACTCGTTATGGATCGATTTAGTCGCGAGTCCCCTTTATGCAAATGGCGAGGTGAATGCGTTCTATCCTGCCTGGTGATGGTGATAGAAGTCTGCTACCTAGGAGGAGAAACGCCGCTGCCGCAGGCTGCCCGTGCCGCGTTTTGTATTCCGCCCCGGGGTGGGCGGAAAGGGGTCGAAGTCGTTACCGCGCCTGCAAGCCGGCGTCAGCTTCGCAAACTCCGCGTCCGGTAGAGAGCGCGATCCCGCGACTCGTTCACCGACAAAAATGCCCCCCTCCCCTCCCCCTCCCTCACCATGGGCATCGGCCCCGAGGCGAACAACGCGCGTTGCGTTTCCGCTCGGCGCGCGGCTCGAGCGCCGCGGCGCTGATTTACTCCTCGAGAATTTGCGAGAGTCGCTCCGCGCTGCGCTGCTTTTAATTAGAAGAGTTTGCGCCTTTTGGGGCGGACTTCCCCCCTCCCCTGCGCCGCCCCACCCCCTCTGTCGCCGCTCCCAACGGCGGCGTCTCCGCACCCATCCAGACGCGCAACAATGGCTCTATCAAGGCGCTTTTCGGGCAGCTTTTGCGCGCGACCGCTCGTTAGGGCTCTACAGCGGCCTCCGCTGTCCCCCTGGTATTCTTGTTCTCTCCATGCGCGTGCTGGAGGGCTGGCTCTGCCCTTTCGCTTCGGTGGCTTGCTCCGGCTGCGTGCTTTTGGTTTTGAGTTGCGGCGATTTTCTGGTTTTCTTGGGGAATATTTCGTGTAATTGTTTCGTAACTTTTATTTGTAGGAAAGCTACTTTTTCTGCGTACTGTGAAATAACAGTTTTATTTCATTGTGCCTATAATTATAATCTTTTTTCCTTTCTATTTGGCTGTTGTTAACTATTTTTAACAATTTAATCTTCATACTTGTTCCTTTCTGGCTTTGTTCCATCTGTTTTCTTCTGTGGTTCACGAAGAATATACTTTTTTTTCATTTTATCATTATTCCATCATTTTACCATTTTTGCCTTTTCTCAGCCTATTTCAATCTTATGTGTTCTGTTTCTTTTCTTCCATACTCTTCTTTTCTTCATAGTAGACAACGTCTTTCCCTTAAACATTCCCTTATTTTCTTTCGCCGTGGATTCTCTTTTCTAATCGCTTCGTCTTTGTCCTTTCTTCAACACATGCACGTCCTCTTCTGTTAAAATTTATTCATTGTTAATTACCTTCTTAATACTCTTTTATTCTCTTTTACCACCCACACTGCGCATTGCGTATTCTCTAAGCCGTACTTGGCATCGTTCTCTTCTTATTAGTCTATGGTAACGGCAGCGAGCTCCCTTGGGTGAAGATGTCGCTTTCCCCCGAGCACTCTTCAAAGTAGCAACGTTAAACGTTATCTTACGGCCGCAAGAACTCCGGAAGGCTGTGATAGGAGTTGTACACGAGCTTGGTGGTGTTCTTCTAAAACTCGAAGTTGGAGCATAGTTACAAGAATGTTATGCTTCTAAACGGCAGTAGTTAGTGGCAAAGTTTGAAAATGCGGATACATTTGGGAAACAATGGGACCGTTTTCCTTTTTTATGAGCCTGACGAGGGAATATTTTCGAAAACAGAGTTTTCTTAATTTATTTTAGTTTTTTATAACAAATATTTGTCGAAATGTGTACGAACGTTTAAATAGTTCGGAGATATAGCCTTTAAAACGACTGAACCTCTTAACTACCAACAACATAAAATATAACTCATTAGTCTCTTCTCATAGTCAAGTGAGTTCCATCTCGCTTATCCCCGCGTTGATGGCTCTGACGAGCGAATGATTTTTTAATTGCTCACTTTCACTTCACTGCCATATGGTGTTCTCTTCGTTGCGAACACAACTCGTCATGAATATTGCACGAGACGTGTCTTTCGAGTTTTGAACAGGAAACACTCCAATTAACATCAGAGAGTCGGGTGACGCAGTCGCGTCCGTCGCCAAAATAATTCACCGTGACCGAGTTGCGCGCGGCGGAGGCGGAGGCGCATACGTTGACGGCACGAATAATGGACGACGTTTCTTTGCTGCGAGCGCCTCTCATTTATAATCCCATCAAGCGGAGTCGCCCCAGGGTGCGAGCCACAGTCGCGGGGGGCCGCGCCAGGGGTAGGGTTGGGGCGGGGGAGAGGCAGGGACAGACGTGGGGGCAGATTCAGGGTTGGGTGCGGTGACGGAAACGAGTGGAGTGGGTGAAATGGCGGGTGCTGTGGCGGGTGCGGTGGCGGGTGCAGGGTTGGATGCAGGGTTGGATGTAGGGTTAGATGCAAGGGAGAGGGCTCCGGCAGGAGAAGAGGTGGAAGGTGAAAGGAGTCGTGGAAGGCCAAGGCAAGAAGGGAGCAGTGCAGAGACGAGCGAGGATGAAGTGGGGGTAGAAGGAAGGGTAATGACGGCGCATGAGCGGGACAGGGGAGGAGAATAAATATGGAAAGGGACGGAAATGAGTCTGGCTACGAAGCCGGGGCATGGGCAGTAACTCAGGCAGGGGGGGGGTGATCGAAACAGCAGTGCTACGAATAGCTAAGGGATAAAGGGACTTGAGAGGTGGCTTCATTAAGAATGATGTTCTCACAAGTGTCTATGAGAAGGATGTACAAACACTGAAGATGCGACTTAAATAATTTTCCGGCGGAAAACGAATTGAGCGGATTGCATTTTCTGTTAAAGTTTTTTCTACTGAACGAATTTTTAAAACATATTGTGAATGTGATATGTAATTTCTGTTATTAAAATGAGAAATTTTTGTTAAAATCGAAAATGCATTCATTTTCTTGGAGTGCTATTGTTTATTTCTTTTATACAGTCATCTGTGAAATATATATAGATCGATAGATAGATCAGATCTAATCTCATTTCTTATTTGATCTAATATCGAGCAACCTTTCACTCTCCTTAGAAATTTCATCTCTTTGGTTCTAAGCAAAAGTATTAATAAAATTCTCGCAAAAATCTCCACTTGTTTGATTTCAAACTAGTGATATGAGGAACATATCGCCTGAATTCAATTTTCTGTCACAACAATACTAACATATTTGTTTATTTTGTTATATAAAACTAAGTCATTTCTCTCTTAAATATCTGCAAGTCATTGTATGTCAGATCAATTTCTGTCTCGGAATCAGCAACGTCTTTGTATTGCCTAGATTTTAATTGTCTTTAAATATAAAGTAGATTAGATGCATGGTTTTCATTTATGTTTTGAATAAATGAAAAAAAATATTTTACATTTGTGAAAGGAAACAATCAAAGTTAGCGTAAGATATCACGACGGAAGGAAAGAGGTGGTATATCAAAGGAGTTTTTAGCAGTTTTTGTAAAGAAGGTTACATTTCAAGTCTTGGGCTGTGTGCAAAATAATAATATAAAAATAATACAAAATAATGCAACGTATTACATCAGTCACTCGTATCACAATAATATAACATGCGAGTTATATATTACGGCAGTCAGTTCCCGTCGTCAGTCACATATTACGGCAGTCAATTTATGAATGTTTTCAAATACTGACACATGTTACATTATATTATTATGACATGTTATTTAACGTACGAAATGAATTCGAATGAAAAGTGTTCATGGTGTCCAAAATGAAGGTGTCATTGGAGTGATACAGGCTTTGAGTGGATTACGTTCTTGTAATTTGGTAATTAACCTCAAGTACCAAATAGTGAGTTTATCGGTGTATTATTAATGTTGTCTAGTATGCAGATTATCCTTCCAACTTGCTGATTGAGTCATTCTGTTCTTTAAAGAAAGCAGTGGACCAAAGAGAAGGAAGGGCAGAGCACGAGGTGAATTGGAACCCACCACCAGGTCACGTGAAGGAGGGGCAGCCCCGAGGCACGTTTCGGGGCGCGTGCTGCATTTCCCATGCATGCGGCCTGCCACCGCCCCTGCTCATCCCTTTTCCGCTCCATCCCTCCCCCTCCCTGTGATTGCTTCCGTGGTAATTTGGCAGGGGGGACGGCACCCTTCCGTCCCGAAGGCGGCGTCTAAGGGGGAGTGGGTGACGAAGGAGGCAACCGGGATGGCTGAAGCGTCAGGAATGGCTGGTGCACCTGTGGCGGCTGGGAGAAGCGGCGAGGGCGGCGAGGGCGGCGAGGGCGGCGAGGGCGGCGAGGGCGGCGAGGGCGGCGAGGGCGGCGAGGGCGGCGAGGGCGGCGAGGGCGGCGAGGGCGGCGAGGGCGGCGAGGGCGGCGAGGGCGGCGAGGGCGGCGAGGGCGGCGAGGGCGGCGAGGGCGGCGAGGGCGGCGAGGGCGGCGAGGGCGGCGAGGGCGGCGAGGGCGGCGAGGGCGGCGAGGGCGGCGAGGGCGGCGAGGGCGGCGAGGGCGGCGAGGGCGGCGAGGGCGGCGAGGGCGGCGAGGGCGGCGAGGGCGGCGAGGGCGGCGAGGGCGGCGAGGGCGGCGAGGGCGGCGAGGGCGGCGAGGGCGGCAGGTTGGATGCAGAGGCGTTTGGGACTGCAGAGCGGGGCGGGGCGGAGGGTGGTGAGGTCGGAGGTAGCGACTAGATGCAGGGGGGTGAGAAATGGGGAAGACCGGAGCGGTCGGGAAGGCGGAGGTGGCGGGATGTGCTGGCGAGGGTGGTGGGGTAGGCGGGGTGGCAGGTACGGTCTGGGAGCGACGGTGGCGGCGGCTGTTGGGATGGCGGGAACGAAGGGGACGCGAGGCGGTGGGGGCGTGGGTGGCGGGGGCGTCTGTTGGGGTGGCAGGGTCGACGAGGGCGCGAGGCGGTGGGGACGGGGGGTGGGGACTGCGGGGGCGGCGAGAGCAGCGACCGCATCCCCTCGCGCGCTGCCAGGTACAAAATTTCCAATTATTATTTTCTGATTACGCACGCGCCGCGCCGTCGGATCGATGCGGGCGATCGCGGCGATTTCCGGCGGGAAATTGGATAGTTCACGCGGGAATTAGCGCTCCCGGCGCGGGCGAAGCTCCCGTGGGCGCGCGAGATCAGGCCACTTATCGGGGCGATATAATCCGTGTCTCTCGCTCTCCGCGGCGGTGGCGCTTGAGCTGTTTACTGGGTATGTCTCGTTAGATCCACCGGCAGTTGGGCATGCACCTCCTTGGATCATTGTCAACCCACGTGGGCAGTCGCAGGGGTCCAAAATCAACACTCAGAGGATTGCTCCTGTATGTTTAAAAATATGTCACTATTTTACAGGAATAGGGATGAAAACAAATAGTTGTTTCCTTGAGCTAATTGTGTAGATGAGCACATCTAAAAAGATACTTTGAATTCTCCGTATAAAAAATTGTTTAGATACCATAATACTAACTTTGTAACGAACTTTCTTATTTCCCAGAGCTATAGTGAACAATTTAGCTAGTTACACCATTTTGATTTATAAAAAAATGTTTGTACCATTGAATATAGAATGTGTGTTTGTGCTTGTACTTATGCACACACGTGATATGTACGAATGTAGGTATGTGCATATTCTACAGTAAAGTTTTAGCATCGAAATGGTTGCTTCCAAATTTTGTAAGAACACTTTTGAAAGGCGAAGGAAAAGGGGTTTTGCGAACACAAATTGTTGCTCCTTAAAATGAGTGTTACTGAAAATTGGCAATTCAGAGCATTGTTGTAAGGGCATTGGCAGGCCAAGCGGGCCGGGATTCAGCGGGGTCCAGGATCACGAAGCGGCCGTTGTGAGGGTGCGGAGAGGGTTCGGTGAGGGTGCGGAGAGGGTTCGGTGAGGGTGCGGAGAGGGTTCGGTGAGTGTGCGGAGAGGGTTCGGTGAGGGTGCGGAGAGGGTTCGGTGAGGGTGCGGAGAGGGTTCGGTGAGGGTGCGGAGAGGGTTCGGTGAGGGGGCGGAGAGGATTCGGTGAGGGGGCGGAGAGGGTGCGGTAGGGGGCGGAGAGGGTGCGGTAGGGGGCGGTGAGGGGGCGGAGAGGGTGTTGTGGAGGCGCGGCATGGGGATGGAGCGATATCGGAGCGGATATAAAGCAGGTGCAGAAAGGGTACTGAGAGGGTGCGGAGGGAGTGCGGAGTGGGGACTGAACACGGGTGGAGGGAGGGGCGGAGCGGCGCGGGGTGGGGACGGAGCGTGGCAGAGCGGGTACGGAGCAGACGCAGAATGGAGGCGGAGCGAGTATGAGTGAGCGAATGCGCATCGTCTCCACATTTTGATGACTCTGTCTATTGTTGTCAATATTAAATTCTTGAAATAAATAAATGGATGTGTTTAATTTTAAAAGTAGTATATTTTTCTTCTTGGATATCATTTCACTTCCCCCAGGTTATTTCATGGAAATGCGCAATATATAATAGAATAAACTTGTATTTCTGAACATTGCACAAAATATAGGATTAGACTAAAAATGTCCAAACTTCGAAATACAATAGACTTCTGCGAAGATTGAAAGACGTCCCAGTACTCCGTCTTGAAGACTCCGAGGCTAATCCAATATCGTGCATCTTCATTTTCATATGAAATTCGCGGAGCTTCGCTGCACTCGAGATATGTAAAGCAGCGTTAACACAATATTCGCGGACGGTTCCACTGCAAATACATTACTGGAGGAACGGAGATGCTCCAGAGGGAGATTGGCCCGGCGAGACGCAATTCCGCTGCCTCTGGAGAGGGAGAGTGGAGGGGGAAGAGGCGAGGGCGGGGTGAATGGGTTGGAGGCGGAGAGAAGCAAAGAGCTAAAGACGAGGTGGCAGAGGTGAGGCTGAAGGTGGAACCGGGAGCAGAAGCCGTAGACGCGGTTGAACTGGAGACGAAGCGAATGGGGAGGTGAAGCGAAGTGTGAGACAAAGCGAGTGGGTAACGCGTTCAATGTTACTCTGAGGGACCGATTTCAATGGCGATGTTGTAATAGAGATAACTCTGAAGTGACGGAGATGGTAGTTGAAGCGGAGGTGTTCCCGGGATGTAACGGCGAGGAAAGCGAAGCGTGGTGGGTTGAGTGTAGGATTGACGATCGGCTATTGGAGATAGGATTACGTATTCCTTGACAATTCTGTCCAGCAGCACCTTGAAATACTGTAAGAAGATCGCGATATTTGGAAAAATGAAGAGTTATAGGAGCAAGCTGGCGGAGAAGATACACCAAACATAATCGACCTTGTACATTCAGGTCGTAAGTACGATACTAGCTTTTATGACGGTGTTGTCAGAATGTTTCACGTATGCAAAATGGCCTAATTAATTCAAAGGAGTTGCGCATTTACGGAAGTAAGTTAAATATAATTCTGATTCAAAATCATTGTATTGGTTCCCAAGTAAATTGTGTTTCAACACATGATTTTATTCTGAAATAAATTTCAATTAGTTTTCAAACAGATAGGTTTCAGCTTGCATATTAGTTTCGTTACTGTATTACATACGAAGTTGTAGATTTTTTAATTTTCCGTGGAATCAAATTGATTTCAAAATTCCATGCGTCATCGATTTCCTCTGAAACAGCGCACTGCGAAAATTCCATTTCTTTCTGCGAAAAATAAAAACCATTTGCCCGTAGAAGTTCACAAGTGAAATTCTCTTAGCAACCGACAAAAAGATGTCTGTGTGGAATTGCACAGAGCGAATTCACACTTCAAGGCGTGCGGGCGGCGCGGGGGTGGAGCGGGGGCGGAGAGGCCAGCCGCAGTGAAAGTAGCGTCGCGAAGCTGTTCCTCGAGGGCCGCCCGCTGCTGAAGTCAGCGGATTTTGCGCCGCCGCCTCGCCTCCCCCCCTCAGGGCCCGATCTCTATCTGGCCGCACAGGAGCGCGCCCTCGACACCTGCTTTGGCCAGCCTCTCAGCCGCCCCCCACCTACTCCATCCGCCCAGGCACCTCGCTCACCCCACTCACCCTGCCCGCCCGCCCGTCCAGCTCACCTCGCCCACCCCGACCACCTCGTCCACCCCGACCACCTCGCCCACCCTGACCACCTTGCCCACCCCGCCCACCCCAACCACCCCAACCACCCCGCCCACCCCGCCCACCCTGCCAACCCCGACCACCCCAACCACCCTGCCCACTCCACCCACCCCGCTCACCCCGCCCACCCTGCTCACCTCGCTCACCCGCCCACCCCGCTCACCCCACTCATCCCGCTCACCCCGCCCAACCCACCCAACCGCCCATCCCGCCCGCCCGCCCCACCCCGCCCTGCCTGCTCGCCCCGCTCGCTCCAAACGCTCTGCTAGTCGCTCCGGCCGCTACGCTCCACTCTTGCATTCTGTCCTTCCCACCCGAACGCTGTCCTTTCCTCCAACCGTGTTCAGCCTCCACCTTCGCCCAGCGTCAGCTTCATACAGTTTCCGTGTAGTCTTCACCTTCCAGAAGCGCCTTCCCTGGCAAGAAGTACTTAACGGCATTGTCTCTTTGTATGTTGTGGGCTTCACAGCATTACATGGATTTTGTTAGCATTTTTTGGCCAATAATATTACAGGATTGGCGCTAGTGTAAATATTAAGCGTGGGAAAAGTTGTGATTTTAATGTGTCGAAGTAAATGCAATAATACTGGATTTCTTAATCTGTGATTGAAAATATTGTCGTTTAATTCTTTACTACATATGCAACAATATAACTGTTTCATTTTTCTTCTTTGTTACACACAATGCATTCTGCAATATCTTTACATGTTTTTGCAAGTTTATTTTGATTCCATTGCAATGATGCAATGCAGTGCAACATCACTGCACTCTGTCGTTCTGTCTTACCTCATTCCGTTCCACCCCAAATCCACCCTCCATTTCATTTCTCCTTTGCCATGTGGCGACATCGCAGGCAGCCTGTCTCATCTCTGGGGCTTCGGGTCGCTCACCTCCGCGTCGCTAGGGACGTCCGTTTTCAGTTCAGCATTACAGTGAAGTCTCAACTCTCTTGTTAACCTGTGCCTTCTCACAATAAAATCTACTTTCAGAGCTTAAAAAATATCTTCTTCATTAGTTTTAATGAGTAAACGGAAATTTATTTTCTGATGTTTCGGATACTGCCATCGACAAATAAGTTGGCAAAGAAGGAAAATGGCAATTGAAAATGACAGATTTCTTTTTATCTCTTTTGCTGCAATTTAGTAGTTTGCTAAAGGGCTTTTTGTACAACTTGCGTTTCGAGAAATGCCGGCCATTGACGATAGAGGGTGCCAGTTTGCGGGAAGAGGAAGCAGCAAGAAACACTCAAGGGAATCCGAAACGATCCGATATTTCGCGATAAGAGAGCACATTACGGCCCATCTTTTTCAGAATTAACTCCGCCCGCGAGACGGAAGCCGATGAAAACTTTTTTTTTCGCGCGCAGTCGTTTCAAGTTAGATTAGAGCCGACGTTGCGGCGATGATGCGGTCACAGCGGTCCCGAACCCCTCCTCTTTTTCCTCTCCCGCCGAGGCCCTCCATGGCCTCCTTAATTGGCGGCGGAGGCGGGGGAGGAGGCCGTGGCGGCGCGGCGTCTTGGCCTGGCGGGGAAGTCCCGCCCTCCCCACTACGCGGCCTCTGCGGCACGGTCACGTGACGTTGGCCGCTCGGCATCGATCTGCCGCGGCGCCGGCCGCTGCCGTCCCTCCCCTCTCCACCGCCCCCGCGGCCCCGCGCCTACCCCGAACTCTTACTCCGTTTCTTTCTCCGCCACCCCTCCCTGCCGTTTCCCCCAAATACCATCGTTGCCTCCGCCGCCGCCGGCAACGTCCCAGTTCGCGACTCGGCGGGGGTGGAAGTTGTGAAGAAGCAGCTCAGAAGTGGAGAGGATTGATCAGCTTCCGTGGGAAGCATTCGCGTCAGCGCTAATGCGAAATAGGAAATTGAAGGAGAACTTGTAGTTCTTCGAGAGAAAAAAGCGTAAAAATAAGAACAGGCAGTTGCTGAAACATTTTTTATTCATCTCACTATCGCAAAGAAATTTTATTTATTATTTATTAAAATGACAAAAGATATTTTTTAATTGTTTTTAAATTATTTACTATTGAATTATCTTCATGAGATTGTTACAAATATTAATTAAAATTGCTTTGAATAACAAGGTTTAAAATGCCTTTGAAAATTATTTTACGTCAGCTGTTACGATCAAAATCTAGAAAAACAAGAGCGAAATCAATATGCAAAACTACGGAAGTAATAATATAAACGTGAAATAACCTTGCGTCGATGTTAAAACTTTCTTAAATGTATTCTGTCACAGAAAACTCGAACGCTGACACTTGTCACAAATGTATTATATCCTTGCAATACAATTGCTCCAATTCCTATTCTTCCTCCGATACTCATCCCTGCCTTCAATTTATTTATGATAATTCCGTTATGAATGTAGATAATTGAATTGTTTATAAATAAAGGTAGAGGAGTTTTGGGGGAATGATGATTAGGCAACGGGTGTATGAGAGGCAGAAGGGAAAGAACTCCACAATAAATTGCTTTACATTCCATTTCTGCACTACAGATCGATTCAGCGTCCGGGATGGGAACCCCCGATGCCGAGCAACGGTTAACAAGCACACGCCAAGGGTCACTCCCACACCCTATGCCGGTCCGGAAACATTTACGTCTCCCCTGCCATTTCCTGCAAATGCCAGCGAGCGCTCTGCAACAGCGTCCCAGTTCGCGTCCCGGCGCCGCCGCCGCCTCCCTTCCACCCCCACCCCTCTCGCAAAGTTCAGGCATCGCTGCTGCCCGCCCGCGATATTTAGCTCAGGGCATCGCCTCGCGCCCCAGGGCACCATGCCCCCCTTCCACCCCGTGGCGCGGCGTGGAGTGGGGGGGGGTGCGGGCGCCGCGGCCCAGCTGGCCGCCCCGGGATGCGACCCACGTGCGCCGCGCTGCCGCCCCCGCCGCCGGCGGTCGATGCAGCTGCGTTTTCTCGAGCGCTCGATCCTCTGCCCCGCCGCGCCCGCGCCGCCTCGCGCCGCGTTTAGGAAAGCGCTCCCCGAAGGCGGGTTAAGCCCTCCTTAAAAAGCTCTCCTACCGCTGTTGCGACGTCCTGCACACGTGCTGTTGGGACATACTGCACACGTGGGACAGGGTTTCGGAATCAATTGCCGATGCCGTGATAGGTGATGCTGTAGGGTTTAGATAATATCAGTGGTGTACCAAAAAGGTTTTTTTTATTTTGCCAGAAAACGTTTTTTTTCTATTATTTACGCAAAAACGAATTGATAGTCATTGTCTGATATTTGGCAGTCTGGTGGTGGGAGCTGCAAAATACATTTAGGGTTCGAAAGATCGCTTGCGATAATAATTATTCTTTCACGAAACTTTAAATCAGTTTCGTGAATATTTGCAATGAACGTAAAGATATTGGTTTTCTTAATTTAGACTTGAATAACAACAAATATCCTGGCAAGGAAAACACTGAATTGAACAAATTGAGTTCTAGTACTTTACAAAGTTTCCTCCCCGTAATTCTCACACAATTATTTTATCTGATAGTTAATTGGATTGATCAACATATTTTCTTAACTCGTGCTTTATGACAAGTTAGGAAACCTGAAATTAAATAATCTACATAGCATAAGGAATATTTTTAAAACCAATTTGTTGAATACTAAACAAATTTATTATTTAAACAATTACAAAAATTCCAAAATTACCTCTTACACAAATTATTACTTACTACTAAAATATTATTGAGCGTTATAGTGAATAATAGTTTACAAACTAAAATAAGTATTGCTGGAGGCCACTCTATCCCTTTGAAAATAAAACGACAATCCATTTACGACCGTGTTTTTTGAGTGCATTTTGTCACTTGTTTCTTAAAAATGTGTGGTAGAACGACGATAATAGAGAACATATCGTTTCTTTGAAATCTGAAAGAGGGAACGTGCTTGCATTAGAACCGACAATTTTAACGTGAGTATACAAAGAACAGTGCGTGCTATCTTGCAATAAATCACAGCTTTTTTCATAGAGCCACAACGAGGAGTTAGAAATATTGCTTGCCAAGCCACGAGCCACTGCTTCGAAATAGTGCGGATCGCGTATTGTCTGACCATTTGTTACTTTCTCTTCTTTCTATTAGTTATTCGTTACTTTCTATTAGTAGAGGCCCGCGCGGTTAGCTCGTTGATCAGCGTGCTCGCTTTCCATAACGCGACCCCGGTTTCGATTCCCTGCGAGCAAGATTATAATGTGCGTTTTCCTTGCAATGTCCCCGTACATGTTGCTGTGTGACGATAAGAAAACTCACTTTTCAGGTTAAGAAGACCAGACTACGGCGTAGGGGATGTCTATGTCCTAACTACACGTACCTCTTAACCCACGGCCGCGAGGCCGGGACGCTGCTGATAGTCCCTGGCCCGTCGCGCCAAGTAGCCAGACAGACACGTAGTACGGAGACATTTATGAAAAGAGCCTGCATAAAATTAATTTCACGATTTCAAGGGAAATGCACATTTTGGGGTCCTCTGCTATCCGATTTTTTTTCTTTAAAACGTCCGTCCGTCCGTCCGTCCATCCGTCCGTCCGTCCGTCCGTCCGTCCGTCCGTCCGTCCGTCCGTCCGTCCGTCCGTCAGTCAGTCAGTCAGTCAGTCAGTCAGTCCTTCTGTCTGCCTTTGGGACATTGGACAGCCGGCCTGGCCCCTGAGACATTTTCAAGATTTTGTCAAAATGGCTATAATTTTCTTGTAAGAATAGAGTCAAATACACTTATGCCATAATGTTGGTCCCATATTGACAATTACAAAAAATATATTTCACCAGATTTGAAAATGTAAAACAATTCACTGTCTGTTATTTCATATATTGATATAATTTATTTTGCGAGTTTGTCGATATACGTTTTGATCTCTTTGACCTTCAGATTAAGCACCGTAAAGTAAAAGAATTGTTTATGAACAAAGATTACGAGCCACATAGGTCAGACAAAGAGAATGTAAAAGAGTAGTTGAATTTGCAATTTTCTTGGGCCATGTCAAATCTTTTGCGCACTTACACACGGCTAAAATATACTCAATAGCTTCTTATTTTACACGCAAAACGTTCTGCGAAGAAAGGAAGGGCAGGCCTCTGCAAGTAAAGGATAACTCCAATTAAAACTTTTTTCTCTCGTCAAATATTTACATTTGTTTTATTGCTCACAATTAGTCAAATATTATAATTGCGTCAGCTAATATCCAGA
This sequence comes from Acheta domesticus, assembly GCA_031308135.1. Classification (NCBI taxonomy): domain Eukaryota; kingdom Metazoa; phylum Arthropoda; class Insecta; order Orthoptera; family Gryllidae; genus Acheta; species Acheta domesticus. The sequence goes on from JAHLJT010009436.1 coordinate 136,063,753, forward strand.
AGAGCCAGGAAGGAACGATGAAAACAGTTTTGAAGACATCGAACCTTCATGAATTTTAATGGTATCTCTTAGTTAGCAGTGTATAAACTGGACTCATCCTTTTAAGGTTTCCGAAATTGAAGCTTCGGCTTCTAAACAATCTAACCGGAATTAATTGAGTAGACATGGTGATTACTTTCTTGTTCTTTTAATTAACAATTCTGAGAATTCTACAGGGTCTGTTTGTACAAGCATTAATGTATCTTAAAAGACGATCATTTCTGTATACGGAATTGCATTTGTTCTTCTTATATTTAAAAAAATAAATGTAACGAAAGAACATACTCCTCCTGAACATGTTTACACAGAGTTCCTAATTTGCAGTTTTCCGTTATTGAAACTTTAAGAATTGTTTTCTAACAAGGCGAGTTTCATTAAAACGTAACATTGAGATGTGTTTTTCTAGTTGCGAAGAAAACGTTAAAAGAAAATGTTAAATTAATGACAATTTTAAAATTCCTCAAATAAAAGTCAAAACTTGAATACATGCATTATTGTAATTAAGAGGTATGTTAATCTAGTTAATCAGATATGCATTTTTATTGAAAAATATTTCATTTTACTTTACAAGAACTTATTATATGTGGGTCTTTTTTTTCAACATGCGATGGACACAGTTTAAAGATTCGAAGAGAAATGTGCAGAAATAATACTCGGCTTATGTTTTGTGAATTTCTACTTCACTAAATCCTTCTTTCAGGAGAAAGCAAATAGCACTACGTAGCTCGCACTGTGCAAGCTTATCAGCCTTCTTCATGTGACTATTCAGCTTAAATTGGCATTATGGCTTCGATATTGGCAGAGGTTATGGTAATAAATATGTGATATCACACACTGCAGTTTCCCAAATTTTTCTACTTCTCTATGGCTTAAAGGTTCGATCGGAGATTGAAATCAAAAACTACTTGCATATTAGTAATGCAAATAATACGAAATAATGAGGAGAATATAACTTCGTATATTCATTTCTATGTCTTTAATGAGTATTATTGCATTGAACGTTTTAGTTATTAATATATACAGGCATTTAATTTGTGTTTTATTCATCTTTCATACTTCAGAAAATGAAGTCTTAAAAATGGTTAATAGTCGCACAGATGCATTTTTAATATGTTAAGAACAATGGAACTCGGAGACTGCTTGTCTTCAGAGGATTCGGTCATTGACACGCTGAAACAAGACCGCATTGCATGTGACGAGAGTTTTCGGGTCGTAAGTCGTACGATATAGCGAGTGACTGTGGAATGTCCGTGCTTTTGGCTGGCGGCACGCGACGTCACGAAACCTGACAAACTGCCGATAGAAAAAAAGAGAAAGGCACATTATATTGCCTATTCTAGGAAGTGTAAGATTATCAATAGTTGTTTTCAAAATATTGTGTCTTGTGAACCAGTCACGAATAAATATATTCAGAAATATTGCTTTGGATGTACATCATGTTATGATGGATTGATAAAGACTAATTGAGCATCCGATAGAATATTTCAGAAGACTAGAAAGGATAAGCAATGAAAGAGTAAAGTGTAAAAAGGAGAGAGAAGATGGAGGAGAACTGTTAGGTACGGGTGTTACGTGCTGTTATATCAGCCATCGTATATTCGTAATACAATCGTCGATATGCGAGTGTCATAAAGAATTTTATTTCAGTACGAGATAAGACAATTGATGAACGAAGTCGTTAGGTCAAGTAAATCTATGAAAGAGTTGGTAATGAACCAAGTATTGTAAAAAGATATTATTACACAATCGTATGTTTTATCCACACTGATGAAATTACATTTAATCTGAAATTTCATGCTACGCGTTGTCTTCACGATACTTTTTCTCCAGTTGCATCATCATCTCTGTTAAATAATTCAAGAATTGTTGATTTATACTCTCTACATTATTGGTAAATACAACTGGAATGATGATATGAAAATAAAAATTCTGCTTCGGAAACATGAATACAAGGAATATCACAAAAAATGTGAGGATGAGTATGTCTTATTAAAATATTGGAATAGAAAAAAATTCATTCCTTCTCAGAATATTATGAAGGTTTTTTCTTCTCTGGTCAAGCTCATAAAGAAAAACCAAGTAGTCTTCAGTGAAGCCCTCAGTGAAGGGCGTGACGGGTGAAGGGCGTGACGGGTGAAGGGCGTGACGGGTGAAGGGCGTGACGGGTGAAGGGCGTGACGGGTGAAGGGCGTGACGGGTGAAGGGCGTGACGGGTGAAGGGCGTGACGGGTGAAGGGCGTGACGGGTGAAGGGCGTGACGGGTGAAGGGCGTGACGGGTGAAGGGCGTGACGGGTGAAGGGCGTGACGGGTGAAGGGCATTTCATGAGAATGATCTGATGGGCGGCCGGTCCGACCATGGGCCGGTAGAGCGGTGTAGTTGGCGAGAGTGTGCGATCCGCCTGTGGGTGCTAGTGACAGGAATGTGAGCCCGAATGGGCAGCGGCACATGGGCAGTGTGGCACGCGGCCTTCTCGGTGAGCGTCAATAAAAAAGGCAGCGGGGCCGCGCGTTGAATCGACCGGCGCATTCCAGGCGCGCCCGCCACACCTTCCCCACCCCCGTCTCCCACTTCCTCCCACTCCCTCACCCGCACCCCGTCACCGCGCCACCTGTACCTCCCGATCGCGTGCTTCGCCCGTGATTCAACACTTGCGCTTGCGTCACGCCACCGGATCCACCCTTTCGATGTTTGCGTAGAGTTGCATGGACCAGGGTGAACATACTTCATTTTCGATATCAAACACCTGTGATGAAAATTGTCGACTACCAGCAGCGCAACGCAATTTGTGGTGGTTTGCAGATTTCTTGTTTAAGCTTTATTTATATTTTTTGCCTAGAAGAAAAACTACTAAGTGGATAATAATTTTAAGAAATATGTTTTCGCAATTGCAAATCTAATATTAATGAATACACATTGTTATCCATACATATTTTAATTTTTAATCAATTGATGATGTCTTTTATTAACTATTTCGCGAAACTATTTCGCGCGAAAGACTCTGAACGAGTTCGTTGACTTAAGGGCAAGGTCCAAATTGAGCTGAAGCGCTGTCGGAGCAAAGGAAAACAAAATTGTGCTTTTTAAAGTAGCGCTCAATGTATGAGCAATTTTTGCTGCTACTGGCCACTAGTATTATTTGAATATTAATTATTCGTTATTATTATTAGTACGTAATTATTTATTCATGACTCAAATACGCACAAATATACTACATATGCACATACATGATTCAGAGAGAAAGGCACATTAATAAAGATATTGAAATTACTCAATCCTTAATTTTCAGCAGTATATAATTGAAGTAATATTCCAGTTATTGAATATGTATTACTACTAATGTCACTAAACTTTTCAATCTCCTATACATGTGACTGTATCAACACAGAACTGAGCCGTTATACAGAGAATGCTGGTCGTTTACCACTGTACTACTTCAAAGATCACTCTGCTGTTCCTCTTTCAAGCGCCTGACGTCATGTTGCAGCCACGCCTTGAATCAATATTTGCAGTGTCATTAGACGCCTCTGGGACATCTTCCTCTATAATTTTAGATTTTCCCGTTCGTATACGGAATATTTAATATTAAAAAAATATACATGCTCTATGCATTAAATTTGTTTTTCTTTAACGTAAATGTTTCTGACCTTTTTAATTACATATATAAGAAAAAGTATCTCTAAAAATAATCTCTGACATCTTCACTTTGTTCAAATTTAACTTTAATAATGCTTCTTGAAGGCTACTATTCAATTTCATTTTCAAGCACCTCGATATTTGACTATAATATAACTTGTTTACATTAGTTTTGCGTGAGATGGTATATGAATACAAAAGTACCTGAAATCATAAAAATCACGATGAATATTGGAAGATTTTTACAGTTGCTGAGCTGCCCGATATAAAGCATAAATCATATATAATATCGAATTATTATTTGTGGTTCTACATCACAATAGTCCTATAAATGGTATTTCAAACAGAGTACAATAGTGCAAGGGGAAGTAATTTTATGTTCAGTGAGAATATACAATCATTAAGATAAAATAATACTAGTGATACTAAAAGAGCAAGTACTTTCCCGCTCGTATTTTCACCCAAAATTGCGCGAAAGTGTTAAAATTTGTGAAAAATTTTTTCTCTAATATTTTAGTTGTAGAAAGACTCCTAACAATTTTTTAAACGTTTGCAATTTTCGAAAAATAGAGTATTCAAGGAACATGAGACCTGTGCCATTATTTTAAATATCCTTCACACTATCCAACAACAAAATTTGCTTAAAACGATGGACTGAGATTTTGAAAAACTTTCTTCTTTTATCATCATAATCATACTTTCATATCATCCATCCTAATTATCCAAAATCATACTTTACAAGAACCTCCCCGGACAATTTCAAAATTTTCTGAAAAACGGCTCTTTTTCTTTACATTTTTGTGAGAATAGAGTAAAATACGCGTATTAAGATGGCATACGACCAATTTTCACGGTTTACTCTAAATTTTAGTAAATCGGAAATGTTTGTATTTTTTCGGTATCTTCTTCCAACTACAAAATTGAAGATAGAGATATTTCCTTCAAATCAAATTGTTCTGCAAAGTGAGTTCTTTCATTAAGGAAATGTGCATTTTTTGACAATTACCAAAATGAAATTCGTTGAGTTGTCTCTCACGTCATTAATATTTACACTAGCGGCGATTTGTTTACATTATTATATTTACGATTACATGTGCTTTAAATAAAGTGAAATGAAGCTTCTCGAAAACTCAACCGTTTTCTGTGAAAACCAGCTCAAATTCCGCATATTCAGAAACGTTCAAACATTTTCTCAAAAATGGCTTCAAATTTTTCTTCAAACGTTTCGAACGGATAGTGCAAATTGCAGTCTTGAATATGACGTAAAGTTCATTTTGGGGTATTTTTTTGTTTGTTAAAAAATTGCACAAGTGAATTTTTTTTAAAAAAGATCTCTCACGCTGTAAATATATACATTTCCAGCAATTTATAAACGATAGTATTTGTGAGTAAATGTGATTCAAATGAAGTTTTTCCAAATCGTATGATTCCTGTGCGAATTAGTTATAATTTTCGCATTTACGGTAGCCTTTATACGCCATTTTCTTAAAAACTGTTCCAAATTTTTCAAACAAAATTCCCATTTAGGAGAAGCTTTTACTGTTCTTTAGTATTCTTAAAATAATATTTCCTTTCTACTATTAGGAAACCGAAAAATGAAGAAAATGTAAAACAAAAATGTATTTTGGGCGGTGATGGATGGCAGCTGCCAAGAGATTTTATCAAGTCTGTATAGCTAGCCGAGATCAAATGAAATAGAAAACGAATACGGGAAAGTCTATGCCATTCTGTAGCACCACTAGCTTGAAAATGTCCCCGGGGCAACTTGTAAATTACCCCCAAAATTAAAATATATTTCAAATTAAGGAGCCATGACATCAGCTACATCGATTGGAGAATATCAATTTTGGAGAGAAACAACTGAACAGTTTAGCTGCTAGGGTTGTTCACGGACGGACGGACAGATGTTTTGCCGTCATTCGATTTTTAAGTATCAAGGACCCACAAAACATGGGTCTGGCTGCACAATGTGTTAGAGACTTTTTTTCTGAATTTAGCAAAAAGGGTTACTAGGACCCTGTAATAAGACTTTTTCTGCCGAAAATTCGCAGTTTTTTCGCGCAGCATCACATAACTTTCTCTCTACTCCGTAGCGAGAAAGTAAAATTAAAGATTTTAACCCTCAAAATCAGGTGTGTACGGAATCTAAAACTGCGCGAATTTGTGTTTAGAAACATATCAAACTATTTTGTATTTTTCAAACATGTGTGGAATGCTACAAATATTTTATATTTTTATAAATATGCATTTATTTTCTGCTTAAGTGTGAGTCTGTCATCACTCATGCACTTTCTGCTAATATTGTCCATGCTGTTCCTACTCCTCCCCCTCCCCCTCGCATGCTTGCTCTCTGGTGTCATCGCGAAGAGCGTCTCCGCCCTCTAGCGAGACCTTTGCGAGGTTTACGGGCTATGGAAATAGAATACACGAGGCGGGCGGGCGAACGTCCCAGCTAATTTACAGGCGGCGGGTACACCCTCAGGTCGAGGGGGCCGTGAAATTTCGCTTTCGCGGGCGACGGTGGCGCCGCGACTGCCGACGCGGCGGATCGTTAAACCGGTCGCCAACGCCGTCGCGCCGCCTGCGCGTCGCCGGATCGGAATGCACGCCTTCCCAAAGAGGCGTTTATTGCCTCATGCGTTAGAGAATCCGAAATTGGCGCAGGATGTGAGGGTAAGCTCGCTGTGCAGCTTGAAAAGTGTCTTCTAATTTTGTTACGACGGTTGCTTGCACGCCAACCTCTCTCCATAGGATCTTTTGTTGTTTGGATTAGAGTTTAATTGAAAATAATCTTTGAAATTATTTTGTTTATTTAATCAAGTAGACATATTCATTAGTTTGATTGATACGAAGGACTTTCTGAAATTTACTTGTACACCCCTAGCTTGTACGAATAACTGAGAAATCGAATGCCGTTCATGTATGATTCCAAATTAATAATGCGATATGAAACAAACTGTAAAGAATTTTTCACTCCCAGCAAGTCAGGATTGAACGTAAAGAAATTTATATCTGCACAATAAAAGTAATAAATTAATTTTCTGTTAGTTATTTGACAATAAACATAGAAGGTGACAAATAATTATTTCTCGAAAATGTAGGTGCATTTACTAACATTTGGAGAACAGTTACTGTAAAAATATTTAAGATGCATATGGAAATAATTACACATTTACAATAATAAGTTGAAAAAATAAACCTAAGTCATGTTTCTATTTCAAACTCCGACAAGTTTTCTAGAAATGTTGTAGAAAAAAGTAGAACAATTGAGTTATGGTTCAAGAAACTTTCTGTTCCTTTCTTATTTATAGCAACCTTCACCCTGCCTCCAGAATTTTGGAATCCATCCAACTCCAGAGCCCACAACGGGGTAGAAGACAGATTTGTTTTCTTGGTCTATTTTCGACAACTTCTTGCCCTCAGACAACGAAAGGGCGTGGTCAGCACTCCCTTGCTTGCTTCCATATTACTGCCAGCGACAAGCTGTGGAGCGCTGGAAATGTACATAGAACAAGAGAGAATTTGCAAGTTTGTAAAAGAGAATGAGTACTGTCAATATTTTAATCTATGATAAATATAATCAGTAACAAGAATCAATTGGAATTCACAGGTTTTGCTTCCCTTTCACCAGATTAAGCTACAGTTCTTCCGTTTTGACGGAATATACCTTTCTTGAAGATAAAATTACTGTAATTTAGCAGAAAAATGTGTTCCCACGTACCTAAAATATATTGAGAAAGAAATCTGCATTTAGGGTTTTGTTAAAGCCAGTGTCTTTTGTTAATAGGGAGTTTTACCACCAGGCGTAAGGAGACGTCCTTAAACTTTATTGATCATGTGACTTAACGACTTTATACAGTCGTAATGAACAACGTTCAGAAGAGTTTTAGCAACAGCGTCATTGCGTTATAGATTATGACAAATGAAGCATTTCAAGCGTTGAACAAAGACGTTGCATAATATATCAAAGAGTAGGCTAGTGGTGAAGCATTTAATCACGATACGAGTCATGGGTATAACAAATCTACATTGTGAACGGAGTTTTAGATTTTGTAGCCCTCCGCGATGAGTATGTGGTCTGTAATTTTGAATAGCCTCTTGAGAACGTAGGATATATCTTAGAACAGAGTTCGTTACGAACATAAGACATAACCTAAACTGAAGTTATGATTTGAACTTCTTTTTCACAAATTTCTTTCCTGTCATCTCTCCAATATTTCCCGTTAATTCTTGCCAGCTTTTTGAAATTGGTAAGGAATAATTGTAACTGCCTCACATACGAGAATCGGTTTATCAGAGTTGGAAAAATGCAACCTTTCCTGTTTTTAGGTGGCCATTTTGCCACTTGTAAGGTAACCGTAGAGACTCCTACAGAGTGCACTCTTTACGAAGCTATAAGGTCATACCTTAGGCATGAGGTGAGACGTTCAAGGTCCATCACGTGACTGTTAGTGCTTAACGCCGCCACCTTACGCGTGGCGCTAAAACTCCCTATTGTGAGGTGAAAAAAGATTTTGAAGCAACACAATAAAGCAATGGGTCAATTTCGAAAATAAAATGTATTTTAGGAAAATACCAACTTCGAAAATGATGTCGGAAAAAAGTATAAAAAAGGGAAAACACATTGGATTAAAGAACTATTTTTTTACGAAAAGGATGCTAACTTTACATTTATTAGAAGAAAATGTCTATAAATTTTTTTGCGTTCCTCTCCCTAGCTCTCCGTAGAAGTTATAGTATTTTTCAAAATAAAGCAGTAAAATGTAGTAGTATTAGTAATTTGTGATAAGAAATAGTTTTTGTATTTCAAAATAACCAAAAATACTTAAAATTAAATTTAAAATATCATGAGTACTGGAGCCGGACAAAACGCATTTGAATCCAACCTGGACCTTCTTAGTGAAAGGCAAGAGACTTCGCTTTGAGCAACGAGTGGCCTGCTACGGGCATTGTGTGGTCTCTTTTTATATTCGGTTTTACGTGCCTTGCTTGTTTGTACACGTTCAATTACCTGTCTGCAGGGAGGGGTTAACGATCGCAAGGGCTGAGGCTCAGAATGAAGAAGGTAACGTCCACTCGGACCCGAGGTACTCAGCCGTACTCGCGTCGTTAGCTTCAAGGTGAAGGCAATGAGAAGGTTCTTCACCTTCGACCTTTGAGCAACATGGGGCAAGGGACTTGTTTCTGATCCCACCTATAAAATTTCCGATGGGGAGCACGAATTCCCCAATCAGATTGCCTCTCAGTCCCGGCGGTACTTATGTCTAGAGACCGGAAAAATATGTAGTATAAAACGTCAAAATATGTTCATAAATATGTAATGAAAATAGTAAGAATATGTAATAAATATGTAAAATCCGATATAATATGTAATATTAAAATACACTAATGATAAAATATATTTACGTAAAACGAAATTTGATTTATAAAAACTACTCACTTCACATCATACAACTTTCTCGTCAGTAGAAAAAGCTTTATCTATTGTAACACAGGACCGTAGTTTAGCAGCCGGACTAATCGCAAAAGCAGCCATCGCACAAACAGGCGAGATCTGCGACCAGTAAACATACACTGCACCTTCATCGATGTGTTACACGTCAGTGATCGCAAATTTTTGTCGGAAATTAAGGTTACAGATCACAAAACGCGGTGTCAATGATGATTTGGACACCCAGATTTCCTCAATAATGTAGGGAAAATGCTGATATTTAAAAAAAAATACATCTTTTCATCAAAAATATGGAATTAAATAGAAGAAACTTGATAAAATAAGAAAATACATTGTGGAAAGAGCAAAATATGTAAAATATGTAATATTGTACTAAATATGTAAAAATATGTAACAAAAAATATCGATATTGTGTTAGGAGGGCTATGATTCGCCAAGATTACAATTTTGAGAACGGTACGTAGAAGGACAAAAAATATGTAATACATAAAAATTAGGTCTCTACTTATGTCCATAGCTTCAAGGTGGAGGCAATGAGGAAACGGGTTGGGGCCCCATGCAACGAGTCCTCAGTCCGGGCGGCCCCCTGTTGGGCACTACGCTTTGTCGTGGCAGTGGCCCGAAACTCTGATCAAAGAGGAGGGACTTTTCCCTGTGCAATGTGAGTGGCGCTTAATTTGACTTCGGTGCTAGCCTGGAAAGATAGTAGCTCCGAGTTAGAAGAATGGTTAATCGGGTAAATTCTAGTGAAGGGTACTGCCTGCCGGCTGGGTTCAGATCCCAGCCTGAAGGTGTTCTTGGCACCGGATAAGGGTGTGGATAAAGGCCAAAACCTAGGGAGTCCATTTCAAGGTGCAATTCTTCTGGTGTCAAAGTGTGGAGCAATACCCCACGCAAGGTATGTGCCTCCCTCTATTGAAAGTGGAATAAATAGTAGATTTAGGATGTTTAAAATAATCGTGGCTCTTACTAGAAAAACTACTAGAATAACGTGTACGGTTAGAGAAATCGATTTGATTTCCGAAGGATAGATGAAGTATTTGTAAACTGAAGACAAATGTCTATGTAAATTATTCGTGCAGTAGACCATTACTAGCGGTAACTGTGCTGAAGTAACCAGGCAGATGTGGAGAGCGCACCGTCACGGTAGTATCGGCGTCGTTCGTTCTCGATAACGGCAATGCCAGAACTAACATTCTCGGACATAGCGCTCTCAGCGCGTTGGTTTCGTCGTCAGAAACAATAGGCACTGAGTGCCTTTCCAACTGGCTTTAATATGTACTGCAGATACTTCATTTTACATGATACGTTTTCCGCACTATGCTAATTTAAAAATTCGTAAAGCAGTTACTTCACAACACAAGTGTCTCATATACTATATTTACGTCATGAAACGATCCGATCTGATGGATCGATTGGAGACCCTTTGACCTCGTAGATCCCCGCCCCCTGCGCTACTGTGATCCGATTGAGCATTTGGGCGGAACTCGGGCGACCGCGACTGACCGGCGCCGGCGAACTGCACGCGAATCGATAGTCAGTTGACTCCGCCATGGCCATCGGCGGGTGCGGGGGCGCGGGCGCGGGCGTGTGGGCGGGCCGGCGAATTTGGGTCAGCGGGGAACGGCGGTGCTTGCCACGCGGGCCAGCGCGTGCGCTGTGCAATTGCGGGGGTGCGGCACGCACTCGCACTGAGCGGTGCGGATTGCAGGGCGTGCGAGGGCAAGGGCGGGAACGCGCACACTGCGCCATATGGTGGTCCATGCAGAGAGACGCGAGACAGGTGTATGTTGGTATTGCGAAATGCACTTAGAGACCGCAATTGAAATTTGGAGCCAATGGACGGCAATGTGTGTTTGGAGCAAATGGACAGCAAGTGCAAGAAGACAAAATTTGGCAGTGCAAATTGAACGTTTTGATTGAAGTAACGAGTGAGAGGTGGATTGCGTCACTGTCAGGACAAGTTTCGAAGGTACTGGCAAATTCAGACTCGCAACTGAAATGAAGCGAGTTGCCTCAACGAGTGTTCTAGCAGTCTGGTGGCCGAAAATTCCGTATTTTTTAGCGTTGAGTTTCTGCAAGTCATTTTCAAGGTATATAACAAGGACGAATAACAGTTGATTACAATTCGCCACAAATGGTACCACTCCGACTTTGAGTCAACTGTTCAAAATGTGTGCAGTGGAATGACACGGCTCTAAAAACCTATCCCGTCCAAGAGAAACCAGTCCACATATTTTTTTTTATTTGGAATAGGGGCATGACTAGCAGATAATGGAAAATAGGACATGCAATTACGAAGCACAAACAGCGTAACCAAAGGCAATATCGGAGGGTGACTGCGCAGGAGGGTGCGCCCGCCCCCGCCCGGCGCACGTGGCGCCCCCCCGAGTGGCGGTCCGTCGCCGCCGCCTCCGCCGCGCAGGGTTTGTTGACCCCGGGAAGTGACGTATCGACCGCAGCGGGCAGCGGGAGGGCGGGCGGCGGAAGCGCGCAGACGCTTGGCCGGCGCCGACCGCGCCCCCTCCCCGGGCGCCGCACGTGCGGAAAATTTGCACGCGGACGCCCTTTTCCAATTTCCCTGCCTCTCTTATCAGGCACGAAAATAAAGTTTGAGAAAGAAGTTTGTTTTCAATAATTACCTTTCTTCGTTTATTCCATTCGTCGCATGTTTGCTCGTTTCATCATTTGCCGTTGTCCACGTCGTGCTGGTAAGCCTTCTCCATGGCCTTCTTTAAGGCTAAAACGCATTATAACCTGTTGACTACAGTCAGTATCAGTATCGCCCGAGTAGAGAGAAAAACTCTTGACTGCGGACGCACAAGTATACGACTTACATTAATATGACGCCATAAAATGTAAGAAAAATGTGGTCAGAATATTTTAAGCGCGAAACTAGCATATTCAATGATTTATTAAAATGGGTGTCTACTCATTTTTTGCATAATATAGAGAGTTTTTTAAAAACTCACGAAGATATTTAGGTCAAATTTGGCTTATTCCTACCTAAAATGTGATAAGTTTAATTGAAATTGCATTCGGATGCGACAAGAATTTTTTTCTCTCTTGTAAAATTAACGCTAATCAAATGAACTGGTTTTGATAACAAAGGCTCATGTTTTGAAATGGATTCAATGAAGATACGGAACACGTATTGATATCTAATTTTGCAATAGCAACGCGTGTTCAAATTTGATAAATTTTGTTTCTTTGGAAATCCCTAGAATTTAAAGATAATTTTTTTAAAAGAAGTATATCCAAATCCAAATATTGATATTGATATCAAACGTATGATTTAATACATTGGACAGATAGAAGGTTTCAAGCTTTTCGAACAAAAAAAAATTATTAAACTTTTATTTACAATCTCTTCTTACATGAGAATAATGAGTCAATTTGTTGACTTGATAGTTAATATTGATTGAAGAAGATATTCATTAGTATCTCTCTATTAATACAGTTCACACACGTACACCACCATTTCAAAATCTATGAGGCAAGTCCAGAGGCTTGAATTTTGTAAGACGTTTTATTTCTAAACTGTTATCTTACAAATTTATGGCTAAAGTATTTGTATTACATTCCAATTTTTTAATATAGTTACAACTATATTTTTATTTCTTCGTTAACTTTTGACATTTTAAAACCACAGAAAATCACATTGTTTTAAACATACCAGGGGGCATTGGCAATGTTTCTTAATACTTTGTAATGAAATCTTTGAAAGACTTGGATACTAGATTTGCTACTAGTACCCCAGAGCTCTATGCAGGAAGTCCGAGGCATTGGGAATGATATGTAAATGAGTAATTTATTGTCTAAAGTTAACACTGAGTTTCTACCTAAAAACCAATACAGTTTTTTGTTATTCAACTGGAGTTCTTTTCGTTTACCCATAATGCTTTTTCCACGTCACTCTCGTATCAAGATAAACACTTAAATATATCACCGAATCTGTGTGTGGAAGGGTAGTTCTGTTTAATTGCATTGGGGGAAATATATTTTGAGAAAATATATTCGGCTATTGTTCGATCGGATAAAACATGTCATAAATTATTAAACACTTCCGGTGTAATTTATCAACTCTGCCACTCACATTGATCGCAATTGTGACTGTAATGTATACTTGTTCCAGGTGCAGCTGCTTTCTGGAAAGGTCTATACATTCACGATTGAGTGAGATCGAGGATGGAACGTAAGTACTTGTAAATGTTTTTTTAGTTGAATGTAAAACAGTTTTATTATACTCAGACGCTAAAGTCAGTAATTAATAATTGCCAATGTGGAATAAAAAGTTAATGTTTTATTACTTACTAGTAGCCTGCAGCAACAAGAATGCTTGTAAAAAAATCTCATAAAAGTGTTTTCCAAAATGTGGCTCGCTCACTACTCAACAGTTCAAATAAAATATTCTTATAAGACTGCAGTAAATTCAATGTTTTCATGTCCTCACAAATACTGCAATAACATAGTATAGTATTAACAGTATAACTATTTTTTACATACCATTTAGGAATGTCAAAGAAGTTGCCATTCCATTGCTCAAATCGTTTCTAGCAAGTATTTCATGCTGCGCAGCTCTTCCTTGGAGACTTGCTGTCTCATGACGTCAGCTGTGTCGAAAGGAAGTGACACATGGAGTATCTAATGTAGTTGGTACGCGAAGTATGAGAACAGATAGAATAGTACAATCAAATATTAGCAATTTTTCAGTGAAAATCAAAACCGTTTCTTTCTTTTTGCCATTTTTCATTGTTTTCGTCACTTTTTCCGAGGTGTGGGTAACACACACAAAATCATACATATCTCTAAAAAACCGGAGACTGTAATTTCTATTCCACTTAGGCACGCTTTGGAAATTAGGAATATAAATGAAAAATATGTAGTATGGGACCTAGAGACTTTCTTACTTCTAATTTTTACATTTTCATTAATGGTATTTCAAGTATCAATGGTTTTAGTAATTCATAATAGTGCTTTACGATATTTATTGTATTGTGATGAAACGCTGTATTAACCATAGATGTATATAGCTTCATTAAACCTAATCTTGCCTTTAACAATATCTATCTTCGCGCTAAATCGTCCGCAAAAAAATAATGAGTTTAATTACAACCTTTTTTGAAACTTTTCCGACAACAATAGAAATTACTTCCAACTCAAATAACTTGACAGTTCGCGCGAATGCGCCGAAGAGACGTGATTAATTTTATTAAATTGATTTTAAAGAGGCGATTCTTCGGAAAATGGAATAACTCGGCGAACGTCGCATTTTCGGCCGTTCCTTCTATACTTACGACCATCATTAGCGCTGCAAAGCGAGGCGAAGGGGGAATCGTCTTTCGAATCCATTTCGCAGGAGGATCAGTGCAAATTCCCGTCGCCTCGCCGCACGGGGCCGGGCCGGGCCGGCGCCTCCTGAAATCGGCTTCCCCTCCCACAGGAAGGAATGCGGCGAGGATGTACTTAGCGGTGGAAGGCAGGCAGTAAGCCGAGGTATTTGTGAGCGTTCGGGTCCAAATTGCACGATAATTCACAAATGGCGCTGAGTCAGGCACGCGACACTGTTTCGGAGGTGGGGTACGCCATCGCAACACGTGGAACTCGGGTGTGGCACGTGCGGAATCGATGATAAAGCAGAATGGAATACATGCGTAGAAGTATGGTTCTGGAATGCATGCGTAGCAAGAACATGAAACTTTACATTATAGTTATAAATAATCTCTTTCTTTGAAAAATATTGTACAAATATTTCATTCAATGCGTTTGTTGCTATAGTTTTATTTTATACAATTGAAGAAATGAAAAAACAAAACAATTCTGCAAGCAACAAAGTAATTCTGCAAGTGTTTTTACATCATTCGTTTGCTGGTAGAATAACTGTATGAGGTATAATGATGATTGAACACATTTGAGTTTCATTCCATTTTCAAGCATATTAAATGTGTGCGGGTTACACGATAGTTCTTATATTAACGTCGTTCCTGCCGCTTACGTAGTTTTGAAGAGGAATTTTTGAAGGTATAGCATACAAATGAGGTCATAAAGATGTAATTTTTCCATCTAGAAAATATAATTCACAGAAATAAACCAATATTTAATAAGAAAGAAATTAACAAAATCAACAGTGAACTTTTATATGTTTTGTTAAATAATTTTTTAAATGTTTTTTTTCAAAATTTTATCTTGTTATAGTCACTATTTAACTTAATCAGACTGGTATCTATTCTCTTTTTAACCAAAAACTGGTTATTGTTTTCTTTAGAATTGAAAATGAGTTTTTTCATACAACATTCCTATTAGAAGACTCTACGACTTTTCAAAAATACTTAATGAATGCTCAATTATGACCGCAGATCCCATGCATCACGTATGTGTAGGATAACGCACTATTCTAAAAAAATGTTGAATCGAAGATTAAACACCATTCAAAAATCGATATTGCGTTTTATAAGGACATGTGAGCGTACAGAGGTGATTAGAGATGACTGTCTATAAAGACAGTAATGTCATTAGCGTAATAGTTCAGATGAAGATGAGGAAAGATAAATGTGAAATACTGTTCAATAGGATCCACTTGCGTTTGCGCAAGCAAACACGTTTATAGTATGTCTATAAATGTGTTACGAGAACTTTAAATATTATTGTGAATTGCATAATCGTTAACCTGCAAACTGCAAACTGCAGAATCCCGTTTCTCATCCTCGATCCTGTTCCACTCCACTGGCGAACTATAATCTATGAAGGAATTATCGAAGAGAAAACTTAGAAGTTTTGTTTGCAATAACGGAACTTTTACAGCCGACGAGAAGTCGTATCAGTTATTTCTCAATAGTAATTTTATGCTTCTCAGAGGACAAATTTACTGCTTACGAGGTAATAGTTTTATACAAGCATTCTAGTGAAAACATCCTATTATATTTCATAAATAATTGCATACATCGGAAATACATTGCTAAGTAACTGCTTTGCGACGTTTATAGTGCATACGTAGTAATACATTCTCTAGAGTATCTTGTTACGACAAACTTCGTATCATACAAAAATAGTCCGTTACTTAATGGAGATGATAATATCAACACTTTATCCTCTTATAACTTCTTAACCAGCTTAAAGCGTGTTAAAACAGAATTCAAATGTGATATTATGCCAAAATCCTTCTTTCTTCTCGTTGTTTCACTTCGTCATTCATAGTTCAAGTACTTTTAACTTCACCCTCTACACTCTAACGATTCTTCTATCTTCGTCTTGTACTTCTCCTTACTTACTTTTGTCCTTACACTTCCTTTTGTTTTCTAGTGATTTTGCATCAACCCCCTCTATTCGTATTCAGTTATCTCTTTCCCACTTCTCTAACTTATAACTTTTCCCCATTCATAGTTTTTCTTTTTCCTCTTCTTCTCTTTCCTCTCTTCCTCACTTCGCATGAATCCTGTTTATTCTCATCCCAAGTCTCCGAATTGATCCCGTTTGTTCTCTTGCGAAGTTTCTCTCCGCTTTTTCGCGTGCCCCGTGCGCTTTCTCCGTGTTCTGTAACCCTCCCTGCCTGAGCGGCTCCGCAGAGCCTACGCCGCGCAATCTCCTTGCTCGCAGCTGTGTTTACCGGCAGCGGGATCCTCGGACGCCGCGTCTTCGGATTACAGTCTGTGAGCCCTCCCGCATCCCGCCTGCGGGGCTCGACCCTCCTCCCTCCTCCTCCTCCTCCCCCTCCTCCTTTCTCCTCCCCCTCCTCCTCAAGCCCTCCTCCACCTCACGCCCTCCTCCTCCTCACGCCCTCCTCCTCCTCTTCTCCTCACGCCCTCCTCCTCCTCTCCTCCTCACGCCCTCCTCCTCCTCTCCTCCTCACGCCCTCCTCCTCCTCTCCTCCTCATGCCCTCCTCCTCCTCTCCTCCTCACGCCCTCCTCCTCCTATCCTCCTCACGCCCTCCTCCTCCTCTCCTCCTCACGCCCTCCTCCTCCTCTCCTCCTCACGCCCTCCTCCTCCTCTCCTCCTCACCTCCTCACGCCCTCCTCCTCCTCCTCACGCCCTCCTCACACCCTCCTCCTCCTCACGCTCTCCTCCCCTCACCACCCCACTCCTACGCCTTCTGCAGGAACTCCTCCCACACGCAGGGCTTCTTGGAAGCGAGCGGCCGCTCACGGCCTCCTGAGAGAGGGCGCGCCGGGGAGCCTTCGCGCCCTAGGGACCCCGCTGCTTTAATTGCTCATCAGACAGGAAGACGAGAAAATCGGGTCAGAATGGCGTAAAATGGTAGAGGGATACCCGAACACTCGTGGAACAGTATAACAACATTCTCCTTTTGAAAGAAGGTTCAATAGCTACAGTCGGTAAATGTTCATCAGGCAGGAAGACGAGAAAATCGGGTCAGAATTGCGTAAAATGGTGGAAGGACACACGAACACTCATGGACGAGTATAACAGCATTCTTCTTTTGAAAGAAGGTACAGTAGCAACAGTCGGTAAATGGAAAGGGATTTCGTGTACCGCAACCGAACTGCAATAATGTAGTGTTACTCAGAATGTCCCCAGATGCGAAATTCTTTGCTACGTGCGCGTTATTTCCCCTTATTAGTAAATCTGATTCTTGACATGTTAAAATTGCGCATCATAAAGGAATGTAAGCAGTCAATATTTTGAATCTTTGGTTTTATCACGGTACAACCTTACGTGAACGTAGCGTGATCACTACGCCACTTTCTCCTTCGGATGAATGCTTTACCATACAAATTACACCAAATTCCGGGCTCATTCAAGAAAGGAGGTCACAGCCCTCTATCTGCTTCAATCAAATGGCTCGGAACAACCCGGTGGTTTCGCCCGCAGTGGTCGAAGAGTAATTTGTAGGGCTGCCGGAAGGCGGTCGCGGCTGGATTCCAATGAACAATTGCAAATCTACGAACCTTCCAGTGCGTCTTTTTATAGGTTTAATCAAGATTAACGATAGTTTCTCTTAATGGGATTTGAGATGTATTAATGTTATCCTTTATACTATCATAAATGGAAAGTTAACAAGTCAAACTATTCGGAAACAGTTCATTGAACTCGAGTCGTTCGTCTGTTTACTTGATTAGCTTTTATCTCGTAGCTAGCTTCTGTGATGAATGTTCCTTGTTTTGCTTCCCTCCAGTCAATAGCTCTCAACATTTCGAGCCGCAGCTAAAGAGTCGCCAGCGCGGAGTCGTGCACCGGGATTTACGTGCCGCCAGGCAGCGAACGCCGTTGCTCTTTGCGTCTTACTGCGAGTGCTGCGTCGCGTGTGCTGCCCCCGCCCCCACCGCCACTGCGCCGAACAGCCCCGCTGCTCCGCGGGTTGCCGCAGTACGCCAAGGACACGGCGCGGCGCGGCGCCGCGGAGCGGAGCGGGGTGTAGCGAGGCGGGGCGGGGAAGGAACAACGCGCGGGACGGTGAAGGAATGCCTTCCTGGGGAACGGCCGGGCGCGCGCGGTGAGACGTGGAGTGGCAACTCCGAGAATGAAACGCAGCGGTGGTCGCGGGGTTGCTGGCAGAAATGCGGGATGTCAGAGAGAAGAGGAGAAGGAAATAACACGAAAGTGAAGCAGGATTTATTACAAAATGATTCAATTAAAAAATATTATCTGTGAATAAATATTATGAAATGAAGTAAAAAGAGAAAAATTAAAGACAAAATAAAGGAAAATTATTGTTGTCGGAATAACTATGTGGGGAAGAAACATTGACGATGTTAATACCCAAATGTTCTAATTCCAATGTAGTGACAACAAAGTCAGGCGGAAACACTCGCACTTTTTAACATTTTTTGCATCTGATTTGTAAAGGTAAAAAATTACAAAAAAAAAAAACAACTCATACTCGAGGCATACTAAATGGCAAACTTAGTTGGGCTCAGAGATAGGCAAAGTATTGATGGAAACTACGTACTTACTAATCCTTGAAGACAGATAATTTAATAACATAAAGAGGTCAAAGAGAGTTGTAAAGAGAAAAAAACTAACAGATAATGTTGTGAGTATAAAGCATAAAGATAATAAGAATGTTGTATACAGCATAAAGATAATAAAAATGTTGTTGGTTGCGAGAGGAACGAATGATATAGCAGCAGAACGGAAGCCAAATCCTTGACAAAGTTTTCGGCCGCGATGAAGATGCCAACAGAATTTAGGTTAAAAGGCTTTTCCAGGACAGGGCAGCATTTTGCGGGTCGAGAGAACGGCTGCGACCATGGTGATTCAGGCAGAGCTCCTCGCCTTGTTGGGTTTACCTCTGCTTCCGCAGTTGCGAAGACATTGCGGGGGAGCGGGTCCTGTGGTGGGGGCGAGGGACGCAGGGAACCGCCGCAAAGTCCACCGCCCTCGGCAGAGAATTAATTAAAATAGCAATGTGCCAGGGCTAGTTTCCTGCCTCGCACGAGATCTTTTTTGCACTCGCTCGCACGCACCAGGTGGCAACAAGCGCTTGGATTACCCTGCGACCTGGTGCAAACTTGGCAAAGAATAATAAAATATTAATTTCGTATTCTCCATTCTGGCTGATATTTCGTTTAAAACCACGCGAATAAAGCCAACTTTTGTCTCTCCTTTTTGTTTTACATTGATATATGTTTAGCTTTTTTGCGTTCAAAGTTTCTTTCGCAATCACGCGCTTCCGCAGCTATTGCTGCTTTGAAAGCGATTTTATTGTGGATGCATACGTTGCATTAATTAACATGTAATTCAAAAGCTTCGTTTGAATTGGCAATCATGTCTAATTTTATTTGTTTGTTCGCGCGCGAGAAAATTTTAATTTGTTGAGAAAAGGTCTGCAAAATATTGAGTGTCTCTTGTAATATGCAATCATCCAATTTTCGTACAAATTAAAGCTAAAATTACTTTTTATCAAAGTTACGGTTTCTTTAGCATTTTTATTCTGGCTGTAAAACAACGCATCTCTATACAATAGGACTATTTTAATGAAGTAAAATGTTCGGTGTTAGAAACTATTTTATCATTCTTTTGAGGTTGCAATACAGAAAAAAATGATACGTATCCATACGAACGTAGGAAACATGATTCTTATCAGCACAGCGCTTTAGCTTTGTCCTCTTGTTACAATACACAAAATGGCGTAATAATGTATCAGAAGTTACAAGTGGTGACATTTTTTTAAATTTGACCCTTAATATTTGAATCCCATTCAAAACCAATCTTCATATAAATGCAATTACGGTGGTCATAGTTCAAATCCAGCATAATCCAAACTCCACATATTCATTCGCCGTGGTCGACAAAGTAGGAATCTTTCTGAGATTCATCATATAGGAATGATAGGTAGATCCACACAGGGGGATTGTAGAACACCATTATTCACAACGCTCATGAACCGCCCGAGCAATGAGCGCCCCTTTGCTTCCGCTCGCCAAACACGCCGCTCTATTCAGCGGAATTTAAAATGCCCCGCGCAGCCGCTCGGGGCAGCGGAATCCGCGCTGGCCGTTCGAGAGAGGATTAGCGGGATGTGAGGTCTTTTGAATGCTGCACCAGCGGCGAGCGCGAAGCCCGAACCAACCCCGCGGATGCGAGGTCGGGGTCGCGGGCGGAAGGGGCGGGCGCGAAATGAACGGAATTCCTGGTGAAGACTGGGCTCGAAGAGGGTGTAAACCGGCCAGATTAGCAGCTGTGAGGCTCGCTTTATAGATCGGAAGAAGAGATAAGAATGTTATATCACCAATTACATTGGTGAATTAGTGAAGGCTTTGTTGCGAATTATCAAGGAAACAAGAACTTGAAGTGATGGGTATTGTTAGCTTGTATAAAAGGTAAGTTTAACACTACAATTTTTCTTTGCAGGAAGAATATTTCTTCAACGGGAAATATCGTGGTAAATAAGTCTATTAAATCAGTGAAACTAAATCATAAAATTTAGGAATGTTTTGATACACAGAAAACTATTCTATATTTCTCGTCAATGTAGGCCTAGAACTTGTAACCTGTGTTCGGTTAATGTGTCAATAGGCAAATATTGTTCAAAGATACAAAATAAGGATGAAAGGTAGGAGGAAAAAATACGTATTCGTAAAATACGTAGAAAAAATACGTAGATTGAAGATTGACAGAATGGCGAAACAGGCCAATGCATTCTCATCCTACCACAGCAACTAAACGAATACTAATGAGATATTTGGAAAATACGGAATTGAGTACATACAGACGGGTATATTCGCAAGATGCCCGTTGGAAAGGATATGCCACAAGTAGACAGCGAAACAATACCGGAATACAATAATGACACATGCACGAAATCATACGATACGAAAGAAGAAACGAATATGATCTCACAATATGACGGTGGACACCATCCGTCATGGCAGTAAGGAATAATATTTTTGTGTCTGAGAGAAAAACACAAAAGCGTGGGAGGCGCGCGGCGGAGTGGGCGCAGGAAGTCAGCGGCGTGGGGGAGGTGGCGAGTAGTGGGGGGCGGCTGCAAAGCCAGCGTTCGCGCATCGGGCGTCGAGAGGACAGCGCGGCTTAGCGTGGCTCGCTCCGCATTTCCATAGAGCTCTCGCCCCCCGGTCGCCCTGCATTAAAATGGGCGTGCCCTCGGACACGGTGCCCTCTGCCGCACCCTCCCCTCGTTCTTCGTCTTTTGTGACTTCTACGCTCCTTCTTCCAGCCCTGCCACATGCAGCTTCTCATTCCCGAAACACCTTCCTCTGTAACGCCCTCGGCACTCCGGCGTCTGTGACACCCCTGCTGCTCAAAACACACCTCATGCCCGAAACGTACCGCCAACCCGCGACGCCGCCGCCGTTGCCATTGTCGCCATCCGTTCTCGTCATCCATTCTGCCGTATCGCTCTCACAACTCCAAAACTTCCCTCCACAGCTTCATACCTCCATCACCTTGAACCGTCCTCTTCTCTCGTATTTTCCCCACCCCGCCGCTTTCTGTTACACCTGACCCCGTCTTCATCTCTACGTCACCACCTTCATCAAAATTTCCTCACTCCTTCTTTTCCACCTATCCTTTTCGTTTCCAGTGTTCTCCTTTCACCAGAACTTCCTCACTCCTTCTTTCCCAATCTTCTTTCATTTCCCCTGTACTTCATAACCACAACTCCCATCATCACCGACTCCATTGCCTTCATGTCCTTCATCACCACCACCATTCAGACCTCTTCCCCTCCACCGTTGTCGCTCGCGGGTTTAACTCCGCGCGGCGGTAAAAATAAGGGAATATTTATTTCAGACTTATTAATAGGAAGGACTTTCCCTGCACCAGCCCCGCGCTCCGGAAAAGAGAAGGCCCCGAACAAAAACGGAGCGCGGATGCGGTGGCAGACAGTCCGGCAGGCCCTTGAAACTCCGGCATGGGCCTCCCACACTTGTGCGCTGAGTTGTGGTGGAGTTGTAACTAACTTAGCGTCTGGGAAGGGATTTATGAGAGTCTGCTCTGTAGCACCCCGTGACGAGGTTGTGCTGCGGAATTGTGAAGCAAGAAAAGTTCGCATTGAAATGGCAACGTCCGCAATTAAAATATTTTCGTGAAAATGTGAAAGTTTCTCAAGCGATCGTAATTTCTCCCCGGGCTATGAATGCTGTTCAGAAATGTAAATATTGTTGTCACTAACTTTCGAAAAATATTCTAATATTCACATACTCGTTCACTCTTCCGTGTTTCCCCTTGTTGTCTGAGCTTTGTGTAGTGTTTGAACTGTGGGGCGGGAAGTCAATTATATAATTTGGTGGATTTGGGTGCCAAATTAAAGAGATTTTAAAGATTGTTAATATTTAAAATAATAGGATTTTCGTACGTAGAGTCAATTTCAATGCTAATTTCATCCAAGGAGAATGCAAATGCAAAGTAAACGCTTGTAGAAAATTTATTGGCATGTAATTCTTTAATTTAAATTATATTCTTAAATTTAAATAAAATTAAATAGTAATTATTATACATTTCAAAAATTGGCCATGTTGTTTTCTTAAGTATCAGAAATTTCAGATCAATTTACATCAGATAAGTATTTTGGGTAAACATTTTTTGAATATTCAATGTCCTAAATTCAAACGAATATTCATTTGCTTTCCACCTGTTTGCCTATAATTTTAATTAATTATATTGATTTGACATTCTGACACACACAACTGAATTCCTAGACGTACAAAATCCTATCCAAATTCAATATACGTCTCCCTTTTCATTTACATTAGCAATCGAAGCTAAGTTTTATTGTCAATGAATAAAAAACACTCAGAGAACACTAGAACCCCAAAATTCTCTTGTGGATTGCACCTTCAGCATTAATTCGGGTTCTCATCACAGGCCTTTAGCAAGCACTAGTATCGCGCACCGCAGCTCCAGAAGGGGGGACCACTTTCGCAGATTCTGCGCGGAATTTCTTGTCGCAAGAAATATTTTAATGAAGTTAAGCTCATGACTAAAGCATATTAAGCGCAGACCTCGCCTCTTATTACGTGAAACGGTTATTACGTTTTACCTGTTCCTCGGAAAATGGAAAAGGGGAGAGAGCCGAAGTGAACGTTGCCGGAAAGAGACGACAATAATACCAAGTGAGACGCAAAGTCGGAGGCAGAGGAAGAGAAATTAGCCCGGTGATGGTAGGGGGCGTTTGCGAGTGGGGTGCACAACGTTTTACGGCAGGTGAGAGGGTGTTGGTTGGCACTCAGCGCAGGTCGAAAGGACGCTGTTTTCCTTTGGGCATAAAAATGGCGGAAAGTGATGTGGCTAATTGAAATATTCCGGTTTTGAGACAGTTAAACCATACGGAGATTAATGCGGATTCAAAGGCTGTTGAGTTCAATTGGTAAGAGGAATATTTGATGTTACGCATTCGGGCAGACAATAATCAATGTTATAAAAATACTATTATCTGAATTACTAACAAATTACTCTCCCATCCGCAATCAAATCAATTTTTGTCGTAATAATTAAATTTACGAAACAGAAAGTAATATTTACTTCAAATGATTTGGAATAAAACTTGAAAGTGACTGTGAAAGTTTACGTATAATACATTAGATTTTATTTTCAGAGAGACTTTCCGAAAAGATGGAGACATAACTTTAACTACATGGTCTCCAGAATTTCAATTTTGAAATACCGCCGTCGTTTTATAAGAGTAAACTTTATAAACCCACAATTCACATGCATCATTTTCGCCGTTTTCATTCAACTTATTGCTACACGAGTATCGTTCAGGTGCAAACCTAAACGCACTGGGAATTTGCTACCCCTCAGAGCCACTATTTATGAAAGTTAATGCCATCTTCCGGGAGGGTGTCGCCTGATTTATTAGCTGAGGTGGGATTAAAACCTGGGAGCCCTCGGATACAGGACTCCAATTAGCCCTTGGAAAGCGATGCCACGTACTGTGGGCCTAAATGGCTCCAAAAGCGCACACATCACCTACGATTTTAAATCAAGCAATTCAAATGACAAAGAATTTAAAAAATGTACAAACAAAAACGAAACAACGGAAAATTAATATTTAAGATACTTCATTAACTTTTATTAATGCTCCTGTTTAGTTTTTAACGTTTTTTTCATAACTGCAAGTGCTAGTCGTAGAGATTAGCTTAGCAGAAAGTACATTTAAAAAACGTTTCATTTATTGTATTTTATAATGTTTAAATTGATTCAATTTCACCAAGCAAATTAAATTATTTACTTGTTTACAATTGTTTTTAATTCTATAATAATTTCGAGACCTACATATACTTGCAGTAGATAATAACATTATTTTGTAAGTAGCAATTAACAGCTTCGTCTACAAAGTATTCATATCTCAATTACCTCATTCCAAGAAAATATTTGCGTTACGAGGTTGCACGCTTATATTTTTTGATTCTATTTCTATTCTGGTCTTTGGGAACATTAAAAATGTTGGCGTTTTAACCCAACTCGAATTTACTCTTCGATATTCCTTTTGGGGCCATTCGGGCCCAGTGCGCGACGCGCCTCCGCGGGGAAGCCGCAGGGCAGCAGGGGGAGCAGAATATTGTGTCAGAGGGAATCGGCCGGCGGCGGGGCGGGCGAAAGGGCGAACGGGCGGGCAGGCGCGGCGACCGGCAGCGCCAGGCGAATACCCGCGACTTAATTAAAGTGTTCATTGTTCATGAGCACGCGCCGCTGCGAACGACGCGCGCCGCCGCACGTGCCCCGCGAGGCCTCTGCGACCACGCCCCCCACCCCTCCCCTCCCTTCCCCGCCCCGCTCCCACAGACTCCCACGACGGCTCTCAACTCGGCTAGGCTGTTGCCAACTCCTTTATCTAGCTCTGCGCCTTCTTCCGTCTTTCTCTTTTGGTGTTATCTCGTTAATCTGCCCGGTACATCTCGTTAAATGGTATAAAGTCATACATTCTTAAAGGAATCTGTTTCATTTCCTGACCTAATTTTCTTTCGGCAGCATGTCTTGCTGAATTATTTCACATTTTTAGTAAATATTTCACACATTTTGATGTCTAACTTTTTATGACATTTCAGAATTTCATAATCTTCGCTCCTCTCCCATCTGATCTTCTTCCTCCATTTAGTTGCTAATTTCTGTATGGTTGTATGGTGTAAGCTAAATTTATAACTTTTTCGTCACTCAGTTTCCATCTTTTACCAACGATGCTACTTATCTTTCTTTTTTTTTGCTTACTTCACAAATGTTTTTTAACGTTAGAATAATAAATAGATAAGTAAATAAATAGAAATTGCTTCTCAGCATTCTCTTCGATCTAGTTTCCATAATCCCTTCGATGTCTAATTCTGTCTTGGACATTTTTCATTTTTCCCACTCCCCATTTTTGTCGACTGGGCTCGGTGATGTAAACACATTTTCGTATCTTTCCTTGCAAGTGTTTCAGATATCTACGCCACAGGTAACACAACATAATTCCTCACAGCTTTCCGTGCTATCATTTACTTTACGTTTTTCCGAAAGTCTTTTCTCTTCTTCATCCCGACGTTCCCGCTATCTCCGCTCGCGCGTCTCCTTCCACCGTCTCGGGCGTCGTGCTACGCCGCTCCGCCATTTCCTCCGCTTCCGCCTCGCTCCGTCGCTCTCGCCGGCGGCGGCGGCGGCGGCGGCGTCTCCAGGGTGCGGATTACCGCACGTAGGGTTCCCACGTGCGCGGGGTGACGATATCTGCGCCGCCGCCCCGACACGTGTCCCCGTCGCACCACCGTCGCGCCGCGCCGCGCCGCGCCCTCCGCCGTGCTGGGGCGTCAGCTTAAATTAGAGTCTGCGCCGCGCCGCGCCGCGTCGCGTCGCGCCGAGCGCCCAGCCAGCGTGATTTCTCGCGAGGAACACCAGGCGGGGAAGCAGATGGGGCGTAAAAGCCGGAACAGCTGCAGCGACATTCCAGGTTGTTGCATTGAGGCGGAATTAGCTTTGTATTATGGATGAGTGCACATGCATCGGAAGCGTAAAGTGTTTCAAGAATTGGGATCAATGATTGCGCTTGATTTACCTCACAGGAAATGTATCACTCGAAATTGAAAAGCTCACTCACAACATCTCCATTTCCTTTGTCGTATATCCATTTCCTTCTCTCCTTGCTGTTTTGTTATCTAGTTCTACGTATCATTATAATCTGAAAACGTTCGTGCTGTCAAATACTGTATTGAACAACCGCGTTTCTCTTATATCATTCAAATGTTATGTATTCAAAAACCGTCGAATTCTAATAAGAACTATAAGACTAAATCTAAATATTTTACTGTCAAAAATATTGTGTTTTATGCAGATGCTTCACTTTGAAAATAAGCTCTTCAGTTATATAAAAGGAATAATATTTAAAGCCGTGGGCGTATCTTTAGAAATAGAACATAGTTTTGGGTCAGAGCACAGATGGTATTGTCAGGAAGTATTTAAAGTAGGCATGCTTTACAAAATAATTATTTTTATTAAAAAATATTAAAATAGAGGAAAGTTTGGGAAATAATCTCCAAATTAGTTTATTGAATTTTGTTTCGTAGAGAATATAACTAGAAAATCGGTGCAGGTTAAACCGAAATTTAAATGTATTTCGTTCAGGATTACACACAACTACACAAATTGTGTAGAATTGATTGAGAATTGTTTAGCAAGTATAATTCGGTAACGTTCGTTCAAATCTGTAACGCTCGTTCAAATACAAGAATAACGAAATTATTTTCTTCAATTATGTCCACAATTTTGAACAACAACAAGATGTTAGTCCATTGAATTCAGTGAGTGTGTTTTAGGCGTGCTGAAATGTTATTTTTCATTTTAGTTCAAGCAGGTTTAGAAAAAAATATTCTACATATGTACTTGCTCGTTATTTCTAGACGACTTAAATGTCACTCGAATTAAAACTTTTAATACAATATAAAATATTAAGTTTACCACATTCAATGTTAGAAATCTCTAATTGCAAGCAATGAAATGACCATGTAACAGAGACCTGAAATAAACACCTAAGCATGTACGTATTTTTTATTTTGGGTCGCATTAATTCGACTTTTGCCATCTAGCAGTGTTCCATGGCTTGGGTCCTGTCTTTATTTATTATCAACGTCTGCGGGTAAGGGAGTCATATAGCGAGCATGAAGTGCTCCCAGGACCGAATCATTCCTGATCTGACTGAACTTTTACGTTGGTCTACAGTTACGTCTCAAAACTAAGACGATTTTATTAGAAAGCTACATCTCTATTTTTGTCCCGACCGAGAAACGAACCCAGGAGCGCACGACGGAAAGACAGCACCCTGTCCATGAGTCGCCCGAGGGGCAAACATCTAAGTAACGTCTCAAATTAATTCGTATCCCTCAAACTTGAGAATCCTCTACAACGCCAGAATATACTTCGCAAGGCGGCCCTCGCAGAGATGTGCTTCGCTCGTCGAGAGTTCGCCGCTCAAGACGATCCTGATGGAAACAACGCGGCGCCTTCCGCTCCGTCCGGCGCCAACTTCGCCTTGTTTGCGTAGCTCTCGGCGCTTTTGGTGTTCGACTTGGCGCGTTCCGACTCTCACGCCTTTCTGCGCGCGCCCCAAACTCCGCCTAACGATTGGGAGGCGGCGCCAAGACGCGAGTGGCGGCGGCGGCGACGGTCGCTCGACGGCGCGGAAGCACAGCTCCCCCTGTGACGTTCCGGATACAATTTAACAATATTGTTCGTCATGTGTATATTGCAATAGCAAGGTTTTTTGTTGATCTGAAAAATAAAAAGAGAGAATTCGATGCGAGTCGATGATGAAATGTAACATATTTAAGACGTTACTAAGCAATAATATTGGAAATAATATTGTGAATGTATTGGTAAATGTGAGGAGTGAAGTTATAATAAACATTGCGACAGAATTTCTATCTGAAATTGAACGTACTTAGAATACTCTAGTATTGATCTGTGAAGTATCCCTCCACCCATTCACCCACCCCGCGGAATGACGAAGAGCTCGCAGTGGACTTTGCCTCCCCCCTCAAACATTGCTTCTCGCCGCAACTTTTTTTTTGCTCTTGTGTGAATCTTTGTCTTGTGTAGATGGTTTATTTTGACGATGGTGATTTTCTTTCTGATTGATTCTGTGATTCATATTATTTTTCTGAATTAATAAACTTGTGAATTAATTAATCAAATATTGTTTATGATACGTTCAATGAAATGTTTATCTAATTAAAATAAGTTAAAAAGAGGTCAGTCCATGTAATTGCGAAACCTTACAAATGTGAAAATAAAAATATTGATCAGCTGAGATAATATTTTATTAATGTATCCACAGGTAATTCATTCACATAAATAATTTGCCTTCATTTGGTTTGTCTTCATTGTCTTTGATCTCTCATGTTTTTTAACATTCTTTCTCATTTGTAAGAAACATTGAGTTTGCACCTCTCGTCCTGAAATCATCTTTCTCTGTAGAGAAATACCTGCCTCCTGCTCGAGGTGCCTAAGCCAGCTTTTTGTCTTCCATCCTCAGTTTGACTCTATTTCAATATTTCTCTTCTCTAGTTTATCATTTGTCTTTATTCAGTTCCAGTTTTCTTTCAACACACATCTCTTGTCCAGTTTTTACAATATCTTTTTTTATATTTCGGCTTATTTATGTGTTCATTTTACTGGCTCTTTCTTCTTCTTTGCGTTCTCACTTAGCTTAGATTTTCTTTTAGACCTCAACATTGCATTCTTCCCCTACTTATTGCTGGCAACCTCTCGAATGAATGTTATTATTCTTTAATACCATCTATCTAGCATGTTTCCTTTCGCCGCATTTTCTTCAAGAGGGAGGAAAAATATATAAGAGAATACGCAAAGATAACTTACTATGAAATCTTACCAGGTTTTAGTCGACTACCCTTCCACATGAAGTTTCTTCTTCACAGTTACCCTTCTGACTACCTTCGAATCTTGTGAACAAACAAGAGTTAACCCCAACATCATTACGCACAGTTTTGATGTTCTGGCCACTTTTCTTTTTTCCAATCTTCTTCTTTTCTCGAGTCTTGCACGCGTTCTACTCTCATTTTTGCGCCCTGTTACGTCCCTCTCCTCGTGCGCGCTCGCCCCTCTCCCGTGCAGGCGCCGAACACACTCCGCCCCGCACTGCGACTTCGCCCGCGCGATTTTCTTCCCCTTTGCTCCGCGGGATTAAAGAGACCTTGATAGCCTCCTCCGAAGAGCGGGAAGGCGCGCTCTTTCATTTGCCTCGAAAATACGAACCGCTGCAAAGGCAAAGGCTTTTATTAAACGTCTCGCATTCATATTTTGGAAGACGTCAATTACAGAAGAAAGGGGTGGCATGGAGGGATTCTAAATTGTAACTTCGTTCTTTCCGGCGTTGAATAAGTTTAATTGGCTCTTATTTATCTCGATGCTGGGCGAGATTAAAAGATTCTGAAGGACGGGTACTCATGTTTTTGAAGTGTCCTAGATTTCCCTCAATTTTGCCATCGTGTTGGGATCAGTTTTATCATTCTTTTGCTAGAAATAATATTAATTATCACTTAGCTCAAGAATGAGGAAATGGAATGGGTCATTTATCTGAGAAGGATATTAACTATTACTATTTGTAACAAAAGGGAGAAAGGATAAAAAAATTAATTTTGCAAATGTATTTGTTGAATGGTTCATTATGAAAGACATTAAACATATTGAAGAGCCTGTTTTAATAAACATTGTGATAGACAATGTTTTGTACTAGTAATTGAGTTAAAGTTACCCGAAACACATTTTCGGATTTTAGAGAGATATAAAAATGTGTCAATGATTTAAGGCAAAAAGGAAAGTCATAAAACAAGGTATTTTAAATGTTTAAATTCAGATGATTTTACTTTAAATCATAGTTTTGAAAGCCTTGCGAATCGCATTCGAAATCCTTTTCGATACAAAAATTGTGTATGTTTGTCCATTTAATGGAAACAAACAAGTAATATGACACTCGCTATCCAAATCACTGTGAATGTGAATTGCATTCAGAACTGGCAAATTTTATATTCTTAAATTACAATCAATAGGCTCATATACACACAAAATAAATAGGTAAAGGTCTGTAGAACCGTTTCATCCAAGTGAATATTTGCGAAAACTGCAGTGCAATAATTAAATCCTGTTAACATTTTCACATTTTCGGTTAAATATTGATATATATTCTACTCTAGTTACTTTCAAAAGTTTCAATCCACTCGATTATACCAATTTGTTTCCAGTGGGCAGTCTCTTTCGTCGTTCGAAACACTTCATGTTTCTGCCTTAAAAACAAACTGCGTTCTTGCACTTATCGGATCAAAGAAGAAACGCCAAGCAAACTGTCTCGTCTATAACATCCGGTGACGACCTTTCCCTTCTGGCAGCAGCAGCAGCAGGTGTCAGTGGCGCGCAGTGAACAGAGGACGTCTACAGATAAGCGCCAGGGCAGTGCGCGACGCTTGAATGCAGTGACAGCTGGGGCTATAGCAACGACCGAGTCACAGGCAGCGAGACGGAGCGAGGATATGGCGAGAGAGCCGTGGGTCGGTGGAGAGGTAGGAGAAACGGCCATGAAGTGAGAAGTGCAGATACTGAGGCAGGCACTCTCAGAGAGGAGGAAATATGGTGGAACGAATCAGAAGAGAAAGAGTCTGAAAGTCGGGAGGAAGAGAACGATGAACGAGAGGGCGGAGGCAGGCGGTGGGATGTAGGGGTAACGACAGAGACGAGAAACGGGAGGCACTGCAGAAGCAATGGGAAGGCGGTATGAAAAGTCTGCGTGGTTGATGGTGACAGCGAATCTGACTGCACGGTCACGAGTCATGGCGGGGTGGCTGAAGGCATTCGGTGCCAGTGATAGCGAGTGGAGTGCGTAGCAGGACCGGCGAGCGTAGAGACTGAGGCGCAGAGGGGACTCGGAGTGAAGCGGTGTGGGGCAGTGGGGGAATGGAGGAGATGGGGACGGCGACGGCGGCGGCGGCGCAACGGAGCGCAAGGGCTGCGATAGCACACACGGCGGAAGCGCGGGCCGTCGAAACAAAACGCTTCGGATGACGGGCGCTGATACGCTCGCGACCTCGTTGCTTCAGTGACGCACGAGAGGATCACGCAGGGAAGGTCGAAGCGCACCAAGGTGTATCAGCGAGCTCCGAAGACGGCTGCGCACGAGGTGGCGAATGCACGGCGATGGGGAGAACAAGGAAGCGTCACCATTTAAGTCAAAAATGATCTCTGAAATATTGACTGACGGGATAATGAAGAAGATGGTAAGAAATAAATATTAGCGGTAGTGATATGAATATGTTATAAGAATGTTACTGACGATCTTTCGTGGCAATAATATTTCAGTTGAAATCTAGTTTTTAAGACGTCACACAAAGTAATTAAACAAAAACTTAGTGAACGAGAAGTATGTAAAAATTGTTCAGCTTTCCAATTTTCAGTTTGGTTATTAATATTCATTTATTTTCAGGTATGAATATAAAATGTTTCAAAATGGAAATATATTATAGATTTTATCTTTTGATTAATATCTCCTCAATATTTCAGTCCTAATTTGTCTTCCGTTTATACAATATTGAATCCTCCAATCGCATTTTCACTATTTCACTATTTCACTATTAGTATGTAAAACACTGGAAGCCAGTTGCGTTTCTGCTTTTAGTCACTCTCTATCTGTAGGGCAGTGTAGGTTGAAAAGCATGTGTTCGCGGAGTTTCGTATTGTAAGACGATTCGCGAGAGGACTGGTTCAGGAATGATACAGAACTTTCAGCTTTGTCCGCCAAGTAACAAGCACCACGTCATCGATCCCCCTCGTCCCTTTGCCAACACCGTCATCGTCACAGCCATCATCAACATTCGTGACAAAGTCGTCTGTACTGCTGTTGCATCTACCGCTGCCCTAACTTAAAGTGAGAAACGGGAACCGAGTTTCTCTCGATGTTCCAAGAGAACCTTGAGCTTGGCCTCCTAGAGCGCACGTCCGTTCTCCCTAATGTATAATTCTCCGCTCTAATGAGGGCACTCGGGTTGGTAATCATACTCCCAACTTCGGGCAGTTTGGGCAACTTTGGGTACTATGGTCTCTGGATGAAAATGTAGTCTCCAAATAGCACTCGCAGTAATATAATGCTATTGTAAGACGGAACTGTCGGAATGAAAATATTTTATCTTCATTAAAATTCTCTTAAGGAATATGAAGAGTCTTTTTCTGTTTTTCTTGAAAAAATAATATATGGATTTATTACGTTTATACTAGGATACAGTCTTATACGGGGGTGATTACTAACTAACCTTGCATACTATACTTACAATTTCACTTAATTTTTTGTTTCACGCAGATAGCTCTCTACTTAAATGAAAAGTTTTGGGGATACATTTTCAGTTCAATTTTTATTTTGCTCAAATATTGGATGTGGGTATAAATAACAGGAAAAACTTAAATAAAAAATCGACTTATAAAATGGAGTAATTGACGGTTAATACAAAATCTCTGATAATATTCAAAATAAGAAAATTTTATTTTTTGGAAAATAATTAGTACATTCTACTTTAGAGAATGGATCTACATTAATGAAATATTTAAATAATTACTATATTTTTTGGACAATTTATAAATAGAATTAAGATTTTTGAAAATTTGCAAAGAGGATTGACGGGGAAAAACTCCAAAGGTTAATCATCTGTTTATGCCTTAAAGATGTATTAATTTCTTAGATAAAACTACAGTATACACTTTTCAGAAATAATCATTTAATTACATCGAATACTTCTCAAGAAAATTTTAGTTGCAATGTTGCAAATGAAAAAATGTAAAGCAAAATTTAAATTTTACTAACGGTTGGGAGGTTTCTTTCGCGTAAGTGAAACTAAGTAATATTCTACCTGAAAAACGAAAGCAGTTAGAAAAACACTGCTTGAAGCATTCGAAAGAAAATAAACAAGCTGATGAAAGTTAGGAAACGGAATATACATATACATTTTTAGCTAGAGTGAGCTTCTTTAATAGGTAAACGCATGTTTCTTCACGTTAAATGGGTAAAATATGGGTACGTTATAAGTGTATATTGGGTAAAATATCAATGTAGTTAGTTAGTTAGTTAGTGAGACTATCTTTGCTTTTGTTTCTTACTGAAAAAAAATTATTTCCACTTAAGTGAATTTTTATCTATCCGTCGTAAAAATACACGGAGGAAAATAGATTTTTCCCTTTTTTATAAATAGCTTTTCTCATTACACCGAAAAAATTATATTCAGATATTGTTCGCAAAAACTCGCTTAGCCTCATCAAACTGGGCAGTCACTGGGATTTACATATATTGTTATTTAATTCTTAAAAGAAAGAGCGCAGATTCAATTCTAATTGAATGTTAGTTTTGTTATTCTTGCCAATAATTATCATTATCCTAATTGGCAATTCAGTCTACGACACTACATGTGTTGAGGAATTTACACCGCTCGTATGTAAATATCATCGATGGATCTTCAAGCGTCAATTAATTCTACAGTGATAATGTATCTCATATTACCAAAATGAAGATAATATTTCCAATGTAGATACAACTTCCTATACCCTTCATTCCGTTCTTTCCGGAAAATTCCAGTAGCTGTAAGAGGATTTTTCTCGCAGTAGCAGCGTGAGAACGCCGCATTAATTCAAGCACGAGGAACCCAGCAGCCAGAAGCGATTTTGCTCTCAGGCCGCTTTTCGGCCAAGTGCACCGGAAATAAAATATCAGCATCTCCGAAACGACGGGCTTTTGCTGGAAAGCACGCCGATTGCGTTAGCCTGCAGAGCTAGCGTGACGCGCTCATTTGGGATTCATGTATTCGAAAGCGACGCTGTGTCGCGCAGTGCTATGGGCAAATCGAAGATTCGATGTTCAGTTGAAATCGAGTCGAGGGATTTAATTGTACCCAGAAAATGAAGTAATTTGTTGTACATTGAAATGTTGTTCGTATTTAAGGGTAGCACTCACAAATATTACATTCAAAAATATGCAGTTGTTCTATGCATAACACATAAATGCTTTTCAGCAAACCAAAATGTTGTCATTTATCCATTTGCTTTGCAGACACAGATTTATAATTAAATCTCTTCAGAATGTGAAGAATTTTTTATCTTTCAACACAATTGTTATATGATACTTTTCCATTGTTTGCAATTGTTTCAGAAGTCTTCGTTAGTGTTTCAGATAAATTTAATGCAATATACAAAATAACTTTTCATTATTCGAGCTCATACTGTACTTACTATATTTTTACGTTCATTTAGAATATTTATGACTTGAAAATAGGAAAGATACTTTTTGTCTTAGTTGTCTATATAGATATAAGTGTATGATTTTCCGTTTTTGTGATCCTTAAACTCGAAATTATTTTTCTAGGACTGAAATATTGAAATTAAATTCTTAATAAATAGCTGAACGTTTACAAACAACATTGAATTAAAATCTCGCCGCTATATCCAGGACAGTTTATTAATTATCACGACAGACGCCAACGCTTTTGCAAAACGTCCTTTATTAAAAATAAAATATATTTACAAATTTCTCTATATGGGCATGATAAATCTCGCCACGAAGTTCACTGAACCATTTCCTATAATTCTGCAGTTTATATCGACTTTTGTAATAATGTACTGTTTTCATCCTCTTAACACAACAAAAGTATGGAAAGTATCTTTCAATGGACAGCGTTCGTTAAGAATATAGCAGATCGCTAACGCAGAACAATGAAAACAAATGAGTTGTAGTTAAATATGGCATATAAATACACTTCCCAAAATTGGTGCTTCTTTTTATATGTTTTTCTTACATGAAAATGGTATCAAGAAAACTATGACACACGACTGATAACACAAATAACATACCTGGAAGCTTATACACCTAAGTACATCTTATCTGTTTCCAGCCATTAACCATGACAATTTGCAATTTGTCTGCCAAATGACATCAATAACTGTATTCGCGTTTCTACGTGAAATCTCATGTGTAGGACACACGCTCGCCCCCCGTTGTTGAGGCGATCAGGATTCCCCCCGCGCCGCCGCCGCCGCCGCCGCCGCCGCCGCCGCCGCCGCCGCCGCCCACAGCCATCGCGCCGCCGGCGAGGGCGCCGTGAATAAAGGATGCCGCAATTGGCGAGCGGCCATAAAGAATGCACGGGCCTGCAATGCACCGCCACCGCGCGCGACCTTGCAGAGGAGGGGCGCGTTCGTCCGCCCCTGACCCAGGCTAGTTAACGGCGACGGCGGGGCTAAAAGCGGAGACGCTGCTGGTGCCGCTACAGCTGCTGCGAATCGCCCGCCCGCCCGATATCGCCGTCTACAGTTCAACCTCGCCGTTCCCGCTCATGCTACTCCAGGAGATCCAACGGGGTCGGTATCGACCCCCCGGGGTCTAAGACACACTCGATGATGATCAAGGGCTTAATTGGATGGTCGATATCCAAATATGCACTGATGACCAATTACTGTAGTAAATATCAAGATTCCATTGATTACCAAAACATTTAAGATTATGATTATTATAATTATTATCATTATTATTATTTTTATTATACATAATTTGGTTTCAATTTTAAATTGGTTATTATTATTATTATTATTATTAATTATATAAAACTTCCAAAAAATTAAAAACAAATGACTAATTCGCTCATCTTTAGGAATTTCGCATCATTAACATTAATAAAATAAAATGGTAGCGCAATTATAATCTTTGGTTTTTGAAAACATTAGTTTACAAATAGTGATAGTTTAAAATCTTTAAAGAAATAAATCTAACCATTTCGACTCCTTATTCATATGGAATTGTTATATTTAAGTCGCTTATATGCTATTATTTCTATAATAATAATAATAATAATAATAATAAAAATAATAATATTGTGTGCTGTATATTATAGAAAAAATTAAGGGAGTCGATGGTAAAACAATTTTTTTGAAAGGAGTCGAAGCACGAAAAAAGTTAGGAGGCCCTGTGCTATATCCACTACACGTCTTCCATAGAGACGATATGTTATATCGTGCCCTTCCTCAAAACGAAATGTTAGGTCGAACCATCCAGTGTGACGATATGCCAGCTCGCACTATCCATGCTTCATTCTACGGGCGCTTTCCGCTCCAGCTCTTCCGACAAGAACAGAAGACAAAGCTTGCAGTACTCGCTTCACCGAAAGAGCTGTAACTGCCATCCATCTTTTTGCGACTCAACCTTTCCCTGAAGCGGTTCTTTACTTAGTTTCATTCCAACTATGCCTTTGTCATGTCGCCCTTGTCTGTCATTCCCGCTTCAGGGTTCTTCTCTCACTGCTCATACCATACCGTGCGCCTCTTTTAACATACGACTCCGCACCAGCGAGAAACATTCTAAATACCATTCATTCACCGAGGAGTATCATATTTCACCAGTCACGCATCACTCTCATATTTCATTATAAACGTTTTACGTTAGTCTTAACGTTTCTTTTTGTGTTGTCGACTTTTCTCACAGTTCTCCTTTTCCGTCTTCAGTGCTATTTTCAAAAGTCCTACTATTATGTCTTCCTTCCACTACCATCACCAAGTCTGGACCCTGCCTCTCCTCACAATCCCTCCCATCCCAGTGTCCCAACGAGGTCGCCGCTCCCTCCGTGCCACCATCTGCACTAGGGTTTGCTCCCTCTCCTGCGTCTTGCGCCCGACCTCGCCGCCACCGCCGTTGCAGACGCCTCATCCTCCTTCTCCCCCCTCCGCCTCGTTTACGAGGCGTCGCGACGCCGCGACGTCGGTTTTACTGCCGTCGCGGCGCAAACCTTGGGCCTCGTCTGGATGCAGATGCAGCCCCTGTCCGGCGGGCGTTGATAACTGCTGGCGTCTAGGCCGCGGAGCCCGCTGCACAGGGTTAATGCTAGTCTGTTTTCGCGGCGCGGAGGGGCGAATATGCTGCCACATGACCTGGAATAACTCTGAGTTGATGAAATAACTAAGGGAACCCTTAAGCGTCGGAGAGGGAACTGTTTGCCAAGTTTTTAATGTTCGTGCTTAGTTGTTATTATAATGACTAGCAAACATTGGTGTTAAAGACAAGTGGAAATGAATACTACTCATTCAGTGCTGAGATTCTAAATGCAAGTTCAAAAAAGAAACGATTAACAAATTGAAAATATCCATTGATTTTCATAATTCTATTATTTTTAAAATAATATATTTATTCAGAATTTAATTAAAATACATACGTATTATTGGAAAAAGATATAAAGGCTGGCTAATACAACAATATCTTAAGAATAACTACGAAGCAAAATGGGGGAATATAGGGACAAATTAACCCACACATTTCGTTTTATATTTTCATTTCCTCTTTTAAGTTACATTCATCCATATATTGTACATAAAACATGCATTTCTGTGTTATGGGAGATAAAAACTTTCAAGTAGTGAATCATTCCTGCAAAACACAAGAGTTAGATTAATTTTCCTCACTCCTAAAAAAGGATTTCTGAATTAAACACCTCTCGCAGTTCGTACTGACTGTGAGGAACAACGGACGAGCGAGGCAAACTGGGACCTGAAGGGAAAGGAGACGATGACAATTACGAGTAAAGAACAATTGCTTCGCTCATTCACAAGCGGAGACCCGCTGTGAATAAACTTCAAGATCTCAAAATTTCCCTTCCGTGGTTGCTCCCAAACAAAGCAGACTAATGAAGCGCAAAGTCATTTTTTCGCCTCGAAAGATATAATTATGGTAAGAAATGGTATACGATTTTTCTTTTCATGTCAGTCTTTTTATATCGTTTTCTTGAGAACATTTGTAAACGTTGGAGTTGCAATTTAATTGCGCAGTAATCGTAAGGCAAAACTTCAAGTCTTGCGCAAACTCCTTTGTTGTTTCAGTAGGTAAAATTTGGATTTCTACATATATTCAAAAGTAATATAGTATAACTCATTAAAATCGCAGGTCAAGCGTAAAATTATTGTTGGAATACTTATTTGAAATGTAGTTCATTTTAAAAACTTTTTGAAAGAAAATTATCATGTCCTTAACTCTTTTCAAACCTTTCTGTTAAATGTGTACTTTTCATTCTCAGGATTCTTTATTCCTATTAAGGATAACTTCATCTCATATTTTCGAAAGAGTTTATTGTACCCCATATTTTATTCTAAAACTCGGTTTTCAGTACTATTCCCAAAACCGTGTAGCCAGTAATATATTTTTTATAAGTTAACTAGTTTTATGAATTTTAAGATCAATGAACTCCCGTTAACAGTAATTTCTACTTCGCCTGTGATTCTCTTCATCAATTTTTTCTCAAGCCTTGCACACGTGTACTTCAAATACTTCACTATTATCGAAGGCCACCCAAGTCAACGTGCCAAACATTTGGCGATAAATCCTCAAAAGGAGCAGGCGGCGCCACTTGACGCGCGAATGCGTCCTAAGAGAGGGATGTTGCTCGCTGCCGTCGGCCGCTGCGAAGGCCGGCCTTTGACTCGAGATCCCGTTCGTGTGCGGGCGCCAACGCCATCGCCGCGACCCCTCCCTGTGCGTTCCAGTGTTTTGCTGCGTTGCCCGGCGCCAGGCGCTGCCGCGCGCTCTCTTTGACTCACGGCCTGCGCTGCATGTGTTCATTAACGAGAAGCCATATTTCACGCGCGCGCCGGCGACGCGCACTGGGCCCAAACGGAGCAGAGGGACAAAGCGAATGCCGAAAGCATTCCGCGGCACAAAGTATTTTGCATCAGCATTTTTTAACAATTCGTTATTTTCACCATTGACGTTTTCAATCTTATGTTTCATTATTTATTTTTCATTTTTTGTGTCTTTTCTCGTTCATTGTTTTATTTTAATTAATTGGCAAAGCATTTGAGTGCATACATTCTACAATGAGAACTGCCTGCTTTGGTTAAAGGAAAGTAAGATGTTATTGATTTACTTCTGCTCACAAAACACTGGCATCGGAGTTATTTGTGTATTCAAAAATTTTAATAATAAGTTCATTATTAATTTTTGGAACTTCGTTTCAATTTGCTGACTATGAAAGTTTTTTCACGTAATACACATTACATTGTGTAGTGAAGGAATTATCGCTTGCTTTCAAAGTTCGCGTTTTGTTCTTTCTTTCAAAATAGAAAGTCGAAAAAGCATCATCACATGAACATCGAAATAAGGGTGCAAACAAATATGAAAATAAAAATTAAGATCAGGTTCTATTACTCTTCGGTGATGAAGAAAATGTGACTTACGATTGTTTAAAATTGTACTTGATTTTGAAATCACATTAGTTAAATCAGCAAAAGTCTTATCAACTAATGCATGGAATGCGGAAAGTGCAAAATAAATGAAACCTACCACTTCGAGACATGAACAAATGGATATATCGGTAATATTTCAACAACTGGCGTCCTGAATTTGAACTGATACCTTAAAAATCGTAATAAAAATGATAATTTTTTGTACTAAATGAAAACTGAATCAGAACATTTTTTAAAAAAATTATAGTATACTTGTTAAAATATTTTTTGTCGTTTTCCGTAGATTTAGTAGATTTCGAAATCGCAGAAAACGTTCTAAACTTGATTCCGGCCCACTGCGTGAGGCTGCAGGGGGCGCCTGCGATTTCAATTCCGCGCTGCGTTTTGCTCCGGGGCGATGGGATCGCACCTCCGTCATGTAATCCGTTGCCCGGCGAGCGGCAGCGTTGTTTTCTAGCTTGTGCTGGTTGCTCGGATTATCTGCTCCAGTCGTCGTGGTGCTGCTGCGTTCGTTCAACAGTTGAGAGTGATTCACGACCCACTTGATCAACGCGCGAGATCCTGTTTGGTAGATGCAGCGCCCGTAAATCGAGATGCAGGTGGTAAGCTGTCGGTGTGAGTCGAGTAGATGGAAAAATTTGTCATCGGCTTAACTTGACTTTTGCTTTGATGCAAACAATCTTTCAACAGTGAAGTCATATTTTGGTGCCTTCCTAGCATGGAAATCGTGATATGCGCTTCCATGCGCTACAGTGTTACCAAGTTTGATGAAATTAAAGTCTTCGAAATAAATATTTCATGGTAATGGTTCCTTCAGCATTAATTCCATTCTTTGTCAAATAGATCTCATCGTGAACGTTACGAGATTGTATTAATGTTTCTCGAATAACAATGCCAAAAAACGCAAACAATGGAACAATCAAAATTCATTTTCATCACAAATTATTTAAATATATCCCGTTTCAAAACTGATAAAAATAATTTAAAATGGAGATTTTTTCAAAATTATTGGTATTCTTTAATTTTCTGAAAAGTTTTTTCCCATTTTATTAAATATGTTTTAATAAAGGTTCACAGCTCATTTAATACTATTACAAGCGATCCACACCAGCATACATAACCAACTTGTTAAATTAATCTTCAGAAAGAAAATACTTTCTAAATCGTATCAATGTTTCTAGCTGTGTTTTGCATTTGTTACTTTATCATTTCGAGCGCCTACCTGTCTGGGCGGGCAGAGGAAGATGAGAACAGTGATTTGGGCGTGCCAGTCCGCAATATGAATACCGGAACAGATTGACCGCATGCAATAAATGCGTCCTCATTAATGGAACTCCCGGTCAGCCAGATGCGTATCAGCTGCTCTGAAAGGCATTCAGCGCATGCCGCGAGCGATGAAATAACGCGGTGCACGAATATTTGCATTAACTGATGATGAGCCGCTTTTTACCCAGCGGTGCATGGAGGCATCCCAAATGAGATAATTTGGAACAAGAACATTTATTTCGAAACGGGCATCATAAAATCAGTGGATATCAAACTAAATTTATGAAACTATTATTAACAGGAGATTTGTAAATTATACAAATTACGTTAAAAGAGATGTGTTACTAAATTTAATGTTAATTTGAGTCAATTTGAATGACATTCATTGTAGACCAGCTTTAATTTGTATGTTTTCTACGAATCTAATGCGTCGAAAATGTGCTTTGGTAGCTGTAGATACAGACTCTGACACGAATAGAAAAATAATTATTCAAATAATATGAAATTTATAAGTTTGATATGATACTGTTTTATCTTTTAGTTAGTGGTCTCTAATGTACGTATTGTTCTGAAAATACAGGATTAAATTTAAAAAAATAATTGACCAAAACAAAAGTTGGAAAATAATTGTAAGAATTTATACACAA
The DNA here is from genome assembly GCA_031308135.1 of Acheta domesticus. Lineage (NCBI taxonomy): Eukaryota > Metazoa > Arthropoda > Insecta > Orthoptera > Gryllidae > Acheta > Acheta domesticus. The sequence continues at coordinate 136,105,429 of JAHLJT010009436.1, forward strand.
CCATAGAAAGAAGATGTAATAATATCACGAATAAGATTTGAAAATATTCGATTCTCAATTACCCCATCTCGCGAAATAAAAAGGGGCATTGTAAGAAACGAGCAGCAGAACAGACTTGAGCAAAAGTTCGGAGCCTTGGCCATATCGGTAGCTCAGTGATCAGAGTAAATAAAAATAAACCGGAAGATTCCGGTTCGATATCCTGTCAGGGTGCTATAACTTTGAATAATTAAAATAAGATATAATTCATAATGTGCCGGTGTGCAAGAAAACAAAACTTCCTCAAAGACAGCATTTTAAACGTGTTAATGTAAGCAAAGTCAAGTTTTTTTACTTATATTTACGTCTTCGATGTGATACGTGTGATATCTCTATGTGGCTTTCCAACACGTCGGAGTACCTCTATTCTTCCATGGCATGGAGGTTAGGGCAGGGGCCCAGACGGCGGGAGCGACGGAAACTCACAGGTGGGAAGGCGAGGCGAGGCAAGGCAAGGGAGTTGCAGCCACTCACCGTCGCAGCTGCCAGCTTCCTCCGCGCCGCGCTACGCCGGCGTCGCAAGGCAGACGGAGCGATGCGGGGACTCACCTGCAACAAAGAGCAAACTCTTAGAGAGCTGGCGGAGCGGAACAGCGCGCTTCCGCGAGCCTTTTCTGCTGCGCTCGGGGGCAGACAAGGTTCCCGCGCGCAGGTGCTGTGCTGCGCGGCGCGGCGCGCGGAGGAACGACGCTCGCACCTTTTAATAAAGATAAGTTGTCGACGGCGACACTTCCTCTTCCTCACGGAGATGATGTGCTTGTTAAGGAGAAATTGATGTAAAAAGCGGTATTAAATAGTACAAATTAAACATGTGGTAAGAAATTCTGGGGATTTTGAAAAAAAACCCTTTCAGTACGAATTTTCCAAGACGTATATAATGCGCAAAATGATAAATAACACAGCTTCCACCCGAAAAAAAACGTCAGACTCAAAGACTTGACACATATTTCTCTTATGTATGTTGACGCGCTGAATCCTAATCTGAAGCCAGAATTTCGCCAACACCTGCTAGCTTTTTAATTGCGAAAAACCATCGTGAAATTGTAAATTGTAAATTTTAGGGATGGTTTTTGCAACTAAAAAAACTGGACGGTGGTGGCGCAATTTTGGCTTCATTTTCAGACTGAGCGCGTTGACATACATAAGAGAAATATGTGTCAAATCTTGGGATATGACAATAACCCTTGAAAACAAAAAATACAGTTTCACGAAGGTTTTTAGAAATAGAAAGAACTGTAGAGTGATGGCGCGATTCGGAGTTAAGATTCGGATTCAGCGTGTCGACGTACATAAGAGAAACATATTTCGAGAGTTTGGGTCTGTCAGCAACCCCCGAATACAAAAAAGACAATTTGAGGACCGTTTTTTACTATTTAAAACAATTGCCAGGTGGTGGCGCAATTCTGGCTTCAAATTCGTATTTAGCCCGTCAAAGTACAAAGAGAAACAAGTCTTCAGAATTTGGGACTGACAATTTTTGTGTGCCCATGTAATTAAAATCTATTTGAATCCGTCTACACAATAATTCATAATCAAATAAGATGAGTTTATATAATAAACTAGTCGTAAATATTTAAAAGGAAATGCAATATTAAGGTGCACAAGTAAGCGGCAATCTAGTACGTGTATAAATTATTTATTAAAATACGAATATTTACAGCCGAATTATTGTTATTTCGCCACGGGAAACACGTTTCAAAATATTGCCGTTGGGAGAGAAAAAAACCCATATATTGTTAATATATGGGGCCAAATGTTCAATTACAGAAAGCTGAAAAACAATAAGATAACTGATTTAAAACAAGAATAAAGATGTAGGTATGCTGATTATTTGAAGTTATTAGGAAAATTGTTTTGTGAATAAATGAAATCATACCACTCCTAAAAACAAAGCTCTGTCTAACGAACATTCAAAGTTTAAAAAGTTGAAGTTAGTATACTATCAGATTTTTCAATTCCACCGAATGCAAATGCCACAACAATAAAGAATTAAGTCAGAATATTATATTCTTATCGTGTTGAGAGAACTTGTTTTTTCATTGCATCTTCACGTTCCTTAAATAATTACAGCATTTTTGCATAAGTGAATGTTCCCACATGTCGTCTACGCGACATTCATCCGGCTGTAGAAGGGAGCTGAATGCGCACGCACTTCTCCATGAATGCCGATTTACGCTATTCTGCCATGTGAATACCCCCCACACCTTGCAACGACGAACAGCCATTCAGCCGCTTGTAAGGGCTATAACAAGCGACACGCGCACGCATGGGCGGGGCAGAGCGCAGCGTTTTTGCGTGTTCCCCTGATTGCTGGAAGCTTCAGCTCAATACCGTTGCATCAGGAGCGCGTTCCTGAACGACATAGCGCGGCGGCGGTGGCGGTGGCAGCGGAGGTGGTGGAGGTGGCGGAGGTGGCGGAGGTGGCAGGGTGCCGGCGGCGGAGGTGGCGGGGTGGCGGGGGGCGGGGGTGGCGGCGGGGTGGCGGCGGGGGTGGCGGCGGGGGTGGCGGCGGGGGTGGTGAAGGGGGTGAAGGTGGTGATGTTGGCGGAGGTGGTGGCGGCGGCGGCGGCGGCGGCGGCGGCGGCGGCGGTGGCAGAGGCGGCGGTGGCGGAGACGGCTGCCGCTGCTCTGCAGTCAATGCATCGCCACGCCCCGTCAGCCTGCGACCCGCAGCTGACACAGCGCAGCCCTGCCCCGAACAGACAGCTCTCGGGGGAGATGTGCCAGGGGCAGGGCCACGGTCGATACAAGGATCGAGAGTGGTTGGAAGTGGGGTCGCTGAACAGGAGGGACCATGGAGTAGGAATGAAACAAAATAAAAGTTATTCTAAAATTTCTTCAGACGGTAAAAAGAAACGTATCAGGAGGAGGCGTGGAGAAAGACGAAGAATAGAAAACAGGAGAGTAAGGAATAGAGTAAAAAATTATACAATTGACTGGAATCACGCAAAATAATCCAAAAGAACTGTACACAAATGTTAGAGAAAGCGTATAAGGACGGGAGTTGGAGGCTAGAAAAAGGGGGAATGAAAATGATGAAAAACAGTACATTAGTTAGAAGTCAGAAAACAGTATTTGATGCGGAGAAGAAGTCAATGTCTACGAAGATCCAAGTTAGAAGATACGCAAGGCAGCAAGAGAAAATACCATAAGGAAAGAACGAACTACAGTTACGGACGTGATTTAAGTCCTGTCGCAGCCAGCCGAAGCGCATTCGCGCAGGAGCAAGGGAATGTGATGTGGAGAAAGGAGCGGGAGAGCAGAGCTCGAAGGGGGGGCAGAGGGAGAGGACGCGGGCTGCAGCGCTGCGCAGGCAGGAATCGAACTCTGCGGGGGCCCGGCAGCGCCGGCGGCGGTCGCGGCGGCGTTAACGACAAATCAATCACTGATGACGTCAAACGGACGTCAGGAGGGGGAGCGCTGACCAGGGCTGCTCAGGCCACGCCCTTATGATTCCACGGAGCTTTAGTGCTGCACTCTGCTAATCAGCGCAAGAGCCAACGGTCATCTACACTCACATGCCTCCTGATTTGCCAGATTTTAACTTTGTGTGTAACTTCTTTTCGGGAAATCCGGTTCTTGCCTAATATATAGAAAAAATAATGAAAAATTATTTTTACGGGTACCGCCCCTGATTACATTTAGCTATATATTATTAAAATATGTTATTTTAAAGAGTACACTTTTAAATTACAAATTTGCAGGTAGGTGTGTGTAGATCCACACAAGCTCTTCGCCGTATTTAATACCAGTATCAAAACATTCAGTTTTTGATATGCTGATTATTTATTCCATAATCTATTGTCCTTTTATCTCAATACTTTCAATGCAGGAGTGTTTTATCGAAATTCATTGAATGGAATCTCTACTGATCGGTTTTTTGAAACGAGAATTTCGCTTGAGATTAAAAGTATTCAAAGCTTTCAATCACGCGTAGCGAATAATTTACCGAAGTAATTCTCATGAAAAATTTCAAACAAAAGATATTAACAGACTGTAAGTAATTTATGATGAATATACCCGAATACGAGTCCGAACACATATATGGTGCGTTATTAATGTAATGAATAGTTGAAATAATTATATGGATCAAAATGTGATGATTAATAATTGAGAAGCAGAGACAACGGGAGAAGCGTGGGAAGTTCTTTCGTTCACAAGTAATCACATTCAGGAAGTAGAGTTTTAAACCTTGAACACAACAAAATTGAGTAAGTGCGCTCTCAGCGCTATTTTAGATTTTATTTCTGTGAATAAACCATTTTCATCTCTCTCTTTTTACATCAACAAGCAAAATATTTCTCATTTTCTTCTTTAAAAATGTTTCCAGAAAACTCACAAATCATTTTTGTCATTTTAAGTACATTCTTTAATAGATCTTGACTTATTCGACGCTGTCTACAAAATAAGTTTTTAAAGCACATTCAAGTCACTCTAAAAAGTTTTTAATGCAAATCTAAACTAAATATAAATTATACAACTGAACATAATTAATTGGATTAATTATGCCTTACTGTAGTTTTAATTCAACAATGTTTTAATTTCTGAAAGTTCATTTGGGAGCACTGAAGTCGCTCCGCATTCCTAGCTAGCGAATTGAATTGCAATTTCCAAATTGCAATTCACCAAGAAGCAATACTACCGACTGCCAAAGGGAAGTATTTTACTGGCATCCAATTCAGAATAACAACAATAATTTGGAACTAGATACTTCAATTTAGAACAAAACGTTCTGCTCCCTTTACACTTCACACACGAATGTTCACGTGGTTGTCTAATAACCTTTTGAACTTCACTCTGCTAATACCTATTACATTTCACATGCTTGATGTGTAAGACATATTCAGTAACACAAATAAGCAACTACACAATAATTAGACGACATAGTGAAACAGCAACTTGTTAAACAATGTGGTCTTATTGTACACACGCTTAATAACAAGAGAGCTTAAGTATCTATTCCTAAACACGCTTCCTAAGCAAACACGGCGGCCCCAAGTTTATAACGATTGTCTGAAGCAACCAACAGGTAGTGTGTACACAGAGGTGGGGCCTCTCACGGTGCCTTGGCGTTGCGGCGTCCGCAATGACGACTCTCAAGCGCCGGCGCTCGCAAGTTTGTTATTAATTTAAAACCCTCGGGGGACGGAAGCGGCGGGGGGCGGGGGCGGGGGGCGGTGGCCAGCGGACGGCCCGCCCCTGCGGTCGCCGCCACTTGTTGCGGCCGCGCAGGTGCGACGCGGGCGCGCCGGTCACGACAGGGTGCCCCACCACACGCACCGGAACCGGGAGAGGTGGCTCAGGGCATCGACTGACGGCACTGCAGTGCCTCTCACCGGGAGGACGTAGAGTTCGAGTCCCGACGGCGGCAAGATTTTCGACATTAGGTTGTCAGCTAGGTCGAATTCAGTCGCTGTCTGGAGGACAATTCTAGCATGCAGCTGCTCTGATCAGTAGTTTTCGGTGGTTTCTCCGATCAATACCAGGCGAATGCCGAGCAGTACTCTAACAAACGGGCCATGGACCGCGCGCGATCTTTTCTTCCTCTTCCTTGTCGTATACCTTTTACCCACATACTTACACTAACATGCACCACACTACCACAAATGCCAGGAGACCGGTTGGTGGCTTAGAACTTGTCCTGGCTGCGGCAGTGACCTGCTGGTGGGAGATACCTGGTTGAGGAAGATCCTGTTAGCCGACGAGAAGGTCGCGCCAGACATCACAGTCAAGCAGGGTAAAATCACAGCCAGGTAAAATCCAGAGGAAAAAACATGCACTACACTTCCGGACTAATGGCTTTAGCAATTGACGCGCCCGTAATCTAATCAATCAAATCAATCTCACGCAACGCCTGCATATGCGACCCGTTCAAGCCCTGTCGGGCTTACACCTCATCGCGCTGTCAACTTTTCCTAAGCGGTTTACCTACCTCACCAAAAAGATATAGCCCAACTGCATCCCGTTGCGTTTTCCTCCTTAGTGTCCATAAGGGAGGACACTAAGGAAACACTTGCACGTTCTTTTAGAGTACTGCCAACGTTGAAAACCAATCTGATAAGTTTGTGGAAAAAAAACTTGAAACTTCCTATCAGGAACATCTACTTACCCCGCTTAACATGCACAATTTCGAAGACCCTGCCATATTCTGCCTGCGTTCGAGGTTTTCTCTCGACTGCTGCGATCACGTCTATTTGCTTTACGAGTTTCATTTTATTTTAATTCAAGTATACAAATCCTTTAATGATGCATTAAGGTCAGGAATAGCTGATTCGGTCAGATGACATTATTTTGTTATTTTTGTTGCACTCATCGTTTTATTCTAACATAAGATTATCGTCACACTTTTAGCAGTTCTAAAAACTTAACGTTTATCACGTTATTCATGCCCTGAAAACACCGCTTTTACTAGTGGCTGTATTAAAAAAGTTAAGTGATTCTTGTACTGGTAGAAAATTTACCTGAATATATTTCAAGGTGTGAGATACCTGGAAATGTAAATTGAATACTGTTTTTTGAATAAACTGTGAGTTCTACCTCTGTCTCTTAAAACCTTTTAAATGCTCCAGTTTTCATTGTCCGTGGGGTTGGTTTGGTAGCTTATTAATATGTTTAAGATTTTGGAGAATGAATTGTCTCGACAAAAGGTATTTGCTCTCCATCACGAAATGTTAATATGGTCTGTGAATTTTTAAAGAATCGTGTCACAGAATAACTACTCCTTCAACTATAAGAAAAATAGATATTTTCATGAATTCATTTTGATTGTGCATTTTCATTAAGATATGGTTTCAAACAAAGTCTTCTGAATAATGAAATCGTTGCTTGTATTAAACGTTATACTAATAGAAAAAATCTTCAATACTAAAACCATGTCCATATCTTTACGATGACACTAAATTTAATATTATAGCAACAGTTTTAGACCTACCTTAAGTATTAATTTTGGAACATATCATACATTTTCGAACAATATTCCGATTAGGTGCTAGAGCCAATCAAAATAGAATCAATAAAATACACACTATAGTAACTGAAGGTAAGTGTTAGTTCAATTCAAATTAAACGCGTAATTCCCAAAGGCTTTATAGAGTTCGCTATACAATAAACCTCCAGAACCTTAAGTTAGATCCTATATATAACCCTTAGTACGTGATCCGTCACAATACTAAACCCCCCAGACGGAATTTAAACGGCAATACTACGAGTAGCCGCTACCTCACAATAGACGATCACGGGCGATGGAGGGCACGCCCCTTGGCGAGACGGCGGTCACCCTTACGCGTATCACGCGCGCTCACGTTAATCCCCGTTTTACACGCGGCCGTAAACGGAGCGCAGAGGGCAGCGCGCGGGGAAAGGCGCTTCGAGCGGGCGCGAACCGGCGACCGCGCCGAGCGGCGACGGCCGTAAAGCGGCCTGGGAGCCATCGGACGTCGCCACCGGCGGAGGGTAATTTCATCGGGGCCCCTACGCGCCCCCTAGCGCTCGCTTGCTCTGGAGAGCAACGGACGCTTGATTCAAAGATTAGGCAAGTGGGATTTAACCCTATTGTGACCCTCTGGCTCTAAACATGTGCTACGCCTCTTGATGATCAAGTTTCGAGGAAAAGAATGAGATATGTTTTTAGCCGCAATGAAATACTTTGTTTTATGATCGACTCTTAATGGAAACTATAAAGTTATGAAAGATGAACAATTTTTCTCCAAACGTGGTTATGGGTCCGCGAAAAAACTCGAGACAAAGTGCAAAACTGTCCTTTCAATTGAGACTTTAATGATTTCCTAATTCCAAAATTTATAGACATTGTGTATGTAATTGCTCAACTGTGTAAAACGTGAGTAGTAAGTACATCCATGATTGAATTAAATCAGTATTAATGAAACTACCATACGACAAATAAAAAAACACATTTGATTTGATACATTAATTATTTTCGCTGGTTTTCATTTTAATGAATCATGTTGTATTCTAAAATTTACTACTTACTCAGTTAATTTGAGAAAATATTGTAAAATATTCACGCTATCTTAATGTTTTCGTAAAACGTTTAAATCAATTTTCCGGTTACTTCATTTTCGACCAGATTTTTTCTAATTATTATAGAAAATGTTCCACTAGTACAATATCTACTGATGTGGTTAGGGGACCACACGTATGTTTCCAATGTTGATTTGATGGCAATGTACGTCAAGAATGAGAAAGAAGACATCCCTCGGAAAATGAAAAGAGGATAAATGAAACAAGTTCTCCACAGTGTAATCTTATCCACCAACCGCGACCACTAATGAGAGGCGCAGGCCATTATTATTCTACCATTTATCGTATTCCTCGTTTTAACTTAAAAATTTGAAACATTACAAAAAATTTGAGTTTTAATTAAACATCTAGAGGAAAATAATAGGGAACTTTTTCAATTTGCATATGCATGACTCATTTAAATATCATAATTCAATTAATTTTTTCCCGCTTTCGGAATTGTGCCGAACCGACGCACATGTTGAAGAGTCCTTCAAATAGAGTTTTATGTGCTAAAGCAGGTAATAGGGAAATATATATCAGGTCATTAAACAATGAAGTAAATATTTATATAGTAATCGGTATTCATTTGATTTTACACACTAACGTGTATATTTGTTTCGTCATCAATGAAAAGCTAAAAGTTTTAATTTACACATTCTCAATTTAAGATAATTACGTGTTTATTAATACTATTAAATTTTCTCATAGACATTATTATCACGTTTAATACTTTTTTAAAAGGGTGGGATGTTCACACTTGTAATTCCGGATTTAATTATCACCAATATTACACATCAAGGATTCAGGAAGGCTAAAATGCATTTAAGTAGTTCACAACGTTTCATCACTAGTAAATAGTTCCTTGAACTCGCCCCCCAAAATTTTAATTTTGTTTCTAATTATTCCAGAATGTTTTAAGTTAAAACAGTGCCAATCGACTCGTCTTGTCGAGACAAATTCAGTGAGTTACTGAATATCCCTGCAAGAGCAGTAAAACAATCCCAAAAGAGTGTAGGTGTAAAATATACAAACATATTTTTCCTTAAATTCATCAGAATGTTCTCAAATGATAGGAAAAAAAAGATTAGTTTCTTCACTAATTCATCAAGACGCATAGAATGACGTCTCATTGGCCTAAAATGATCGACATGAAGAAGTAATCCGGTTACTACATGCCGGATGAACTCTCAATTTCAATTGTAGCTTCGATGTGAAAAACGTCGTCTCTAAATCATTCTGCTAAGCAATAAATAAAATCAGATTTACTAATGCGTCGTTCGGGCTGCAAACTAGTCCATCAATAACTCAATTGACTAGGATTCTACTTTGTGTTATCTCAGTAAGCAAGCTTTCCGTCGACAGAATTAGCGCTTCAATGTAACCTTTATTGCAATTTTCCAATTTCATCCTAATACTGTGATTTCATGTACGCAGGGCAACTATACAACCGACTTTGCATTGTATATTCTGATTAATACTTCAAAACAAGAACTTATGACCACATCACCAGGAATAATAACCGTCAGTTTTCATGTTTCCAATGGTTACACGGTGCAAACATATATTTTTCAGATAGCAATCATAAAAATGTCACTGCTATATTTACCTAAATCCTAATAAACGACAGAGATGTTGTCGACACATCGTATAACGAAATCGGCGTAAAGTCGAGCGTATCTTCGCTGAACCTCTCTGCCACTCTCTTGCTTTCGTCACATACGAACGTTGCTGCGCAAACAGAAAAGAGGATTTATGAATTCCAATCGCTCGGCTCCAATAGTTTTACGGAGCTCAATTCTATTGACTTGACGAAGAGTGGGAGACATCTTGAGCGTGGAAGACACGAGCGAGAAACCGCGTTTCCAGAGAACTTAGCGACATACTGTCAGCTTTATGAGCGACATCGACGTCACCACCAATGTCATGGCGGGGAGCTGGTGCGACGTTTAAAATGGCGTCCGAAGGGTTTATATTCTTGAAAACAAACATTGAAAAGCGGCTGCGACGCCGCCCGCCGTCATTACCGGCGCCAGACAACGACGCTCTTCGCGTTTTTATACAAAAAGCGCCTCCCTTTATCGCCCCCTTTAGGGCGGGAGCTGCTTTATGGGCCGCATTCCGCCGCCAGTCACTTCACCGTCGCCACCACTTCGTCTTCAGCTTCCGCTCCTCCCTCCTCTTCCCCTCGCTCTGCTCGTCCGCCGCTCTACTTTTACCGCTGTTGTCATTTCCTCTCACTTCTCATCACTCAACCGGGAGAGGTGGCTCAGGGCATCAACTGATGTCACTGCAGTGCTCTCACAGGCAGGTCCTAGGTTCATGTCCCGACGGCGGCAGGATTTTTGACATCAGCTTGTCAGCTAGGTCAAATTCAGTTGCTGTCTGGAGGAGAATTTTAGTGGCCGGCTGCTCTGATCGATGGTTTTCCGTGGTTTCTCCTATCATCACCAGGCGAATACAAGAGCAGTACCCTAACAAACGGGCAACTGACCGCGGCCGATCTTTTCTTCCTTTTCCTTGTCCTATCCTTACCCCTTACTTACACATATACACTCAGATGCACTACCGGGAGAATGGTCGGGAGCTTAGAGTTTGTCTCGGCTGGGGCGGTGTCCGGCTAGTGGGAGATACCTGGTCGGGAAAAATCCCTCTAGCCGACGTTAGGTCGATGCCGGATCTCATTGTCCATTAGTGAAAGATTACCGTCACCTTCCGCGATAAAATCATGCACTACACTTATGAGACTAATGACCTTAGCAGTTGACGCTCCCAGAATCACTAAGAATCAATCTCATTACTGTTCCCCCTCTTTCGCTGTTTTATTTCTCCTGATTCTGCCCTTTACTTGCTTTTTGTACTATCCATTCAATACTTGTTTCCAAAACTTTATTTCTAATTTTGTTTTCAATCTCAGAATTTCTGTCACATACATCTTGCACTGTTCTTTATTTTTCCTATCACTTTACCTCGCAACTCCCTTTACCTCTTTGTGAAATCTCTCATCCTTCTCGCTGCCACCACGCGTTCCCCATCCCCTGTCAACTACGATTGTATTGCTAATGCCACCGTCGATTCTCATTCTTCTCTTTCAAATCCAAATCATAATTGTTATCTCCATCAGTCACCACCATCCTTCTCTTGTCCTCAACTTCACTTTTGTGTCTCTGTTTTATGTTCATCCATTCCAAGATTTTCTAGTCTCAGAAAAAGTTGTTCGTACAAATACGCACCTAGAAATATTTTACTTATTTTTTTGGAAATGCTTAGAGATTGACACTAGTGAAAATTTATCATCGCCAGCATGTGCGGCCTTGATCCGTTCTCCGCAATTCGCTTCACCGATTATATGCTCCTTTCTTCTTTCAGACCCAAAATGTCCTACTCTTTGACAAGGATATGTTTTTTTGCCCCTTGTACTAACAACCTGTTATTTTTATTGCTTATAAAAATACTCTTAAAATTTTTATTGCATTACAATTACCAAATCCTTTGCATTATCCACGCACATGCTTATGTTAATCCTGTTTTCACTCACCGTCTATCAACAAAAATATATGTATTTGACGAACATTTAACGCTTGATTTTGTTACAAAGAGAGAAAAACAAACATATCAATATTAAAGAATTTATACTCCGATTTTGGGTAGTCAACTCTTAAAAAATATCAAATCTATTCAAACACTGATAACACATATATTATAAAAATTAAAAGCATATCGGTGAATATCAGAGTCAACGTACATGTATTTTGACCCGTATATCTATACGTTTATTTATATTTACAAATATATAAAGATCAAAGATATCCAATACAATTCAACAAAATGTTATTACTGTATCAATTTTGCAAATATAAATATTAAGTTTTCAACCTATGATATATATTTTAATGCAGTAAAATGTCTCTATACGGATACCTCTAATGAGCGGATACTTCTTAATTAAAGCAAGATTTTCAAGTTTCGGGACGTAAACATTTTTCAGCGCTTCTCTTTAGCGGTCATCTCTCTGGAGCGGACATGTTTTCGATCCAGGATGTGTTGGTTATAACATTCCGTAAAGAAATGAAACACTACTTGATACTAAAGAATTTTTAAAGCATATTTAATTAGGTGGTATATAATTATTAAGTATGTGAACAATGTTTTCTTTCGCAACTAGACGCAATGCCGTCTCAATCTGGCAATGAAATCTCAATCCCATCAATCAATTTACTTTTTTCTATTTGCTCTGCTCTGTCATCTGCCACACTTACTTTATCATCCTTCACACTTTTACACAGAGTACTTGCACAAATTTAATATACAGCTTCTTGCTATTCACTCAACACAATTTCAGTTTTATATTTTCATCAGATTTATCATCAGATATCAATAAATATCAATTGTTTACTATAAACATATCTCTTTAACATTTTGGGCAAGGTGTAACGTCAAGCGTTGCTGATATCACAAAATATCTAGTATAATTGTAAGCATATTTCAGATGAAAATTTGATGTTGAATTAGTTTTGAAAATTTTTCTAATGCGAAGTTAATTTATTTAATAATTATATATTATTATTGTAAAAAGTATTTTGTGCAAATTTGTCTCTTGAAGGGATGAGTTTATATGATATATCAGTATAATATAGAATCTAGAATTAATATAGTACCCACTGCAGCTCATTATCAGTGCTATTAGAAGAGTCTGAAATCGAAATTTTAGCGAATATCAATAATATATATATTGGATTATTCTCGAAAAATCAGAATACTTTCACCATAGATTAAATAGAAAATTTTATTTGCCATTCTGTTTTTACAGCTCGTTTATGTAGCCTCTCTTTTCATTTCCTTGTGCACATTATCACAGGCAGTTTGCAGCAGAATTCCAATGGCTCTCATCATAAACAGGTCAAATGGAAATAGCTTCGCTTCGAATGGCTGGATATGCCGGGTCGTAAATTTTAATTCGTTTCCTCTCTTCCTACGGTACACACACACTTCCGCATATTACACTTGTCGCGGGTCGTTTCGATGTTTAAGGACTTGTTGCTCATTGATTGGTTTGACGCGGGAAACATGCCCCTTGATGTTACGCAACCCACAACGCTGCACTGCGTAGCGGGTAACATCAGCCCCCTATCCAAAGAGAAAACATGACACATAACACATCAGCAAGTGCACCTCGTTTAAGTGGAGGAATGTAAATATCAAAAATGCCTTTATCTATAATATATAAAATGTTTTAACAATGTTGACGCAGAATAGTTAGGAATCGATATTTGCAAATAGATTTTTTTTCAATAAAAATAATGAATTTCTGTTGACAATGATATTTCTGTTCATTTAATTTTTATGTAGAGTATGTATACATTGTCAAATGTATACATAATGTAAGCATTAAATTAATTCTGTAACATGTACTATCAATATTTGTTGTAATAAGTACACGTTTTGAAAAAACTATGTGTTTGAAAAAGTCGGAAAAGTTGAATTCATTTTTCATTGTTTTTCAAATTAATTAATCGTATATTTATAATCCAAACAAATTTCTTGATAATATTTTGACGATGTGTACTGTAATAATTTAATATTAAATACTGTAATTACTTAATGGTACGTAGCAAATGTTCGTGATCCCCTTCTTTAACAGTACTTTGTTCATTGGGGGTCCCAAAACGACTCAAACTTGTGGTTCCTTTGTCTTTAACTTAAGTAACGGACCATTCTGGTGAAGCATATTGTCAGTCAATTATTAAGTGATGCAATCATGCTTCATGGAAATGTTATACACACAATGTATTTGTAATGATATGTACCTGTTTTCACCCCTTCTTGTGATCTTCAAGTTTGACATATAATTCCTTTTTTCTGAAAAGTACTATGTAAAAAATTTTTATGCCCTTAATCTCTAGTAACTTCTATAACTAACAGTAATTTCGTATACTCTATCATTTTAGATGTACGATCCGGCTTTCGCTATCTAACATCGTAAATAACTTTTCGTCGACTTAAGCATGACTTAGGGCCCGCGGAAGATAAACACCGCGTTTACTCAGCTCACGTAATCTATTGCTAACTTGAGTGCGGCGGCGTGGCGGCGCCTCGTGCAACGGTCAACGCGGCGCCTCCTGCTATCCAAGTTGGTCCTTACGGATGCGGCTTCTTCCCCGCCCCGTATCAGCGGCTGCCCGCTGTTGTTTGCGGCCGCGCCGTAAATCCACCCGCGCGACGGCCTCGAGGAGGTCGATGCGCCGCCGGCGGCCTCCGGGGAGTAGGCCCTCCAGGACACCCCGACGCGCAGTGGCGCGGCGGTTCAGAGGAGCTGGCCAAACGCCTTGCACCGATCACTCACTCCACGCTAACTTTCATTCACTCATTTAGTATTATTTACCCAATGTCATGCACGCGGAATAACGTTTGTCAAAAAGAGAATATCTGCTAGTTAAGGTACTCTGAAATATTGTAGCGTTCTGTTATTGAATGAATCGATAAATTACTCAAAATCTTCGGTTAATTGCATCTTCTTATATAAAAAATACTCCACGTATTTATCATTATAGGCTGCATGATTTTCTCTGAATTTCTGGGCGTGTAATAAATTAATAATATAGTAATAAAAGTGATATTTGACGATAAATATGATGGAAGGTCTTAATATACGGAAGTAACACAAAATTTAAATTTTCCCAAATTTTAACATATTATCTCGAAGTATCTTAAAGTAAAGTAAATATCTTATTAATATTTTACTTTGTTCATCAATGAGAAGCATAAATAGTATTAGTAAAGTATTTTTTTGAGAGTTAGAAAGACATATAACTAGGGACAAACCACAGAGTAAGGGGAGAGGCTGATTTGTAGGTGAGGGTGAAGGGCGACAAACAAAGCGGAGAAGAAGAGACAATCCCAGGGGCAGAAGAAGCCGCTAGTGATTGCAGGCGCAGAGACGGCGGTGGCGGCGAAGCAGCCGAGGGGAAAGCGCAGGGCGCCCTCGGCCTGTAATTCATTAGCCGAGCTGGCCGCCGGCGGCGGTGGGGGCGGCGGTGGAGGCCTGCCGCCTGCGGGCCCCCGATAAGGTCTCCCGTCCGCTCGGATTAAGAGACAGACGTCGCGGAGCCCCGGCGCCTCGCCCCGCCGCCCACCGCCCACGCAAGCTGTCAGGGGCCCCGGGGAACCCCTCTGGCCTGCGACGGCGACCGGGCCACACAACGTGCCACGCCTCGCCGCTTGCCACCCCCGCCCTTCTGGCGATTCCAGCTTTTGGCTCTTCGTGACCTCCCCTGCTATCTTTTGGTCTTCCTCTCTTTCGCTTCTAAACGTCCTGCGTTGCCCTGCTGTCTTTTGGTCTTCCTCTCTTTCGCTTCTAAACGTCCTCGGTTGCCCTGCTGTTGACCGTCTTTCTCTGCTGTCTTCTTTCAATCTGTTTCCAGATCGTTCCCGTTGTCTCATGTACTTCAATCTCGCTCCTCTGAAGCACAGAGTTTGTCCCGGCTAGGGTGGTACTCCGATAGTGGGAGGTATCTGGGTGAGAAAATCCCGCTAGGTGACGAGTTGGTCGCCGCGGGGAGAAATCACCACCGCCTACCCTCACAGCAAACACATGCACCACACTTACGGCACTAACGACTGAAGTAGTTTACATGCCCATAAATACCACATAATCAATCAATCAATCAATCGCACCTCTCACAGCTACACCGAGCATCTCGCGGCGTACAACGTCGATCTTGTACGGCGTACTGTGTTGTACTCTGCCGTTTCAGGCCGTTTCTTGCAGTTCTCTGCTATTTCTCAGTGGTCGACGCTATTCCGGCCCTCTTCCGATCACTTCTTCGTCCACGGTTTTTTTCTCGTATGCTGTTTTTTCCTCTTTCTCCAATTTGCAACATCCTCATGTGCGATTTCACAAAAACCCAGGCTCTCTGTACAATGTGCCAATTTCGCAATCCGAAACTTCTACTGTTGCTTTCTCACTCTCTGCTGCATACCCAATTCTAGCAGCTTTGGCTATTTCAGCACCCTTGGGAATGCGTGCACACACAAACGAGTGGTTGCTAAATGTGTTGGGTCCGCTGGGTCTCTGATAGAGGTAATATTTCATTTATACTCTTATACGAGACAGATACACTTGTAAAGAATCAACACACAAAGTATTAGGAGATGAATACAGTTCAGTTGTAAAAATTCAAACTAAGTTGTTATTTTTGTTTGCTGAGGTAAATTAATTTATTATCCCGAAGTAAACAAAAACTAAGTTTTGAAATTTTAACGTTTAAAACTCAAGTTACTGTCAGTATTTTAATAAGTATATACATTTTTGTTATATATCTGATCTTGTCCTTTGATAGAAATATTTAAGATCATTTTCTAAACAAACTTGCACGAAAGAAAATCAGGGTAAGGCTATTGGCTATTTTGAGTATTTTAGCACTGATTCATTTTAATTCCATATTGACTTCTAAAATAAAGCCATAAATATCTCCACGTAAACTGTGATGTCAGTTAATCAATTCGCACTCCATTCCGAGTCCGCAATCTACAATATTTAAAGTGTTGAACATAATGAGTTTCCTTTGACTTACTTACTGTTCAGTATTCTTGTAGATCTCACTCGTTCTTCACAGTTTCACGATGTGTCGCAATAGTAAATAGAACCATGTACTTTTTGCTCGCTTCATGCAGATACAACGCCGCGGATTATTTGTGAATTAGGTCCGTTCTGCCGTCTTAAGCAAAAATCTCTTCAACTTTCTTTAACAAATTGTCACATCTGTCAAACTTCTAAATAAAATCGGAAAGGCAAATTGGACACCACTGCACCCGCTGTTCTGAAAAGTCACGTGCACGTGGCGCCTCTAGCGGATCTTCGTATCACATAGAAACGCGTTGAACGTGGGAAGGCAGGTGAGCGGCTGTTCCGGGCACCGCCTCATCCTTCACTGCCCCGTGGACTGGCGGAGACCGCGCCCAGCGACCCTGGGCGTCGACCGGCCGTGCCGCACCGGGCCGCGCCGTGGCTTTCTCGGAGCTTACTCACTCACCTAGAGAGCGGCCCGGCTTCGCGGCCCGCCGCTCGGAGGAGCCGCCGCAGCTGCATTGCACCTGCAGTGTGTTGCATCTCTTGGCCTCGCCTATTGATTGATGGTTAGTGATTCCGAGCGCGCCAACTGCTAAGGTCATGAATACCCTAAGGGTGGTGCCTGAATATTCTGTTGGAGGTAGCGGTGGTCTTCCCCCGCTGGATGGCAAGATCGGGCGCCGACCTACCGTCGCGTCGGTTAGTCAGGTTTTATCTACCAGATATCTCCCACCAACGAGGCACCGCCCCAGCCGGGAGAAGTTCTAATTTCCTGACCATTCGACATTTGTCGATTGGTGTAAGTATGTGTAAGTATGAGGTGAGGATAGGTCAAGGAAGAGGAATGAAAGATCGCGCGGTCCGTGGCCCGTTTGTTTAGATACTGCTCCAGCATTCGCCTGGTATTGACCGGAAAAGTACCGTGCAGAGCAGCAGGTCGCTAGAATTCTCCTCCAGGCAGCGACTGAATTCAAGTTAGCTGACAAGCTAGAGTCAAAAATCTGCCACCATCGAGATTCGAACCTAGGACTTCCCGGTCAGAGGCACTGCAGTAACATCAGTCGATGCTCTGAGCCACCTCTCCTGGTTTAACCTCATCGAGCCACGTAGCTCCCTTATGTATGTCATACTGCGCCCGTACGAGCTAGTTGCCCGTATGTGAAACCCCACGCTCGTACGAGCACGGGAAACTTCAACTTCCCCTGACTCCGCTCTCATTTCCCCTTGAAATCTAGAAAGGGGTCACACGTGTAATTTGTTGCAGGGAAGCTAAGTACAAGTAACGCTCGAAATATCACCAAGAATGGTTGCTTTAAATGAAAGTACCTTTGCCTGATGTTTACAAACCACTGAGATTTGAATTGTGTATAAACTTTGCTACTTATTATTTTGTTCACATTTATTTCATTTGTAAATAGTGCATTGTTTAAACATGCACAGATTGCTGTTTAAACATGTCAGGAGGCTGGTATATTTTCGAACGGTTTATTTTCCTTGTTTAGGTTTTTTGTTGTATTTTATTCAATCAATATGTTTTGTATATTGCAATAATGTAAAATAAATTACAAGTGTTTCTTTTGGGAGGATAGCTCTTATAATGAACAAGAATCTTTGTTAAACCTAACCTGAATGTATGAAGTTCATGCAATTATTGAACTCTAAGTAAACGTGGTTACGCAATCAAGATCCTTTCACTTCAAAATGTTTAATTTCACTCTCCACTGACCATTTGAAATATGACATATACATTTCATTTTAATGGGTCATGGATGGCATTCCTCTCCCTTTGTTGTAGTCAATTGCTCTGCGTACTCTTGGTGTGTGTGGGGAAACGGATATACATTTCATCTCTCACAGTTATCATACTTGCTCGACTATTAGCTTCGACTTCTTTTAATTGGCTGGTTCATCTTTCATCCTTGAAAAAAATAAGGTTCACTCGATAAAAAACACATTACAAACTTTGCACGTGGGAACTTGTACCCAAAGGTAGGTTTTTCAGGTTCTCAGTTCAATCTTCTATTATCGCACTGATAATCTTGAAAATTGATAATTAATCTGTGAGATGTTATTTTATGTGAGCTCTACAAACCTATCTCCGTGCCTTGCTCACCAGAAAAAAAATTCACGATATACGAGTAGTTTGCATGTATCTTTACACAAAAATATGTTTGCATGTATGTTACACAAGCGAGGCCTCTACATCGCGATAGCAGCAAGAAAAAGAACAAACTGGCTGGCTGCAGCGAAATGACATGGAGTGACGGAACACACGCGTCGCCGTGACGGCTGCAATCGTTGCGGTGTGGAAGGCACGGCACGGCGCGGCAGCGGCGGCTGACGGTTTTGCAGCTTGTGAAAGCAAAGGCTGATGCAGTGGTGAAGAGATATCGGCACCGAAAAGGAGGGCTAGTAATAGTAAATTATATCAAAATATGTTCAAACATTTGTATCAGTAAGTTTGTGAGCGGTGATGTCGACTTCTTTGGATTTCGAAATAAAAAAATTACTGCCATATGATCAAGACTAAAGTTTTGAAAACCATGAATAAATAATGTTTGCACTAATTTTTCAAATGTATATAAAGGTACTTGGGAAACAACAAAAACATTTTTCTAAGAAATGTGTTTTTGTTTAGGAAACAATACAATTAAAAATAAGTTCAATAGTCTCCTTATGTTATTAATAAGTAGTTTTTGCACTTTCCGAAATAATGATATGAAATTGTAAGGTGAAAATGATTTTTGAACATCAGATAAGTTATTCCTCGTGAATAGCTCAAATTTTATACTATCCCTACTTTTCACTTCTCCGTCATATTTACGATTATTTGCCATGCAGATCACGGCGACGATGGGTGCTAGGGGAATGGAGGCAAAATTACATGAGTAATCTTTATTACGAAACCAGTGCCTAAACCTTATGAGTGAATGATTTTGACGCATACGTGATTATAAAGATATGTTAAGAATAATCGTAGAGTAATGGTGGAATGAAAGTCGGGAGAAATGAGAGAAACTCGAGAAAACCTACCACGAACCCGATTTATCCGCCACAAATTCCACATGTACCGACCGGGAATTGATCCCTGGTGGCAGGAGAGACAGGACAAAGGTCTGACAGCTTCACGGCAGCTCACCCCTCGACGCAGGAGTAAGTAACGGGGGTGAGCTTGGAGGAAGAGGCGACGGCGAGCGCAGGGGTACGGCGACGGCTGTGAAGGAGCGGGGGCGGAACGGCACGCCGTTACTCGGTCGCTTCCCTTGGCGGGGCCGCTCGCCGCCGCCGCCGCCAGCTCTGCGGAACGGGCGACGCCTCCAAGCGAGAAATGCGCTCACGCGCTCCCCGGGGGTCATCGCCGGCAGCGAGTGCTCCTTTGACAAACGACGAAAGCAAATATATAAAGAGAAATCACGTGCATTGCGCTCAGGTGGTTCAGAAACGTGTACGTATTAAGGCTGTAGGATTAAGTTAGTTTACCAATGTATCTTCAATTTGATACGACCAATTTAAAGCGCCTTAGAATAAAACATCCTTGAGAGAGTGCAATGGAAAATTTGCAACTCAAAATACAGATGTTGACTTATAACTTGTCTGGCTATGATCGCATAACTATTTCTGAAGTATTTCCACTTAAGTATGCTGTACGTCACGCCCACGGGTTTCTGATATGTTCTTTACGAACAGTTGGTCTTTAAAAGCTAGTTCGCCAACATTCCTGAATGTATTATTCCTTCATCAGGACTTTATTGCAACTACAGCGGTGCCCTCGCATGACGTTGCGTCAGTTATAGGGTTTGCATCGCATTATGACAAGCCCATCAACACTCAACAGTTCTTCTTCATTAAATACGCGCATTCCACACGTATCCATATGCTTTAGCTGCTTGTCACCAAACAAATAGTTCGCCAACACAGAGCTGCACCATCCAACGGCCAATTCAATTACGCTGCACCCAAAAGCAAAGACTCGTTACATTTTTTGAGCTATTGCCATACGGTTGAGTATTGTCGATAGACGATGATAACGCTGTTTACTCTGCTGTATCGTTGATCGCTACGTCCTAGGGTTTGAATCTCGATCGCGGCGAATTTTCAAGCTACTAGTAGAGAATGATTAATTCCACCACTGTCTGGAGGAGAATTGTAGTGAACGGCTGCTCTGATAGGTATTTTTCTGAGTTCCTCCGATCAATATCAGGGGAAGTATCCAAAGCATAAACCAAATAAAGAAGCCACGAATTGCGGGCAATCTATTCTTCCTTGTTGTTGTCCCTTCCTTCCCCCTTACACACACACACACACACGTCGCATCACCCGACGTGTATTGTAGTGTAGTAAAGAGTCGGTACCCCACTAGGGGAGATAGCCTGAAAGGGAAAACTTCCAAGCCAACGTGTAAATCGGCGTCGGATCTCACGTCCGTGGGGGGAGGAAGACAACCACCACGCGGGATGAACATACACAACAGGTCCAATGACCTGGGTAGTTCACACTTTCGGAATCAGTACTCACTCACTCATTCTTAACTCACGCACTCACTCACTTCTTGAGTTAAGTTCATCGTAAAATGGGTATGTGTTACCGAGGAACACAAGAAAAATTTCCGAAAATATACTGGAAAGGAAGCGAATTTGTATTATCGAGTATTTCAACTTTAAGAACTGTGAACAAAGTTCAAATCTATGAAGAATGTGAAGAGTGATTCTTAAAAAAAGGATTTTAAATGAATTAAATTGATCAAAATTCAAATTTTTTACCTTCTACTGTGCCATCTGGGACAATACATATCTAAAGATGTTTTAAAACATTATTATAAATCTTCTGCACATCTCTATATTTACGTGGAATATTGAAAAATGCCGTAGCTGTGGTGATGAAGATCACGAATTGCCGTCGGTTTGCCTCGCTCTCCCATTGAGCATGCTGTGTAGAGGTTGAGACGTCGCCAGTATCTCGATGAAGTTTGAGTGAGATTAACGTGCACTTCGCGTGGCGTGCGCAATGTAGGGCGATGTTTGTCCGGAATGAGAACTCGTGCCAAAATGGCCCCTGGCGTACGGACGGATTTGGTCTCGACACTCTTGTAGCGCTTTTCTCTCGCCATTTATCTTGCTCCTCACTTTCTGACTCTGACATATATTTTCCATTTACACTGTCATTTCAGGCCCATTCGTTAAAATAATTTTACTCGAATCTGAAATTAAATTAATTCTATTGTAATGTGGTAATTTTAGAGACCGAGGATATTATGCTGTGGAATTCATTAGTTTGCCTTCCTTCGTAGGAATAATGTTACCTATTTCTCACTATTCAATATTGAAAAATTAATTCTGTAGTATTTCGGTCTGAAACATTTCTTTCAAATATTAAGTAAACGATCATTGAAACATACCATATTTTTTCATTGAATTTCAAACCCACAGCGGAGTTTTCCTATGTGCGCAAACAAATGATTTAATTAACTATTATCAAATTATGACAATAACAAATTATTTATTGGCAAATTACATTTTGACAAATTATAAAAAATTGAAATAATGATAAACATTATTTTGATTTCATTAACAGTACACATCATTATTGATTTACATTTGAAATAGTTTACAATATGTTTTCAATACATTATCAAAACTTCTAAGTAAGAAACATATACTTTTTAAATAAAACAATATGGTTTATACATTTAATAAAAGTAGATAGTTCAAACATACATAAGTCCCTTGGGGATATATTAATGATTTTACACTGACTAATTCAAAATTCATAATAAATAATAAAACTATAATATATAATGATATTCTATTTAATTTAGACAAGCCAATTTGTATATTTCTGGTATTTTGATCATATTTTAGATAACATCCTCTTATCATATGTAGTTTCTCCGCCTAAAATATTGACTTCTTTCAATTTAAAATGAATTTCTAAAGATAGCCTAAGCTTTGTTACCACATTGCATTTAATATAATCGAATTTCAAATTATTCATGTGTTATTTTACTTTTGTCCTTAAAGATTATTTTGTAGTACCAGTATATTTGTAATTACAATTATCACAATTCATTTGATATACATTCTAAAGTAATAATTATAAATTTATAGTTAAAGTTATACATCTAATAATAAACAAATAAATAAATTATACAAAATACAACATGTTAACAAAATATTATCTGTCTTTAGGACATATTTTTAAATAAAAAGAAACTCAAAATTTATATAAAGAAACTAATTATCGTATGAGAATGTGTGAAATGTTATATATACAGTTTATTTCTGTGCCGTAAACGATTTTTGAATTTTATGTTGTAATATTTGTTTCATTTTTCTTCATAAATTAAAGTACTTAGTGTCCTATTTATTTATCTATGATTTTCATGTATCTCGGGATCCATTTAGATATTAACATTTCTATTTCAGTCTCTGATTTTGGTATAATATTAATTAAATCTTTTCTTGGATAGCTTACATTGAAAGTACGTTTTCGAAATCTGCACTACTGAGCTGAAATATCAAACATCTGAACGCAAATTAAAATTTAATATTAAGTTGTGTGAATGGTGATTTTTTTGCATGTTGTGACGTTTTACTGATGAGCCCTTGGCTTTATTTATTATTTCTGACATTGAACGGTTAGGTAGCAATTATCATCGACTTCATTCGTGAAGATTCCAATCTTAGTACTAATATGATTGCATCTTTACTCTATGCTCTAATACTAGAAATATTTGGATTTTCTACGAGTAATTTTGCTAGTAAAAAGAATACACCATCTTTCTTATTTTTGTGAACTGCATTCATTGAATAATAGTATAAGAGCTCACATGTCTATCTTTTTTATTAACAATATCTCTTACCCAGAATATCTATAAATATCAGTTTTCCGAAGCAAAAATCCGATACTACTGCATGCCGTTTTCTTTCAGCTTTACCTTTGGTTTAATCTTTTTTCTCTCTAGCCGTCGTCTTTTTATTCCGGTCCATGGTTTACTTCTTGTCGATATTAAATAAATTTCTCCCTCTTTCTGTCCCCCTCCCTTCCCATCTCTCGCGCCTCTCTTCCAGTGATAACTCTCTCTCGCACATTTTCTCTCATTCCCCTAGTCAGTCATCCTCCCTCATTGACCTACTCTCGCGCCGAACCCCGACGGACAGAATGGCCCCCCAGCGGTTCGGCTCCCCAAGGCCTGCGGGATCCCATGAACCGCTAATTATCAATGCAATGTGCCGTCGCCTCAACCAACCCCCTTCTCAGTCCACCCCAACACGCCTCCCTCATTCCTCCACCGGTTTCTGCCCTAGGTACGGGCCTCACGACCGCCCCACCCCGTCCCATCGCGGCCAGCCCTTCTCCACTCCGTTTGGCTGTCCCGACGCCCGCACCCGCATCGCCCTTTCCTGCCCTTGCCCTTGCCCTCGCCCTCGCCCCCGCCCCCGCCCCCGCCCTCGCTCCCACCCTCGCTCCCGCCCTCGCTCCCGCCCTCGCCCCTGCCCTCGCCCCTGCCCTCGCCCCCGCCCTCGCCCCCGCCCTCGCCCCTGCCCTCGCCCCCCGCCCTCGCCCCTGCCCTCACCCCCGCCCTCGCCCCTGCCCTCGCCCCCGCCCTCACCCTCGCCCCCGCCCTCGCCCCCGCGTTCGCCTCCGCGTTCGCTCTCGCCCTAACGCCCACCTCACCTCGTCCCATCCCGTGCATCTCTGCCCCATTCCGTTTGGCTGCCCCCAGTTCGCCCGCACCGCCATCTCCTGCCCGCGCCTTCGCGCTCGCCTCTGGAGGCGGCTGGAGGCTCTGGGCGCCGCAGGCTCCGCTCCCTCTCATCCCACGAGCGCATCTCCGGCCACCGGCCTCGCCCCCCCCCCAACCGACCCATCCCAATGCCGGGGCGGTGGCGCGCATAAATCCAGCCCCGAGCGGCGTGGGCGTCGCCGGCGGCGGAGACTCCCATTAGGGAGGCCCCTCCCCCGGCTACCTGCGGCGCGGCGCCGTGTTATGCCGGACACGATCGGAGGCGACGTCGGGCTCCAGGGAGCAACGAAGGCACGACTCCAATGGGGCTGGCATGCGTCTGGCGGAAACAGGCCGCCCGTTGGGGTAGCTCTATGAGATGAAGTCGAACTTGGACTCTGAACCCAAGGCTTAAATCTGCTCCAATCCATGTAAAATTTGTTTTGGGCTCGTATTCTCTCTTTTCGTTCCATATTGTGATCAAAGCACGTTTTGCATAATCGTAGGAGTATATTTCATATAGAGAGCCTTAATTAACTCATTGAAAAGAGGAAGTAATTACGATTCGTTGATTATCTGATGTAAGTACCCTTTCAATATAAGTACATACATTTTCAAAATTTCAAAAATATACTATTATTTCTCGAATTGTGACGCGTTAACGTCATTCAGGGAAAAGAATTTAATGTTTAACTTTCGAATAACGGCCTACTAAAACTTATTCATCTGTAAGCCATAACAGCCTGACACCTCTGAGACTGAGAGGTTGTTCTAAGCGAACAGAAATAAAAGCGATGGTCGAAAATAAGAAGACGACGACTTCTTCCTGTCGAGACCGGCCGGGGTTTACGCTAAACTTGAACTCTGCTCCTGGCAGTCAACTTCAAAGCCCCACACAACCTTTGCCGCGGTCTTCACTCGCCTTGTGTGCGGGTTTCAAATGTCAGGTGGCTGATGCAACTGCATTTGCCAAGGGCCAAGGTTACAGCTTTAAAATAAATTACTCCAGTTATTCTGAATTTTATCTGGTACATAATGAAGCAGATATACTCAGTAGTACGCTTAGAACATGCTAGTAAAAGCCGTGAGAATAATTTGTGAAATACGTGTCGTTGAATTGTTACGTGGTCACATCATACTCAGAGAAGAAGGAAATTTTGCTGATAACAGAATTCGCTACCATAACATAGCAGTTACATAGTTTTTACTATGTTTAAATATTAAATATAAGCAGTTACTATGATTGAATATTAAAAGAACGTTTCTCGAGAGTGCACAAAAAATCATATTGTTATGCACATAAAACGCATACCGACATGATAAATGAGTTTCTTCATTAATATGTATGGGATGCTCAAAGATAAATTGTGCATAAACTCGTGCAAAAACTAGGAATCATTAATGTTAATCAAGTTAGAGCATCTGCGGTATACGCAATCCAGATGTGAAACTCGGAAAACACAAGGGTCTAGCTCACAGTAATTATTATTTCATAGTTTTGACTGCACCACACAGTGCAAAGGCGTACAAAACTGTGACAGCAGCGCGCCAGATGAGTGTGCCAAATGAGGTTTCATCTCGTCGGGGTTCGTTTGACGCGCTCGTCATTCTGACGTTCCGAGTCGTCCTCTGCATGGCACGTGCGAGACCAGCCTGAGCCGCGTTTTTGTGCAAATTTAGGTGTTTCTGTTTGTCAGTCTTTAATAAAACTCATGATTCATTACACAGGGTGAGTCATGTAACTTTAGCACCTCCTGTAACTTTTGAACGGTTGAAGTTTCTGCAATGCAGTTTTCACGGAGCTACACTAGGGGTCGTTCATAAATTACGTAACTCTAAAGAGGGGGAGAGGGTTTGAGGCAGCGTTACGCTAAGTAACTTAGGGGAAGGGGGTATTGGCTTATTGTTACTTAACATTGATTTTTTTCAACATTAGCTGAAATAATTCATTTTTTTAGACTTGTGCTAAAACATTAATTCATTTTTGTTTTTAAATTAATTACTTAATATTTTAATGTTATAAGATGTAAATCCATATAAATTGGTACAGTAGACACCCATGACGGCGTGTGCATGGCTTGTGATAAAAAACTTCCTCGCCTGTGCATTTTTCATGCACTCACAACGTGCCCCCACAACTTGGAATATTTTTTAAATTATTTTGAAGAAATTAATGCATTAATAATTATTTTTATTGCGATAATAATTTTATGGATAGATACTTAAGTAAAGTAAATATTAATAAAAAAAAGTTCATGACAATTTGGGGAGATCTGTTATGCGTTAAGCGAGCTAAGTAGGTAGCGTAAAATTAGATAGAACAGAACTGAATCGGTTTATAATGAATCCGTTGATTAACGTGAAATCAGGCATTGATTTTATGTTATTTCGAATACAAATAATTAATTTGTATTAATTTTTGAATTTTTGTAGGAGGAGTTCAAATTTGTTCATAGGAAGATATAGATTGATAATTGTTTTTATTGCGATAATTTTAGGGAGAGAAAATTAAATAAAGTAAAAATTATTATTATTAACAAAATATTACCTTTATTATGTGACAAGGTGTCTTAAAAAATAATATTGAATATTTTAGCATAAAATGTTACTGTATTAGAACGGCGTTAATTTATTTGGATACGGCGTTAATTCTGTTTGTTTGAAAGCATTTTACAAATAAATTGAGCCACAGTATAGATTCTAATACATACAGAGAAGAACTATATTTGATCAACAATATCACCTATTCCATGAACAAGCTGAAGATAATTTAAGCAACGAACGATAACATAAGCACACATCAAAAAATGTCCTTAAACAAAGCATCTGTTGACAAATGAAGAAACAAAAACAAATCACAATAATCCGATTATTTCATTGATTCATCATTTATTCATCATAAGCAATTACCAAACATTTCTACAAATTCATGTTTGTTATTACGCAAGGGTTATAGTATTATTTTCGAACGATTTACTACAAGTCAGGTAATCGAATTGAAAACAAGCAAATCAACCTTTTCTCCACCGCCGCTTTGGATGTGAATGGTAAGCATGTGCGGGAGGTGTGTCGGGAAAGCGAGGGTGGCGAGCGCCGGGCAGCAGCAGCAGCGTCGGCGGCAGGACCGGAGGAACGCGGGTGGGTGGCGGCCGCTCCGCCTTTCTAGTTCACGGTCGGCCGACAGGCTGCGTTGTTTATACGTGGGAACGCCCGCGCGAGAACAGAATGTTGATGAAGGGAGGCTGTAAAACCTCTGACGCAGACAGAGACACCAAATCTCGCATGTTGTGGAAGTTTGGAGTTTGGGGCCGGGTTCTTTCTTTGTTCATTGATCGCTTTTTGTTTTACAGTGCTTGTTTTATTTTCTGGATGTTTAATTTGAAAGTACAATTAGCAGATTTTAAATAATTAATAGAGTTTGGCTAACATTAAAGGTAATCTAAGTAAAAGTATAGAAAGTTGGTGAAACTAATGCAATACAATATTTTAACAAAATAATGCAATTTTCTGACATTGAACAAAATATGAGAATGAATAACAGTGTTCACGTATGATTTCACAAGATATTTGAAACAGTAAAACACGAAATGAAATACGAGTAATTGTTGAAGGAACATGAAACAGTTAACAGAAATACCACTGTTTCAATCAATCGCAACCAAGGAATATCTGAGCAGAACACTTCGATGTGCCTATATCAAAGTGTTCTCACTCGCCTATTTCCACAACGAAGCAACGGTTCCTATAAATTTCATTCGGGATTTTCTTCCACCCTCCGCATCCGCCGCTCGCTACCCGCGCCACGTATAAACCCGAGGCAACATCGGAATCTTCTTTACAGGGAACCAGTACTTATCGACACAGCAGACGGCGCGGAGGCGGCGCGCCGGCGCTCACACGGGTGCCGCATCTCCCAAATCCTCCCCGCCCTGCGGGTTGCATCGATCCCCGTGCTAGGCGGCTCCCCCATCCTTCATCTTCCATCCCCTCCCTACCGCACCCGCCCAACCACGCCCCATTGGAAACAGTCTCTCTCGTCACTCCCGACTCCATCCTTCTCACCTTGGCCTACCCTGTCTCACCTCTTCGTCCTGTCCCGCCAGGTCTTCTTTACGATATCTTGTTCTCTAAGAGACCCGCCTCGCCTGTTTTCACTGCCCGGTTTTACCCTTCTCCCCCGTTCCCCTTCTCCTCCTCTTCTTTCTTACCCTCCTTCTTTTCCCCGCCCACCTCTTTCCCCCGTCCTCCTCTTTTCTCCGTCCTCCTCTTTTCCCCGCTCTCCTCTTTTCCCCACCCTCCTCTTTTCCCCGCCCTCCTATTTTCCCTCCCTCCTCTTCTTTCTCGGCCCCCTCATCTTCCCTGCCCTCTCCTTCCCCGTCTGCTTCAGCCTCGCCCTCTTCTTCCCGACCCTACACTTTCCGGCTCTATTCTCTTCCCCGCCCTTCTCTTCTCCGCCCTCTTCTTGCCAAGCCTCCTCTTCCTTGCCCTTTCCACTACCTCACCTCACCCCGCCGCAGTTCCCCCGCCGTCGGCCCTCCCCCGCAGTGGGCGCGGCGCAGCGGCGCGCGGCGGCGCCGCCCCACGCGAGTTATTTTCGCCTCTCAACGAGGTTTAAGTGCCGCACCGCGGGGAGGATTTATTTTTACGGGCGCTCCGCACTGCATCGCGCCGCGTCGCCCCGCCCCGCCCCGCCCCGCTCTCCCCGGCCTCAGACCGGCCTCTGCCGCCCCTTCCCCCCCCCCCCGTGCGACAACGCTCTGCCCGCCTCCGCCCGCACTGGGAGCTTGCGTCTGCATCCGCCCCTCCCATCACTTTCTCTCCTCCACCTTATTACCTTTGCTCACGAATCTAGGCATCGTCGTTGCGCCTGTCAGCATTTTCGGCGGAGTCGGTGTGAACTAGCACCGACGTCTTTGAATGGCTTTACCATCGCGTATTTTATATTTTAATAAGTAAAGCGTGCTCCCTTGTGGCGTATTATTCATTTTTTTGTGATTGTTTGTCTTTAAACAGTAGTCTATTAAATTTCTTTAATATTTATGAAATAATAGCTTCATACTTTTTCTCTTCAGTGAAATGTTTCTTCACATACGTTGTCGTCTTGCAAAGAATGTGACTGCTTAGAACTGCTATTGACTTTTTGTCCTAAGAATGCCAGTTTCAAAATTATTGATTCGATTTATATTTTATTGATTTTGATCATATTTGTTTCTATTATTTCAATTTGACTATGATTTAGGGAAGAGAATCATGTTTGATCGTAGTTTTTACATAAGATTTTTTTACTCGATTGTCATTACCTGTAATAGTTTTTCTGCGTATAAATAACATTCTTCATTTAAAGTAATATTAACTCAGTATAAAAAACTTTAACTTCGAACAAGAGAATTTTTCGAAATAATTCTAGCGTCGTATTATATTCGTCGTATTATTTGTTCTGCTAATTTTTTCAAAACTTTCCTGTATAGTGTAGGTGAAGTCCATTACTGTATTCCTGCTGTCTCTATTATTCCCCGAAAGACTACAAAGTTCCCCAATCTATTTTTGCACACTAGCAACACACTACTTTCAGTTGCCGTCATCCCCCTTCTCCCCCTGTTTATCTTTACACAGGACAAGCTAGCTATTCGGTACCATCTCTTTAGTCAAAAGCTAGTTTAACTATCCTTCTGTCCGTCGTTGTCGTCCTTTCTAGCGCCCGGCTGCCTCCCCTTTCGCTTCACCGCTGCCTGCAAGAACGCTCCGACGCCCGCGTTCAAAGCGCCCACGCCCTTTACGTGACGCCCCCGTCCCCGCTCCCACACCCGCCCGCCGCCCGCCGCCTACTGCCCCTGCCACCCACGCATCCATCTCAGCCACCTCTCCGACCCACGCCCTGCCGCCGCCGCCGCGTCGGTACCACTGCCCCCCGTCGCCCCCTACCAGTTGCCTGCTGCCCGCCAAATAGCGTCCGTCGCCTGCCGCCTTTGACGCGACGGTGGTAGTTCCAGTGGGCGTGGCGACGAAACGTGGGATGTGGCAACAGCAGGACTGCTGGAAAGGTGGGACAAAGGGCAGAGGAGGTCGGGCAGTGGAGACGTGAGGTTGGGTAGGAGAGACGGTGATGGCACGGTGGTGGGGGACAGGTAGCAAGAATTGATCATGAGAGACTGGCATCAAAGCTCTGGAAGTACAACGAAGTGTTCGACATGTGACAAAGTTGCGATCCGTAGGTAAATGTTATACACGACGAGAACAACTGAGAGACACTGTGGAAATATTGAGGTACTAGATTAAGAGGAGGTATAATTTCTACAATAAATACCTGAATGTCCATCTTGTTGGAGGAATATGCTGAAGTTAATTTATTATTACCTGCAACAAAAGAAAAAGGTAATTAACTCATTGCTCACTGAACTTCAAAATAGATATTTACAAGCTTAACAAACACATTACTTTTCTATAACAAAGTTTCTTTTAACTAAAAAATTGTTAAATTATTTGCGGATTTATTAGATGAAGTAACTCGTAACTTCTTCTGTTACGTTCCTCGCATGATGTGAGCACGCCATATATCGAAAGAGGCTTTCCGTTACTCCACTGACGTCAAATATTTCGAGTTGGTAACATACAATGTGTTCGCGTTCAGGGAGGGTTTAAGCGATCTTCTTAACAGTACTTTTCTCCATCTCTCGAATACTTCTTTCCCGTACCGGAAAGATACGATCATTCTTCCGAAAGAACGAATCATAAGGATTTTCGTCGTATCGCGAAGTCTTCTAGTTATCGGATTAAAAGTATTAAAGTTAACATCTTAAAAACTTTCGTTTTTCGTCAATCGACGCGTAAGTTTCCATTTTAGAAGAAACTAGTGGAATTTTCTTGAGCGAGTTATGAAATTCGTTAAAACTTTTGATGGTACAGAATCCATTCGTTTGAAAATTAATGCACTGAGTTGTACTAAGATATCATTTTACAATAACCTGATGGTTAAATTTAATTGTAGACAGCCACTAGTAAAAGTGGTTATTTCGGGACACGCAAAAGGGCGCTAAAAATTCCATTGTTAGCTCTACTGCTAAGTGAGACGATATTCAAGTGTTCAGATTTTTTTAAAAATGTTATTTCTGCTTGTTCGGCATTTCTGTCTTTTAAGGGGGTTTACATACGATTTCAATAACGTTTTAGGATGAACCATCCTCAGGTCTGTCAATACACTTTCTGTATAAATTGTTAGATAAGAAAAATGAGTTAGTTAATCAATCGTTGGTATTGTTATGTTTGTGTGCGAGAGTGTAATAAAGAGAGAGAGAGCAACAGATTATATTTTCAGAGACTTAGAGAGGCTTGAAAATGTCTTTAGGAAGCGTGAGTGAATTCTCTGTGGTTAATTGTAATTTTTACCTAGATGGTACGTTGCTGTGGCTGCGGATTCTGGTAGTATCTCACAGACGTTTTTTCAAATTTTGATAATATAGTCTTGAATAAATTCTATTTTTAATTCTCTATGCAGTTATTCGTTACTTATAAACCACGAAGCTTTGGTTATTTTTCTGAACCATTTATTTTGTATAACTTGGAGTTTGTTAATGTGGCTGTTGGCTGCTTTTATCCAAATCGGGATGGCATAGGTTAGTGTTCAGATATATCTGTGAATGCAACAAAGAAAACAAAAAACTTTCGTCTGACCGCATCAGTTACTAATCTGCATGTGTATCATAAGTTATTCGCATACTTGAATTAAAATAAAATGAAAGTCGGAAAGACTTTAAAATAATTATTTATTTTTCTGCAAGAATTGCGCCACTCGGCCTATCGGTCTCGTGTCACAATCTTTCCTACTTTCAAACCAAAATGTTACTTTTACCACTCGTACAATAATTAACGATTGTTGTTTCAATTCTTAAAGGTATGTTATTCCTTCAATTAAAAACATTAATTTTGAAAACATAGAATTCCAGAGTAGCTGAAGCCTATTCAAAAGATATACACAAATTGATGCATTGAATCGTCTTATGACGATTCATAGTAAGCAATTGGATCCTCGCATATTGAAAGATAAAGATTACCTATTGAAAAATAAAGATGAAAATTAGTCAAAGTTGCCAATTTGAAAGGAAGGTTTCCGTCGCCGAAAAAAGCTTTCATCCTATCACTGACGCAATAAAAACCTTTACTGTAGTGCTGCCTTTTGAAATATGTTAATTGGAGCATAAGAAAAGCATACGGATTCTTCCCAAATTTTAATGTATTACCTTATCCCTTGCTATGGAATGGGATAACATCTCTATAAATAACTAAGTTAACCTTATATTTTAGTTTTAGGTATTTTACAAAGGTTTTATTTACAACGGAAACAAAACAAAATTACCAAATGTGATTACAACTTTGAAATATAGTAGTATTTTCCCTAACATGCTTAGTTCAGAAAATTAAAAGTTTTTGTGAAGTTGACAATCGAATAAAACTTTGCTTCAAATTAAAATTAAGCTACGAAAACAACTAAAATCGCAGTCATCAGAGCGCCTCACAAAATACAGATCCATCAGTACCTCGTTGAAACTAATGTGACCAGCAAAGCAAATACGTACAAATTCACTTTTAAATGAAAACTACGAAGATTGTTGGTTGTTTTGGTCGGCTGATTTGGTCGAGATATAAAATCCAGCTTACCTAAGAAAGCAGTCTTTGGAGCAATCTCACATTTACATACCCAGTAGAATTTCGACATGCGCATACTGTACACCTCATCTGCGCGATTGAATAACGTTCTGAAACAGGACTTCTATCTCTCTCTTCATCTCTCTCCGGTTCATATCCTACGGAAACAAGATTTTACTGCCTCCGTACATCAAACGCAAAAGCGTTCATCGCTCTAGTACAGAATGAAACTTGTTCAGTTAATTCCAACAGCCAAATACGAATTGCTGATGTGCGGTATTTCTTCTCTGCCGAATATCCTAATCCTTGTATTCAGTCGGCATTTTTTAAGTTGCGCTAATAACTCACGCTGAGGAACTGTAAAGGAAATGTTGGAAAATGTTCTTGATAACTAACATGAATAAGTATACGTTTTAGAATTATTCGGGTAGAATCTGAATGTTGTATCATCTGAAGTGCATGGAAGTGCTAGAAACCTCGGATAGCAATAAAATAGAAATTTTGCCAAATTCTGTTTTGTTTACTATGTTTTTTTGAATTAGTTATATATGAAGTGACTTCAAAAACTACATCTGAAAGTCGGAAATCTCGTAATTAATTTGACAAGTTGACTTAAATTTTATTGTAAATTGTCAATAAATAACGGAGCTTCGTTACTTCGATTATGGACTATGAAAGATCCGAAACGTAACAGACGCAAAGGTTACCGTACCATCAGGAAGGGTCTAGACATATTATCGCCTCTAATATAATGATTGTAACAATTTATCTTCATTAAGGGCAAGCATCTATCCATCTATAAACTTCATGAAAATGTAAGTCATGAATCTCTTACGGCATAATACTTAAAACGCAAAAAGTCAATACACCAGTGTGCGTAGTGTACTCTGTACAAACGGAGAATGGTTAGCAGCAACCAATTCTGCAGGTGCAACTTTCCATTGCCATTACTATTGGCACAATCGCACCACACTCATTATCACAGCTTCTTCAATCTCCATAAATAATGTTACATCATCCTGCACAGCAGCGCTAAAGATCCCAGGCGCTAGCATGCGCCGCGTCACCAGCGCGGGCTGGGCGCATCAGCAGCCGCCGCGCGGCGCATACGTGCGCGTAGGCAGATCTCGCGGACAAGCGAGGCGCGGCGCGCGTCAAATATTCAGCCGCGCGGACGTGTGGACGGACGGCGCCCGCGGCTCGACGGCGCTGCGGGAGCGGTGGTGGTGTCAGTGGCGGTAGCCGGCGGTGCTGACGGTAGTAGCGGTGTTGGTGGCGGTGGCGGTGGCGGCGGAGGCGGTGGTCGTGGGTGGTGGGTGGTGACGCTGACGGTGACGCTGACGTTGATGGCGACGGCGGCGGCTCTAGCGGTAGCGGTGTTGGTGGCGACGGCATTGGCGGCGTTGACGATGACGGCATTACGTTGGCGTTGACGGTGACGGTGGCGGCGGCGGTAGAGGTGTTGGCGGCGATGGCGCGGGCGTTGGCGGTGCCGGTGGTGCCGATAGTGCTAGTGGTGGCGGTCGGTGATGGTGACTGCGGCGGCGGTGGCTGCAGCGACCTCGTGCGAATGTTTCTCAACGCGACGGCCTCAGTAAATCACTCCTCGCCGCCGCCGCCAGGGGCGTTGGCACTAGCGCTGCCGTTTCCCCCGGGCGGATCTGTGCGCTACAAGCTGCGCAGACGGCGCTGGAGTCTAGTTACTGCTGCCGCCTAGACGGCAGCCGCCGCGATTCGCCGACAGGACTAGTCAGGAAACATAATCTTATTTACTCAGTGCTAGAGGGAAGGGGTTATGATCCCACCAAATCCATGTTGCGAATCGTTATTATTTTGCAGTAAGAACGGTAAATTACAGGTTACGGCATCAGTTGTGGCCATTGCATTACTAGTGGCCTCTTCAAACACTGAATTTGAAAAATAAGGATTGGAGACTTCTCACTTGCTTCAACCCATAGAACGTTTAGCTTATGCCTTTTAATGATAACAATTAGAAAGAAAATAATTAACTTCCCTTTATTTTATTGTTAAAAATAAATTAAAATCATAGTATTAATGTTGACATAATATGAATAGGTACTTTTTTGGGCTTTTCTGTTTAAACACGTACAGGGAGAAGAATATCGATTGCCCATTACTCAGCCCAGAATCTGACCACACCAACCATTTTTCAATTTTAACTGGAGACTGCTAGAAAAAATCGGAAATTTGAAATAAATTAGTAATAAAAATATAACAAATTTAAGTTTGTCAATTTTAGGCAAGGGGTTCAGAAAGAGGTATGCGAATGGCATATTCAATTTCTAAGTTCACAAAACGAATATAGTTTTGTAGCACAAGAATTTTGAGAAATCAACGAAAATATGGACATTGCTGTTGTTTTGCCCTAACGAACATCACAAAAAGGTTATTGTATTGTAGGAAACTTGTAAGGGAAAGCGACTTTTTTAATATTCTGACTTGTGTTGAATAATTCTAACATACTGTATTATTTAATTAATGATTCTCAAGTTTAACTAAATACTCTCACTAAATACGTTGTACTTTCAGAGATCTTCAGTAGCCAATCGTACTTGTACGGAGACTTTCTAACACTATAACATTTACTTTACTTATTACTAACATTAAAACATTATTTCATTTTCCCGCGACCACAACGCCCTTCAACTAAATATCTACATGCAATACTTCTTTGACAATTCAAAGTAGAATGATGAAATTATGAAAATTATATAAATAAATTTGGCAATAATGAAGAAGCGTTTCAAAATGTACTCCTCCGGAAGTCAGATCAGGAATTTAGTAAACAAAAGCGATCCCGTCCAAAGAATATACATAAACGGAAACTTGAAGTCTTGAAGCAGTCATACGCCACGACAAAAATATATGGTATATTCCTGTAGTGTAATATTCCATTGTTTGTGCTTCTCTTACACAATACATTTTGTATTCGACGTTTTAATCTGAAGTTGAAAGACCTATGTCGCTACAACAAATTTAAACGTCCTTTAATATATCTGTGTTTAGTTTTGATGGGCGTATCTTTGACAAAAAAGCTGTAGGATATTATTACTTAAATTATCTAGTATTTTGGCTAATGAATCTTTATTACTTCCATTATAACGGTAGCCATTATTTTCAATCAGCTTCCATTTCTTTAAAAATACTCTACTCGTATTTGCGATTGTTCGGTTGTGATTTTACGAAAGTATCAGATGACAAACACAAAACATTTTATGTCATACAACCTTTTGATACTGAACTCAATGTATGTAAAAACAATTCCCATACTAGAGAATCTCCTACAATTTTTACGTACCCCAGAGATTGTTTTTCATCGATGTATACTAATTATTTGTTCTTTTAGAGACGTTTCCTGGGAAAGGTTGTAATATAGGCAACCAGACAATTGTACTGCAAATACGAAAAGCAAAAAAGTGAGTAGATGAAAAGTATGTTTCTAATATGAGGTTAATAAATAAGAATAGTCAGGGTTGCTGTGATTTGATAGTTCCCATTTAATCATGAATGTAAAATACAAAACAAATACAGTACAAAACATCGAGAGAAAAGAAGAGCTGATACATTTGTCATGTTGAGTCGCAATTTCTCTTTTATTGGATATCGAATATCTGCACTGAACCATCTCTTCACAGAGGATTTCTCCTTTCGTGTAATATCGACAGAACTAACGAATTATTTAGGAGCAATTTCGCGCAGCCAGAGAACGGAACGATATGCAAATCTCCGCTCAGCGCGATCCATAACCCGTGGGACACCAGCGATCTGGTTGTGTGCGTTATCCTCTGAGACAACGCGTTTCAATCCATAGTTCCAGCTTGCCGGAGTCTACTGCTGTAATGCAACTTATGTTCACTTTTTTTTGTTTCTAAATGGATGTTCCACTACATTCATGTAATTCACCATATTTCTGTAACAGTTCCAGTGTTTTCTAAATTAATATTCATTTTGACATCAAAACTAGTGCGGAAAGCCAACTCATCAATCATGGAGTGAGAGGATGGTTTTCAATTAATTCATTTTCCAAACTCGTCTCTCCTTACAAGAAAACAACTGTCACCGACAGATTTTCTTTCGTATTTACACAAAAGACATATTCATCCACTGATGTATCTTTGTGATTTCTGAAATTGGAATAAATATCAATTTTAATAATTTTCATGAGTTTGGTGTTTGCTATGCAGTGCTTAGGCTTAAGGTTTATAATTTGTAATACTGTCCTCAATTTATACCAGTGAGTACTTGTAAACAAAACTTCTAAAGAACAGCGTAAGCTAAATATTCAGCATGTCGTTCACGTGTATCAAGTTAAGATTTGACGAATAGACAATATTCAATATGCTTGCTCAGTTGGTTTTGAAACCTAGAGAATGGTAAGAATCTATGTTCGTGTTGCTCCCATAATGCAAATGTCTGCAAGGTTATAATAATAATATCAGGTCTGCTCTTTCGTATAACCATGAACGATGTACCGTAAGAAAATCCGGGAACTATTTAATATGCAAATCAATCGTTCATTGGTCACTTGCCCACTTGCATTTTCAACTCTTTGATTTTCACCTGCATTTCCGCTCTCTGTCGTGACTCACGATCTCTCATTCACTCCTTCCCCTGCCGCCGCACGCGTTGGTGTGCATTTCCTTGCTCTGCCTCCGTCTCAATGCTCTCTGTTTCGCCTTCCGCATGCTCGTCACGCAGTCATAGACGATTCTGCGCAGCGTGGAAGCCTTCACGTGGAGCGCCATTGTTTCGAATGCGCCACAGCTCACTCTTCCGCCTCCACCTCCACCTTCGCCCCCCCCCCGACTTCAGCACCACCGTAGAGGTGATCACAGCTCTTTGGTTGTTTTTTAATGTAATCGCTTGCGTTTTCACACACACACACACACATACACATGACCACTTTATGCACCGTTTCAATGTATTTGAATTTGTTTTTCTCTCTTCTCCGCTCTTAAAAGACCTATTTAATCGTCTAATTTTCGTTTCTTTCTTCATTTTTAACCTCCCTTATTCGCTGTAATTGCATACTATCTGCATTGCAGAACACATCCACCAGTATTGGTAGTCACACCACATTAACTTATTTGTTGTTAATCTTGTCTTCTACATTGTTAATGTTTTGTCCTCTCCTGAAGAGACAATTAAGTGAGAGGGAGCAGCTCAAATGTCACTGTAATTCTCATAATTCCTTGAAAGGCAAGCATGCCGTACAGCAGGAAATAAATTTTAAAAAAACGGAATAGTTAAATAACATCACAGAAACTGAAAGATATAATTGGCGTCAAAACAGATGCAAAAGCATTTGGTATTGTTAAGTTATTTTTTCATTATTACAAATTCATTATATATTTTAAAAGTAGAAATGTGTCTATTGGGAATATTATGTATCGTAGAATCACATAATAAATCATGCTGTTCGTGAAAGCGACATACTACTAATTTTATACAATTGTTAGATTATTTCATTAGCTAAATAAATACTCCTTTTTAATTCTCCATCAACTGAGAGGAAAAAAAATCATTTATTCAGATGCGTCGACAAACAAGTTTCCTGTTCTATTCGTAATTAAACTTGATGCTTCGTCCAAGAGGTGACGTTACCTATTCCTCCGCCTTGCGTTCCTACCTGCACCTCGACCGGCATCGTCTTCGCCTTCGCCTCCTCCTCCGCCTCCACCTTCGCCTTCGCTTCGGCATCCGCCGCCCGCACCGGCGCCGCCGGCGGCACGAAAACAATACGCCGGTTCCCAGGTCCAATACCGCTAATGGCGCGTAGGCGGCGCCGCGCGGCGCGGCTTCCGCCGTGTCGTCACAAGAAGCGGGGTGGGGAGCGGGGAGAAGGCGGAGCTCCCTAGCGAAAGGAACAACAGGTGCAGCGAACCCTGGCCTTTCGCTTCAGCTGCTTCGCTCCTTCACGGTGACGAGGACCCGCCGTGAATGGAAAGTGCATTCGCTGAAGAGGTGTTCGGGCCTTTCATGTTTGTCGTTCCATCTGGCGTTGAAGTCTCCCGTGTACTTGCATTGTAATGCCGTAACGTTGTGCAGTAAAATCCTGGTTTCATCATGTTTAAGCTCCATACAATTGTTTGACGACTTCTTTCAGAAGTCGAAATCCTAGGAATGACAATCGCCTGGGCTTAGCGGTACACATTTTATCTATCACGATTTTCACCAAGAAAACAAAATATTTTAATTAATAAACTGATACCAAACTTCAGTGTGATTCGTTGTCTACATTATGTATCTAATTGTACGAACATATTACTTCTTTATTTACCCGAAATGCATGAAAAAACAGGTAGTTAATTACTTTCCGCAATGCAAGCACCGAAATTGATCACCATGCTTAAATCTTATTTTGTTTGCGTTAAGGTAATAATACGGTCGACATTTTAGACAAAAAAAACAAACAAATCAATAACATTTTCGAATTTTTTACTCTCTTGCTATTCATTTTTCGTGGGAATAAAGATGAAGTTCATGGTAACAATTTTACGCCTGTCTCTTTGTGACCAGTTTGTCACTAACTTGCATTTCATGTGATATTGTTCACAAAATTGAAAATGTTAACAAAAGTGAGTTAGCTTGTGTTCAGAATCCTTTAACCTTTATTTTCACTCGCTTGATAATTTTAATGGCATAAAAATTTTGAGAGCAAATAAATATTTTATATGCTCTCAACATGCTCGGTAAGCAGAGTTAATTTTTAATTTTCACACTAATAAATGCGTTTTCCTTTATAAATAGTTCAAGACTTAAATAAATGAACCAAAATCCATTAGTGATGTACACATCTGATTTCTGAGGCATCACTGTCAATGAAAGTTCACGTGGCAGGCAGTTACGAAAATAACATGGAATGACATAACCATGTTGATGGTCTCCCCTTATGATATGGTAATTCTTATCCATGTTTTGTAACTTATAAAGCAACAGGTCAAATAAATATAGTCACACCATCCTATTTAAGAATAAGATGGTTCAGTTTGCGCATTATCAGTTAAGTGCGCTTGTATATGATTGAAATGATGATGACTAAATATCTCTAAACAATATCATTTTACTGTTATTTATAATCTAAAATGTAAAGCAAGGTACTAATTAAAATTTAATTTTTAAATGAGGAGAACATATAATTTGATAAATTTCAAGAACTTTTAATTTGTAAAACGAAAATCACAAATGCTAACGCAGTCGCCAGCCTTGAGAATTCGTCAAGAAAAACGAGGAAAACTCTTCCCGCAGCTGTTGATATGTAGTAAAACCGTCTTTTCAAACTCCTGGTTAAACTCTCACACCAATTTCTCGTGTTATCCGAAAATAAGGTTTTCGAAGCCTTAAACCCCACAACGTAACAGATGTCGGCAGGCTCTTTCCAAGAAGCCATCGATCATCTCGAAGGTTTTCGTTTGAGACGCGGCGTTCCAAATAATTCGATTTAGGGAGGAAAGAGGTGCTAGAGTTGGTAGTGAAAAAGGCAGTACCTAACTGTCGACCCCGATCTCACATCACGTAACCCCTCTTCGCCATGCCTCAGCCCATATTCAGTGCTTCCTCCGTAATTGTCTTTCGAACTATCTACCGCAGTGTACTCACCATTTCCCCACTTAGATTCCAATTACCACTTCCATAACGTCTGCTCTCAACACCACCCCCAACACCCTGATCCTACCTTTCCCTGCTCCCTCATCCTCGTTGATCCATCACTCCTCATCCACCGCTATCCCATTCTCATTACCCCATCACTCGAATGTCCCCCCCCCGTCTGTGTCAATTTCTGTCACCGCAAATCACGCTGCCAACGTTGGTACCTTCTATAAACAAGTTTATTAATTTCTGATACCCGTCCAAATGACTGTTGTTAGACACAGTTTAATAACGAATTTTTTATCATGCCCAACATCTCGGCTATTATTGCACCTTCATTACACCCTTTCCTCTCCGATTTTTCTATCCATCTCTCCACCGTGGCCCTCACCCCATTTCTTCGTCTTAGCCTCCACCACCGCCGACCTCGTAACCGCTCCCGCCGCTACTGCAGATCGTTAATCACGCGGGCTAAAGCAAGGCGCTGCAACTCCCGCTTGGGGCCACGCCAGGGCGGCGGCAACGGAAGAGGCTGCGCTGCAGGCGATGATGCTATTCGGCGTAGGGTTCGAAATTAGAATGATGGTTGTCGTAGGAATGAAATCAGATGAATGGGATTCCCCAAGTTAGAAGCAATCTTGGTTGAGATAGAAGTGGCAGAGAAGATATCGGTGGCAAAACTAAGATCCCAAAGCAATTTATTTTGTTATTTAAGGTTGCATCAACATCTAGGTCATTAGCGACAACTATTGGGTTTAACGTTACGGTAACGTAAATATGACATGATATTGGGGCTGAAAGGACGAATACAAACACAACCATGCCCGAGGCGGGACTCGAAACCGCAACCCGACGGTCGGAGATCGCTATGACACTACTGATATAGCGATCTCGGCCACCGAGGATCGGCCCCAAAGCTGCGTTGCTGTAAATTTTGACCTATTCTACGTTTTGATGTATCAAGGCTAATTTTTTCAGAGACCGTGGATGTAAATTAACATAAACTATTCGAATTAGAGCGACTAAGCTGACGTGTACATTCGAAAATTAAGATAAATTGAGGACACTTAGTGATTGCCCTCAGGCATGGACGAAAGTTGTGTCGCAGAAGACATTGTTTCGCTGATCCCATCCAAGGAGATCGCATGCCTAGGGTATGGTTTGAAATAAAGCATACATGAGTGTCTAAAGTAATAGACTTTTCAACTTCAGCAGTAAACAGCTCAAAGAAAAACTAGTGGTACTTCAACAGCCCATAATTTATCACACTGTTTATAACTTTTTCCATTTTAGAAAATTTGGAAAGTTCATTCAACCTTCGCTCTTTTTTAAGTGTTTTTTTGCTCTAATTGATCAAACAATTTAATAAAAAATATCCAGCAAGTTTTAAGAACATTTTTAATATGTTGAGGATTTATGTAAAGTAACCTTAAAAATCAAAATGTACGTTTCAAATTCGCAGGTCCTCGAATTCAACCAGGACAGTCGGGGAATGTCGGTTTCTGAGAAAATTGTCTGAACGGTTTAGGCGCCAGCGTTGACGACAGGCAGGCAGAGAGACGAGCAGACAAAGGACGTTTTGGCGTGCACCAATTTGTCGATATCAAGAACCCATAAAAACTTAGATTCTCACAACTCAACGCGTTAGAGAAAATAATTTACATGTAGGAAGAAGATTGAGCCACTTTCTCAATTTCAGAACCCCACAGTACGAGATTTTTGGTAAAAAAAAAACGTAATTTTTTGCACCAGCATTACAATTACACAAGAAAAATATGCGAGAAAGTGAAAGAAGAGCCTAGAAACAACCCTCTAACTCTAAATGAAATGTTTAAAACGATTAATAATCTAAACGATGCCAAACAATAAGTAGACATGCAAAAAACGTAGGTTCAAGGAACACTGCGTACCTGCTAAAGAAAGAGTAATGAAAACAAAACTTTTCATCATCTATACCGTTCTTGAAATATGGGAACTGCAATAACTGCGACATTTTCACGAGTTGCTGCGGGGCACTTGTCAAAACATTTTTTCCTGGTTATAAACGGCGCATTGCGTGAGGGCTCAAAGGAGAGGCAAAGGAAGGTCGTTGAGGGTGGCACAGAACATGACAGTCGCGGTTAGGTAGAAAAGTCTCCTGGGCGGCCGCCGCACCGGGGGCGCACCAAAACAGAAAGGAAAGGAAGGAACGGAGGGGAAAAGGACGTCAAGGGAGATAAAAGCGTGCGTCTGAGCGTTCCAAGACACGCCGCCGTCAACCCTGCCGTCGTTACCTTTCTCCGCCTCCGCCTCTTCCATCTCTTTCACAGCCTCCGCCTCCTCCAGCTCCGCTGCCGCCGCCGTCACCGCTTCGTCGGTTCTCCACTTTTAGAACCGCCGCGCCGGTTCGTGTGTTCCGTTTAAAGAACAGCCTCCGTGCTGATGTTGCCGCTATGTTGTTTATGATTTCACAGCTTCTACAGAAGGCTTCTTTCAAGGTTTTTGACGAATTGAGGCCTCGTTTCTTTTCAATGGTAACAACTGATGTATTTTAAACCCGAAAACAACTGATTTCAACATTTCCATTGTTATTTTTATTTCAGGTTTGTTTATGTGTTGCATCATTAAATAAGTATTCATTCTTTATTGTTTTCTGAAAACCAATGTTGAAATATATGGACGTTTTGAACAACTGTGACAATAATTTCTTTCGCCTGAACGAAATTTGATTCGTATTAGTAAGTCAGACACGACTAATGAATACATTCAACAGTTGAAGATGAGTAATTTTGTAAAAATATTTCAAATCAAGTGTGTAGTATTTTTTTCACGTGCTCTTCATTTTTATTGCTGGAACGACATAGTTTTTTCCTGTTACACATATGCAAATACGTAAATTTACATAACATCTGTGTTCTGATGCCAAAGCGAAAGAACAGGTTGATGAACAGTATACCGGAATTAATAGATTAAATCAATTTTGCTCAGTGATAATGTTTTTAAATATTTTCAGAAGAGTGAAAGTGAGAAGGAAGGCACCTTGTCATGCATCTTCGTGATAAGCAAATGACAGCTACTACTGGTTTCTCAACAACGTTCGTCAAAGTACCGTAGAACCAACAGAGGATTGATAAATTTTTGTCCGTACCAAGAATATTTTTATCTCCCGGGTCCTTAAATATGATATTAATTTTCTATATCCCTTCGTAATCGTTATTAAGTTGATTGTTTGGTGAATCAAAGCCCTCGAATTCAAGGACCTTCAATCGTTTCAGTGGCAACAATTGATGCACTGACCTAACCCTGCCGATAGCATTCTGGTTTTTGTCTGTGTAAAATAACCGGACGTTTCCGGTGTCTGACACATGCTTGGCTTATCATAACACAATGTATCTCATATGAACATCATTTTATTATTCACCCCTAATTATCACTCCTCGTAATCCCATTCTTCAAACAAAGAACGTCCACAATGCAAATCACCCCTGTGATAATCTGCCCAAGAAAGTGATGGACATAAACGCGAGAACCTCTTCCCTTACCTACATTCAAAATAGAGTTCTACAATTCACCATCATTTTGTGTCTTTCCTATTCGTCTTCTATCTTATTTTTACTCTATTCACCCTTTAGTGCATTTGGGCCGGTGTGTGCACGGAGGCCGGTGACCGGAGGGTGGGGCACAGTGGGGCCGGGGGCGGGGGAGGAACACGCGCGCCGGCGCGTGCCTTCCGGCGCGTGACGCTTCCTAATTGGCCGCTGGCGGCGCCACGTTCGACAGCCGTCCCGCCCCGCCCCCCCCTGGCACACCACGCCACGCTACGCCGAGCCACGCCGCTCACATCCTGCAGCGGT
Source organism: Acheta domesticus (assembly GCA_031308135.1). Taxonomy (NCBI): domain Eukaryota; kingdom Metazoa; phylum Arthropoda; class Insecta; order Orthoptera; family Gryllidae; genus Acheta; species Acheta domesticus. The sequence goes on from JAHLJT010009436.1 coordinate 136,149,863, forward strand.
CATCGTCTGGCCAGGTGCGCTACCTGCCAACAACGGCAGTGCCACAGGGCCGAATACCGGGCCGAATACGATTTTTTTTAAATATAAAGAATATGATTTAACATTTAGATTGGTCATTATATCTGAAATTAATGTATAATTATACGTAAATGCAAAAATATACAGAATGACACCACAACAAGTAGTTGGTAGAATAATTTATTCTGAAATCACCACATAACCAATAATAAGTCCTTAATCTTTGACAATGATCAAAATAGTCCCTAAATAAAAGCCCCCTCTCCCGGCTACAATGCCGTTCTGAAATAGGACGTTTCTGCACTAGACTTGTGAAATATATATCTGAGAAGTTAAAGTTATCTTGTACAACAAAGATATTCTATAATTATGATTTCAAATTATTTTAGTAGTGTTATTGCCTTTTTACACATTAACCAAAATTCACCATTTGAAATATTCATGGAGGTGAAACTGAGCAAACATTGCAGGAGAAAATAACTTGATCTAAATGTGTGATTTATCACACAGATATAGTTAGCATGTAAGCATTTTCTCACCATAGTTTCGACATTTCATTAAGATATACTCCCTTCAGAAATACTCTCAAGGATTCATATATTGGAATTCTTATCATAGAAGCTGAAGTCCACTGGTTTGTATGATCTGATAGACGAACCCTCGCAATCAGTATTACATGAAGCAGTGATTCGTTATCAGTTTGCTAGGCTCCATATGTTGGCTTGACCGTCATGGAGAATGCCCACCGATAACAGTATTCATATTGAGTGAATCGATCTTTGTTCATCGACCGCCTGTTGCTTTTCTTCGTGCATTTTCACACAATATCAGTGCCACATGATATTCTATATATCCACATATGGATTTGCAGTATAGGAAAGATAATCTAAACTAATGAATGACTTAATATGCTTCTCGCATTCAATATATTTATTGAGAACCTTTCACAGTAAAACGGTTAAAAATGTATCGAATTTTCTTTAAAATTTTCACAAGATATCTTAAAATCAAGAAAATTTAGTTCAAAATTCATACGTTTTTTGAGCATATACTTGTTTCCTTTAAAACATTCTCTTTAATATCACACAGTAACCTCTTTAACCTTTTTCTCTGGGTCAATACATTTAATTTTTGTAAAATATCTACAACAAATTCCCAGCATCCTCATAGATTTTGCACAATAAACATTCACCATAACACAAATTCAAATTTTATTTAGTTTTGTAGAAACTCCCTTGGCTTTCCTAATAAATCTTCACGAATCGTTCGTAACTAACAACAAAATGTGCTTTCGAGCCACGTTACGGCACCGTTACATGCATCGAATGCCGCGTCCACGGCACGGAAACGAAGGCCGTTTGAGAAGTAATGAGATAACCGTAGGTGCTCCGGCAAAGAGCACGCGCGGCGCTCGTTGGCGGTTGCGGGCGAATGCCCCTCATTTGTCACGCTATGACGTCGCTGCGCCGCGTAATGACCATTAGCGCTAACGCCCGCCAAACACCGCACCGGCGCGCGGCGCGGCGCCACCACCGGAACGCCAACGGCACGTCCCGCGTGCAATTATTTTTCAGGTGCTTTGCGGAAGGTCAGGTAGCTCAATACGTGTCACAGGGAAATGTGTCCTCCTAGTCAGGCTATTTTTATCTTCCTGTCATTTTATCTCTCGTGCAGCTTGTCGCCTAGAGCACCCTTTTCGAAATAAAAAAAAGTGTGTTTGAAATCAATATTTATAAAGAAGGAGATGAATATTACGGTGAGTTGCGACTAAAGTAGAAAGCTGCATCAAATGCAATCTATTACACATTACACATTACAAATTACACATTACATATCAATTATTACACATTTAACACTTGGATGGACTCCCAAAATTGAAATCTTACTTATTACAAAACTGAATAGGATATCGCTATTACGTTGGGTTGTGTAATTTCATGCTGTGGTGTTTCGATAGTTATTTGGTTTACTTGATGCGTTTTCGTGTAATGTGACATTATCTGATTATAAGTAAACATATCTGCATGTAAATGGCAATTAAAATAAGTTAAGCAACTAGAGAACGTAGATAGTATTTCATAAGCGAAAGAGTCAAGATTATATGTAAAATAAAGAAATTGTGAAAAAATTATGGTTACCAATTTTTTAATAAATTTAAATGTTTTAAGACGCAATTACGAAACATGAAGAAAATTGTTACATGTTTCTACGCAAATTGCAAAAGGAATGTGCAAATCTGATGGCTGAAAATTCTGGTGTCTGAGATCTTCTACTGATAGGTTTAAAATGTGTTCTTTTTACTTTCTTCAATTAGTGGATATTATTGAAAATGTCTTTTATAGTAATAAAAAGCTGTAAAGATTCCACTACATACCCACAGTTTTCCTCATTTTTAATTTGTTTTAACACAATGGCAGTTAAAATCCATTAGTATCACAAAACAGAATTCCCTACTTCAACATTTCCCTTGGGTAACCTTATATCCGTGGTACACATTTTCTGTAGATCAATCTCAACCGATTTTATATCTATTTTGACTTGAAGAAACAAAGACTACAAACCATTATTCATACGGGGTTCTCGTGACACAAGAGGCCGTTGGAATGGAGTTGTGTGACCGCAGCGGAGTGGGGCAGGCGAGCGGGCCTCGGAGGGCGGCGGCGGCGGCGGCGGCGGCGGCGGCGGCAGCGAAATCTGCGGTCGCGAGGACACTCATGCAGTCTGCGGCCGGCAGGCGAAGAGGCACCGCCCCTGAGCCTCCGCGCGGGGCCCACGCGCGCCCCTCTGCTAAATGGATTTGCTCCTGCCGTTAATTAACGAAAAAATAATCTGTCCATCTAACTTAGAAGTATTTATATGTTCCATCTGTCCTCCTTCGTCGACATGCAACTAGCAGCTGAGAGGTTCGTTACTCTGTTACAGTAGCTGAATTTGCATTTCGCCCTCTCACGAGATATCTGATGCGAATCTCCCTGTAAGTGGTCTTGGTACTGGTTTCTTAAAGGAGATTTCAAGTTGGCAATCTATACCATCTGCTTATATAACTCTTCCTGATGTATCTACTTGCCGGAAACACCATAAGAAGTTCTTGTTGGGCACAGCAAACACAGACATAGACAGAGAAAACTTGTTTTACTTCGTGTTTTGTGTTTTGAGTGACTTTGTAACTCAATGTTTTGTGAGACTCGCATATTGACAATTTGCCACGAAACAATGCCAAAGCATTATAGAGTTCTTTAACCCCATCAAAAGAATAGGCTACAGGGGCAAAACTTAACACTCACAAGTAGTAAGTAAATAAGGAATGACAACCTATGAAATGAAGTAGGATGTGAGGTTAAAAGTAAAAACTTGTAAGGCAGTTTCATCTAATTTTGTGTTAGTGATTACTTTTTGTATCACATGTAGGGATAAGTAAAAAGATTTTAAGAAATCCAGAAAATTTTTTAATGAACATGAATGAACGTAACAGCAGAGACTATTCCAAGTATTATAAGCTGCGCATGGAGTCCAAAATAACATTTTATATCCCGTAAATGCGATTGACATATTCTAGGCATATAATATAGAAAGGCATATTATATTATATATGCCTTTTTATAAGCATAAATCCGCTCTATTCCAACTTAGTTACACATATTCTCATTCTCAATTTTTTTTTACAATTTCCATAATTTGGTTCGCATAAGGAATGTGCTCCAGACACATCCTATCAACAGTTATCGACCTCGTAATTTTCGTTTATCCCGTATATCTTTTACATCGTTGTCTAAACTTTTGTCAGAAAAATAAATCTTCAGCTAATTCCAAAATTTGATTTGCTGAGTTTCACTTCATAAGAAAATTAGTGGCAGTGTCCAGAAATCCGTTTCCAATTATTTTTTGTTTGAATATCATGAATTACAGCAATCTATTGAAGAGTCGCATCATAAATATTTTATTTATTCTTAAATCTTTTTAGAAACAATGCAATGAATGTTTTTTTGTTTTGTAACTTTTATATTGAATTGTAGAACATTTGCATGACGTAGGCAGACAAAACCACGAAAAGAAAGAATTGTTGCCTCACATAATCTTATAGCATACATCGTTCCATTCCCGTTTCGTATATCTGCGTTACAATTAACACCCACCAACGTTAGGTGTCTTCACAGTTTTGAATTCTTTGTAACTTGTCATGGACGACATTATTCTAATCGAGCATATTTAGGTCACTTCACTGTTCACGAAAACACGAAGTCCGAGTCGCGACGAAGCGACAGAAGAGCTAAGCGCAATGCGGCGAGCCCCGGCGTCGCTAAGCCGCGAAGAGATCGGCTCCAGGCGCAGTTCCCGAAGCGCTTATCTCGCTCAATTTGAGCAACAGCCGTCGTGTCGCTTCCACTGCTCGGCGATCGTCGCCTGTTTACCTGGCGAGAGACCGCGGCTCTCAGAGGGCCCTGGGAAGTCGCTCACGTGACGCCGACAACAGCAGCGGTCTCTGGCGGCGACAGCAGCCCTCCCGCTGCCGCCCCCACCCCCTCTCCGGTCGATCGTGTTTGCCTTAGAAATCGCAGGTTTCCGTCGCTGCCTTCGGCACGCTCATCCTCCATTTGGCTCGCGTGTCCGTTTATGGGGGCATTCGATGGACATCGTTTTACATTAATGCCGTTTGAAGTTGTTATAGCCATGATGTTTGTTATTTTGATAGATTTTAGTGCATTTGAATGATTATTCGAACGATTTTCTTTTCATCGGATTTGTATTTAGAGGATTTGAATAAACTTTTTAGCCAAAAGAAACTACCATGCACTTTTAAATAGCTGTTGCTTATCTCACTGATCTAAACAACACTATTTTAAAAGCTAGGGAATTTATGTTACAAACAAGAAAATAATAATCTCTTTTCGAGAAAAAAACTAACAATCACACAAGCACAGAATTACAAAGTCTTGATTTGTTTTTTGCAAGCAATGATACTACGAATTATTCGGAATTGTTCATCTTTTACGACAACAGAAGCTACTTCAAATACATTGCTTTTAACTTTTTCGGTAATTATTCGAGTAATCTTGAGTAATCAAGAACAATCGTGTTTGGATATATGTTATTTGTATTGATAAACTAACCAAATCAAAATCTTACGTCAACTTCTTAAAATGCCTTATTTCAAAAGTATTTACACGTATAATCATTGCCTTTTCCTATCCAGAAAAAATGCTGAAGACATCAATCCTCTAATAACGACCAGCATAAATGTGATGACCTTGATAGTCGTGCTGGAACTTTTCTCTGCTCATAAATCCTCCGCTTGAGGAATAAACGCGTTGCGCTCTGCAAGCAACGCAGGCGGCACGCGCGTGCCAAATGCAGCGCGAGGCGCGTGTGCACAACGCCCCCGCGCCGCCGCCGGCGCGCCCTGCGATGGACTCGACCCAGCCGGAGGCGCCGGGGCGTGGCGGCCGCGTCGCTCGCCCGCCCCGCAGCGCGTGTCCCACTCGACCGCAGAGCGGCGGCGGGGCGGCGGCCGCGAGGCGACAGTGCGTTGACGCATTCCGCTCCGCAGCGCCCCGGGCCGCACTGCGCCTGCCCCCGCGCGAACCAGCTTCGCCGCTCCCACAGCGCCCCATGCCTCCCTCCGTCAATACCACCCCGTCTCGCCCCACCCGCTTAGATTTGGCCCCGGCCCGATCTTGCCTTGCCACGCCCCGCCCCGATCCTGCCCGCTTAGACTTAGCCTCGGCCCTATCTTGTCTTGCCTTGCCTTGCCTTGCCATTCCCGGCCCGGCCCGCCCTGAGCCCTGCCTCGTTCTCGCCTGACCTTGATCTTGTGCCTGAATCTTGTACCGCCCCGTCCCTGCCCCACTTTGATCGTGCCACGCCCTTGCAATGTGCCTCTCCCACCCCGATCTTATACCGCTTCGATCCTGCCTCTCCTCGATCCTGCCTTGTCTCGATCGTGATCCTCCTCAATCCTGTCCCGTCTCGATCCTGTGTCGACTGCCCACGTCCTTTGCAGAAAGATCTGTGTAGAGATCATGTCCGAGCTAGTGTTAATGTGCGCTTTCGAAACGACTTGGCTTGGGTGAGATGGTATAGACTTAAGAAGTGAGGGAATGATCAGAGCAGCTGCGGCTCTCTGGTTTTTACCTTTAGATCTTCTCTGAAATGCAACGAGTACATATGTTGTACAAGGAGTACATACTTCTGTACTCTCAAGACATTTGCCATACATTATATTTTATTTACTCTTTGGTGTTGATTGTGTATGTCAATACTGTAGAGTACGTAAGTCCTCAAAGTATGAGTTCACCTCGTTGAAAGAAAGAATATTCCTTTATCTAAAAAAATAATGTATTCAACTTAGTATTTAATGGAAATTTTCATAAAAGCTTTTTTGATAATTTCTACTTATTTAATAGTTGAGGTATTTTTTAGACAATCAAGTTAAATGAAAGGACACCTTAACAATTGAATTGTGTAACAAGGACAATCATGTAAGAGAACAATTCTAGTTAGGTTCTATATTTCTGTCGTACTATACTATCTACAGTTTTTGTAGTGCTCTAAAACATAAATTTTCTCATTTTTCCTCTGACTTACTTGGTAGACACATCCACAGGATGACTGCTTACTCCCATCTCAGTATACGCCTTTTCTGTTCCAGTTTTTTCTTCAGACATTCACCATTCGATTCAGTTACTCCAAATCCCATTGTCTTTTCTCAACTATTACATATTATTTTTTATAGTGCTCGTTACGTATCAATCAATTTTGCATTATCGAATCCTGATTTCTTTACAGTTTCATTCTTTTTACTCATCAGTAACACTGTGCATCTTCCACTCTTTTCTTTCTATTTTAAGTTTTTATGATGTTCCATTTTGTCTTATTAAATTTGTTTTTTCCCTTTTTATCCTTTGTTGCGATTTTTATATTTTCATCTTTTTATCTTATTTTGCTCATTGCAATTGTGCGAAAAATAATAGAATTCACGAATATCATTTAATTTTCTTTTTCCATTACCGAGTCTTTCTCTGTATCGTCTGTTCTCGAGTATTTATTCTTCTTTCCCATTTCCCCTCCTTTGTCCGCCCATCTAGGTCTCTTGTATGTTGCGCCGTCGCTTCCCATTGCCATCAGGCGTGTAACTTGAACCCTAGTCGCTCTCCTGAGACTGTGTCTCCAGCCACCCCTCACCGTGCCCTCGCTGCGGTGTAATTACCGTGCGCTGCAGAGCAAACAGCGATGACCCCGCGACCGATGCGCGCTCTCAGGGCGGGCAAGTTCGTCATCACGGCGCTAGGAGCGCGCCGATGGGTAGACACGCCCTGAGTAAACATTGCCCAGGGCGAGAGTTGACGTAGTGTGAGTCGTGTGAATGCGATTCCAAGTCCGAGCCAAATGGAGAGAGGGCTTTCGAACACCTCCGCACAACACTTCATCACAATTTTGAAAAATGAATTGACTAGAGGGAGATACATTTTTGAATTTCACCTTCCTTGAATTTGCAGACAATCGAAGCTTTCTTAAACAATTTCCACATATCACTAAGGGTGAGAAAAATGTAATGAATTTAATTTAATAAATTCAGAACAAGAGTGAGTGTTTTTTGCATGATTCTCCCAGAACATTCAGTAGTTTGAGTCGTTGCACCTATACATTTTGACAGTAAATACCAATGAATGATTGAATTCGTTGTAATATGATATTCAATGTATTTTTAATATCTTGAAGAAAAGTACGGTGCAATATTTTAATTAATAGTCAAATAAAACATTGAACTTGTCCGAAACATAGCCTTTTCTTGTGGAAATTTAAAACTCCCAGAAGTTAAAGTGAATTAAACTAGTTCCTAAATTCAGAACATTATGTTGCACGTAATGATGTGCTTCTCACATAAAGCGCGCGGACAGGGATCCGATCACAGTATTTGTTTCTGTCCACGTGTGCATTTGTATTACGAACAAAGGACATTTATCCAACCATGACACATGTCCACAAAATCCCCGTAATATCGACACAAGACCACGTTGGCAGCACACAACGACCACGCAGATCCAAGGGCAAATCCCGCCTATCCGCCGGTCAGCCGCACGCAGGGGAGCAGCAAACAAGGCGACCCTCATTTCTCAGAACGCAGTGCGTGCAGGAGTGTCGTGCCTGCAGGATTCCCTAGTGTGAGCGACGACACACGGAAATTTATACGCGTGCTTCGCGACGGCGGGGGTAGTGATGGCGGCAGCGGCAATGGTGGGGTTGGCGGAGACGGTGAGGTAGTGATGAAGGCGGTGGTGTCGGGACAGCATGGCGGGGGCGGGGGCAAAGATGACGGTGGCGACGGCGGCGATGGCAACCCAGAGTGGTGGCGGTGATTGCGAGGCGGAAGGATAGTGTGCGGGAGCAGGTGTGGGGGTGGGAAGCGGGGGTGATTGCGACAATATGGGTGCAGCGTGGGCGGGGGGAGAGGAAATACTGGCGGCGATGGTGGCAGTGGTGGCGTTGGGATAGGGGGCGGAGCCAAGGGCGGTGGTGGTTGCGGCTTTGCGGGGGCAGGCGCGGAGGCGGTGGTGACAGCGGCGGCGACGGCGGTTGCGGGAGGGGGGCGGCGTAGGGGGCGGGGCCGTCGGGGGCGGTCTCCCCTGGGAGGTGGCTTCCGTGCTGCGCGCCCGTAATTGGGAGGGCGTCTGGCGGCGCGACCTTTCGCTTCCCTCCGTATCTCTGATCCGCCCTCGCCCCGGAAACGGCCCGCGCGCACGCCCCGCGCTCCTTGGCCTGCCCCGCGCCCCGGGCGCGTGCCCCGCGGCGCGCAGCCCGGCGCTGGAGCACCACGTGGCTGTGCGGGCAGGGCTGGGCTTGGATGGGGCTCGTATGTTTGGTTTTGTATTGGTCTTGGTTTTGGGCTCGTATTGTATTGTCAAGATGAGATATTTTTCTGTGTGGAAATGTTAAGTATTAGGCCTAACTAATGTTAACCACATTGTCAAAAGTTTTGATTCCGGCTGAAATATAAAATACTCCGGCTAGGTGAATTCGCTTACGAAGTACAGAATGTGCATAAACATGGAATTTATGGCAGTTTTTATCACCTATGTAACTCAATTAAAACTATTATGCGGTGTGTTTGTCCATTTGAACATTATTGAAATTGTCGATTACTTCACAATATGTAGCTAGATTTAATTTATAGAAATTATTTCAAAATTGCCCGACTTTTTCTATTTTATTTTAATTCAACTAAGTACGAAATCTATAGTAAGTGATGTCGTTGGCTTCCGCGGCTAGTCAAACGATAGCTCTCTACTGTCCGGATAACGCCACATCCAAGAGTGATGCAGGCAATTCAGTCCCGAGGAAGACCGCCACTATTCGAAGGTCGAAAAGCCGCCATCACAATTTTCACTCGACGTTTCCAGGACTGGCGAGAACTACATTCTCATGGTTCATAATTCAACTTCATCTGTGATCCATTCCGTCATTGGAATTGGATGATTGAGATTAATATAAGGATTATATTGAAATCCCTTTAGAAATATGGTCTACCTAAACGTCTTATTTAAGTAACAATATTTGAAATACCATCACTTTCGCATTTGTCCCGGAATATCTACTACTATCCTCGTACTGGCTTTTGCTTTTCCTTCTCCGCGCGCGGCGGCGTCCCTCATTGTCCCGCGACCTCTCCCTGTATCGTTCATTTCCAGCCGTTCAATCACGCGGGGCGGCGCCCTCGCGTGTTCGGTGACCGGCGGTCATTCCGTGGAATCCACGGCCGGCGGCGCGGCTGCTATGCGGGGGCGGCGCAATATCCGCGGAGTCCCCTCGTCGTGTTTGCTCAGGTGGCGGAGCGCGCGGCGGAAACGCGACAGCGCTGCGGGGCGGGCGAAGAGCAGGATTGCGGGTGGTGGGCGCCCGGAGGGAGTGGACGAAGGGTGGGGTACTGCGAAGGACGAGCGGGCGGTGGAGAGATGGGTGGAGAGCAGTGGGTGTGAGGACTGTTGGTCGGTGGGCAAGGGAGGGAGTTGGCGAGAGGGGGTCTGGAAGGAGGGTGAGCGGAGTGCGGGTAGAAAGTGGGCGGGCAGAGAGTGAGCGGGGAGACAAAATATGGGCGGGCAGACAGAATGTGGGCGGGTAGGCAGAATGTGAGCAGGCAGACAAAATGTGGGCGGGCAGGCAAAATATGGGCGGGCAGACAGAATGTAAGCATGCAGACAGAGTGTGGGCGGGTAGGGAGAATGTGGGCGGGTAGGGAGAATGTGGGCGGGTAGGGAGAATGTGGGCGGGTAGGGAGAATGTGGGCGGGTAGGGAGAATGTGGGCGGGTAGGGAGAATGTGGGCGGGTAGGGAGAATGTGGGCGGGTAGGGAGAATGTGGGCGGGTAGGGAGAATGTGGGCGGGTAGGGAGAATGTGGGCGGGTAGGGAGAATGTGGGCGGGCAGGCAGAATGTGGGCGGGCAGACAGACAATGTGGGCGGGCGAAAGTAGGTGGTTAGAAAGTGGGCGGAGGGCGGGAAAAAAGTCAGCGAAGGGCGGACCGAGGGCGAGCAACCGAGTGGGTGGGTAGGCGGTGGCTTATGGGTGGAGGGCGACAGGGCGGGCGCATGGACCCAATCAGCCATGACGGCGAGGCCTCGGGGGTGCAGGCGGCGCACGCGGCGCTTTCATTGCCCGCACGGGACTGCCCGTCGCCGCCGCTCGGCCGCGCCATTGACTCACGGGGCGCTGGGGGGCGCGACGCCGTCGCAGCCCTCGCCCGACGGGCAGGGGCGGCGCCAGAGTTATGACGATGAAGACGACTCTCCGACGCCGCCGCCGACGCCGAGAGTGACGATGCGAACGGGGAAGACAAGACGGAGAGACGGTGCAGATGGAGCGGTGAGGAGGTGGGAAAACTTGGTTTCGTGGGATGGAGACTAGAACGTTCAATAGGAATAGGATATTGGTTGGAAATATTTACTGATCGAAAAGAATGATCCCGCGACGATTACGATGAGATCTTCGTGGAGTGCTAAGGCAGAGTTTTCAGGTACACCTGGCAATACGGGAGCAGGGACACAAAGCGTCAGGTAAGGCCACTTAGTGACGAGGCTTTTAAGTACGTGTATAAGACGCTGCGAGGTTTCCGAATTTTTTAATAATAAACCAAGACGCCACTGTGACGAAGGCCTTTTTCGATGTCACCTTTTCGAAGACAGCTACTTCGTTATGAATAGGTGAAAACCTTCCAAAACGTCTTCGGTATGAGGATCGGATGTTGTGTTGAGGGTAGGGGTTTAAACCCGAATTGATGTTGAGGTATAAGAGATTTCAATGAGGTTCACGCGTAACTGAGAGGGCAGAGAAAGAATCATTGCGATGAAAGAGACTGATTAGCGATATAACTGGTAGCATAAAGTATTAATAAAGAAAGTAAAATAATAATAATAATAATAATAATAATAATATAATAATAATACTTGTTAGGAGAAAATAATGAAATTATTCTATATGAGGGCAAAATACTGATAAATGTGTTATTGAATTAAATATTAAATAAAAGTGAGAGAAAGGAAAACTCGATCAGAAAATGCAGACTTAGCGAAATAACGGACGATATTGGAGGATTAAGAAACGGACGATAATGGAGGAAAATTAAGAAAAACAATAAAATAAGGTAAATATTGCGTCAAAAAATAATATGAATTATTCCATACTCCCATAATCAAATTAATAAAAAAAATATAAAAAAGAAAAATGTAGTTACAGGATGTCGTCTCATTTTCTGAAGGAAGGAGTAAGAAAATTCTTAATAAGAATATTTATCCAATGTATTAAACTTGCAAATATTATTGGACTACTATCTTGAAGTAAACCAGTACACCTAATTTCCCAAAGTGCAGGGGCTTATATATACTTTTGCGAAAGTCTATTGAGTACAGAATGTTATTTCCCGAAATTGGATCGGATAGTTAGATTTTTCTCCCAAATACCTTCCTACTCGCTCTGCAATTATTTCCTTAAGCCAGAACCGTCTCAATCCCTTAATTAAAACTTCCAGTACTACTAGTAAGCTGCCTCACCGGCAGAACTATGAGCATAACAACTTCCAAAAGCGAACTTCTCTGCTACGTCTCCTCGTAAATATGAAAAGTTAGGAGACACTCGCTTCAAACGACATCTTTTGCGTTGCAACTTGAAAACGAGTTGTGCGACTCGCGACTACAGAACCGAAAAATAAGACTACTGTAACCAGTGAGAATAGAGAGAACTTTCTCGTTGGTATAATGCAGGTTTTGTGTCTACAGGCAAATATCTTCCTCTCTCTTGGATAGCAAGATGAAAGTGGCATTTCGTTCATTTACGGATCGACAGAACAGAAAATAGGATGCATACATCTACATATTAGTGAACCTTTAAGTTAATATAGCGTATTTTAAATTATTCCTTGCTTCATGAACTATGTTTTGAAGGATGTAGAAAATATTGCGAAATCATTGGCATATCCTATTATAAAATAATATTGGTCAGATAATTCTAATGAACGTATTTCTTACGTCTTGTATCAACTACTGCAGAAAATTGAGAAGCTATAGGAAGTGTGTTGCATGTATAGAATAGTAACGATGCGTTAGAATCGGCAAATTAAATCCCAGACAATCAATGTATATTAACGCCAATTGATTTTAACGATTGATTGATTGCGATTTTAAAAAAGAAAGATTAGAAGGCCTGATTGTCCTACCTTCCAGCGAGTTCCTTTTCATAAAATGTTTTTTCATACTGATTCAAAAATTTCAGTAACTAACATTTTTTAACGATTCTTGTGTCTGATGTTTCAATATCACATGGTGGAAATGAAAGCTGTATGAATGTTACATAGATTTTGGGTTATTGAAATTCGGCTCAAATGTTCTGTGACCCTGTTTGATTTTAAGAAACTCGAATATTCTATATTCACTTTTTTATAGTTTTGTTTCATGTAATGGAACAGCTTTATTAGACTTTATAATTTCTAATTAATGGCTCAGAGTACGACATACTTCATTGCCGTGATAGTTTCGAGGAAGTGCTAAGCAATCTAGAGTACCGCGTAGCACCGGAAGGGAGTGGGCGTACCAAATACTGGAGGTGTCCGCAAGCAACACGACGACGCTCGCAGGGTATCAACTGCGACTCCCACCTAGAGGCAGCGAAGGCGAGCGGGCTTTGAAGTGACGGTCGCCGGCCGCCATCTGCGGGCCACCGCTCCGCGCTCGTCTCTTGTCCGCCGCGGAGGAAGTGGCCCGTGTTTGGCTCCGCAATCAGTGGGATTAGGAGCGCCCCCGGCCGGCGGGTGCGGGGGAGGGGGGTCAGGGAGAAGCCTCGGGCTGAACAAACACCGTCGCGTCCCCTCGCGGCCCCTCGCCAGCGCTCCGGGGAACCCCCGTGCCGCCCCACAGTGGGCGGAAAAACCAACGCACAGATATTAGTTGGAAAAAATCAAATGAACTACACTTTTTAGCGGGTGTCTGTTGTTTCGCGTCTGAGATTTTTCATTGATTGATTGGTGATTCCAGGTGCGTCAACTCCTAAGGTCATTGATTCCGTGAATGTAGTGCATTATTTAGCGCAAGAGGTGGTGTTGGTCTTTCCCCGCTGGTTGATGAGATCCGGCGCCGACCTATCATCTGTTTACGGGGATTTACTCCCAACCAGGGGATCTCCCACCAGCGGGGCACCCTCTAAGCACCCGACCGGTCTCCCGGTATGTGTGGTAGTGTAGTGCATGTAAGTGTGTGTGTAAGTAAGGGATGAGGATATGACAAGGAAGGGGAAGGAAAGATCGCACGCGATCCGTGGCCCGGTTGTTAGGATACTGCCCCGGCAGTCGCGTGGTATCGATCGGAGAAACCACGGAAAACTACCGATCGGAGTAGCCGGACGCTAGAATACTTTTCCAGACAGCGCCTTAATTCGACCTATCTCAATACTGCCGAAAATCCTGCCACCGCCGGGACACGACTCTAGGACCTCCCTGTCAGAGGAACTGCAATGACATCACTGATACCCTGAACCACCTCTCCCGGTCTGAGATTTTCCATAAATTTGCGTCATTATTTTTCAACACATTTTTAGCGTGCGACTGCTTTGTCTCTGGGAGTTTTCAGAAACGTCGAGAAAACTCAAGATATTATTTTTTCAGGAATATAATGAAATTGATTTATTTATTTGGATAATGTGTCTCGTAATGAAGCATGTAAATAATAATTATTCGGGGAGGTGAAGTTTCGCAGTTCTGTGTGGCAGTACCCAACAAAAATTTCATTTAGAGCTCTTCTGCACCTGCAGATCATTTAAAACTTTTTGTTCGTGCAGCAGGTAACATTATTTTTTAATATTTTGTAAGTAAACAATAGTCTAAATATTATCTGCAATATTTGCAATATTAAAATTCCTGCAACTTCTAAAAAATGAGTGAATAACAAAAAATATAGGACAAAGAACCGTTCACATTTAGTTTAAATATTTTTTAATTGAGATATTGTGAAACGCTTCTCAATTGAGGCACTGTTTTGGTGAATATTAATTGGAAATTATACAAGAAAAATCCCATCTTTCCTACCCTTCCAGAAGTGGAATACTTTCGAACTTACTAAACTGAAACCCTTAAAATGAAAAGTGCTGCCCTGTTTTGGAGGTATCTGTAATTCGAATAAGAGATTCCAGAACATTTTTGAACTCAACAAACTTCGATTTAAGCAAAAGTTATCCGCTATCGTTTTCGGCCACTGTGCGTGTCTGCCTGCATCCCCATCACGGCCCGGCCGCCAGCTATGCGGGCTACTGAGCGGCTGCGCGCCCGCCGGCAGAAATAGAGAACTTCATCAGGCCTTCCCTTGAGAGATCTCCCCCATCCCATCCCCCACGGCCGCCGCCGGCGGCGCCAGCATCAGGCTGTTGACACCTCCGACTTCATCCCTCCCCCTTCAGGCGCTCCTGCACCCTCAATCTCAGATTCTAAATACGTCTTGCAGCTGTTTCCCTTTTTGAGCCGAGGTTGACATCGAATTTTTAATACCATTTTTTATTTTCTACTAGATTTCTCAAAAACTGTCGTTCATGAAATGCTGAACTGCTAAATTAGTATTTTGCTGCATTACCACTCATGTGAGGGGTGAGATTTGATATTTCAAGCGATTTAACGCACAATAGTGAAATGTTTCTGGATGTGAACAAAATGTGGAAAATGTTCAATTACTTTGAATGGAATTCGTAGTCTTCTACAGATCCCACTGACTTTCCGACCAAGAAAGGAAGAAAGAAAGAAAGAAAGAAGGAGAAAGAGAGAAAAAGAAATAAAATGAAAGAAAGAAATTTCTAATGTGAAAACAATTTCTGGTAAATGTTAGATTATAATGCGCAAAATCTGTTAGTGGTTACAAAAAAGTAAGTTCAAGAGTGGGAAGAGTGAAAGTGAATTATGAATGACTTGAGGTTTAAAATATTACTAGACCAGAAATATAACTGCATTTATTACACACACACGGGAAAAATTTTGTTGGCAGCAGAATTTTCACATTCAGTGAAAACTTTTCAAAATATTTATTAACTTTTTAACAATTTAGCCCTAACGACTCCCCTAATTTGACGATATGAGTTTCTCAACGCTGCTACACATTAGTCCCTTTAACTTCTCGTATCGAATGCCTACATTAGCAATTTGCAATAACACTTTTTAGGACTTTACAGCACCATGTCCGCTCGAAATACCCTGACGATAACTCCGAACTTTACAAAATTAACATGTATGTCCTGAGCTGCCTGTGTATCTTATCGAGAACAGTATCTGTTGGCGGAATTGAAAAGCGGGCTTGCGTATCGTTGCAGCGCTGCGGGCCCCGCGCGCCGGAAGGGCCCGGTTTTAATCTGAATTTAATACAACTTTTATGAGCCTCGTTGCGGAGGGGCCCCGCGCGCCACGCAGCGCGCCGCATAATGCGTTCGTACGCCGGCGAACATTTATGGCCTGCGTCGCGCAAGGGGCGGCGGTGGCGGCGGTAGCGGCCGTGGAGGTGGAGGTGGCGGTGGAGGCGATGTCGGCAGAGGTGGCAGCGGTGACGGCGGTGGCGGCGGTGGTAGTGGCGGAGGAGATGGATGCGGATGTTAAAGGTGGATGTTGGAGGTGGATGTTGGAGGTGGATGTTGGAGGTGGATGTTGGAGGTGGATGTTGGAGGTGGATGTTGGAGGTGGATGTTGGAGGTGGATGTTGGAGGTGGATGTTGGAGGTGCATGTTGGAGGGTGGGGAGGGTGGAGGGTGGGGAGGGTGGAGGGTGGGGAGGGTGGAATGTGGGGAGGGGGAGGGGAGAGTGGAGGGTGGAGGGTGGCGGTGGCGGCGGAGGTAGATATGGCAAAGCATAGGCAAAAGTTAGCGGGAGGGTGGAGGTGGTGGCGGTGGCGGCGGCGGCGGCGGCGGCGGCGGTGGCGAAGGTAGATGTGGCATAGTACGGGCAAAAGTTAGTGGGGATGTCAAGGCGCGAGGCAAGGGCAGTATATTGCGTGGAGGCAATGGTCCGTTGGGAGCTATGGTTATTGGAGGGGATGACTGAGTGTGTATTTCTTGTTTCTAGAACTCAGATCATTAGTCCTGGAGTGAATGTTATAGCCCAAGAGGTGCCGGTGTTCCTCACGCGCTTGAACGAGAGGTAAGGCGCAGGACAAACACGTAGACCTCAGGGCTTCGGATATATTTCCCAGGCTGTGTCAGTTGGGACAAGCAATTGCATTGGGCGGGGATGACGGGAGGACTCGTGTTTCAGACGATGGAGTAATGATTGTTAACGCTTGTGACGGTTGTAGAAAATGGATATGCTAAGGTTGAAGACGATGGAATCACGAGGAGACGATGAAGGAGGACAATTGGGGGCGACAGAGAGAGTATTGAACAATGACTAGAGATGATTGGAGGGAGTAATTAGAGGGATTAATTGAAGACGATAGAAGGGCCGTAATTAGGGACGTCGGTAGGTCGATTGGTGGAGACGCAGGGGGCATTGAATAGAGTTAATAGTGGGGATGTGAGCGAAGGGATGTCGCTGAGCACCAATCGGAGAGGGTAGAGTATTGAGTTAGGAGGTAATGGGATGAGACATCATGTTCATGTGGGGAGGAGTACGCAACAAGCATATCCGCTCTTGGAAAGGGACATGTGGAAAAAAACAAGAGCCGGCAACGCAGCCGACGTAGCAAGGTCACATAAACGCGGCAGAGGAGGGAGGTGAGAGCCCGTCCAAGCGTGCGCCGCGGCGAGAGTGCGTGCTGTGCGTGCGGTGTGGGTGGTGGCTTCGGGGGAGCGGTGGAGGCGTGGCTATGCGGGCGGGCGCGGTGTCGTGCGGAGAACTGAAGTGCGGTTGCGCAGGGGTGAGGGAGGGTCGTAAATGCGTGGGGTCGCAGTGCGGGCGCCGCGACGCGACGCGTGGCTGCCCCGACGCCTTCCTCCCCCCAGGCGCGCGCCGCGCCGCGCCCACCCACGCCGTCAGCTGGCCCCGCAGCCCTGCGCTGCTCCCGTCCCGCGCACTAGCGTTTCTATCGCCCCTCGCCGTGTTGATGGTGTTGTCCGACGACAGCGTTTCTTTTCAAACATCTGCGCGTCTTCGCGCTCTTTCTCGTTACTTAAGCGATACAGGTACTAGCGGGCGTAGCTCGCAAGCCTGGCTCCTGCCGCTCAGTAATATTATTTATTTCTGCTCCTAGCTCTAACTGGAGGCAGTTGTTTCACAGAAAATAATATACTAATACTAAATAAGATTTAAGGGGGATGCACAGTATACAAAGACACGTTATGACGATGTAATATAAGGAGCGAATATGCAAATACAAATTTCTGAAGAATCATATAAATACTTGGCATCACACGCAATTTACTAAATGATTCCGAAAACAACGTATACTAGAGGGAAAAGTCTCTAGTACTAAATTAATACTAGTAGCAATCGCCACTTGCGTCCCACGCACTAGCGGCAGTTCGATAGGTGGGGGCCTGAATAGAGTTAATGGTGGGGATGTGAGCGAAGGGATGTCGTGGATCGCGAATCGAAGGGGAGGGTAGAGTATTGAGTAAGTATAATGTTGTAAACGTCACCTCTTTAACCTCTTTCATTAGATGATTTTGGGACAATAGAGTGTGACCTGAGTCGGACTTGTTGCTTTACCGACACATATGCTAAAAAGTATGAATAAACTCTTCGATAATAACTTGGATTAATGTACTTACATTTCTGATAATGAGAAATATATTACCGTTCTAAATTAATTAATTTTAACTTGTGTAATATTTTAAACTTGATATTCCTCTAGTACTATGTTTGTAATAAATAAGTTTGTATGTTTAAGGCATCATATCATATAAAAATCGTAAATATATATTTTAAAGAACTTTTAATGTCAATGAAACGTTTTCATATAATCTTTATGTTTAATTCGAAATAGAAATCTCGTGAAGCGCTTTTGTTCGTGACTTCTGATCATACCACGGGTATTTCACACAATATTATAGTATCACCCAATAGCTTAGGCTAATTGTGCATTCCGTACTACAATTTAATCGAGTAGTAAACACCACTTACTCGTCACATTGGAGTCATAAACTTTTGTTTTCGTCCAGTATCGTGATGACACTGCGAACAACTGAAGGGATATTATTCAGTGCTTTGCTTCAGCGTAGAAAAAGTGCAGAGTGCAATTGGGAGGATCAAACATATTCTTTAACGTAAATGCAAAAAAAAAAAAAAAAAAAAAAAAAAAAAGAAAACTGAATGTGCAAGTTCTTCTTACCTGCTTGGAGATTAATTCGTTCATATATCTTTCTGACCTGTTCAAATATGCTATCAGTTTTGCGTGTTCTCAATTTCATCATCACTAATAGTAGTATTATTTCTACCTCAATTTTGTAACGTCATGAACTTATCATTCATTTTCATGCTATTTATAACGCAACGTTTTTGAATTAGTCTGCCTTTCTCCCTTCACAATGAAATCAGCAGATATTGCGTGTTCGTTTGGACTGGAAGTCAGCTGAGTCCTAGCTGCACGCAAGAATCGCCCGCATGGAAGAGGGTGATAGAGAATCGTGACCTTCAAAACGTTCTCTCAGCATGTATCTACTATAATGAAACTCTGGTTTGTAGCACAATTTCTTTGCTAGTTGATGAAGCGTATGTAGTATATAAACATAGATGTGTGTATGTTGTGTATCATAATGTATGATTCGTTTTCCTGATTTTATATTATCTGAGATTCGCATGTCTTATGCAGCAACGTGAATTTTTATCAACTTTGCTACTCAGCAGTATTATAACAAATCAAAATAAAACGAAATTTGCTATGACGTGTCGTGCATTGTGTACACGAAGATACATATTTAATACACTTATCTAAATTAATTACAGTTACGCAGTTTATTATCGTTTATTAATTGAAACTACGAACTCTGTACATGAAATCGATGTACTTTGCATCTTTTAGCAGTAGCATCCTAATATACATAATGAGGGTATGGATTCATTAATAAGTGTTTATGTATGACAACTATTGCAATTTGTCATTTTCATAATGATTGTCTGTGTTAATAAGGTTTTCTCAACATGGATAATACTATTTGTCAAACCCTTGCATTTGTGTTCCCATTCCTTTTCCCTGAATGATGCATTGCTACATATATGTATAATATGCTGTCTATTTAGGTCATAAAACGTTCAATACTTCGTGACTAATCACAAATATAAAACGAGTTGAAGTCTATAAATGCATATTTGCTTCTGGGATTATGTGGCGTTCTCGATAATATCAAAATCTACAGAGTCAGATTTAGTTAGATCAAGTTTGTTCATTACTACAAACACATATTATCGGAGTATTAGAAAAACTAATGAAAATTGTTGCGAAAAGTGAAAAAAAAGAAACAAAGGCATTAAAACATCTATAAATGAAGGACTCTAACGTAAAAGATAACTCTCCAAATTGCATTTTTTGTGATGCTACAATTTTTGTGCCCTCTCATCTGTCTACGCTATGTGACACTCATATTTTTTGACGGCTCATATACGGTCCCTGGTTGATGTCATTTTTATGTAACTCATTCAAACCCTTTAAACCAAAATACTCACTTGTTTATATCCCGAAAACGTTTTCGTGTACATTGTGTTCTACACTCAAAACATTTAAATAAGTATTGATTCCTCTAAGAAAGAACATTTCATTGTTCCAAAACGTCTTCCCTTTAAGAACAAATAGATGCTTTATTGTTCTTGAAGCCTCTTACTACAACGTACAATACTTGTAAAAATGCCATTGTGGAAAGAAATGAGTCAGTTATTTCAAGCTACAAGATTAACGAATCGACAGACGAACGAATCGACAGACAAGTTACAAGATTAACGGATCAGATGTACCCGAAGTATCAAATTTGTGAAAATCATTGAACAAATCTCTTCAACATCAACTCTTTGGAAACTTGCACTTTAGAGAGCGATCGATTCTAAAGGTTGCTTCAAATTCATGGCACGCCTGCTGCCACGTGGCGCTTCTTTCCCTCTTGTTCAACGCTGCGAGGCGGACAACCAAAAAAAGAAGACGAACAGAAATGAGGCGGCTGGAGAGGGGAAGCGCATCGACGTGGAGGGAGTTTAACACAAGACGGCGCACAGGCGCGCGAGGGTTCTTGTGTTGGCGGGCCCAAGGCGAAGGAAGACCGGGTGCGGCGGGCATGGAAGTATTCTAGAAATATAGGGGTAATGGATGATTTGAACCGATGACATAACGAAAACTTCAAATCATCTACCTTTAGTTAGCTAGGATCTATCATCCATTACCTCTGGCTAGCAAGATAACCTAAAGTAGTCTATGGTCTATGTAACAATGTGACTTAGACCACTTAAGAATTGACTAACATTAAAACCATCTGCTAATACGAAAGTGGTACTTTTATTATACGGCACTTACAACGAAAAAAATGACACATAGACCACTTTAGAATGTTTAGATGCTCACCTGTTCATATCTTATTTACCATAACCTGGATTTTAGCCAAAATGTTTCATAGACCACATTAGTTCCACGATAGGATATGCCCATATTCTAGGATAACTATGCGTCAAAACGGACTTTCTTGAGCGATGTAAAGTGAACTTTATTCGCTTCGAGGATCAAATTGTTTCTATACCAGATAACCAGGTAGAAATATGAACTAGGTAAATGTATGTGTGTTTCTTTTGAATACTGTAATCGTGCTAGCAAAGAGAAAACTGAATTTTGTTTCTAAATTAATGTAAAGTAATGACTACACCGCAAGTAGTATTTTGGAATACTGAGTCAGAATAATAAGCGACCTCACGGCTATTAAAAAGTCTCCTAATCGCATCATAACGCTGATTTGAAGTCGGTTCGCGTGCGTTGTAACTATATGGTGTTGCCGCGTGGCCAGAGGAAGCGGAGGGGCAGGCAAAAGGGCGGCTTGTAAAGAGCACCCGTAGGTAGACCGAGGGTGACGTGAGAAAGCTTGTAAGGAAAATGGCGGCGGGAAATTAGTTCCCAGGATAATGCAACGATGTCAGTGTTTCTATGACGATACGGCAAGAATACTTTTAAAGTGGCTAGGGCCAATACTTGATATAGTAAGGCGAGAAAGTAAAAGAATTTAGAAGTTCGTATATACTCTGAGACGAGAATGGAGTCATATTCAACAATGCCACATTACTGTCAAATACATGAGTTTTAAATGTACAGAAATTGAGAAGCTTCAATTGTCTTGGTGGACATCGTTACGGATTGATTAATCATTTTGTTTTTCCGAGAGTGTAGTGATATAGTAATAGATGTAGAGCAAGACATATCACTGCAGGTGGATAAGTACCTCCCTCGCCAGAACGGGATACGGGGTCGATCAACACGTGTTTCTGCATTTCCCTTCAAGTATCTCCGCTAACGAGGCACTGCTCCCGAAGGGACAACCCATAAGGAAAAACTCGAACGTCTCTATACATACGGTAATGTAGTGCGCGCGCGTGCGTGTGTTGTGTGTGTGTGTACACAAAAGTAAAAAAAGACAAGGGTGAGGAAGGGAAGATCGCGCGCGGACCAAGGTCATTTACTGAAGGTACTGTCGTTCCGTTCGGCTGATATTGATCGGATAAACACGAACATCTACCGATCAGAGCAGCCGGTTGCTAGAATCATACACTGGCTAAATTGGACCTAGCTGTTTAGCTGGTTTCGAACTTCGTTATGGATTAGATCGTTACAACGTTCAACGATCAGACCATCTGCGTCCATGCTTCAGTAAGGGAAGCAGGCGAGTTCGCGTGGGCGAATGGTTGGGTGGGCGATGAAGGCAATATCACGGGGCCTCGCGGTAAGCACTGGGCCGCCCGGGGGGGGCGCGACGGCGCGAGGGTGGCGAGGGCGGCGAGGGGTCTATGAGGTGGGCCGTGCGCGCGTGGGCGCGCCGGGGCGGCTCCCGCGGGGCGCTTTCCGCGAGGCGGCGCGTGCGCCATCGACCGGCGATCGGGGGGGGGGTTGCGTCCACCTGGGACCCACCCGCGCCCTAAGTTCGTGCGCCACCCTCTTCGCCTGCCCCGCGCGCTGCGGTGCGTGACCGGGAGGGGCGCGCGCCGCCCGCCACGAGGAGCCGCTCCCTCGGCGCGCCACCTTTGCCGCCGCCGCGCCACCGCCCCGCCCCGTCTACGGCTCTACTGTGCACGGGCCCCGTCCCCGCTGCGCTGCTGCCCATGCCGCCCACACCGTCGCCACGTGCCCACTCTTGGACGCTGCTCTAGCTACCATTCCTACCGCTGTCCTCACCGCTACAGCGGTGAGGACAGCGGTGAGGACAGCGGTGAGGACAGCGGTGAGGACAGCGGTGAGGACAGCGGTGAGGACAGCGGTGAGGACAGCGGTGAGGACAGCGGTGAGGACAGCGGTGAGGACAGCGGTGAGGGCAGCGGTGAGGACAGCGGTGAGGGCAGCGGTGAGGACAGCTGTGAGGACAGCGGTGAGGACGGAGGGCAGCGCGATGCCCTCCGTCCTCGCCGCTGTCCTCCGTCCTGGTCGCTGTGCCCACTCTTAGCCATTGAAGCCGGGACACACTGAAGCTGATTTTGGCCGCTGTTTTGGGGTCCTCATTTCTGATTCGTTCAACTCATGATTGTAAATGTAAATTGTAACTGAACCCGGACCACCTCTTCCGACGACGTCCGACAACATCAACTTCAAAGAACAACTGTTTCGTTTGATTTTGTCCATGCGATGTCGCCCTACTGATATTTCAGCCAAAATCGACTTCACTGTGACCACCGCCTTATACGCTGCTCATGCTATCATCCCTACGCCGTCTTTGCTACCACACTCGCCGCGCCCTCTACACAGACGACGCCCCTACAATCGGCCTATGAACACTTTCCCCACACTTGTCGCCTTCGGATATTTCTTGCCTCATTCGAGCCTATTCGTTGCCCTCATCTAGGTCACTCAATGACAGCTCCTCTAATCTCGCGCCAGATCCGTCGACACTACCGTCTTTGTTGCCGTCGCTAATGCTTTTGCCAGTGCGACCAACCCCCTCATTGGTCTCGTTCCAATCTCACCACGCGCTCCTTCTGGTCACGGTTTGGTCTTTGCATTCGCCATTGCCGTTGTACCCTTTCGGAGCCTGATCTCACCTTTATGGCGACCTCGTCTCTTTGCTCAACATTATTGTATAAATCCCCGCTTCCGTGTCACTGAGTGAAGCTCGCATTTAGTAGCCCTCACGCACGTCCTTGTGCTCCCCCGCTCCGACCTTCGCCCTCGAATGCTCTTGCTCTCGGGCACATCGCGCCGGCCGCTGAATCACTGCTGACTAGAATTTGAGATGACATAGGCCAACGCGAAGTCCGAAATGACGATACCAACCTCGAGTCAGTCTGAAAAGTACTTCATGGCGATTCTGGAAAACACTCGTGTACAAAAGTGTGGTTTGTCGTAATACTGGTACTAAAGGATTACCAACTACAGATGTTTCATTAGATGTTTAAAATACCGGAGACCCACGTCTTGCTGATGTTCCCTCTTCATTCAGATTATTAACTTTTTCAAATATGCCTATTGAATTTTTTAAATACTGGCTGCTTATTGAAAAATAATTTAAAATAGTATAATTTAAAGATTTTAATTGAGAGTGATGTTCACATAAACTTGAAAAATATGTGAAGAAAGATCTGATTCAAATGAAACTAATGAACAATCACACCCCTACAAGTGCAATGGACATCACACAGAGATCAATTTTATGTTTATATTGTTCACAGTGAAATTCGCTGGTAACATCAGCTACACATTGTGAGTTCCTTTCCTAGTTTGCCGATCTCAATATCTCGGAATGGCTCCCCCTCTTACTCTTGGTCTCCATCAGCCACCTGCATTACCCCGCCTCCTGCGCTCCGTCTCCGCCCTCGAGGTCAGGGCCCTCCGTCTGGGGCCCACCTTGCTCCTACACCCTCCTTCCCTCCTCCCCCCCGCCTCCGTCCAATGTCGAACGCGACACGGCCGCCACTCGCCGCCGCAGCCGTCGGCGGCGCGCCGCCTTTGCTCTCCCGCTGGCACTCTCCCTTCGGCAGGCCGCCGCCCTCCGCCCGCTTCCCCAGGAGCCTAATTTGCGTCCCCTTGCGCCCTCGCCGCCGCCCCCGCCGCGCCGCACCACGCCGCGCCGCGCCGTTGCATTATGCAGAAGCGGCGGTCTGGAGGCGGTCCAAACTGCCCGGGCCCTCGCGCCCCGCCAACGCCTGCAATTTCGAGGCGACGACGCTCCAGCCTGCGAGTGTGGAGGGCGAACTGGAGTGGCGGTGGCAAGTGGTGGTTCAGATGGTGGTGGTATGATATGAGATTTAAAGTGTAGTTGCGTGTACCATAGAAGTCAATGCGAAATGTGAATACGAATTGGAATGGCACAAAATTTTGTCAAAGATGTCGCATCATCTTTCGATGGGAAAAAGGAGATGATAGGACACAAGATTCAGATTTAACAGTAAATGATGCAACTATTTGACAATACATATCCTAATCTCAAATTCGTAGTCCTTCTGATGATGGTTTCTGCTGTGTGTAATAGAAGAATATTAGTAAACTATATTTTGTGTTTTGATACAAAATTTTGTTATCACTAAATTCAAACGGCTCTTTTTTTGCTGCGAACAGTCAACCCCAAAAATTGAACTTGATAGAGAAATTTTGGAAAGGGAATAGTGTACATACAACTGATAGAAAGTACGAAAATATGCAATTTTCTTTGTATGCGAATTTCATGATATTGTACGTGCTACGACAAGAATATGACTACTAGGCAATGTTGTTCTGTTACAATTACGGAACGTTATCATTCACATGAGATGATGTCCTGGCAGCTTTAAGACAGCTATGGTGACTGTGGAGGGTTAGGGCTGTCGAGAAATTTATCGGAGACGACAAAGCCAAGGGACGTTGTGGCGTCGGTGGCTGCCCCGACCGCTCTCGGGACAGCCGCAGAGGTGACGTGCGACGCGAAAGCGCCGGGTGGAGAGCCGGCGGCGGCGGAGGCGGTAGAGGTGGTGGAGGTGGTAGCGGGTTCGGAGGCGGCAGCAGGACCGGCAGCAGCGGTGGCGGTGGCAGCGTTGGCGGTGGCGATGGCAACGGAAGTGGGGTTGGTGTTGGGGACGGGGGGCGTGCGGCGGCTGTGGGGCCGTTGGCGGCAGCGGAGGGGCTGGCGGCGGGGTCGGGGTGGGTAGGCGGGGGGGGGGCGGCGGCTTCGCCCTGCGCCAGGGTGCGGCCGCCCGCAGGCGCCCCTTTGGCTCCGTCATTAGACGCACGGAGGCGGCGGCGCTGTCATTCGAACCCGGGCCCCGGCGCAAGAGGCGCAAACACGCCCTTTGTTCGTAATGGCCCCTCGGCCGCCGGAGCACAGGGCCTTGGTTTCGGGTTCGTGTTGCGAGAGCCAGGCAGAGGTGGTAGGAAGGGCGCGTTTGCAAGGTTGCCGGAATTCATGTTACCAGGTGATACATAGAATGTTTGTAGGCACTGAAAGCGTCAACGTTAGAAGTAGAGGCAAAGAACAAAATAACAGTTTTCAATAAATGCATAAAATAAATATATGACTTGCAATGTATCTGTAAGCAAGTTTCTAAAATGTTTATGATGGCATTCGGTTCGGCTTAAGAAAACCATCACGGAGATAAAGATTAAATATTGAATTATCTTAAAGCGACTTAGTGTTCTATTTCCCGTTAGTGCACGAGTTGAACTTACAGTTTTCTTCATTATTTGGCTCTACAATCCTCCTTCAGTTTTGGTCTTATTCATGCTTCCTAGAAGTTCTACCTATGTTATTAACGAATCGTGGAAAACAAGGCATGTGCGAGTGGGC
The DNA here is from genome assembly GCA_031308135.1 of Acheta domesticus. Classification (NCBI taxonomy): domain Eukaryota; kingdom Metazoa; phylum Arthropoda; class Insecta; order Orthoptera; family Gryllidae; genus Acheta; species Acheta domesticus. The sequence continues at coordinate 136,176,245 of JAHLJT010009436.1, forward strand.
ATGAATTCGCCCTGCGCCTACCCACGCCCTGCGCCCGTAGGGCTAGAATCATCGGCAATGCATGGTTTGATATAAGTAAGCTGCGGATTTTTACCTATTTGCGTATTTTTATCCTTCGATTAAAAATGCAGTATTTTGGCTTACTATTATGCCTCAAAATGAATAAGTATTATAATTACACTTACTGCTTGAAAATGAATAAGTAACCTAAAATACTGCGTTTTTAATTGAAGTATAAAAATAGGCAAATAGAAATCCGCATCTTAGTTATAAGATACTGCCAGCAACCGCCATAATTCAATCGGAAGAAATCGAGGAAACGACTGAGCAGAAGAGCGGGCCTACAGAACTGTAATCGAGACAGTGACAGCCACCGACCCAGTTATTTCACTGAAGTCGAAAAGCCTCCATTGTTGATATTCCAACCAAAAACCTGTCAACTGAGCATCGGTTTGTGTACTCGCAAAATATTACTTGCAATAAGTTAATTGATAAAAAAACATATTAATCTCAGGACTTAATTCCAATACTGTTCCACGACATCGATAACTTCATTTCTTTATAATTTACGGCCTAAAAAATATTATTAAGAAATGACTGCATATGTGTTCAATATTTATTACTCACTGACATTAAAAGGTAATAAAGTAAACGTCTTTTCTAACTACCAACTTCCGAACTCCGACAACTCTTATCGACCACCCTTTTAAGAAAAAAACTCAACGACATTACTTTCACGTTAAGCCACCCTGCAGTCCAATTCCCGAGAACGTTGGCACGCAGAGCGCGGCTTTCTTGGAACCTGTGCCGAATGTCCGCGCTGCGGCCTCTACACGGTGACGACGACCTCTTGTTTTAGGAGGCAGTAAACCGCCCTCGCCCACTGCCCTGGCCACCGCCCTCGCCGTCCTCGTCCTCGTCGACGTCGTCCGCGCCGCGGCGCCGCGCCTATTGCGCGCAGCCGGCGCCGTTTGGCCCCGCCGGCGCCGCTCGCCCACAGCCTCGACAGCTGCCGGCGCCGCGATGCCCGACGTCCTGAGCCAGGACGGAAGGCTCGCGTCGGTCGCAGGCGCGGAAGCGGAGGTTCGCATGACAAACGATGGCATGATGTTGTCTTGATCATCATGAATTGGGAAAATATCATAGATAATATTTTTGAAAATAATATTTCGGTTTATTTGATCCAAAACAAGCGTATTTTAATTCGTTCAGTCCTGGTATATAGGATCATGTTCATATAATTTGGTTCATTGCTACTATATAGGAGAAGAATTCGACATATTGTAGTCAGTTTTGAGGCTTTGATATCTCTGTATTTTAATATTAGTGCAATCCATAAAGATAAGTACAAATTAGCCAAATTGAACAGCAATCAAAGTGTGCAATGTAAAAGAAAGTCACATATGATGGGGTTAAAGTGGGGAAGAGTAGGAATTATTAGCGAAATATTTGAAAGGTATAAGCTTAAAATATTTTTAAGTTTGTTGTTGAATGAATTAATAGAACTTAGGATTCTATTACGTTTATGGCCATTTTAATTTACGTTGTTTAGCTAATTGTTAATAAACTTGTTGGTTCAGTAAACCTTTGCGACCAAGGTGACAAAGTTTTAAAGTACCAACTTATGCAAACATCAGTCAAATTATAATACATACTCTCAGAAAAATTAAGTGTTATGCCTCGAATTAATTAATTCATTTGGTAGCATATACATACATGTTATTTTACTAAAAAGCGAGATATGATGTATGCATATTAGTGTTGAGAACTAACAAGAAGTTGTTGGTTATTGATTCAAGACGGTCCATATATTTCGAACTTTTCTATACACCAGAGACGCAGAGAGCTTTAATTGGAAGCTTCGGCTTGAGTCAAATTCGCGGGAACCGTTGCCGTCTGATTTCGTTCGCTCAGCCATTTCTCTTTGAAGAACGCCTTCTCTCTGCTCACCTTCATTAGATTCCAGCAATCATGAGATACCCCTTTTGGCGCGAGACGTTCATTTCCGCGACCCGCCAACTTTCACCGCAAGAAACGGCCTCCTTCCTACCGCCGCGCCAGGGGCCGCGGGGAGGCGGCGGGAGGACAATCCTAGTTTTTGCGGTCGCCGCGCGGCGCGCTCTTGTCACGGCCTTGTCGCCGTTAAATCATCCTCGGTCGCAGTCGTCGGCGTCGGTCGCAGCCACAGCCGCGCCCGACATCCATCGCTCACGCCGACGCGACCCTCTGCATCGCTCTTCCCCGCCCTCTGCGACACTCTCCCCGCTCTGCTCCGCCCCGCCCAACAACGCTCCAATCCGCCCCGAGCCCCTCCGCGGCTGCCCGTTCCATCCCTCCCCGACCCGTTCCATCCCTCCCCGGCCCGTTCCATCCCTCCCCGACCCGTTCCATCCCTCCCAGTCCCGTTCCATCCCTCTCCGACCCGTTCCATCCCTCTCCGACCCGTTCCATCCCTCTCCGACCCGTTCCATTCCTCCCCGACCCGTTCCATGCGTCCCCGACCCGTTTCATGCCTCCCCGACCCGTTCCATCCCTCCCAGTCCCGTTCCGTCCCTCCCCGACCCGTTCCACCGAGCAGGATGCGCACACCCACCCTCCTCAGAGCCTCGCCCCGCTGCACCGCAGCATCCCGCCCCACGCCGCTGTGGCCCTCCCTCTGAACTGACCCACTGCTCCCCTCCTTCTCCCCTCCACGTCTATTTCCCTCTTCGCTCCACCATATACACTCCATTCAGTACAACCGCTGCCCAAACCGCCCATTTCTTACTGCTCCGTTTTTTTCACCTCTCTCTTTTACGCCCTTTTCCTCATCCTCCCTTCACCTCTTATCAGTTTGATCTAACTTTCCCCTCTTCGGCCAGCATTTCTGCGCCCCACCACATTTCGCCTTGCGTCATAACAGCTCCACATTCACCCCGCCCCACATCGCCGCCACGCGTTTCGCATCACCATTCCTCTCTGTGCCCTACTTCTCTCCGCAGTCATTTACAGGCCTCAGCCATTTCCTGCGACTGTTTTGCTTCTCTGCAATTCCCCGTTTTTCTCGTATTACACGTCCTCGAATACCGCAAAATCGCGGTCCTGCTCGAGTGTCTTCCCTTCTCTGAAGTAATCTTTCTTTATCACTGTTCTTTTCTGCACCTGTCGTACTTCGCAGTTCTTCTCCTGTGGTTCAAGCGCTTCTCTGAACGCAGGCACTAGCAGCGGAACTACCCGCCGTCACAGTTGCGTCCCCATTACCATCACAATCCTCGTCGCTGGAGTTTTGTACCTATCCAAATCACCATCGCGTTTATCGCCGTCACCAAAAGTTTTTTCTGGAGGACTGACGCTCTCAAATCCCCTGAGATCATCGATGTCCTTGTCAAGTCGTATTCGAACTGGTCGACCGTGTCACTGAAGCAGTTTCCTCCATCTTAGTCTCCATTTCCGGCTGACTCCTTCGTCCTTGTAGCACTTATCTGCCTCAAACACGTTGCCTCTGCCCCCTCTCTCACTTCCTGCCCTTGCCCCTGTCACTTTACCGGCTCCTTCACTGCCACGTCAATCATCTGCATTGCACACAAATGACGCGACAGTAATGTAAACGATGTTCGAAACTTCTAACACCCCTGCGGCCCTACCTCTTCGCCCCTTCACCTACAATGCCACCCACGCTCATCTCGCTGTCTTCCCCCTCAACGCTCTCAACCGACCGGCGGCGTCGCGTTGCCTATCCCACTACTTCTCAACCGCAGTGGCGCCCATCGGTTACCACTGAAACCTCCGCCCTATCTCCGTCCTCGTCCCTACTTCTCCGCCTCTCACCGCTAGTTCATCGCTGTCGCTGCGCCCGCCCCGCCCCCTGGCCTTGCCCCGCCCCCGCGGGGGCGCGGTGTCGCCCTTTCATCACGTCGACGGCCAGATTGCGCCTGTCGTCGGGTGTCGCTCGTCAGGACGAGCGAGCAGTTGCAGCTGCGTCCCGATTTTAACTCCGGTATTTCCACTGCACGGCTTTTGCACCCTGCCGAAGAGATTTTGTGGGAGATTACGAACTGTAAATTTGGGTGCTGTCATAGGCGTGGGCACCCTAAAACCAGATGTGGGAATCACATTTTTGTGCCTCCATATTGATTAAACTTTATTTGTGTATGACTTATTTATTTGTAATTTAAAATTTTCAAAATTGTTTGATTATTTTTGAAATATATTTGTAGATGGCTGAAAGAGGTTTCGACTTCAACTTGGGCGCGTTTTTTTCGGAGTAGTTTTGCACACTAATCGATATTTTACCTGTTGTTGGTCGATTTTGGATTTTTTCGCATTTTAAGTTTTTTTTACGTGGGAATTAAGTCATTTTTTTGGGTACACTCGAAAGCTTTTCACGCCTTTCACTTGAATTTGTCCGTTTCACTGCTGGTACATAATGTTCTACTTTTCACATAATGTACCTGACTATATTTTTATATTTAATGAAATTTCATAAATTGAAAATTCAAAATTTCGTAAATATAAAATTGAATTTAATTGTTCAAAAGCAGCATAACAACGAGATTATAATTACAGAACTACATGAGACGTATTTTACAGACAAGTAAATTTTAATATTTTGTATATCTAGACATTAAGACAAAAATACTCAAAGTGTAGATTAACGAGAACAGAGAATGAGTAATGTGGCCATCCGTTTGTCAGAACTGATGCAAATTTTAAAATGTACCTACGGATCCTATAAGTCTTTTTTTTTCAGGGAATTAAAATATTTATGTAAATAAAATTACTTATTACGTTAGCCTAGACTCTACAGGCTCGTGTTTATAATTTTCACGGGACTTCCTAGCCTCCCTCGTCGCCTCTGTGCTCACGCTCACAGGTGCAGTTGAATTGATTTAAAATAATTTCGAGAAATATATCTGTAATTAACATTTCTTTAAAATGATTGCACTTAATGAATATGATTGCAAATTTCACAAATCATGAGCGAATTAATTTTATGATAAAAATTAATAAGTATAAAGAAAACGATATTACCATATTGCAGCTATAAAACATTTTTAAGTATTACTAATTCATTGACACCAATTTAAAATACATTTTTCAAGGTAAATTTTAAAATAAAATGATCTCCACTTTGAAAAAAAATTACATACAGTATGTGGATATTACTAAATAATGGTAAATTAATGAGAGGAAAAGATGTCAGATACAATTACACGATACTTTTCCTACAAAGGCGAGAAATGCAATAAAATTAATATGCTACCAATAATTTCAAGGAAGATCTGATGAAGGAATAATTGTTGAAACAAATTTCCACAGTTGAAATGACCCAGGTTCCTAACCGCTTGATTTAGTATTAGTTATTTCGTACCTTGTTTCAATGATGTTGTTTAGGTTAAAAATAGAAGGAAGAAGGCATTGACCTCTCAAAAGACCTTGAGACTGTCGCTAAAATGTCTGCCTTGCTCTGCCGCAAGTTGAAATGCAACACCCTTGACTAGAAACCGCTGGCATTTTAACACGTCGTAAATAAGTTCCAAAAATTTAGAGAATGCATGTATTTTTGTCAAGTGAAATGTCGTTCATATTTTAGTTCTTTGCAAGCACTATTACAAATGCGTCTTAGTACAATTTACAGCTCGTGACGTTGGAGCCATAAACATTATTTCTGTCCATTTTTAGCAGGAGCTCTTTGTGATATTTCTATCTTTGAGTCTCGGATGATGTTTGGAAGAACAGCAGCTGTGAACAGCAAAAGCTGTTTCTACAAATAATCAACAGTCGCTTGGTTATACGAATATTTCCTTTTATTTACTGTTTGGTAGGATGTGACTCCTTCAAACTGACATGAGAGTGCTTTACAACAGAAATCTTTCTCGTAAAAAGCTGTCTAGTAAAAAAGCCCAACAGCATTTTGAACATAGAAATAAAAATGTATCAACACCATTGAATGTCAATATAAGTTTAAACAATTTACAACAACTCTGTGTTTGCAACTGTTACCATAAAATTGAAACTAAATTTATGAGACGAACTAGTAAATTTGTATGTGCTGATTTGAGAAATTAATGCAGATTCAAAGAATGTGACATAACAAATAATAATAACAATATTTTTCAGTCTCTATTTAACAAAAAAATATTAAATTATATTTATAAGTTACTATTATTGCTCGGGAAACATACTTCTCTGTACCATTCACCAGTGTTTTTTTTTTTTTGTTTTAAAAAATCTGTTTCTACTTCGCCGTTTTCCTAATAAATTAAGAAATCGATAGAAGCGGATATTTGATGGAGATTGGTCTAATTCAAAATGAAACCCATAATTCATAAGAAAATTTCACTTATATTAAAAAAATTACCTTGATTAAATGCTAAATCCAAAACCGAAACATAATGAAAACTAATATTTTATCCCTCACATTTGAAATTTGTTTTTCTAGATATCCACCGAACAATGGTAAGTATGTGGAACATTTCATTTCCGTTTGAACAGCACCATGCCATGAACCGAATTTTCAACCGCATTCCCTGCCTGCAGGCTCGCGCAGTCGCGTTTTTCCACGACCCTCTCGAATTCCCGCCCACCGGAAGCGACACCATCGCGCACGCCCTGTTCCGGGAACGCCACGCAACTCCCACCCGCGCGCGCATTAAAAGCCCATTTATTTTATTGAGGCCCCGCGCGGCAACGCACGCGTTGGCCCTGGCGGCGGTGGCGGCGGCGCGGGCGGGCGGCCGACCTCTTGGGCTCCGCACTCCTGTACGGAATACAAAACAACGCTCTCCAGAGAATGGCGGAGACGGCGCCTCGCGTCATTGGGTTCATGGGTGTATGCCGTGGAATCTTCGCTGACTGGAAGTCGCCACTTCCTAGGCAAGGTTGCCAACGTTTCGGTCATATAGCGATGATTTTGTTTGCGCGCGCTGTAGTAACTAGTCCCATAAGTGTAGTAGTTGTTATATCACGGGCGGTGGCAGTCAACTTCCCCCGCAGGATGGTTAGATCTGGCGCCAACCGTTACATCGGCTTGCGGGGTTTTCCCCATTCAGGTAACTCCCACCAGTGGGGCACCGCCCCAGCGGGAAAAGCTCGAAGTTCCTGACGTGTGTGTTAGTGTAGTGCATTAATGTGTAAGTGTATGTAAGTCAGAGGAAAGGTTAGGACAAATACGAGAAAGAAAAGATCGCGCGCGATCCGTGGCCCGTTTATTAGGGAACCGCTCCGACGTTGGTCTGGTGCCGATTGGAGAAACCACGGAAAACCATCAATAAGGGAAGCCGGCCGCTAGGATTCTCCTCAGCGCAGCGACTGGATTCGATATATCTAGTATGCGGCTAGTGTCGAAAACTTGCCACCGTCGGGGCTCAGAGCCTAGGATATCTCGGTCAGAGGTACTGCAGTGACATCAGTTGATACCCTGGGTCACCACCGTCGGTCATACTGTGATCTTCAGGAATAAATAATGAGGTTGCAGAAGAGCTAGAAACCGTACCTAAGACGTTGGTTTTCTGACCCATCAATATTCCACTCACCGAAGTTACGTATTTCTACTTGAACTGTGATGCGGTTTACGTGAACAAATCAACATACTGCTGCGCTCTAACAAAGATTGCAAAATTTCGCATAAAACATTAACGTTTTCAGTTTTCATAGTGGAAGAGAAAGGCAGCCTCTCACATCAATCATGTAATATTTAACTTATTATGTATTATAATTACAGCGTTTGATAAAGTGTATTTTTTCTGTTATATTTGTTGGCCAAAATCTTGCACGAATATGGTTTTTGAAAATGGTGAAGAATAGCTGTTCAACAAGCCAAGGAAATATGAAAGAAGGTATCATTTCTTAACTTCAAAATACGGTTTTGGGAAATTTATTCTAAAAAGTATACAAAGAATTTCCTGCGCTTTGTGATTATGCCAGTGCCGCCAATTTTCTTAATTGGTAAACCGTTTATGGTGTTGGTTTGAAGTAATTAATAATTTATTATTTTTATTTTCTTGCAAAACTGTTCTATTGGAATATTTTACGATCATTTTTCCTATGAGTAAAAGCAATTATATAATGATTAGTTACCTTCATATTTTTTATAATATTGTATTTTTCAGGTGTCTAGAACATTGTCCTTACGTCTACTCCTCCTGCCCTGCACTGATTTCCTTAAGTTCAACCGTCGTCTCCCATAATTTCCGCCACCCACGAAGTGCGGCGTTTTAGCCTCTACCGCGCAGCCACTGGAAATAGCCATGCGAACGCCCGAGATGCGTCTTCTGGTCTCTCTGCAGCGACGTCCGTGAACGCCGCCGTTCTCTGCATTACCAACGGGGCATCAATCTCCTTAACGACGGTTCTTGGAACTTCACTACCATTGCCGTTTCTGTTTATGTGTTTTTAGGCGGATATTTTCGCCCTCCGGCAAAATTGGTATTCATACAATTTGTCATGATTCTTTACATTTTTACCATCTATTTTTCTTAGGAACGAATAACGTACGTATATCGTACGTTATCTTTAAATTTATACTCTAGATAAAATAGCTAATTCGTTTAGTTCATCAATCTCTGAAGTCAGAATATTACATACCCCTCAAAGAATCTACCGGATATTCCTACAAATAAACATTAAAAATTCTTAATTTTAAAACATCCAATGCAGCTTTTCATTGTGTTCACGTTGCTTACTTCTTTCATCTATATCGCACTCTTGCGCCTCTTTCACCCATCCCATTGACGTACTCCCCTTTCATAAGCGCCTCTTAATTCACTGTCACAGATCACATTGTCACTCGTCATTTACACAGGGAGTGCATAAACTGATGTCACTGCAGCCCCTCTGACCGGGAGGTCCTAGGTTCGAGTCCCGACGGCAGCAGGATTTTCAACACTAGCTTGTCAGCCAGGTCGAATTCAGTCGCTGTCTGGAGGAGAATTCTAGCGGCCGGCCGCTCTGATGGATGGTTTCTTCGATCAACACCAGGCGAATGCCGGAGCAGTACACTAACAAACGGGCCACGGACCGCGTGCGATCTTTCCTTCCCCTTCCTTATCTTATCCTCACCCCTTACACACACACACACTAACATGCACTACACTACCACACATGCCGGAAGACCAGTCGGGAGCTTAGAGCTTGTCCCGGCTGGGGCGGAGATGCCTGGTTGAGGGGAATCCCCGCTAGCCAACGGTAGGTCGGCGCCGGATCTCGCCATCCAGCAGGGAAAAGAGCACCGCCACCTCCCCACCACTACACTTACGGGACTAATGGCCTCTGTAGTTGACGCGCCCGGAATCACAAGTCAATCAATCAATCGTCATTGACCACGCCTCTCGCACCTCCACCGCCTTCGGCTCCCTCGCACGTTCACCCCTATTCGCGCCTGGCGCCGCAGTCCTAAAATAAAGGGCGGCGGCCGCCTGCTCCCCCAGCCCCATGAGGCGCGGTGTCGGGAATAGATCTCGCGGCGGCGGCGTGGCGGGCGCGCCCGATGCGTCATTGTTCGCGTCTGGATGCTCTACGTGCCTGTGGCTGCAGCGGGAGCGGCGGGGTGGGTGGGGTGAAAATGGCGGGGGGCAGACCGGGGGTGGGGTGGGGTGGTGCGGAAGCGGTCCATGGACGGAGGCGGGGCGAAGCGGGGCGGGAGCGAGGAGAGGGCGGGGAGGGGGCAGGGACGGTGGCGGGGACAGCACCCCCGGGGGTGGAGACAGCGGCGGCGGGGGTGGCGTAGGTATCGGCGGGGAGGGGCAGTAGGTTGGCGAACGGTGGTGAGCGAGGCGGGGGGTGGTGGCAGCACCGGAAACAGGCGCGCTGATGATGATGCGCCGGAATCTCCCGTGTGTATCGCGTATTCATGTCACGTATGCACGCCAGGATTACGGCAATGCGTCAACGGGATGCGTTGCAATAGGCATTGGCTACAGTATTTCTGTAAATGGCGTTCCGTTTTGTTTCCTGTTTGGAATTCAGCGTTTAGACTGCTCATGATGGTTTCTCGGTGATGGTTGTGGCGGTTACGTGGAATATGTGAATACCAAGCATTGCTTGTCCTTTCACCAAATTATCAAAATTCATGTCACCTCCTTATCAAGTGTGATAATGATAATAAAACCGTAAAATGTATTGATGTAATTACTAGAATTATCTTCTCGAAATTATCATGAAAAAAAGATTTCTGTTTTAGACCTGGTAGTCTGCCAATTTGCGTATGCGACGAAGAATATGCATGAACGATGAATTCAATATTGTTATTAAAAATCTCTTTCTCAATCACATGCACATTGTTCTAATTTTAATATGTTTCAATTCTGAAGTTGTCGTCAAGGGTGGGCGATGCGATATAAATTATTTTAGATAGTTCTTGCTTTTAGATAGTTCTTCTTTTAGATAATGGTATCTGCTAAACTTGATTTTAGTACATTACAGCAGACCAGGTGGAGGATATCCGCAGCCCAGGGAAATCCCTTGACTGTTCCGCTGCATCCAGAGTACTGCACGGCTTGCCTCGTGTTTCAGCGTTAAAATGGCCCCGCTCCTACTCTCCTCGTGTTCAGTCGCGGCTGGCCCGTGTCACAGCGTCCGGTGTTTAGAAGCCCGGCTGCCGATTGTTTGCTTCGGACGCTGCGCTGGGGCGCCGGGCTGCACACTATGTGCGATCGAAGCTAATCGTGATCTTTTCCCACTAATCACACAGAAGGAACGGGTTGAACTAAGGAACCGAACTTAGTAGACTAGGATTAGATACGCTATTATGAATTATGTAAATGAACGAATATCAGGGTAGTAATAGTTATGATCTTGAAACCCAAAGAATTTTTATTTAATTAATTGATAATACACGATTCATAAGACTTGATTTTCTTATCAGTTTATATACCGCCGTCTGTAAAATTATCTTGGGGAGAGTATAAAATTTCATTGTATTTTATTTTATATTATGTCAAGTCAACAATCAAGTATAAATGGATTACAATAAAAGTATTTATATGTATGGCAATTTGAATAATTTATTTGAAAGTGGATATGATTGGAAATTCATGTAGATTGATTAGGGCTCTAGAATGTGTACATATTGCCAGTCGCTCTCGTTTTACACCAAAACTGCTATCCTTACCTTACAATACACACAAATGGGTATATTTTGGATCCTCAGAAGTAGATAATTACAAGAATAATTATGTTAGAAGCCGTACACTCTATTTGAAATTTTGGAAGACATATTATTATTTAAGATTGTATTTTTGCTACATTGTGATGAACATGTATCTACATTTACGGTGAATGGGCCATTAGAAAATTAGTGGGGGTTCAACAATCCACACTTTCTCGTATTATTTGTAATTGTGACATAATTGAACCTGAAAAAGAGTTCCTAATTCCCAAATATTGTAGGTAGAGCTGGGACGCAAAACTAGGGACTAAGGTTCCCCAAGCACCCTCTGAGTTAATCTCTTTGAAGCTAAACCCAAAGAACTTATATAAACGGTTCGCTTCTACATTTCAGAAAAAAGTTTCAACAAAAATCGGACATGTGACATTTTTGTAAGTATACATTGCTCTTTTCGACCAGAACTTCGGATCCGATTTTAAAGAAAATTGCGAAAATGTTGGGTCTTTGTAAGTACACTCAAAAATTAAAATATTCGTTTAAAATTCCACAGGTCTCAAAAAAATCAGCTCGATTAATCAAATAATATCAATTTTGGAGAAAATCCTGTTTACAAAGTAGGCTCTAGTATTGTTCATAGTTGTGCAAAACGCTGAAATCGCTGAATGTAAAAAAAACATGAGTTCTGACGCACAAAACGCGTTTTGGTGTCAAAAAATTGGTACTTTCCTCATCAGTATTGCTGTTACTTTTTCTACGCTACATAAGTAGCATACGAGAATGTGAAAATCAGATAAATGAATTTGATTGTTAAAATTTCGGGTCGTTTATTGATTAAAGTAAGTACATTGCTCTACAAAACAAAGTATATAACAAGAAAATACCAAATTCACATATTTTTTATACTTTTAGTAGCTGCCAAACATTAAATATGCATAAATTTTACTCTCTCTTTTTAGTATGTTACCAAATTAATAATATCTGGGTTTGTTCGTTGATGGTCTAATTTACTTTTGTTAATCTGCTTCTGTAGAGATCTAAAATTGCTCAATGTTGTTTTTTCCCATTAAATCTATTGAAAAATCAAATTCAAATAATTTTACACATTTGTTTCAAGTATACTTATTTATGTACTCCGGTGATTTAAATAATGTAAATGCTTCTTGTGCACTCGTCATAGCGGAGTGTAAACAAAATATTTATTCGAAACAAACACAAACATCACAAACTCGTTTATTTTAAATATGCACCGGGCTCTGAATTCATTTTCGCAAATACGAGCATCAAGCTTCTCATTGCGGCAAGCGAAACGACGTACTGAAACCATGCAGTATAAAAAATTAGTTATATAATTTATCGAGAAACGAAAAAAAGGAGGAAATAAAAATAATTAAATTCAATTTTTAATATATGTGTAAGGGCAATTATTTTTCCATAATTGAATTGCTGAATGTATCGCACATAGCGTAAATTAGCAGGGATCAAATTAAATAGATCCGTAGTTGTTTGGTGTGCCGCTTTTCCGTGAACGAGCTAATTGAAAACGTATGGATGGAGAATTAATTAAGTCGACACAGCTGCTTAGCACGGCAATCAACTGCAAGTTAATTAAGGGATGTTAATGACGGATTATGTCGATGTGAATCCCAGCATTCTGCGCGAAGTTTCCTCGGTTCAGTTCACGGATGCGACAAGGTTCCATGTGTTACAAGATGTTCTAGATTGTAATTATATCAGTAAGTCAAGCAATAGTATCACTAGTGTTTGCATTAAGAGAAACTACTGCGTACAATATACGTTTTTAACAATAGGATATTTGGTCCAAGCCATAGTTTAAATAAAATTATACAACTGAAGGGAAATCACTGAGTCTGAACTAAAATTATGTATAGGGGGAAATATTTCATTTAATAACATTGAAATATCACTTTCGTACTCATTATCATTTTCACTCTATTATTTTTCACTGTCCTTAGGTTGTATTGTTAGGTTGAATGTTAGGTTGTAGCCTGAGTTACTTTTGCATCATTGATTGGTCATTTATAATCGACTCCTTTCCTCTTCTTTGTTGCAAAATATTCTTTCTCCACTTTTAATAATTATAACGATTAATGTTTAATTTTAAATTCTGTAAGATTTGATTTGTTATCGATCGCGAATATGATAGACTGAATACAACAATCCATTCATTGAGAAAAATTAATTGATAGTACACAAGAAGAGTTAATTGTTAGACCATTTTAAAAATTACTCTGTAATTGCACTTTATAAAATATATTTTGTATTTGTAATTTAGTTATCACCAATTGCCTCTTCGTGTTACGTAACGAATTACCAGGTGTTTACTTTTACTATTTTCAATGCCGAAATAAACGCTATGGCATTGTTTCTCCTATATTTTTTGTGGACATGCAAACATCAATACTTTTCTGTAAATACGTAATTTTTATTTATTTTAACTTTTTATGAAACGTCAAGATATTCACATTTTTCGGCTTCTTTGGTTTACATTTTCTTTTTCTCCGATTTATCATTATAATACACGTTTAAAGCTGTAACTATGTATTGCGAGATACAGCATAGCCGTGTCTCTGCTGTTTGCAGTTCTAATTGCAATAAAATTACTGGACCCCGAGCCCAAAGTTTGTTTTAACCAATTAACCCCCTCTGTAATCTAATGGAATAAGCGGGCTATCTAATTATTCTCTGCGTCTTGCCGCATCCTGGCAAGTAACGCAACCTCACTAACACACCGCCGCGAGGTCGATGTTGGGGAGGGGCGACAAGAGCAGGGACGAAGAGGGGAACGATGAATTGCAGCACTCGACTAGACACCATAGGGTTCAACTTAGATGAAGTAAAACGATATGTATTTTTTCACTTTTTTCCAATTGTATTCCATTATAAAAATAAGCGGAAGATTAAAATAGTGTTTAATTTATGATACGATTTAATTTAAACAATTTTGCAAGTCACGCATGTGCTTGCCAATGTAGTTGTACAAATAATACACAAATCTCATACTAGCGTGATTTCCAATTCATATCCTGCATTCTATTATGTATGGAAAAACTACTAAGAGAAAATGAACTCTGACCATATATGAAGCAACGTTAAATCGCTAAGTATGTGTTTTGTTTTGCACGTACATGCACTGGTGTTGCACTTTTATAACGTGAGCACTTCGGCACAGGAAACTAGCAGTCACTTGCGTAAGCAGTTGGCCTGCTCTGTACCTGCTGGCTCCGGGGAGTGTGCGGTCGTCCTCCGGGGAATCCGCGGGGAGGCGTTGCCTGTCCCCGGGCTGGCCGTGTCGTCGCGGGGCAATGGAGCGAAATACGCGGCTGCACAGGACAATTATCGGATTCCTGGCGGGGGCAGCGCCAGGCTGCTGGAAGCCGAGTCGATGCGGTGGCTCCGGCAAAATCCCCGGGAGCGGTGGTTCTCGTGGAGGGGATGGTGATGGATAGTGGAGGAGGCTGTGAGATGAATGACGAGTGTGATGAATAAGGTAGACATGGAAGGTATGGGGGATGAAGTGGTGGTGTATGTTGTGGTGATAGAAGGGATGGTGGTGATGTTGGTGGCGCTGGTGATACGAGCGGAGGTGATGGACGAGCTTGAGTCGATGGTGTGTTAAATTTGGTATTGATGCCGATGACGCAGAAGAAGCCGTTGCATATCGGACGTGCTGGCAACGATGACACTATAAAATGTACAGACTAGAGCGGAAACAAAATGTTGACTAGTGATAATTGCAGGACACAAATAACGATCATTGTCTTGAAGTTGGAGAGTCTGCGTCGGTGGTAAATGTAGACGAGTGCTGACGAAAGCTATGGGAAGGGAGTTGCATGAGAAAGGTGATAGCCGTTCGCGACAAGCCCAGTCCTGGCATCCTCTTCAGAGCGAGAAGCAGTTCCCAGGAGAATTAGTCCGACGACGACCGGCAAGCGCCTGCCTTTTCTCTGGCATTGGCGTCGCTGCTGTTCCGCCCCTTGAGGCTGCCGGCGCGTCCTTCCCGACGTCCCCACCGGCGGAGCGGGATCGTGCCCGTTATAAACTTGATGTCGAACTTTCTGAGAACTGCCACCGCGACAACGGGCCTCTCGGCGCTGGCGTTCGCTCGGGGGACTCCAACACCGAATACTCGCAGCCCGTCTATTTGTCCGCTGACTGCACAGCGCGCGGGCGGCAAGCAGGATTCTAGGAATCAAACTGTAGAACTCCATATGGCCGTGAACCAATGCGTCGAGTTTCAGGAATCGAAACAGTTATGCATCCGAGCGCATTTACTAAAGAACCTTATTGCTCCATTGTAAGAAAGTTCCTCGTAAATCTATTTCTATACCACAATAATACTGTTGCACATACGTCCGCTGAGGTACTTGTACTTCTCGTGAATAAATGCGACTTGAAACCAGTGTTTTCATTAGAATATAATAACAGAACCATTGATTTGCTTCCCAGAATAAATTTTGTTGACATATCAGGTCTGTTGCTCTTCGCAATATGTTTGTATAGAACTAACGTAAACTCGGGGTCTTTTTCACTGGCACAGCGGTTCGTTCTTTGTGCTGGAGGGAGCTTGACTCGATGGAATGCCTGACATGCGGGATACACGGGCGATTGGAGTTTGCACATATATTATGGTCGATTTCGTCGTCGTTCCGCTCGCTCAATTAGGTGCCGTGTAGCTGTTGCAGCGAAGCAATTTATGCAGGAGAAACATAGCGCTCGTTAATTTACAGACCACGTGAACTTTCTACGTTTGTGTTGCGGAGAGGAGACATGCCCTCAGATGTATAAACAGTCTAGGAGGCGGTTGCCGGGCTTGATGTTAAGAACAAAAACAAATTTTGGAAAAAGTATTAGCATATAGAAATACATCCCGAATATTTTTCTTATTGAATACACAGTATATCATTATTAAATGCATATTTTGTCTCTTTTGTTCCTTAAAATAAGATATGAATGAATTATTCCTCGTCGCTATTTGTGAATTAAATTGATATTGTATGGAATACATGATGGCAACAATCTAAAATGTGTCGTGATTCATTGTGTGATATGTGTAGGACTAACATTTGGATATTCATTCTTTACGTAAGAATGGATAAATTGCTAAAAAACAATACTCCGGCTCAACGTGCTTAGTCTAGTATTGTGAAACTTCTGTAGACACGAAATAAATAACAAACTTCATAATTATAAGTCCATTTATTCATGATTTAGTTATTTTTGCAACTCACGCCGAGGACCAAATAAGCTTCGTAACTTTTTTCCTGAAATAATCTAGTCCTACAGCCGATTAATTAGCTAGCCTACACATTAAATAGCTGCAATATATATGGACAGTGAAGATAATGATAAACATATGGTGTATATATATATATATGAGCACTTATATACTGCACGCGTGAATATTGTGAATTAATTTTAATTTCATTATAACAAACGAGCTAATTATTGGAACTGTCTCATAATTGAATGAATAAATTAATTAGTGCAAGTTGAACTCAGTTGCACTCAGACTACAACTGAGTGTATAAAAAGTCTTAAAATTGAAAGTTGAACGAACTTTTGTGATATGTCGTATTCGCAATGTTTGACAAAGAAAAAAACAAACATTTTATGTCGCGTCAGGAGGATCACTAATGATTAGTGCAAATTTCACGAATACCGAATGTTCAGCTGGTCGTTTACCAATTGACAGCTTGGCTGGGAAAACCCTCCGTCCGAAGGCGGCCAAATTGCAGGGAGCGAGGCGCAGAAACCGCCAGCTGACCGAGTGCAACCAACAGCGCCGTCGCGGCGGCGGCGGCGGCGGCAGCGGTGGCGGCGGCGGCGGTGAGGCCGCGTGGGCGGCAGCGGAAACAGCGAGTGCTGCTGCACCGGCCACGTGGGGGAGGGGCGCGCCGCGGGGGAAGGGGCGAACCGCGATTACACGGCACTTCCATTAGAAGGAACGAGCGCGCTGGGCCGGCCGCGGCCGCGGTTGCGGAGCCGGCCGGGCGGCCCCAGCGGTCCGCGTTCGACGCCCGCCGCCGGCGCCAGCGGAGCGAGGCGGCCCGGGCGGTCGCAACTAGGGGTCTTTTGTCCTGGAGGCGGAAGCGCTGGACCACCCGCTGCCTGAGAACGCGACCCGGCCTCGCTCGCTCTCCACCCGTAGGACGTTTCTTGATGAGATACCTCTTACCCGGAACACGAGCATTTTGGGTTATATACTTGCTTGAGCTAGTAGCCACTGTTGTACGGTCTCCGTATTAGTGAAGTCCGTGAATGGAAATAAAGTGAGACGCTTGACAAGGAATACATCTATGGACAACCAGATAAAAATGCACGTAGAGCCATAATTAGCGATTAGTAATGTTGCAATCGTATTATTTTGCCGTAGAGATCAAAGCAAACTACTAAATATACCCAACGGTCAGTACAATGTATAGTGCCTCATGTTCATGGTTGTTAACGATGAATCGTTCCTTACTAGGCGTGTAAATAAAGTTTGAATAATCGAAATCTACACGCAACGTCTGGTAGATGACTATTAGTACATTTTATCCATTCCCTAATCGAATGCAAACGTGGGTTCTTTGATGTTTTCGATGAGCGAGCAAAAACAAAAGAACAAATGTTTACTTTATTTATTTTTTAAATCTAGAATGATATTAAGGCTCTATAAAAATAAGTAGTACGTTCACTGGCGTGCTCAGCCAGAAGCTACATACATTTCTGGGTATTCTTTTCCCTTTAACTTATTTATTTAGATATGACATATTTACAAGTAAATAGATAAAATGAACTACAAGTAGAATGATATTGTAACTGTAATAGCACAATTGATAAATACTTTTTATTTTACGCCGAACCATTTACAGAACTGCTCAGGGAGCCTCTTGCCCAAACGTTCAATTTCCCAAATTATTTAGTTAAAATTATTAAGTTAAAAAGGGGAAAATATAAATTGAACACAAAAAGGAAATAAAATGATTTTACCCAAGAGGCTCCTGGGCTCCCTCCAAAATGTTGGCGGTCCCTCTGTCCCCTTTGTGCGCATACCTATGAATACATTCATTTCAGATGTGTGTAGTATTACAAAATTGTGGTTTGAATCGCCTAATTCATTGCAATATTCAGTCCAACAAAGCAAAACCAAAAAAATATGAAGTGAACTTTTGAATGTTAATGAACAATATAAATATACAGACAGTTTCAAAAAGCTCCACCATTCTTTTTAATATAATAGTATGATACGACTCTTTCATTAGAACAATTTTACAATTTTACTTGTTTCGACATTCATAATTTTTATTCATGACTCGTTTTTTGCAGAGCATAGTAACAGCGCGCGGAATACATTCCCTTGACAAACTCGGTTGTCAGCAACTCCTGCCGTCGCGTCGCGTCGCTCTTCCTCCGCCATCGCTCCTGCTGCCGCTCGTCCTGCGCCTACGAGGGCGCGGCCAGATGTTCCCGGCGCGTCAGAGAAAGCAATTTGCTCCGCATCTAGACGTGGATATTAAAATTCGTGCCCTCAGCTCTGAACCGAATTAGTTTCCGCCGCGTTAACGACGAGACGCTACTGCTGCTGATACGCCGGCGCTGTCGTCGCCGCACCGCACCGCACCGCCTCTTCCACTCCATGCGTCTTCTTTCTGACGCACCGTCCACCGTCGACCGTCGTTCTCCCCATTTTTCTGCTTCTCTTTTTTTCTACTTCTCAACTTCTCCCTTCGATCCCTCCCTGAGATCCGTTCATCTCGACCTCCGAATTCCTACATTACAAGCCTGTTTGACATCTAGTTTCGTGTCTTTACTATGAATCTTGCCTGATACCTCCTGAATTTTGTTTCTTCTCTACCATCCATCTTCTTTGCTTTCTTTCATCTTCATTGTTCGTCTCTGAGTCACCTCATTTGTTTCCGATCATGTCACTTGACAATGTGTTACAATCATGTTACAATCCCATGATTATTTTAACTTTTCACTATTTGTTTTCCGTTCTTCTTATTTCTTCTAGAGTTATTCCTATTTTCTTCGCCTTACATTTTGTTAGTTTTGTTCCTTCAACGCCGACGAGAGAATTATTCTTAGTTACTACCGATTCCCGAAGTGCCCTAAAAGCACCGTACGGCATCCTTGAATCACTGACAAACAACATGGAAAGGACGGAACAATTCCCAATGACTGAGGTGTAAAAACGTCGATATTAATGCTGCAAAAATAAGTGCTAGTATCTAACAATAAACTATTTTGAATATTTTATTTTCATTTTACACGAGATTGTGGAAATTCTACAAAATACTTTTCCGCGCACAGAGAACATGAGAGCACTGCGTGCACGGATCGACTTTCCGAGGTGCACGCAATAGGTCATAGTTGAAATTCCGCATCATTCTTTTCAGAATAAATTTCCATACAAAACAGCGTCCAGTGAGGAAGTGGAAATGTTTTCGCTTGCATGCACGGGCTACTTGCCTCCTGGCTGACACGTGGCGTGTATACACAGCAATATATTTTCTCAAGAATAAAATTCAAATGTGTATGTTGAAATATATGTAGAAATGGACCCGACGATATTTAAATTGTACGTATGAAAAAAATAATATACATAACAGTGAGTATCTCTGAAACGAAAAATCCATGCGCAAATGACAGCTACCTATTCGTAAATATTCCTGACTGTGGCGATAATCTTAAAGTAATAACATTACAGCAGTGCAGTATTACTTAAAAAGTAAATCACAATAACAAACTTTTCGTGAGAACTCCCACTATTTGTCAGATCTAGAACATAATTTTCTTTAGTATATTTCTGACAACAGATTCGTTGTAACGTTTGCAGCTTCTAAATATTTTTCGAAACTCAAAACTGAATACTAAAATGAATATGAATGACGTGAATATTAATTAAACTAAATATGAATGATTTAAAGTAAGATTCCATAGCTAAGCGCTCTCGGCTCGCCAGCACGTGGCACTAAGACCGCTTTTGGTGATTAACAGACATTGAGAAAAGCCCGCACACATCTTGCATGCCTGTTAACCACCAAAATAATTAATCTAAGAATGTGTTATTCGCATCCATTCCGAGATTTTATTGAGGACGATCTTTGGGTCCGTTGAAAATTTCTATAGACCACAACACGTTTCTGGAATTCCTCTTCGTATTCGCTCTCATTCATTCGTGTCGCACCGCGCAATGCTTCTCTTTCGATTAATAGCTTCCTCGTAGTCCGCGCACCCTAATTCCCGGCACACATCCCACAGCGTCTTCGCTCGCTCGCCAGCGCCCGGCAGATTACACCATTAAGCGCCTCTCGCCCACCCTCCTGCAAAGGCAGCGGCGGAGGTGGTAGCATTGGTGGTAATGGTAACGGTAGTGGAGGTAGTGATAGTGGGGATAGAGTGGGTCGGGGTGGCGGCGGTGTTATGACGTGGTCAGTAGCGGTGGCGGGGATTGGGGCAGTTGACATGGGTTTTGAATTGCGATAAAAATGGCGGTGGGAGCAGCGAAGTGGGACAGAACAGGCGGTTGTGGTAGTGCGGGGGAGATGGCGGCGGCAGAGGCGGGACAGCAGGAACGGCAGTGGCGGGGCACCCGACAGGCGTCCTTGGGCCCCGGCCGCTGGGCACGGGCTGACGCCTGGAAATCCGATTAGGGCCACGCTCCGAGCGCCACCCGAGCTTTCCCGAATGGTGGTCGCATTGAGCGATGAGGGTGAGTAGAGGGTGCAGGTTGAGAGGAGGAGATGTAAGCGAAAGGGGTGAATATGCGTGTGTAATGCTTGAGGGAAAACGTGGTTCGGAATGTTTCCGGTGCGCGGTTGTGTGCTGAATTGCGGAGGAATGTGGTTTGGAGTAGGGGCGGAGAGTGAGGCTCGTTGGGTTGTGGCTGGAGGTTGATGGAGTTGAAGAGACGAAGGGGCAAGGCGGGGCGGGAGGTGCAGCAAAGCAAACCACGGGAAGGGGAGACAGGTCGGAGAGCAATCAAGGTATTGCTTTCGAATTGCAATCCAACGTGATTGCCTACCTTTCACTGAAATTGAAAGTCGAGAGTGGATGTTGTATGAAACTTGAAAACTGTCCAGGGAGAAACTGGAAACCGAAAATTAAACATTCTCTGTTTTGAATACAAACGTTAAATTTGAGAGTACTAAATGTCTAGTTTTGTGATATGCTGTTAGTCGTTATTTTTTCTCCTTTCGAGTTTCCATTTTAGGAACATCTAAGAATTAACTTTATGAAGGAATTGTCTTTAATAATAATAATAATAACAATAACTAATAATAATAATAACAACAATAATAATTAATAATAATAATAATAATAATAAGTTTTGTTACACTTTAAACGACTTACTCTTTAAATCCCTTGAAATAATTGTCGCACTTCAATAAATACTACGTGGTTACAAGAATGAAACATTTGTTACTATGTCAATCTTGCGTAAATTAAGTACACACATAGTGCGATACGTTAATAGCGTCATACCCATTTACAAAAACAAATTACAGTAATATTTACAAAAACAAGTTACAGCAATATTTCTCAACAAATGCTGCGAATACGAAACAAATTGTTCAAAATTCACTTCATTTTAATTACGACAGTTTTCAAAGTTCCGAAAAGATTACAACACTTCTCAACTCTTCTCTGGAACATTACAGTTAACCCCCCGAGCCGCACGTTCTGACGGCAGACGGCGCTTTTCAAAGAGGCGAGGCCCCGCCTCGCCCGTCGCGTTGTTCCGCAGCGCCCTCTATTCTCCTGATAGACTTCAGAAACTTGCTCCCCTCCGCCGCGCCGCGGTATCTTAAAGACCCCTGACAAAACACCCCTGTAAGCTCATTTTTTTCAAACCGCGGGTCTCGTGTGACAGGTCCCTTAATGGACTATTTAATGCCCCATTGCGTCCATACGAACAGGGGCACGCCTCTAAATAACGCTGCACGAGGAGGGGGCAAGGCCAAAAGGGGAACGATGCATTTCTACGAAGACCGCGTTCATCCCACAATGACGTCCGATGAATGGAAGAAGGGTCACGTGCTCGCGTCTTGATTTGACTTATGATTTTGGTTGACAGCGCACATATAGAAGGCAATGGGGGAGCGAGGGCATAATCGAACAACGATTTTTCTTATTGGAGACTGTAAAAGAACTCTGGAACCTTTCAATATGATCGGGAGATAGCTTGAATGTTCAATACTATTCGGTGAATATTAATATGTATGTTTGAGCTGGGATTAGCTTGTTCACCAAATTTAATTCCTTTAGTTTAGATATAAGTAAATCGATGAAAAACTGTAAAACGTGCTCAGTGCTCAATAGCGCATTCCTTAAGTCAAAATATTAATTTCAAACATTATATGAATGTTCAAAACATTTTATTTTTGAGTTGTTTATAAACTATAATATTCGAGTTACAGCAGAAACATTATCATAATACATTCTGAACATAAATACAGTAAGTGGTGTGAAACCTTTCAGAATTTTATTTGTAAAACATAAATTGTCTAGAGAATCTTTTCAAAGCAGTAAGTAAATACTAAGTACAATATACTTGTTTTTATAGTATTCGACGAAACTATTAATTTGCTTAAAAAACTTATCAAAATCAAGATTTCTTTAAGTTTTAACAATTCTATCGTATTTTGGCTAACATGTACAAGTAATGGTTTTAATTTTCATTGTTTTTTAACGAATTGTAATAACAACTTTATTGAGGAAAATCCACTCACACGATATGTATTTTGTCCTCACGATGACGTATGACGTATCACGCAGCGCGAAGCTTTCCAACGTGTGAAAACTATAACATTGTATTCCCCCTCACTGCACCTTCAGCGGTGAAGGTTATTTACGCTCCACTCGATACGCGCTCTTTCTTGCACCATCCAATGTAAATGAAACACAAATATTACAGAACAGATTCCTCAGAATAATCACCAACGCCCCATGGTTCATTTCAAACCATGAACGCCATAGTGAATTAAACATAAACTCAATCACCCATCAAATAGCACGCCTATCCAATAACTTCTACTCTAACATAAACTCAATAGATCAACTCAAACAATACAATTTAGCCTCAACAAACAACACACAGATCAGAATAAACAATAGATACCCGTTCGATTCCTTCCTAAAAATATTTGTGAACTGTAGGTACTATCATGAGAAATCTACCCCAATGTAGTAGCAATAGTAGAACTAGGTTAAGCATAGTTTAAGTTAGTAGTAAGTCATCAATGCATATGAAAGAGTGTTTTACTGATCTATGTTCAACCCAACAAGCGATAAATAATTTTAAAAAAACGCGCTCTTTCAACGCGTCACGCACGCGGCGTTCGCGGCGCCGCGCATCGCCACCGCACGCGTGCGGACGGATGGGCGCGGCCGCGCGCGCGCGGGCGCCATTTTTCTCCGCTGCAGCTCGCCTCGCGCGCCGTGCTTCAACGCGCCGCCGACTAAACGCGGAATTACCATGTGAGAAATGACGCTAAAGCAGATGCGTTCGTTTTACGGGATGCTTTACAGCGCCGTATTATGTTGGTGTACAATTTGCATTTGCTCGTTCTGCGCATTAAAGAGGTGGGTCATTAATTTGAAAAGAGTACGTGGCAATTTAAACGTTAAATTTGAAACTTTATTCAACTTAACCAGATGTTTATCGATACGTTCACATATGAGATATAACGTGAAAGGCAAATCAGATTACTAAAATATGATTTCTTTACAAAGAATGAATGCGATACAAAAATAATTCTTTTCAAATTTACTCGTTCATATTGTAATTTGCTTTGATTAACGGAGTCGGAGTTACTCTAAAATCATTCTAACTTACTTATCATTGTTATTTAATATCATCTCACATCTCTTTGCTGTCTACATAAATTGTACAGATCACACAGTACAAATTATGGTTTTTATTTTTTATTCTAATTATATCGGTAGATTTTCCACCCTGACAATTCTGGTTCAGATGATGGTAACCTTCAGTATCAGCGTCCATTGGATTTCAGAAAAATCCAACTTCTTGGGACTGGGATGCATGGACTTCGGGATGGCTCCAGTAATAGGAATGTTTCTTACTTTGCCAGCATTCCATTGTTGGAGGACATATTCAGAGAGATCCACATATTTAGTCTTCTTTTCTATGTATTTCAAAAGCTTGGAAGTGTTCGGGAATGAGACACCAATAATATCGACCTACTTGTTTCCTGTATTGTACATAACAACATCAGGTCGATTACATAATAATAATAATAATGATAATGATTATGATAATAATATTGTTATTATTATTACACTGTTTTCGGTTCATTTCCGTTTGCAACTTTAAGAAAGTTATTACCATTCCGAACGGAGTTGTTCAAGCGTATTTACAACGCGCGAGTGCAACTGAGAAGTCGAGGAGGGGTGGGTTGATCGGCGGCGAGGGGAGGAGGGGATGGGGAGGGGGGAGGGGCGCGGAAAAGGGCGAGCGCGCGCAAGGTGGTGGCGACGCAGCCCGACGGCGTGTGAAATTGAACCGGACGCGATGCAGCCGCCCCGACAAGCGGAAAACCAATGCGCGCGCTCCGAAAAAAGCCGCTGCGGCGGAGGTGGCGCCTCCCCGCTGGATGGCTCCTTTCGCTTCCGGCACTCTCGCCTCGGCTCTCATTTCGTGTATTCTAATAATCCTCTACGATTCGTTATATCCACCTTTTCTCCATTTCTTCCTTTCTTCCATTGGCTTGCGCACAGAGGAGGGGGCACGGAGAGG
Source organism: Acheta domesticus (assembly GCA_031308135.1). Lineage (NCBI taxonomy): Eukaryota > Metazoa > Arthropoda > Insecta > Orthoptera > Gryllidae > Acheta > Acheta domesticus. The sequence continues at coordinate 136,201,096 of JAHLJT010009436.1, forward strand.
CATTCTCCCCGCTGGAAAATTTCGAAGGGGTTCCGTCGCCTTACATTATAAAACTATTTATTTTCAAATCCAATCTTAGATAAAAATGACCTTCAGAAAAAATAAAGATATATTTTAAAATTTACTGATGAGAAATGGATGGACTAATTTTTCTATGCCCATGTTGTTACAGTTTCTATTTGTTTCAGAAAGTGTCATTTCCTTATTTCTAGGAATATAAGATTTGAAACATTTCGCCTTCTTACTTAGTTCTAGAAGGTTTTATTTTATATGCTGTAGTCATTAACTCCTTGATTCAAAAAACCCAAAATCGGCCGGAAACAGCTAAAAATGTCTAAAATTGTACGAAATCATCCCGAAAAATGCGATCCCTCCTTCAACCGGCCAAATGCATTTCAAGAATTCAAATATGGTCAGAATTTTGTTTTACCCCGTTAGGTTAGATGATAAAGATATATTTTAATTTGCTGTTTTTGCTTTCATTCTTATTAATTTCTTTATTTTTTGCGTTTCTTCCCTGTTTTATTAATTTTCTACTTCCTCCCTTTCTCCTTTCTTTCAATATTTCATTTTTCTTCTGCGATTTATGGCCCATAATTGGAGTTTATAGTTCCTTTCCTCATTAAAGTTATGGTATTGGATACAACACAATTTCAAAGCTAGATATGACTATCATTAACACATTCATCGCGTTTTTTAGATAGTTCTTATCTTACGTGTGAAATGAATGAGAATTATATTAATGAGATAGTTTGTGCTTCCCAAAGCGGGTTTGCAGCCCCGTGTGTGCTCACATTTATTTCTCATATTCTTCTCTCGTCTTTTACAAATAATTATTCAAACTTGTATAGAAAATTAATTCAATTTTGGCCACAAAAGAAATGTTATTTATGTCAATAATATTACGTCAGAATAGTGTAGTTCTAATAAATTTCATCCATCTTTTTTGTTTGCATTGCGTACTCAGACTCAACGCAAAGAAAAACCGCGAGTAATAAACCTTCCCGTTCTACCGATCGATTATCATTTTTAGAAACGAAAGTTTTACTTCGTATTGCATTGTTTTTCTCCATACAATTCACTCGCCGCATGTTTAATATCACGTGAAACTTTACAATACCCTGCCAGTTGGCAACTATTGGGAGAAGATTCTCTGACTTTCTTGGAACCTCAAGTGCGCTCCATATGACGACAAAGTTCCCAAAGTTTCTCGGATCTGGCCGAAGTGCCATTTCTCTACGAAGTTCTTTCGACTCGAAGTTCTTATTGAGCCGTAACTTTCACTCTTCTGCGACTACTGAGTGAATCTCTTATCACGAGTAATTCTCTCTTCGCTTTTGTTACTTTTATGGCATTTGGCGTTATCAGTTGACAAAGAGTTTGTGTATATCTTATGATTTCCATTTTACAAAAGCATATGAATTGTTTCAAGTTACCGCATATGCTATATGATTTCGCATAATGTTGCTGATTTGTGAAAGAAATGTTATTTAAATATAAAATACAAAATGTTAATGGATTTTCAATTATCAATACCAATACGATATAATTATTGTGTATATTCGATTGAAATTATATAGAACATATTCATATCAGTTATCAATGTGTTATCCCAATATTACAAATCATTGATATTTCTCTTATCTGCAAATAACTTTTCACATTCTTTGTATAGGCTTTTAATGAAATAACATCAAACCGCCCAAATTCACTGTGAACGAAAATATTGATTTTATTGATTCTTTTTTTACATACCCATTTCAAATTCTCTCGAAAATGGAATCGTGAAAACTTTCATTTATTGGTTCCATTACATGTACAGCCTTTATCATTAAATATTGTACACGCAATCTTCTCAAATCTTTGTTTATTTTTACGTAACCTAATCAACGCAAAATCAAATACAGTAAACATAGCGCAAAAACAGTAAACCCGATGAAAAAGCAGTAATGAAATGAAGGTTGCAGTCTTGAAGTCTCTTATGTGTATATTAGAAGCGAATTGCTTTGGAATATCTCCTAATAGGACTTATTAAGTTGACTTTCGGGTTCAATATTTTAATTAACTTTAAAACAAATTCGCAATCTATGCCCTCGTAACAGTCAAAGTTCTTGACATTAACAATCTTCACGAATAATAAGTCATTGAGATCCGAAATAGAACTAGGATTTATACTATATTTTAACAAAAAATTTTGAAGGCATTTAATGCATTACTCGAGAAGTGATGTGATCATAATTCTCTTAAAAAATCAACTTCAAAATTCAGAGCTTCGGATGATACTACATTCACGAAACGAATATCATCCCTCTAAATCCACAATCGCCTCTGTTTACGCAAGTCTTCCTCCGCGACGAACATCTCGCAAATCCTCGCGTTCGCCGAGCGCGTCCTCCAGCCACCACCGATGCGTATGTTCCGCCCGGGCAGTTGGCAACTCGTAAAACAAACGACCGGCGCGGCATGCCGGCGCTGCGCCGAAACGCCCCCGCGACGCGCGGAGGCAGCCGCGGCGACGCCGACAAAGGCGCCAATTAGCCAGCGGGAGAGCACTCCCCTGCAGACGCAGACGCAGACGCAGACCCCGCCGCCGCCCCCGCTGCCGCAGGCGCTTGCGAGCTCATCGCCCTCCGAGCAGACGCCCACACCGGGCGCCAAAGGGCCAAAAGCGACCCGTTAGTAAATGCTTCGGGGGATAAATAAATACTAATAATAAACAAAGAAGTTGATCATTAAACTATAAATTACTATTCAGAAGTTAAAAACCGAAATCAAATTTATAAATCACAAAGTAGATATTCCGTACTTGAGAACATTAACTCTAGAATTGACGTATCTTAATTCTTGAATGCAAAGACAAACACACGCACCAAAAGGTTCAGAACCTAAACATTACTAAACATTCGGTCAATTTTTTTCAAATTTTAACTGTAGTTGCTATAATTATAGAATCTAAGCAATTGCACATTCAGAAATTAAAGATTGATGTTAGTGAGAAGTATAATACAGGACGATACAAACTGATCGGAAATCTTCCTGAGAATACATATTACGCGTACATACGAAATATTTTTGCTAATTTCTGCCTGATTTCAACTCTAAAATAAAGGTATGAATAATGAAAAATATCAAATAATATACATTTCAAAAGACATGGATATTATATTGTGTTAATTAAAATTATTTGTTATAAATTTAACTTTTTCGATTAAATGATTACTTTCTAACATCAGAATCTATTATATGATAATTCTTTGCGAGTTTTTGTTTTCACTTCGACCCACTGTGCGTAGCATATGCAGATGCCCTCACTGCAGGCATGTTGCAATTCCACGCCACTAGTCGCGCTGCTGGCGCTGCAGACGCCACCGTTTCTTTCATCAGCCATTCCGACCACTAACTTCCTTGCACTCCACCGCAGAATCGTCTTCGCGAGGACAAGGGGCGTTAATTATTTGAACTATCCACGTTATCCAGGAGTATCCCTGTTTGTCAGCATTGTTCGCGACGTAACTCTAAAATGTCCAGGTAGGTCTCTCACTCTATCTACTATACTTCATTGAGTTTCCAGACAAAGGAGAGCAAATTCCTCAATTTCCCCATTTTCATTTTCCTCGTCTTCTCTGTACTCGTTTTCTGTACTTGTCCATTACTTCCATCCTTTCAGTGCCTCCTACATCTGACCTAGTCCAATTCCTTTTGGTGCTTTCATCCGGCACCTCCGTCACCAAGACCCCTTCATAATCGGCATCATCAACAACGTTGCAACCTCGCTCCACCAGCCTCATGCAGAGCCTTCCGGCGTCCTCGTGGTAGCGGCGCCTTCGCAGCCTCTAATCCGGAGCGCCAGGCTCTTCGTTAGTGACGCGCGAGCGAGGGCTGTTGTAATTTGCGACGGCTCGAAGCCCCGGCCGCGCGGACGCTCTCGTGAATCGCTCGAGAGGTTTCTGTAGCGCCAACGACGACCAACCGGCACTCCCCCCGCCCCACAACCCCGTAGTCCTCACCGCCCCCGCCTTCCCGTTGCCCCACCGCTCCCACCACCACTCCCACCACCACTCCCCTCACAAGTCCCCGCCCTCGCTGCCCGCCGCTCGCCACGCCATCGCCCCTGCGATCACCACTCACTCCGCCAGCGGCCCCGCCACCTCCTCTACCACTAACCCCGTCACTAACTCCGCCCCCCTACCACTAACCCCGCCGCCCCGCGTCCGCCATGCCACCATAGCCATCGCAGCCTCTTCTGGCGGAACCGTCTTTGCCACCGTTGCGCCCTCCCCCTGCACTTTCCCGCCTCTCTTCCCGCCTTCCGTGCCTCCGCCCCCACTGCCATCCCCGCCTGCAGTATCCGCCTGCCCGTCCGCCCGCGCCGCCTGGCCGCGCGCCCGGCCGCTGCTCCGCTGTTCAACCGCGAACCGGAGTGCTCGTCGTTGGCGCTTGTGTTCGGCTGCTTGTAATGATACACCTCTACAAGAGAGATTCAGGCTTCTGGCCATGTAGTTGGGGTGGATACACGTGAAGGAGGATGTACGCAGTGGGAGGTACAATAATTATATAAGATGTTCCTAATTCAGAAGGGTAGTACTCTTTGCTCTGTTCGTAATTGACATCGCATAATGCATTTTATCGATAGTAATTTGGCAATGCATTTAGGAAGATACGATACAATAAAACTCATTTAATAGATCGATTCCTCCAATTACTGATGACATTATAAGAATGTTGTTTTTCCTTCTTGAATAAAATTTATGAGATATGAATTTATCTTAAAAGAATATAGTTAAGCGTACATTAAGAATGCTTATGCTTTCAGTGACGAGAAAAAGTAATTTTCAGTATTACACAAATGGTACACGATCCCAAACAATTTTTGTGAATCTCAATACTATCCTGTTTGATTTTTAAGTATTATTGCCCCAAAACATTATAGAAGAAGATAATATACCGAAAGGCACTATTTTTTTCCATAGATGAATACATGAAAATTGCACCATCTCAGTTTGTGATCATTGGAAAAGAAGATCAGCTTTTTATATTGATTATTCAGGATTCTGTTTTCTTGGAAGTGATAGCTTTTTCACTAATTCATTTAGGTTTCATTCATTATGTCAGAAACGAATGAAACATTTCTGGTAATGTTCTATTACAACGAATAAATCAGTTGTCTGTTATAAATTTTAACACATTGAACGTTAAATGATGTTTCGAGTTATTTATTATTTATGTAACGAACAGATGTCGTACTTTTCGAAGCAAGATCCAGTCATAAGAAGATAAGCGTCATAAGGATGAATCAGTTGTACGTTAAATATTATTATTATTATTATTATTATTATTATTATTATTATTATTATTATTATTATTGATATGTTTGACATCACTTTATTCACAAATCATATCTATAAATTCTGAAATATTCTCTTCGTTCAAACAAACTCTTGCAACCCTTCAAATACACATTCTCATAATACTGAGAAACAAATATGGGTCACATTATTAAACAGAATAAGTCATCACCAGCCAAAAATTTATCTCTTCCAATGAATAGCAGTTTGACACTTTTTTTTATCACTTTTATTCAATAACAAAAATGTCGTTGCTGGTGCAGCATTTTCAATTCACACATCGAAAAGGGTATTGAACGCATTTGCATTGTATTTTTGCACAATGGCGTCCGTCCCCCGCCGTCGCGAGCCCGATTCGTCGACGCAGGGCTAATGCGGCACGCACCACCGGGCCAAAGGGCCAAAGGGCTGGGTGAGGGGGAGGAGGGGCGGAAGGGCCAAAGGGCCGGAGGCGCGCGCCGCGCCGGAGGCTATCGGGAGACGCTTATCGGCGCTGGCAGCTTCGCTTTTAACGTCAATTAAAGCGACCTCCCGGCCGCGCGGGGGCGGAGAGGGGCGGGGCGGGGGGGGGCAGGGCACGGGGGCGTAAAGGGATTAAGGCTCGCCCCATTTACACGCGGGAGTAGTTGCAAATCCGGCGGAGGGCGAGCGCGTGGGCGCGGGGGGCCCGCGGGGGAGGGCAGGGCGAGGGTCACGCGCGAGGGCGCCCCCCTGGGGCACCCCAAGGGCCGAGAGGGCGGGCGGCGGTGGGCGCGACGCGAGAAGCCCCAGGCGGCGGAGGCGGGGGCCGATCGGAGTACCGCGCTAATAGTAGTGGGACTGACAGCTGGGAGCGCCAATGAATGCGAAAAGTTCGCAATGACAGAAACGGATTAGAAAGAATAGGCGGGATACGTGAGCGTAGCCGATTCCAGAAACGGAGCGGCTTCGCTTTGTTCGCCATTATCATCTACTTTCAATACGACGAAATGGCGTGCAAACCTCCTACGCACAAGAAAACAAGCGTTGGGGTGATGGAGTGTTATTAATGCATTAATTTCCCTTATCTCGACTATGTTTCAATGAATTGAATTGAATATTTTTTGGTGTATGATGGACTAAAAATTCTTGATAATCTATTCTTAAATAATTTTTAATTATTGATAACCTATTTTAGTTTTCTTTGCCTTTTGAACATACATTTCTTTGCTCCGGAGCATGTATTCGACAGATATTCAAGAATATTTAATTAATAAGTTAAGTATCATAGAAATATGTTGGGAAGGCATAAAAATTGAGTAACCAATTTATCAGACACTTTTTCAAACTTTAACACACTTAAGGAAATAAATTTGACTACTTATTTTTTAATATGACTAATGTATTAATACAGCTGCTATAAATAGAATAACAGTTCTTAGTTTTCTACACTGTTACAGAACAAATAATTAACCAAACAAAAAAGTACAAGAATTCCAAAAGATTACATTCTGCTTCTAAGTCTGCATGGAGCGGGAGGAAGGCTAATGAATAATCGGAATGACATGTGAAGGAGGCCAACCCTAGAATTGGAAATTCGCGCTCAAAGAACTTGAATGTGACAGGGTGAGTAGCAATAATTGATGCTACGAGAGGCTGCACTAGTTGGATATTGATGAGCGTAATAAGAACAGACAGCAGGATGCGAGGCTTTGGTGTTAAATTAGAGGGTGGGAGGGTGTTGACAGAGGCTTGAAAGCAGATGTGCATGATACTTGTTCTCTTCGAGATCTTTCCTTTCACGTTACACATCAAACTACGTGACCCGATTCTATTTAGATTCTATTTACTTGTTACGTAGACAAAGGTAGTTCCAGATACAATAGTAAATGTGATGTACTTTTTAACATAATATTCTGAGTAATTTAATTTCATGTTATATCGAAAAATGTTGGTGACACCAACTTGGCATGCTGTTGTAAATTACTTGGCACAGAGACATTAACAGTTTTTTCTCAGCAAATTTTGAAATAAAACATTAGAATTTTAGCTAGCTACATACGTTATTCGTTTAATAATCATATAACAATAAATCAAGAAAAAAGTGTACAGACTAATAAAATAGAAATATTTTTGACAAATAATATGGTGGTTTGCAGAATTTACGAAATAATGAAATATGATTTTCTCCGATTATCTTCCATAAGTTATAAGTTAATTTGAGTAAACGTTATCAAGGCATCCACTATCCACCATCACCCGAAATTGCACAATAAATAAACAATTACTTAGATATTATTGAAGCATGCGTGTGTTAGTGGATATGTTCATTCCAAAACAAACAATATAGAAACAAGGAATTAGTGTTCTGATTTATTATATTGATGTAAATACTTGCAAATTGTAATGTTACGTAAGCCGAATACTACCACGGATAAAATGGGGTAACAGCGAACATTTTTATCGATCACCATAAACAGATTTTCAGAATTTCTCTTGCATGGCAGTTATAATGCAGGTGGTCTACGTTGACACCGTAACCTTTCATGTTAATTTAACAAAGTTCATTTACGATTGAATTAAAAAGTTTCATTAACGCTCTCAAATTACATTCGGTGGATATGATGACACTGAAGTACAAGAAGCGGTGCATTGTGAGTTGCCGCAAAAACTCCCGCGCGCCAGCGCCTGTGCCGCAGTGCGCGGGGCCTGAGCGGTGGCCGAGCGGAGTGCTCTCCGCCCGCGCTAATCCCGCACAGAGGTGGCGACGCCGCGGCGTTTTTTCGCGTCCGGATCGACGCCCCGGGCCGCCGATGGGAGCCGCCGGCGGTTAATTCCATTTGCACCCGCAAAAACCGCGGCCGGCGACTTGACGCGCGCGATAAATCTCTCGGGCGAGAAACAGCCTGGCGGAGGTGGAAGCAGGGGTGATGGCGAGGGCGGCGGAGATGGGGAGGTTGACGGCGGAAAGGGTGGCGAAGTGTGATAGCGAATGGGGTGCGGAGATCGTGACGTCGGTGGGATAAGGGTAGGGGGTTTGTGGAGGGGATGTGGTGGAGGGGGGTATGGCGAAGGTAGCGTGCGAGTGGTGGGCTTGACGGCGGTCGTTGCGGAAGATGTGGTGGAAATGTGTGATATCGAGGGCGGTGTGGAGCTGCAGGCTACGGCAAACATGGTGAGGTAGGCGCTGGGGATGGTGGATACTGAATGGGCCTGGCGATGGATGGCAACAAGGTACGTAGCGGCAAGAACAGAATGAGGAGGCGGGAAGCAGCGGCAGGGGACGAGTGCGAAGTCGTTAATCAGTGAGGTACCATTTGGCGCCGAGGAACACCAAAAATAAAAATAAGGATAATCTTGAGGGGAATAAAATTGTTCAGGTGTTGGAATTATGGATGTTAGACTATGAAATGCAAAAATTATTCTAAAACAATATATATAAAACAATATTATATATATGTATATATATAATAGGTATAAAATAGCTATCCACAATTCCCTAATTGTTGATGTAGAAAAAGTGAACCCAGCTTCAATGATTTCAGAAACAAACCATACTTCATGCAGTAGCCATCAGCAACTCTGCCGCTGATTGTTCGTAATGTGAAATGATTAAACCTTCCGTTTATTTTCATTTCACATTTTAATCTTAGGAAAATGACTTACAGTGCGCAGTGCAATGTAAAACACATTGTATTCCGAATGCAGTGTGAAATGCATCGCTGTTTTTTCACATTGTTAGTAGAAAGTTTGATTTGAATATTTTAAATTAATGTGAAGAATTAATGTTTACGAAAGGCTCGAAACTATGCGAAACGTAAGTCTGAAAGTTATTCCTGGTTTTCTTGGCTTACGGAGAAAGGCATACGATAATTAAATTTAAGAGGAGAAAGTGAGAGGGGAGATATTAATTTTGTTAATCATGTGTCGAGTTTAGCCAATCCCAGAATGTCATTAATTCCTGATATTCAAGACACAACAAGGTTTGTAGAGTATAAACGTATCTGTGAAAAATGAAGAAAATAGACAAATGTAAAATGAGTTAAAAAATGAGACGACGTAATAGCAGATGGAGGGCGAGATACTCGGACGAACGATACGATCGAGGGGAGGACTACGTCAACTCAGTGAAAGGGGAACAACGAAATGACAGGAGCCATTTAACAAACGAGAGAACTGCTGGCAGTGGACGGCGACATACTACGTGCCAACGGGTTCGTAGGAGCGCGATAGTACAGCGCGCCACGCGCCAGTAAAGTCTCCCTGCAGTGGCACCAGTGGATGGTGAGAGCGCTAGCAACAGCATTTATGTTGGTAGCACGAACTGAATCTTACAACAAATGAAAACGCAAATCGCGTACTCACCACAATCATAAAAGATGCTGGAAGTGTTGTCCCCTTTCAATTTTTTCCCAGTGGTTTGGTCACTACGAACATAAATGCAATTTTTAATAAGAGCCCCTCATTTGGCTCGATGCGGAGAGACTTTCCTGGCGCACGTTACATTTCATTACAGGAACTAGGCAACCAGCATTCGCGCAGGGCGGCGCGACGGTGGCAACAGCCAGTGGAGCAGCGAGGCGGGCCTCGGGCCTCGGACGGGAGGGCGCGGAGTGGAATTTCTCGCCCGAGCGAAACGAACTGCGGGCGATCCATCAGTCCGGGCGAGGCGAGGGCGCCCGAACCCTCCCCAGTCACCACCCGCTCACTCCCCAGCGCAAGGGCCACTTCGCTTCCTGGGCGCCGAAATGCTACTTCACTGGACGCCGGCGGAAACATTGCTCTCAGCCGTTCCCTTCGTTCTTTGGCCAGAGGGTGGGTGGAGAACACTGATACCTACCGGGTTATAACAAGCACTACACTTACGGACTAATGACTTCACATGTTGACGGGCCCAGAATCAATAGTCGTTTACTCACTCGCACATACCCTACTACGTATGTATCCTTGGAGAATTGCAGCTTTCTCGATGCGTCCGAGTACAAGCTGACGCGCGGAGAACGCTAAATGATCACATATAGAGATCGAACCTAGGAACTTTAGTTGTTACTTGTGAACTGCAACAGCGAAAATGCTACTAAACAAAACCAGACCAAATGGCTTTCTAAAAAGTAGCACACATACTACCCAAGAACAACAAATAATACTAACTTTTAACACTACAATAAATCAATTATTTTAACAAAAACTGTCTGCATGAATTCTGCAATAATATAGTACATATACAGTGCTAATGTTCTTTACAACCCAAGAATGAAAAAAGAAGTTCATAACGTAGCTCGTGAATAGCAAATGTGTATTGGCGGACGGCCTCTTCTCTGGAGTCTTGCTGTTGCATGATTCAGCTGTGTCATTAGCAGTCACGCATTGAGAAGGAGAATTCAAACGGTTCGCACAGAATGAGAATGGGATGAGTATCACATACATATCATATAATGACGTATTTCAGTTAAAATCGAAACTCTCATTGATTTTGGATTTCCCCAAGTTCTATTTACTGACGGATATATCTCCCAAGTAGCCTGAAGTTACATAGGTTTCTTTGAATTTCTTGAAGCTTTTGAAAATTAGTAATATGGCAATTTTGTGCTTAAATTGTATTGTTTATCATTTGTGTTGTTTTGATGTTCATTAAGAGTTATTTCGCGTTCATTAATTGCAACGGAGTGCACCAAAAGAAACTGTAGATGAAATAAAAATAATTGTTACTGAAAAATATGTTTTATAAATGAAATATTATTTTTTTAAGTTTTCACTTCTAAATGGTTTTGTTTTTATCAATAATATTCTTCAGCGTTATGCTTTTAATTGACATTTTTACCATTACCATGATTCAACAAACAGCCATATATTTAATAATTTATATAAAGTATCTACTTAACATTTATAGCGGATATACCGGAAGCAATATAAATCAATTTCAAATTTCTCTATTTAGCTTTCTTTCAAGGAGACTTAGATGAACTAAAAAATGTTGCCGTTATTTGAAGGAAGGATGGAATTCCAATGAATGCTCATTTAGCATTTCTTCTTTTGAAATGTACCTACTTTACGGATTTTGCTGCCCATTTTACGTCAGTATATATCGCGACGAGGAAAAAGGAAAACGGAATATAAGAATAGATAAACGCTACGAATTGAGTATTTTCATTCAAACAAAGAAATATCACTAAAGTTCTTTTGATTTACCGTTGACATTTATGTGTTCGTGACAGAATAAAACATTAAATATTTATATATGTTTATGTAGAAATAAGGTAATAGTAAAACTGGATTTCGAAACCGATATTTCAAACAATTTCGTAGAGCCATAAAATTTCATGCGAAACAAATGGACGCACATCTCCGTTTCATTTCGCGTCCCCGCACCACAATCTAATGCGGACAGCAATTTATGAACAAAATATATTCCGAACTCGCCTTTCCCCATGCGGCACTCCCCCAGCAGAAAATATTGCTTTTGAATACAGAGATAACGCTCCATCTTGTAATATTCCATACATTTTCCTCATGCGAGCCCATTAGGGGCAGGAACAACCTCTTACTCCCCATGTTCGCCCGCCCGATAAACGCAGCCTCTGGGAGAGCTTCCGACAACGGCCGGAGGCGGCGCTGGTGTTGGGGGAAGCTATCCGAATTGACGACAGCTGCACGGGGTGGAAAAACAATCGAAGTTAGCGCGTCTGCGAACGGGCATGCGAGGCGCAATAGAGAAGAATCTGACGAACGCAGCAGGCGAATGTGTAAAGAAGGACGCCGAGGGCGACCGATAATGAGGGCTTGCGTGAATTGAACGACTCGTTCAACAGAGCAGATGAAAATGATAGGGTGATGAGAAGTGCAGAAAATGTCTATTACAACGAGAAAAAAAGGGTAAAATTAGTTGACACCTGCTGAGCAAAAGCAAAGTTTGTATGGTTGTAGCGAGCGGGAATGCATTGAAACAACACAGCAATTTCAAATATCAATAAAACAAAAATTAAAACAATTAAATAGCCTAAAATTGGCGCAATACACTAGAAGAAAAGAGTACAAATATGAATATATAGCATTTCAGAATATCCTGAATAGAAAATCATCATTTAAAGTAGCAATAACAAGAAAGAATATAAAATGAACATCGGTCAACAAGGAAAGGAAAAGAACAAGAGGAGAGCAAAGATGGTGGAGACGATAATTGCGAAGAGAGAACAAGTGGGTGTGAGGGACAAGGGGGAGGGGAAAGCGTGGGCGGTGTTGATCTGGACGAGGGAGGAGCGAACCATATTGTGGCCCAAAGCGATTTAGCAGGGGGCGCTATCGGTGTGTCAGCCTCCGGGGAGGAAGACGCGACATATCAATCACGGCCAGGGCTACCAATCTCGCCTCGGCCCTCCCCGCCGCGCCGAAACGTCTTCGAAAAACTTGGCTCGCGGTTATTAATCCCGGCGGCGGCGGCGTTTGATTGACGAGGCGACGCTAGGGGGGCTCGCGACGAAAAATGTTCGCTACAGTGTCAGGGCGCGCGTTGGGGACGCCGAGCACTATAGCCAATGGCGCGAGAGGGGACCAAGTTTGAAAGAAGGGTGCCTTCGTGGCGTGACTAGAAATGACTGCATTTAGCATGAAGGGATCATTTTGTCACATTTTATTTAGCTTCTTCTCAGATTTTCCACTCTCTAAACGGTTATCCTCAAAACTATTAAATGTCCAAGGCATTTTCCAGTTTATTTACCTTGTTAGTGCGACTGTTTTATCTTAATAAAACATAAAATAAATTGAAAAAAATTGCTACATGTCGATGAAATCCGTGGATTTGTGTTAAATATCACATTTTTTTACCGAGTCCACGTTTACGCTAGTTGCATTTTCACAAGCTTTAGATTTTTAGTTTCGAAGTATTTTTTGTATCATTTAGATGATACAAGTGAGTATCGAAAATAAGTAATGACAATTAAAACATTCTTGACACTAACGATTTTAAAAGAGAAGAGGGGATACTTATATAAACATTTTAATCTAGATTGTCAATTAAGTTGGAAACAAATAGTATGTTTCCTATTATAGTTAACAATAGACGTTTCATTTTCTCATAATCACTGGCATGTCGTAGATTACCATCTTGTAGGGTCATTATAAATTTAATATCGACTATTCTTTCACCGCAAAAATCTTTTTAGGAAGATAGCCATGTATTCCATCAAAAACACGCTCGAGGTGGGTCGTTCCCCCATCCCATTTTTCATGTATCCATTCTCCTGTCAGCTGTGTTTTGTTTCTGTGGCCTGCGGTGTTTGTAAGAGAACACTGGCGCGTTCGCTTTTCAACACATGCTTCTTTTTTTCCCGTGGGCGCGTTGCGTACGCCCGCTGTCACGGTTCGGTAATTCGATTGGCATTGCGCGACGTGTATTCATCATTGTTCCACTCGGGTGATCAAACAGGTGCGGGAGGTCGTGTGGGAAAACGACGCAGTGGCGAACTGACGATGCGAGGGCGCCGAGCTCTAACCCTAGAAACATCCGCCGGATTTCCCAGATCCGACCAGACGAGTATACGTATACGTTGAGAGGGATGTACGTCGTTACAAAGCCTAAAGGCTTATTGGTATGATTTTCGACTTTTGTGGAGGCTGAAAAATGTTTGGTATTGAAATTACAAACTCTATATACTGGGATACTAAATCCATGGTTTAAATTGTATTTATAAATAATAAATTTTAAATGTGCATATATCATTGCTGGAAAGAATGTTCATCAGTGAACGTGTCTCTCTTCTTCCTATAATCATAATGGAAAGAGATACGATCTAGTAATTGGTCGCACGTGTTTATTATATTTTATATATTAAGACTTTACTTAAATTAATGTTTTCTGTTTATTCTATTTCACATCTTATTTTATCGTTGTAGAATAATTTAATAATTAGCAATCATATGAGAAAACTGTGATAAAATTAGATGTGCACAAATGACCATTAAAATATACTTCATATTTCTCATGGCACTGCATTTAATCAGTATTCATTGTCAACATTGCGGCGAGCATAAATATTCGCCCAAACATAGAAAACAACATAAATGATGACCGCATTATCGTTGAGTAACGAGCGCTAACAGTGATTATTTCTTACACTTATCAGTAAACCTCGCGAGCGCGCCTCCACCCAGAAAAAGCCCCCTTCCGCGTCCTCTTTTTCATCAAGGTCGTCGTGCGCCGCGTCTCTTCCCGCGCCCTTTCGGGCGGCGCGCGGCGACGAAAGCGCGGCGCGCAAGGGCGCGAGGCGCTCCATATGGCGCGGGCGGGCGGGCGGGCGCCCGGGGCCGATTGCAGCTGCCGCGGAGACCGGAAGCGCGCCGGAGCCGCGAGGCGTGTGCCAGGCAACAGGCGGAGATGCCGCCGGCGACAGGGCGTCAGCACGCCCCGCCACGCCCCGCCACGCCACACACCCGCTACCGCTCCCCGCCCCGCCCCGCCCCGCCGCGCCGCGCTCCGCCCCGCCGCGCAGGGAAAGGAGATGGGGCTTCAGACAGAAGGGGGGATGAAAAGGCGTGGTGATAGCGTTCGCAAATGTAAAGGTCAAATGTAGGTGGAAGATTTAAAGTACATGGGAGAGTTGATGTAGAACTAAACAGTAAGAAAATACGGAAGTTTTCTAAAGATATATTTCAACTCCCTTTACATTTTACGGTTAATAGATCGTTGATTAGTTCATCATTAGTTGCATCACGATTGATTTTTAATAGACTTTTAGATTCAACAAGTAAGTTGCCGAAGTCTCCATCCTGAACTTGGCGTCTTCTACAATGGCTAGATCTAGAAGTGTGCGGAATCATGTAGAATTTAAAATAGATTAAAATTCATACTTGAGTTAAAATAAACGGCATGCATACTCTAAATCCAATTCTGTTAATAAACGAACTCCCTATAACCTCACAAATAAGAACAACGTTTTGAAAGTACAAAATGGTGAGAATATGAATAGCGATGATCTGGAAAACTATTCGAAATATTCATTATGTCTAATTTTATAAATTACACTTTATTATTTAATTTATAATAGTAAGTGAAATTGTTATGGATTTAAAATTTGATCTAGAGAGGAGTGAACTAAAGAATGGATCGAGTATGTAAGCAAAGACCTGGCAAGTGCACAGGGTGTGGTCCCCGAGGGGCGAAGGGGCGGTCGATGCGGCTGCGGATGAGGCAGGGGGTGGGGGGTGGGGGATCGAAGTCACCCGGGACGGCTGCATGCTCCCGATCCCTGCATCTGCATGAGGCGGCCCGGCGGCGCGAGGGCTCAGGGTTTACACGCGCGCATTTCCATAGCTCTCCGGCGCCCCACGCCGACACGCGCGCGCCGCATGCGGTCTCCTTCGCCCCGCCCTGCCACGTCACGCCACGCTCCGCCACGCCCCGCCACGATCCTCCCCGCCCCCCCCCGCTCTGCCACGCCAAGCCATGCTCCTACGCTCCTCCTGGCCCGCCCCACCCCTCCCCATCCCGCCGCATTCAGTCTCTCTCCGGTTTGAACTACCTCTTGGCGGAAGGTCGCTGGTTCGATCCCTGCCCGAAATGTTTTTGAGTCTTCAGCATCGGTGAGTTTGCTGCGCTTGCCGGAATATTGTTCAATTCTCGGTGACTTCCATCTTTCCTTGACCACTTCCAGGCGAATGCCGAAGCAGCGCCCTAGAATGCGGATTAAGGATCACGCGCACTGGCTCCTTTCTTGTCACGTTCTCATTCTAATCCTTAGGGACCACCAATGAGCCGATATTCGAAAGACCAGCTATTGATTCAGAAAATTCCTAGAAAGGTATCCTTTTGATTCGGAAAATGTTGTTTCAATCGTGGGGGATCTAAAAAACAATGATAAGCTCCCACTAAATGTGTCTGTTGATAAGAAAAACGGAATAATAAAAAAACATATGTATGGATTTTATGAGAATTTTGTGTGCATCGTATTTACACTTTATTCTTTAAATTGATAAAATTAACCCTCATCTCGATCAGGTTTTTGTCCAGTTTCCCTGATCCATTGAGCAAATGCTGAGATGGTCCCTTGTTTTGCTTCTGGATGTAAATGTAGCTTCACTGTGCGGATGTTTTGTTGAGCACTCCTTTTGCTTGTAAAAATCAAATCAGCAGTTCATTTACAGTTCAAATTGATTTTCTATAACTCTGGAACAAAAATTTTTCTAATTTTTGTTTTTCTAAAATAATACTTTTTCTAAATTCTTGTTCTAGTTTTTCTAATGTTGCTAATTTCTTTTTTTCTAATTCTGGGCCTCAAGAAAATGTGCGCAGATAATCTCTTTCCCCATACGTCATATACAGTTTTTACAGTTTTTTGACAAAAATAAATAAATAAATAAATTACTTTGTCTCCTAAGAATAAAATCTTCAGCTCAAATTAGACATTAGTCAAGACCAAGTGAACCGAAACTGCCATTTGTTTTTCGTTTTCTGAGAAAATTATGAATTTAAAAAGTTTACAAAATTGCGTGCAAGGGATAATATTGATTAAACAAGAAATTAAAAGAGATTTAGTCGTTCGAAAATTCACACGTAAATAAGTTATATTTGAATCGACTGTTTTATAAATAAAAAGGAGTATAATTAAAAACAGTTGGACCCCTGTGCATATTCCTCCCTTTCTAAACGATCGGTTTAAAAGTGAAAATAGCTTCGAACCGATTGGTCACTGGAATCGATCGGTCAGGCTCTGAAATGTGCGTTACATCACACAAGCCTGGTACTAAGCTTGTGTAAACATTTTAATTTTTGCTAAGCGTTTATTAGCAAACAGAAAGTCTTAGACTTGTGCGATTAAATTGCACAATCTCCAAATAGGCAACCTAATTTTACACGTATTTAGGAGATTCTGCTTGTTTTTGATCGCGCATGGTACAGAAAGAATTACCCAGAAAAGTGAAATCTTGAAAATGTAACAAATGGGAACGAAAAGTACTCAGTTTTTTCGTTGTGGCCTAAGAACCGTGCCTTGGTTACCCACAAGGACTATTTTAGATAGGTTAATGAAATTCGTTTTATAAATGTGACTCATAACACTTTTATGTGAACGTAGCACTTCATTCTAGAATACAGGGGAAGAATATGGATATTACATTAATTTCATGCAGCAAATTGGAAGATAAATGTAAAATCAAAATTCCTTTTATCTTTAATTACGTTTCTGATGTAATATCTCACATCATAACGCATCGCAGATTTATGAAATTGTTCTGAGAATATAATAAGAGAAAACGGACGAATGTGAATTAAACTCTGTTACATAATTCATTTGAATCTCGCAATAGATGTTTCTCCAATTCAAAGTACGCATTAAACACGTTTGGACTGTAATGATCTTCTAGCGAACATACCTTAACCACTCGAAGGTATTGTTTAAGCATCGAGTCTCCCATTGTACTAATGAAATCCTCGCAGATAACACAGTAGAGAGAGAGGGGAGGGAGGGAGACGGAGAGAGAAAGGGCGGGAGAAAGGGAGAGAGAGGGAGGAAAGGGAGGAACGGATAACTCTGTTGGGTGGAAACTGAAAATTAATCCCCTCAAGTGGCCATCAGCTTCCCTTAATGCGATATTGTGGCTTCAGACAAGATCAAATTGTTTGATGTACCTGTATTATTTAGGTATACTAAAGATCACCCATTGTATGGATTTAAAGAATATTTACGATCGAATAGTATAAATATGACAGATCTGTTATAACATTTTTATTACTTTTTAGAAATGGGTTGTTTTCTTCAGAAATATCAATTGGAGATAGTTTACAGTATTCATTATCCATTCTAAAGAGGAAAAAATACCAATAGTACACTAGAAATATTTTGAAGCGTCATGTAGATATTGTGAATACAGCAGTGGGGGCTTGTGCTTAGCTTGTGCGGTTGCACAACCCCCAGATAATAGAATAAGATCTCATAATACCTTAAGAATACACCTTTTTCCTTTAATGATATTCAATATTAAAGATATTGCAGTAATATCGATGTATATGAAATCGTATTGAAACCAAAAAGCATCTAACCGGGGCTCTCTCCGCTGTCTGGTACCTTGCCACGAATTACACCATGCTCTTGGATCATGCCTGTGTTAACTAGGTTTACTGCATTTACTATTTGGACCTTGGGTTTAACACGGGAAGCATGTGCCTTTAGATTGGGCAACCGAAGTATCGGAGGGAGTCTCAGGGGAATCCCAATATTTTGTCTTCGTCTGACTCCCTGTAAGGTAATTTTATGAATTTCTCTTGTTGTTGGCAGTACACAAGTTCAGTCAATACTTGCCGGTATTTAATTCATTATTTATCTCTACTTGACGAAATTAGTTTCATTCGATGTAAGGATTTTTATAATTAAAAACGTTTGTTTGTGAGTTTGTTTTGTGTAAAGTTGGCTGTTGTGGAGGAAATCCCCCTTTTCTCTCTCTCTCTCTCATGCACGCAATACTCATCCACCGACGCGACGGCCGTTTCCCGGTCATTTCGGGAGCTTCTTTGGGTGTAGTGAGTAAAAAAGTGTGTGATGAATATTTTAATATTTAAGTGTTTTTATTTTTGTTGTTGCTGTTGCTGCCGGTAAACGACGTACGCAAGACTGACAGTTTTCTACATGAGTGTTTTATTTTTCTAACAATGAATACAATACAAAATTTACTGAAAATTCCTGCCGGATCACGCCCTATTGAGAATTTCTAAATTCAATAATTTTATTTCGTTAACATCACTACTAGCAGCAATAACAACAATTAGGATCATGAAATGAATATTGTCAAACGAATCCAAACAAGTGCTCGTTGCGGAGTGCGAGCACCGTATTTTCGAAAACTAGTTTATTTTTGAATAGTACGAATACTATTTCAGGATCAAATTGTCTCAATGCAGAACTAATACACTCGTGTGCCTACTGGATATAAAAGCGAGAACCATGTCTCCGTGACGAGAACATATCCGACACAGATTACGCATAAAATTATGTAAGTAATATTTGAATATAGACTTATTTAACTTATTTATATTTAATTGTAAAGTTTTTTGACCTTACTAAAACAAGTTCTGTAATATTTGCTTTGAAATTTATTTTTTTGACGTTTCGACCCTACTCCGGGTATTTTTCAAAAATCGATTGTGCAGGTTTGTTGAAACCATATCATAAACAAACATTTTAGTAAAATAATTGCCGCGGTATAAAAAACTGGTCAAGTGGCGAACATCATCTGGTCAACTAGAATGGCATTAGTCGTTTTTAAAAATTAGTGCCAGGTTCATCAGAGTTTACATATGACCATTACAATTAAATAAAGAAAATAATACTAAAATATATTCCTTAACCCGGCAGTGGTAACGTGACTTTTTGAAGCAAAAGTGGTGACGTGGGGTGTCTCCAGATCCCCACTCTCTTTTCATGATATATGCTAAATTATTAAAAAAATAAATTAATATAATATTCCTCTATTATTAACAATCTTTTGCGTGTAATTAAACAATTTACTAAGAATTTAGTTACTAAACAACTCTGAGAATTCATCAGGAAAGCATCTAATATTTGGAGTTATTTTTTTTTACCGGTCTGCGCGTGTTGTCACACCCAAGCCCATGTTTCAGAGCAGAAATTGAAATCTTTTCAAATTCAAAGTACAATGGAAAATTTCAATACCCATATTATCCACTTTCCACAATTCAGCAAGATTTGGGTGCCCTGATTTCACAGACTCAGCCAAAATACATAGCACAATTACTGCCTTCATTTCCCCTTTGTCAGTTTTATTGGTGCTGCGATCACTTTTATTCCTCTCTAAATCCATTTCTTTTTTGATGTTGGTGAATTCTGCCATTCTCTCAATCATATCCAAATCAATATACAAGGAAAACATTATCATGGTATTTTGAAACTGCGTGCAGACTGCTTTTTTCAGGGCAGTGAGTAACGATATTCTGTTCCCGCTTTCAGCAAAAGTTGGTGTATTCTTCCACTCCTTTCTTAACATATAAAGTGACCTAAAATGTTCGTAGTGCTTCAGTATTAATTTTGCAGGGAAATCCTAACGTAAAAATACAGCATGCGTACGTTCCCAAACTAATAGAATGTACGAGACTGAAGATACCTTTGATAACGCAGAAGGTAACGCGGGGGTCTCTGGGCACCCCAATCAAAACAATAGCTTGCTACACGGATAAAACTCACTAAAGTGACAAACTGAGAGCACACTAAATATCACGATACAGAAAGAGAAAGGTACTAAAGCAATGGTCAGGGTAGCCAACATGGGAAATAGAACAAGCGGGAAGAAAGGATCGTGGGGGTCCCACAGACCCCCGCGTTACCACTCCCGGGTTAACTTAGTTTTACTTCATTTACATGAATTGCTGACGTTTTATTACGGTATATATTAGTGTTCTGAATTTTGGGAGTTTATTCCCGTCATTCCATGCAGCTGCAACTCCCAGTTTGTTGGGGCACCAGACGCCGCTAGAATACAGTATTAGATGCTATCGTTTTCAGATATATTGTTCGTATTTATATATTTCGGGTTCTGGAAATATCATGGACTCACAG
This sequence comes from Acheta domesticus, assembly GCA_031308135.1. Taxonomy (NCBI): domain Eukaryota; kingdom Metazoa; phylum Arthropoda; class Insecta; order Orthoptera; family Gryllidae; genus Acheta; species Acheta domesticus. Next base: position 136,221,956 of record JAHLJT010009436.1, read on the forward strand.
GAGTATTAGGTATTCAAACAAAGAGATGATGGATGACGAAGAGAGTTCAGTGGCGTATCTACGGTATGGCAGATATGGCACGTGCTATGGGCGCCACCCACAAGGGGCGCTATTTACAGTACAGCCGTTAAAACAAATAACAACAACCTTAATTTCAAGCATTCACACAGGGGCGCAAATTCTATACTTGCCATGGGCGCCTGAATACCTAGATACGCCTGTGAGAGAGTTCAATTCACGATATGAATCACATTTCCTGCTGGCATGTTCTATATTCATCACTTTCAAAATCATCACTTCATGTCCACTGCCTATAGATGCCAACCTTTTTCGGTTACATGTGAACCAAATAAAGAGTTGGCATTTACCTTCTGAAATCGTAGATCGTGAGTCAAATTAGAGAACAGATAGAAACCATAAATGTATTTGGAGTTGTGTTTAGATGTACTTTACTTCAACTACCAAATACAAAACCAATTAATGTCAAATGTATCAAAAAGCTTCTTTGCTTGGAAGAAACGGGATGTTTCACAACCACTCCTAAGATATAAAAAGTAGGGAAAAGAAGATCCATTCATTCTGGGTTTGTTTTCGTCGGCGCGAGGGATGGGTTTTGCTACACTTGATACCAACTTGCTTGGCTTTATCCTGCTCTTCGGAACATGCGGATGAACACAGTCCGCTGCGCTGCCCCGAACCGAAATCCTGCCTCACCCGCGCGTCGCCCTCGGCGCAGGCACGCGCGGTGACGTAAGGCGTGCGTCAGTCGACGCAGGCCATCCGGTGCCCCGCCCCTGCGCCTGCCCCAGCCCCAGCGATCCTTCCTGCCGGCACGACGCGGCAGTCGATGCGAATTGGCGTCTTACCTCGCACGCTTTTTTCGGACTATGCTGCAATTTCTCTAACTTTGCCCCTCAAGGCCACTCAAGGTCCATCTTCGCGATGGAATATCACACGGCAATTCGCGCTTTCTCGATCTTGCCGGTAGAAGTCGCATGATCGCAGGCATAGCTTGATACGATCGCAATCAAGCGAAATCTAACGGAATGACTGAGAAAGATGCGAAATACCGTGACATATTCCATCGCAAAGATGGGATTTGAAATATGGGATAGAATTATGGGATTGAAAGATGGAATAGAAAAATCGCAGTATAGAGGTAATTGAAGAAAGGGGGGTTGAGAGTGGAGGAAGTCCATTATTTCTCAACTGCATCTTTGATTATTATCAGTTTGAGTATATAATTATTTCGAATCTGTTTATTTATAATAATTGGACTTTTTACTAAACTGTATCTCTCTTAACTTGTACAACATGTACGTCACGTTTTAATACACAAAAATAATATGTTTATCGTTGGCAAAAATTTGTCTTTAAGGCTAGAGAATATTACTTTCAAAGAATCTATAACGTTGTTGTTTCTTTCAATTAAAAATCCTTGTATATTATGTAAATGAAATAGAATGTAGTAATCACAGTTTCGTACGTGATCTTTCAAAACATTTTTTCTAAATCAATCGTAATATTTTTGAAATGTGTTGCCACATATTTTTTACTGAGTGACACTTTTACCCAATATTACTTCTTCCTATTAATAAAGGAAAACAACTATGGAATATACAGATTAACGTTAATTCATTTTAATAAAATGTTATATCACATCGTTTACATCATTTGTCTGTCCATTTAAAAGAAAATATTGTGTTTCCTGAACTAAAAACGCGCGTCGTTTACTAAACAGGTAAATGTTTCTTTTCCACAACTAACTTTATAATCAGCCTTATCTCCGTTGTAATACTGGCACATTAGAACTTAATGGCTTCCTTGATCCACTTCTTGTTTCTATTTTTATCTCTGCATGAGTGGAAGGCAATATTGCTGTACATTTTCATAGTTTCTACGAGATCTAAATAAAGAACATTTGGATTGTGGATAAATATTAAATCACACCATAATTTTCTCTTTGAAACTACTTTCAGGGAGCAGTGAAGTTCTTACGAGACAACGACTCCGTATTCCGCAGCCTACACAATGCGGATGGGAAGAGACAGTAAAAATGTCCTTCTCTTCGCATCATATAATACATCGTAAAGCATGCTTTTAGACTGAGTTTTGCCGAAGCACTTTTGTACGTCGCTTTCTTTCAGCAGCAGAATCAGGGTCGTCCCACAAAAAAAGACATAACCCAAATCTCCGGATATGTAATTTTATGACACGTATTAACTCGTCTCGTAAAATTTTTCCGAGTAAGGAAAAACGTCTTTTATATGAGACCATTGACCGAAGCCGATGGTAAATTCGAGGTATCCGCATTTTCCGGAGCGCCATTTTCTTTCCTGTCTTCCGTGAACCGAACTCCGCCGCGAGGCGAGTAAACAACGCCTTTCCAGCTGCCAATTAGTGGCCACAGCGGCGGAGGAAGGACGAAGACCCTGGGGACGTCGTGGGCGGTGGGTAATGGAAAGGACAATGGGGTCAGCGGAGGCGCGAAGGAAGGTAAGCGAATTGAGTCATGATGGTGAAGTGAGACGGAAGAAGGAGGCTAATTGATGAAGATTATGGGAAAGAGAAAGAAGATAAGCTAAAAATATACGAGGGTCTGAAGGAAGCGCTTTTGGGATTGACAAGATAATTAGATGAGTTTAACATTCCGTGGTTACAATTACAATATTCTCGAATGAGTGATGACATAGAAAAGTTGTAGAAGGGATGAATGAAAGAGTCAAAGAGAGAGTAAAAAAATTAGATTTGTACGTCGGATTCTGTTTGATCAAAGATAGTGTAGAGCAGTTGGAAGCCGATGCCAACTCAAGAAAACCTCAAGTACCACGAGAGAGAAAGAGAGTATAGAAGAATATAGCAAGAAAAACTTGACGAAATGTAGACTGCACAGTATTAACAAATTAAAAGTATTCTAACGGGAATGCCTTTATCAGAAATGAAAAGTTTAAAGCAGAAAGAGGATAATTGTTACAGTACTAAAGGGAGTCCGTGGTTTCTAATGTAAAGGCTGTGAGGCAGCGTCTAATTTTAAGAGCGAAGTGAGCGGCTTATGTCTTCCAGGAAGGATGTCCAGTCTGCGGTCGTGCCGCTAACTTCGTTTATTTCTCTCGTGATCCAAGTAAGGATAAGAAGAACTCCTATGTAGAGAACAGTTGATTTAGTTAAAAAATTAGTGTCAGTAGTGCAATAACGGGACAGTAATGCTTGTGGAATTGGCTGACACACAAAAATGCAAAATTCGCTGAATTTCGGTCCATTTTATCATATGCTGTTTTGTGTCATTCCCTCCTTGCCCTTAAAATATTTAGAATTTTAATTTAATTAATTTTATCCTAAAACTATACACGTGATTGTCACATTTTGTGCTGATCCAGAAATAATCACGATCTGTAATTGGTCCAAATCGAATTCAAAAATATAATTAACAAACACATTTTTCTTTCGAAGTATAAAGGAGTTGTATAAAAGTACTTCACGATTCATATTTTTTTCTTCTTCATTGAACCTTTGTTCTTAATCCCAGTCTTTTGATGTTACATTGTATATTTACGTAACCGATTATTCATTCACAACCGTTTTTTGTCGGCAAACGGATACGAAGCAGAACGAAGCTTTTGTGAGAGCGCCTGCGTCCTCAACAGCCGCCAAGGGCCTACGTGCCGCAGTCGTCGTGACGCGGGAAGTATTTTCATCCCGCTTAGTGTGTCCCCCAATGACTCGGATGCAGCCCGAGGATAGCAAGTCGAGCGAGATCTGTATACGCCAGCTGCATTCGCGGGAACGAGTGGGAGGCAGCAGATGGAGGCAGCGTGTTTGTACCAGTCAGCTTCTCGGAAGCCAGCGGGTGAAAAACAGGCGCTCGCGCCATGGAAATGGCTCATTGATAATTGCTGCCCCTGTAATGTGGCAGGATACATGCACAGCGTGCGCTATCGCATGCTATCAATGTAGCGTAACGATCATGAATGAATGCTGTCGACTTCATCTTCAACTCTTCTTAAGGTAATTGTTAATTGTTTTAATATTGCAATGGGGGAGAATCTGTTTATTTATAGAAACAAGAAGTGAATGCACAAAAACCATGCCAAAATAATATTTCAGTTTTTGTATATTCAACGTTTCGGTTAATTTCATCAAACCAAGTTTTTCAATCAAAGTGATTCATTATTATGGATGAACAGTATATATTCTAAGAACATTTTTCTTTCCAGAAAGAACTCATAATTTGACAGTAGAAGTTACAAAGACCATGTGGCTGCTAAATGGGTTGAAATGGAAGTTTTTATTGCAAAAGGTATGATACCTAATTATTAATGGAAATTTTAAATCTTCGAAACTCAAATTATCGTGCAAATGAACCGTTATTAAATAACATAATTCTATTACGTAAATTTGCTCTGAGATAAACAACATCTTCTGAGATGAGTTTACAAAATAAACAATGTTATTTTAGAGGGACGGGACTCGTCCACTTGAGTAATCTAATCACTTTGAGTAATGTGGAATACAGTAAAAGAAGAAAAATCAGTTCAATCAATCAGTCAATGGCATAAAATATTGCGAGAGTGGGTCTTATTAAGAAGAAAATTTCTCAAAACATTTATCATCGGCAATGGAAAACAAACATTTCTGTAGTTTCCAATATCTTTTCCCAGGGTGTACAAATGTTAACGATGCGATTTAACAGCTGCAGTTCAAAGCAACAGAAGAGCGGCGCCAATTATTTCAAACGGCTGCGGCTCCTCCTCGTTCTCTTGCCTGCGGCTGCTTTCGCCCTCCGTAATCCTCCAAACCGCCGCGTGGCCCCGCTGCACCGCTTTCGTCTCTGCAGGTGGTGGGGAGGCGATGTTAAAACCTCGCAGATTGAGACAAGTGAGGGCGGATTAGCTGCGGTGGAGGCAGACGCTTCAAATTTACGAGCCACACCCCCTTCGCCTCCGCTCCCGCTGCAGCTCTCGCTCTCCGCGAGAGCATCTGCTGCCACTCGTGGAGCTGCCTCGTCGACTTCCTCAATCCTTCGTCTCCTCCTTAGTCTCCTCTTCCGTCTCCGTCTCTTCCTCCGTCTCGTCCTCCTCCTCCTCCGTCTTGTCCTACTCCTCTTCCTCAATCTCGTCCTCCTCCTAATCCGTCTCCGTCTCGTCCTCCTCCTCCGTCTCGGCGCTCCTCCTCCGTCACGTCCTCCTCCTCCGTCTCCGTCACGTCCTCCTCCTCCTCTTCTTCCTCTACCTCCGTCTCGTCCTCCTCCTCCGCCTCCATCTCGTCCTCCTCCTCCTCCGCCTCCGTCTCGTCGTCCTCCTCCTCCGCCTTCGTCTCGTCCTCCTCCTTCTCCGTCTGTCTCGTCCTCCCCCTCCGTCTCCATCCCGTCCTTCCTCCGTCTCCGATTCGTCCTTCTCCCCCTCTTCCTCCCCCTCTCCCCCTCTCCTCCTCTGTGACGCTTAGGCCCTCAATAATGCTACTATTAATGCTAACTGCAATGGTTATCTTTAAAACAGTTAAACTTGCCCAATGCAGAATCTCAAGGGACCAGTATATTTTTCCGCATTAGACAAGATTCCTCATTGTGCAATGTATTACCGTAGAATATATTTTTGGGAGGACTGAGATTTATGTTCACATAAGACAGATTTTTGCATTACACACATTCCGCATCGAGCAGATTTTTCTGTACTAATTCGTCATACACGCTCAACTGAAATCGTGTTTGACGAGCCTGCGACGCACCAGTTGTAAAATTGTTGCGTTGTATCTGTTTCATTGTTCATAAAATGATTGAAACGTTTTCATAACTGGCTCGTCCCACGTTCATCAAACCTGACTAGAGCGTGGGTTGAACTCTTTACTGATGCTCTTCCGCTGTTATGGTATTATTCTCGCCGACCCAACTCTACTACATCCATTCACACACCAAATACACTTTGAGGGTGAAGTTGTTTTCATTCTCATTAAAAGCATTGTGTCTTGAAGCCTCTCCAGTCACTCTGAAATGAAACCTATTACCGTCGCCAAATGTGCAAAAGTTTTGAATTATTATTATCGTCATTATTATTATTATTATTATTATTATTATTATTATTATTATTATTATTATTCTTTATTTGGTGAAGGTCAGGCCATAAGGCCTGCTCTTTCTCCTAACCACGTTCATGAGATTACATTTTCAAAAATTGCACTGGGACGTTCGGACGTATGAAATATTAAGTGGCAGAAATATTAAGTACAGAAGAAAATTCAGTTTGATACTACAATTAACAAGAAAGTAGCTGTGTCAACGGTAACTTACAAGTGAATTTTTACAAAATAAAGTTATATGCGAGGAACATTCTTAAAAATGAGACGAGAAAGAGCTACTGATATTCATCATACTTAAAATCAATAATCATAATTTCACCCAAAATGTTATTTGCCATCATTTATTCCCGAAGTGAACTGTGAACTTCTGTGAACTGTGAACTGTGACTGTGACTGTGAACAATGAACAAAAGAAAGAGGGTATACTATCACAATTTCTAGCCAGTTTCAGAGTAATAGTACCTTGGATAGACCAACACCAATCTAGTCCAAACCAATTACCATCACTCTTGCTTTTGTCACTCTGATAGGTTCGGACTAGTTTTCAAAGAGGCGTCCTTTCCAATCTTGCAGAGTACTAGTCACTACGACATCTCGTGACACAAAGCTCTGCCTCCCATTGTCGTCCTATTTCCATTCGCCGATCTAACATTTTCTAACCTTATTTCCCTCATCTGTCTCGTTGCTCTTCGTTGTTCTTGTAGCCACTTTCGGCGTTGCCACTTCTCATGCTCTCCTTCTGCCTCCGCGGCCGCCGCCTTCATCGTTCTACTCCAGCGGACGCGATTTTCTCCGAGCTGGAATTTCGCACGAGAAAAAAGGAGCGAGACACCTGTTCTGGCTTGGAACGTTGTTAATGTGCGTAAGTGCTGCAACTTTATCTAAATTACAAGCGTAAAATAGACGTTTTCGCACCTCAATAGCACGGTCGTTGCTACTCAGAAAATGGCTCATTAATAGAGTTAAATTGGTTGCAGCTCTTCTTGCTGTCGGGGTTAACATCGTTAGAGTAATCCATTAATTATAAATTAGGATGTTGTGCAATAAAGCTTTCGCCATTAAACCTCATTAAAATACTTTTCAAATTAAAAAATAACAGAAAATTATATTTTAATTGTAATTTATATTAAATTTAACATGGAAATGCTGCTTTTAAAACATTTTTATGAAGAATCATTTCATCATTTACGAGTATTTTATACTGAAAAATACCCGCCTTGGATTCTCCATTTTACAGCTACACTTTTGCAGTAATATACCTAGCGTGCGAATTTAATTTAATTTAATTTTAGAGTACATTCCTTGATGTTTATTTTTCACATTTCATTCTTCCAAGTTTGAATAAATAATTAACAACAATAATTTATCAAATTTGTCATTTTAAATTTTACTCCGCTTAAGGTAGTCGCAAATACAAATCCGCAACAACCATTTCTTGCTTTTCCTGCAAAACAAAACGGGGCGGGTTACACATTGAAAATCCCGGTTTTGAAGTTATCATGTTAGTTTCCTTAGGTCATAATCTTCAAGATGATACCTTCCCCTACCTTACGTTAAGCTTTTCTGTGTGCACCTGTTCCATTTCGGTGGGGGTGGGTGGGCCTACCTCGAAATTTATGTAAATATAAATGGGCTCTTTGATGGTGTTAGTTGCAGAGGTGTATCTTTTCTGTTAATACGATGTTTTCTCATGTATTGTACCTGGCCTGTAAGAGGTGACGCTCAATGGGTGCAATTAAAGAAATGATTCAGAAAGTTCGGATTGTTGTCAAGGATCCAGTAAATTCTATAAAAATTAATATAACTAGCTTAATTTAAAAATAATTAATCTTTGCAAAAGTGAATGTTCGTACTTATAAATATTTCCTCGTGAATTGTTAACGTTTTCCTTTCCGTTGTTAAGGTTAACTCATTTTTATATCGGTCTATATACTGCACTTCAGAGAAATTAATTCATTGTCGACATCTGTAATTGTTTTGACTTAGGAGTACGTATCGATTCATACTTAACTTCTCAAATAAAATAAAACGTCTGAAAGACTGTTTCATCTTCAGTCTTTTCATTGGTGGATAGATGATGATTTCCTTAATACTTCTTCATTAATAAACATTTTGAGAGATAGAATTGTTTTCATATGTATAATTATATTTTTGAATTATTTTAACACAGATGATGGACTTCAATAGCATTAAGATAATCAATAAATAGTTTCGCAGATTTTTAATGATTTCATTTGTCAATACACAACTCAACGCATAGGATTGTTCTGACAAAGAAAATGTAGATAAACAAAGGTCAGTTCCGATGTAGTTCCACAAAGAATCTGGTTAGTGTTATACTAATGTGTTCGCTTCTTTGGATTTTGGTGTCCCATGAGCCTCTGCGTTGCGTCAACTCTGATTCATCGATATTGCAATCTTCCTCGAAAAGAGGCATTGTAAATTTAACCGATGTTTCAGCTATCCACGAAAAAATGCCATTCAGATTTTACCGTCTTTCAGGCCATCTACGCTAAGATAAACAAAATGTCGCCAAACCAGCCCACTTATAAGCGTCGCCCGTACCGCAGAGAGCAATCCCAAGATTCGGGTCGCGGACATCTACGACCTTCAACACAAAACCTATTTTCCCCCGACAAAAAAAAAACACAATTGTTGCATGGTTGAGTGATATGGATAGTCAGAGGGAGAGGAGAGACTCATGATTAAGGAGAATGGTGGGAGGAGGCAGAGTTAATGGCAGGGAGGGAGGAGGAGAGGGAGGAGGGGAGGGAGGAGGGGAGGGAGGAGGGGAGGAACGAGGGCGGCGCGACGAGGGACCAAGGGCGATGGAGTATCGCAGCTCCGCCCCCGCACGCCGTTGCGCTCCGCTGGTTCCCGCTCGCGAGTCCTGACCAGGCACTCCCTCACACAGTGGGGAGAACGGCGCTCTCGAGGCGTACTCGAGGTGCACCACGAGAGGTTTTCGAAAGTAATCATTTTGAAAGGAATATAGAAATTGCATTTTATGTATGAAATATTTATGTAAATGTCGTCATTTTGAATACGAATAAAGGAAAATGTAAACACAAATCGGATGTAAAACCAGGAATATTAAAGATGACGTCAAGGGCCTCATCTCCAATACAAATGTATTTCAGCAATTTATATGAATGCAACAATAAAATTATAATTTGTGTAATTAAAATTATTTCATTGCAATTATTCCTTGTTTGGTAACTGTTATGTTTCTTCAGAGAAGAGAAGAATTGGAAGTTTCGTTTTAATTGCTAACAAAATGATCATTGATCATCTCCCTATTTTTCTACTAACTAAAATGCACTCATTGTTAAAAGAGTATTATTTTTCTCTTAAATAATTAAATTTTGGTTTCGTATTTTCACCATAAAAATACTTTGATTACCAACATAAATGTCATAAGGAATTGTAAATGCCCAACAAAATGGTTTTTAAGTTTCATCGAACACGTTTTAAACATATGCAATCCTTAGTCAAGCACATTTGTTCATACTGTTCTCTTTCACTCCCTCCATGTTATTCTCGCATCAGAGATTAGGGCGTACAAGCATGCTTCGTCGGAGGAATGCCGGTCGGGGTCTGGGGTTCGGATCCGGGATCGATTCAGTCTCGCCCTGTGCCTCTTGGCGATTGGCAACTGTACCCACCGGATGAAGTACTCCGGGAACCTCGTATCTCTCTTACCATCGCCGTCTCCTAAACTGCAGGCTTTCTTAAAGATATATAGAGATCGATAACAATCGATAATTCATTATGTGTTCGAAGAAAATGCTGAAAACACAAGATGTTTATTATATTGCACATACCGTTGCAGCAGCGAAGACTTACCGCTACTGCATAGGCCAGGATGTAGGGACACTCACCTATAACAAAGAAACCGCGTTAAAATCCCATCGTGAAACCCAATTAATCTTATATAAATATAAATTACACTATATGAGTAATATTTTCATCGTCTAAACAGAAAAATGTGAATTAAATCTTTTTATTGCAATTTTTGACGGCCAATATTTAACCGGACAGAACCCGCGCCGAATTTTCAAACGCGATTGTACTGAATACCTGGTACATTTTTTTTATTTTGCAATATTAGTACATGTTCACACTTTGCCTCTAATATCACTTGGAATGCTGCCCCGAGATCTCATCTCTGACAAGATCAAAATACAGATTCTTGAGAAATAGTCTCATCTGAACGTCCGAGTTATTAATGCTATTAGTAATTCCGAAAAATTTTAAGAGAGTGACCTTTGTCAGAATGTAGTTTACACCCCGAATTTGGAGGCAACTGTAAGTAACAAAGATTTCAACTACCTCGACTTCCTTCCTCTTCATTACTACTTATTTACTGCTCAGTATATCAGTATCACCTTCCCTTTTCTACATATCTTCATGCTATCTTCATTTGTTCAAAGCCTACTCTTTGTGTTTAATTCCTTCTCAAAAATTAGCTATTTACATCCACTTTGTGACAAAAATTGAATAATTCTCTAAAAATGCATTTAAAATATATTTGTTTAGTATTTAAAACGTGATTTCGTTGTTCCGTAGTTGATCTGCGTATCATAGACTCAGTGAGAGGTCTGCCTATTTAAAAATTAGCGCAAAAGAAAAACTAAGGCGACAGAAGAAAACAAAATAGCAGGTCGTGACTTCTTGTCCACATCTAAGTCAGAAATGGTCAGAGGAGGAGATCCCTATTAAAATCACAGCTAGATTTATCTATTTTCATGCTAAAGAAAGAAAAAAGAAGCAACATAATGAGATGACTCAACTCGTCCTCAGCTTCCCAATTAATTAACATGAGTAGTCACTAATTACAATGCAGACGGCATCAACAGTTTTGTTAAACAAGCTTCATTCTGGAAATTTTGTGTTTATGTGACAGTGCCAACATGGATGCCGGAACAACATTCCATTCTAGCTTGAGACAACTGGTTCATGATTATCGTACTCTCCGTCATAAGACTATCATTGGTTAATGTTTTCACGTCAAATCGTGCCTGGAGAACACGTCTCGAATAATATTGCGGACACACGGGGATCCCTCACGGGGACACGAAATCGCCTGAGAAAGTAAGATTAGCGCAACTTCGGTGAGTCAGCGGCGAAATCTTCAGCCCGGGGCCGTACCGACAATGCTCCGCTGCACTGTGGCGTCTCGCGGCGTAGTATTGCTCGAGAAGTGTTTTGCGGCAGCCAGCGCCGTCGGCGGCGGGGGTGACGGAGGCGGTTACGCAAGCGTCGCGGAGGGAAAGGTCGCGGACCGGCGACGGCGACGGAGGAGGAGGAGGAGGCTGGGGAGGTGGGGGCGGAGCGGCCTTGGCTCGCTTGGCGCAGCGCGGCGACCCGTCAGCTGACGGGCGAGGGCACGGCGTGGCGCGGAGAACGGGGCGGGGCGGGGCAGGGCGGGGCGGGGTGGGGCGGGGCGGGGCGGGGCGGGGCGGGGCCGGGGCCGAGTCTACGTTCACGCGTGTGCCAGCCGCCGACCGCGCGTGAGTCACCCACGGAGGAACTCCCGCCCCGGCGCCCCAGCGCTGCCGCCGCCGCCGCCGCGTCTCGCGGGAACCCGCTGCCGAGTGGCAATCCCTTTGCAGACGGGCATGCTGTTCTCGCGCCTTGCGAGGCCGTTCTCACAACTTGTTGGTTTGTTCGGACAACGTGTTTGTTTGGACAAAATCATGTCATGACACACATCATTGAGGGTCACGCTCTTTTTCAAGTTTAAAGTTGGAAATCCCCTGCTCGTCATCGTGTAGGTCGGCACCGGATCTTACCATCCAGCGGGCGAGGAACAACCCCCCAGGCATAAAAAACAGTCAATATAATAACAGGATGAATGACAATAGAAGTTGGCGTGACCGGAAACATCAATCAATTTTCGAGTTTTATTTTTGCAACACACATTTCAGTTTCTGCTATAGAAATAAAATAATAATAATAATAATATAATAATAATTAATAATAATAATAATCTCGATGGAAATCGAGATCAGCCGAATGTGGGGCATAAAAGCACAGGTCGTCCCGATAGTTATCGGAGCTCTGGGATTTGTTCCGCAAAATTTGAGTAAGAACTTGTCTAAACTCCCTGGTAATTCAAAAGACTGGGAAGTGCAAGAAATTGCTTTATTTGGAACAGCCCACATTTTGCGCAAAGTATTGTTGAGGCACTGACAGTCACCGGATCTGCTCCTTAGGTAGCTGGTTGCAACCTCGAGTAGATTTTATATTCAGCCGACTCATAACATCTTTAGTCGTGATGTAATGGAAAAATAATAATAATAATAATAATAATAATAATAATAATAATAATAATAATAATATTATTAAGTTGATGTTAAAAATCCAAATAAATTTCACAATGTAGTGTGTGTTCGATGAATTGTCACTTTTGTTTGGTTGTCTCTGTTCGTAGCTAAGTCGAAGGATACTTTAATTTGAAACAGTAAAAAGATAACACAATGTTTAATCAATCTGATGAAATTCTTACCTCAAAAATGAAAATATTGGCACAAACTTATGAATGAACTTTATATCTAGTATTCTTTGATCATTTCATTTGATTATCATTTGAGGATTATCATTCATGTTTTTGAGATTGTATTCAATCAAGTAATCAATAACAAATAATAGATTAATGATTGTAAAAGAGAGGAGTGGTTCAAAAAAACTTTTTACTAAAAAAGTGTTTACATAATCAAATTTGATATAAAGTAAGAAAGTAAATTTAGCCTTGACTTACAACTTTCCTACTGACTTGGAAAGTAAACTCATTTATCTCTTAGAATTTGAGACACAAGAAACCAGATGTGCCAGATGAAACCTTTTTACCCATCCACTCGTTTTCCTGTTGTGTTTTCGTAATCAATCACATAGTAGTGGTTCTACAAGAAACATCGTAGTAAATTTGTTAGAGAGATGGAAGAACAAATTTTCAGTTTCAAAGAATCAAATGAGTTTCATCGGGAGTAAACACGTCTGGAGTGTCTACATTAGACTGAAGAAGTGTTTCGATTAATTGAGGTTTCGTAACTTAGAGCTTGTTTTTAAAAAAACGATGTGGAGGACAAATCCGATTATGTTGACGGAATAAGGTTCATTACTACAACCATCTGCATAAAATAGATCATTTTATTTAGTATCACGCTGCATATCTGAAACTGCTGTGTTCATTATCACTTTATGTTGGGCAGGAGATCATTTCATATAATTGATTAATGAGAATAAATCCATACGTAACTCCTCTCAAAATGTCCTCTCTCATTATTAATGTTCGAATATGACGAACAAAGATGTTAAAGACCCATATCGAACTTCCCCCGGCACACAACTCGATAATGGAGATTGTTTTAATTCCCTTCTCTGCGGTAACGAATGTTGCATCCACAGGCATATTCATCATTATTTCGTGACGGTAAACCTATTCTATTAAACCCAAATGAAAAATAAAGCGGCTAAACTTTATCGCGTCTGCCTCCAATCGCGACTAAACACAGTGGATTAAAACGCGCGGCTGCCCCTTTCCCTGCGGAAGGGGTTACCAAACCAGCGGGGTCGACATTAACGCGCCCAAAGAGTTCATCAGACTTGCAGTAAAATGTCCGGTAAAATAGTCATTTTCCAAAACGCTGAAAAATAACTTATTATTTACATTGAAAAGTTATTTGGCAGAGTGTCAAAATTATTTACATGGATTAATAATATAATATCTACTGAATATTGAACATACCCTGTTTCAGTAATTTGTATATTCGATGGAAAAAATAATTTGTATAAGCATTAAGATATGAAGAGAATTATTTCTCTATCAATTATTAATCATGGAAATGTATTTCAATATTCAATGATATGTAAAGCAACAATCTGTAATGCTAAAATTACTAGTTACATTAATTTTTATAGTGATTTTATTGAAATAGATATTTAGAATACTAGTTTCACACACTGATGTTATTTCTGTCACTGTCTGTAACATTTATTTGAGAGAGCGGGAAAATATTCGCGCTCGAATTTTATTGAGTGCGTTTGGAGAGCCCTGGCAGAGGCTACGCAGCGCGCTGTCGCGTCCTCCCACCACGGAGTGCACTCGGGCCGTGCCTGGTGGGCGCTGTCCGCGCGTCGGCTCCAGTTCACACGCTCCAGCCTCCATTCCCCTCCCCTTCCTCCTTCCCGTCCCCTCCCTTCCCCTCCGTTGCGGCAGAGCGTTGGACTCGGCCGCAACGCCCCGCTCCTCCCCGCCCCGGCATCGCCCGTGCCCCCTCCCTCCCTTCGCTTCTGCCCGCCGCCGCCCCCATCCTCGCCCCGCCCCAACCCCGCGGTCGTCCCCGCCTCCGACCCCGCCTCCCGGCAGGCAGGCAGGCGGGCGGGCGGACGGGCGCGCGTGCGGCGCCGTCGTAACAAGTGCATTAGCGCGCTCTCGCCCGCTGAGGCGGGGGCGGATGTGGGGCGGCCGCGCTACTGTTCGTCACGAAAACATTTGGCCCGTTGGTAGTTGGCTTAAGAATTTTCATCACTTATCAGAATGTCGACCATTAATTGGATTTGATTAGTTACTTTCAAGTTTCACCTGCTACTATAAGAATAAAGTAATTGTAGGATATAAAAATAAAAGGTAGAAATATACTACTTTTATCGGTATAATTTTACTTGATCATTAGTTTTATTACCTTTATGTTCTATTACCTTATTTATATTATCATTAGTTTTATTTATATGAATACTTTTTTAATGAAATGATATTTTCGTTTTCTCCTCCTTAAGTGTCTGTGATATGTAATTGGGGCGCAAATTGGAGCGTTTACCTGTGTTGACGAAGGCATAGGTCTTTGTGTGCAAGTATTCTGACATTCACGGTTTTCAATAATAAGTGAAATCACGTCTACCAGAGTCCAAACAAGTTAGGAATCTCAGTTATATCACGATTTTTTTTCCTTTGAGGAAATGATTTAAAACTGAATGATTTGAAACTGCATTAAATCAGCTTAAATAAAAGTATATTAAATTATGTAAAACACTTTTTTTTGTATTTCACAACTAAGGTTATAGAAAATATTCCTTAGGTGCAACGACAGTGTCTCTTCAGACCCTGATACAGGTAGGCAAACTGCCATCCTATAGTATTTACGAGTCGCGACTGTCTTTGTCTTTCTGTGTTGCCTCGCAAAGACGTATCGTGAAGAAAGGGCGCCTTCAGAATTCCCCTCTGCCCTTTTCTTTCACGTCACCGCGAACGCCCTTGCTTTGATGTGGAATTGAATTCGTCTCCTCAGACATTTGAGCCGCACTAATGAAGTAGAAAAAGCACTTCACCTCCAATAACGCCTCTCTGTCGTTGCTTCCTCCGAGCTTTTTTGTAGTTCGCTTTTCCCCGTTTTTTTTGTCTGCATCTTTAAAATAAAAATTTGGGAGAGGATGTTCTTCTCCGTCGAGTCATCGAAATGGAAACAACAACCTGCGGTGTCGCGTTTTTTGAGTATAAGAGACTTACAAAGGGTCTGCCAACCGACCATTCCTCTTCTGATCAAAAAGAGTGGATGTAAGGTTTTAAAACTACCATCAATAAAGAACTAATGTCTGTAAGTTAGAGTGTACTTCTTTTAAAACAATGTTATGCTTTTTGCAAAAATCTTTCCGTTGAAAAACAACCAGTGTCCAAACATTTATCTATTATTACAATACCGTAGAGGTTACCTACAACAAAATCATATAGAATAGTGAAGCACTTCTGAAATTTACTCAATAAAATCACATAGGAAATTAAACTTTTAGTGCACATTAGTACAATTCTTATGTTTGCTTTGAAATGCGTTGTATTTCCTTTCCGAGTTATATTAGACGCCTCACCCTACACTTCAAAAAAGTGGCTGCAGAATGCAATGAAATGTGTCATCTCTATTTTTTGGAGATGACACATTTCACCCTTCACATTATCGTAACTATAAATATTTTTTGTAACGAGACAACTACCCAACGGCGTAAAATAGAACAATTATTTCAATCGATCTTCTTTGAAAAATAGGTTTATATTTTTCTTCTACATTGAAAAGTAAAATGCCTGTTCGCAATACTCTCGCAACGCCATTTATTCGTTCACACGCGAATGCCTTTTATTGGAAAGATCTTGTGAGAAGACACATTCATGGTAAAACGACGAGAGGCAAATATTCGCGCCATCCGCACGCAGAGAACGGGTCGAACCCTCGTGAAACGGTCTCGTGGAAGATATCCATCGAATCGGAAACAACGGCGCGCCGGTCGGGCGCGCTTTCGCGTAGCACGCGCCCTTGAGGCTCATTCGCAGGGCGGCCATCGCGCCCGGGAGCTGCTACTCGGAGGCCCTTGGCTGAAGGAAACCCAGGATCTGGGCGGTCCTTAGGAGGCTCCGGCCCAGCGTTAGCGCCTTCCGCCGAGAGCATGCGTTGGTGGTAGTTGTGATGGCGGTCGACGGAGAAAAAAAAGTGATATTTCGGTGGGGGTAGTAACAGTAGGGATTTACTATGTACTTGGCGCGACCACCCGTGAACGAGCTCAGGCCTACCGGTGACGTCTCTGCCTCGCGGCTGTGGGTCATGGGGGTACGTGAGGTTACCATGTAGACATCCCCACTCCGTACTCCGGTCTTCTCGACCTGAGAAGTGAATTGTCTCGTCACGCCGCAACATATACTGATATATTGCAAGGACAACGCACACTATAGTCTTGCCTCGCCCGGGAATCGAACCCCGGGCCGGGTAGTGGAAAGCGAGCACGCTGGTCAAGAGCTAGCTGCAAGGCCTGAGGAATGGTAGGCCCTAGGAACAGTAGTAATGGTAGTGTTAATGGAGACGGTGGCGAATGTGTGGACGATGGTTCTTATCACGAAAGCGATGGTGAAGGCGAGACGGGAGCAATAGGTATTGGCTGTGTCTACTAGAAATGAATCAAGTGGCTCCACCGCAGTGGCTCCTCCGCAGCGTAGCACGCTGACTTCGCATTCGGGAGGCTTAGATTCAATACCAGTACCGGCCATCCTGACTGGAATTTTTATGTTTTCCCTGGGACATCCAGGCAATTCTGGAATGGTTCTCCTGACAATGAAACCGGTGTCGCTAGCCGAACTCGTTAACTACGTGAAGTCACGAAGGTTAAACGAATTCGAAATATCGCGGTTTCCTGGTTGGAAATATCCCGGGATTAGAAACCGCGGGATCTAACGGCGCCGAGGTCAATTGCCCTTACACGGGACATGTAATGGCTAAATACAAATACAAGTACTAGTGCGATTTTTCTGACTCTGCCCCTCAAGCCTCTATGATCACGATTGAATATCACACATTTCGCGTCTGTCGTCCCGCTAGAAGTCGCATGATGGCAAGCACTTTTTGATACGGTCGCTATCATGCGATATCTGGCGGCATGACTGAGAACCTCGCGAAATACCGCGGCATCTTCCATTGTGAAGACGGGCCTTGAGGGGCAAAGTTAGAAAAATCGCAGCATAGAAATGGCCGTGGAGGAGGAAAGAGGTGATGTGGTGAGGGTGGGTGGGTTCTCGACACGAGGAGCGACGACCCTCACTATGGTAGCTGTGTTGACTGGTTCAGCCGGTGTTGAAATGCCCGTTGGGACGAGAGCGGCTGCGGTTGCGGTAGACAAGGCGATGATAATGTCGTTGCAAGCGCGGCGGAGACCTCGGCCGAGACGATGTCGGTGATGCCAGAACGCAGGGGAGATTCAGGAAAGTGCAGGTGACTCAGAATAAATGTTACAAACTACTAGGGTATG
Source organism: Acheta domesticus (assembly GCA_031308135.1). Lineage (NCBI taxonomy): Eukaryota > Metazoa > Arthropoda > Insecta > Orthoptera > Gryllidae > Acheta > Acheta domesticus. The sequence continues at coordinate 136,239,812 of JAHLJT010009436.1, forward strand.
CAGAGGAGTATCCAAGGTGGTTGTTTTCTATCAATGAACATATGATGGGAAATTTTATCACCAAGTTATATAATTGCCATTTGCACTGGGTTGTTATCCAAATCCTCAAATACTGTTTTTCAGCCGGTTGAAAGGAAGTGTGAATATCTTTGCGTGCTTCAGAATGTGATCGGTGTATGAGGTGTTACCTAACAATCAGGGACAAATATCATATGTTCAACTTCGTACGAAATGTCCCACTGCAAGATCATTGGCAAATAAGTGATCACCTTGGATACTTCTACATTCTCTAGAAGTTTGTAATATGAATTTTGAGACACTTGTATTATTCAAATAAATCATGTTGCAGTTCTGATTGAGTCCTTCTCTTCATGACTGTTTTCATAATGGGAAAACTTTTTTCGTTGTAATGTGATCAATAAGAGGTTATTGTTTTGAATGAATTGTGTAAAATTACAAAAACTGTTGGTTTTTTTTGGGGGGGGGTCTATGGTTTACGTTGGATCCGCTACCTCTAGCACGGCGGTGATCACGGCCGTGGTAGCTGCAGCAGTGATGACATGGTTCCTTTGTAGATGTGACCATTGAGACGAGAGGGCTTGCAACTATAGCTGCCATGGCGGGAAAGGGGCCAAAGCGGAAATGATGGCTGTGGGAGTTGTATAGGCGTTGGTGACTAGTAGAAATGGCAGTAGTAGAGATGGTAGCGACGGCCCTCAGCCCAGATGGTAGCCAGCGACGGTTAGCACTCACGGGTGTTCAAGAAAATATTCAAAGAAAATATTTAGTACTTCTGCCCTTCCTCCTCTCTCCCATTGAACCTTCTACAATTTACATAATTTTTCTCAATTTTAAGGCTAAATTTTAAAAGAACTATATATTCATAATGCGAAAACTTATCACGGCATTATACGCACAATACGTGGTAATTGTTTTCAATAATTTTAGTAAAGTTACAAAAAGAAAAATGCTTGGGGGCGTGGCCCCACGCCCACTCCCTTGGATCCACTGTCGCCAGCGGCGTCGGTGGGAGTGTGGGTGGCGGGGCCGGACGCGGCGGAGCGGAGGCTCGGTGCGCGGGAGGGGCGACGGGCGCGGAAACGGTTCATTGCCACTGATGGAGGGCCATTCTGCGCGCGAGGGGACGGAGGGGCCGCGCAGCTCCCGTGCTGGCGGCGATGACGTGGAAGGTGTGGCAGCTGCGGTGCCCCCAAGATGTTCAAAGGAAAAGTGTGAGATGAAGGAATGAAAGAGGAGATGTAATCGATGCCATACAAGGAATAAAACAATAAAAGTGGAAGAAGAAAAAGAAACAGTAAAGAAATAAAAGAAAAAAACGCCAACAAATTTCAAAACATGAACAAATATAGATTATTATAATTATTATGATACAAATAAAAATTTTACAAATACTAGTCGGGCAAACTGCTTTCATTTTAAGCACCTAAAACATTTTTGCAGGTTTCAAAGCACCTACTGTGGTGAAACGCTGTGAATCACTACACAGTTCTTTCGGCAAAACATGAATCATCACGACTTCCTGATAGACATTATTAAACGTAATTTTGAAATACAACAAGTTTTAAGGTATTTCTATTGATACGTCTTGAAGTAACTTTTTGAAATTTTTATTGGAATCTTGCAAAACAAATTTACAAAAAAATAAATGAATGTACCCACCGAAGTAGCAACGCCAAGCTAGTAATTTGTTTATAGTGATACATGTAAGGTATGTTTACAAAGCACTTTATGTCAATTATTAGCATGTTACATAAATGTGAATATCTTTCTTAGAGAAAAGAAAGAGAACGTTACAGTAGCAAAAATATGTTAGTGATCGGAATCATGGCGAGAGGTAGAAAGGAAATATCTGGAAAGAACGTAATGTTTCTGGGGCGAAAGAGAGGGAAAGGCAATATTAAACGGGAGCCGCCGTGAGGCTGTTTCGTGTGCATTCGACTGTGAGCGTTCCTTCCCTAAGAGGGGCAAGGCGTCTCAGACGCGATGCAGCGCCCGTCTGCACTTCGTTGCGGATGACCGCCTCTGGTTTATCGCACTCGCCGCTAGGAGCGCTTCATCGCCCGTGACGACCCGGAAATGCCTTCGTCAGACAGCGAGGCGGAGCGGCGCGGCGGTTTCTCGAGTGCTGACGATCTTTTTGGACTTACTGCGACTAGGACTTCTTTGCGGACTAGGCAATGGCTTGCTGTTGTTGTAGAAATAACTTGTTCTTTAATAAAAATTACTGATAATTCCAGTTTGATGGCTCGAAGTTTCGTTTTCATATTGAATATGAAACGCTTGGACAAAGGATGCATCTCTTTTTTCGTTGTGACCTACCAAGTCTCCCTGATGCTTTGGATTACCTTCGTAAATTCTTCTTTATTGTCTGCGACTCGGAACAGTTTCTGACACTTTTCTTACGGTCCATTTTTGGATATTCTACAATAACGGAGATTATTGTTTTCCTGTACCTCGCCTACTCTCTATATTCTCATTCTTAAGTGATACATTACGTCGATAATTTTGTAATTCCTGATGAAATTTTTACGCAATATTTTTAAATGAAATAAAACATCTTGTGTCTTAGATTAAGAAATAAAATGTGTATTAGAGTAATTAGTGCGTGGTACACAAAGCTTGCGGGTAGGTGCTGCATTCGAATGTCCACTGTAACACGCATTCGGAATTTTTATATGAATCACAGCTCTTGCATCGTATGAATAAATGTATACGTTAAAAAGTTGGATATTTAGTGACGTGATGAATTTTTCCTTCGTGATTGATGTGGTAATTCGATTCGGCAATAATTCGGTTGCGGTCACGTACCTACTTGGTATTAGATTACAATATTCCCTGTTATTTAACATGCAGATCCTCCGGAAACTCATCCATATGGACTTGGTACGACTTCACGCTGCGTGTACCCATTTGAATGCGAGCCTCATCGCGCGAAAGCACATCGACACGCAGTCGGGACGCCGAATTGGCAACTGCGCCGCCGCCGCGACGCTGCCTCGGGGGAGTTTTCTTGCGCGCCTCAGCCGCGAGCGCTGGCGCCTCATCGGCCGCGAACACTGCGGAGCCCTCGCCCTTTGGGTGCGAGGAAGCGCCCCGCCCCGCCCCCTCCGCGCTCTTTGATGCCGCAAATGGCTCGGTGCAACGGCAGCGCTTCGCAGCACGACGCTTCCTTCTTCGAATTCTCTTCAGTGACTGTAGAGGAGACGCGAGGCTTGGGTTGCTCGTTACCATTTGCATTCGTGATGTATAGAAGTAAAAATAGTAATATTGGGTCTGTGAAATTGAGAGTAGCTTGTAAATCATTCATAATCATCTATATTACTAATTAAATACGTGCAGAAGTTGAAAGAACGCTATGTAGCTTCCGGCCATGTGAGTTTTGTACGTAAAAATCCCAGGAGCTCGTAAAAATATCAAATCATTTTTATTACTAATTTCCATTAAATATTTGACATTCACATGTTCCAATATTGCATAACAACTTTTTTATATTCTTGGTATGTAATTTTATATTTGTATTCTTGGTTGTACTGTGTTTATCCGTACACACAATACTGTGATATTGCTGTATTTTTTAGGACTATTTTTGTCAAAATATTTAATTTATTGCAGTTCTTTACCAGAGTATTTTATTTGTTGTTTTTGAGCTGTGGGCGTGTTACATTTTGGAAAAGCATTTCGTGTAGTTTTGTTCAGAATCATTTTTGCTGCTGCAGTCACTAGTTAATACTATTTATGCATATTCAAAATTTTAAAAAATGCCGATGCTGGTTTAATGTGCATGCAAAAGAAGAATGTGTGCCGAATTGTACGATATTCCATTATTTCTGTAAAGCTTTGTGAAGTCTTCACGATAGTAAAATTGCATTTATTTTGGGGTCTTAGTAAATTGCAGTGAACATTAGAATACACATTTAATGCAAAGTGTTGTTAGGTGCCACGTATTAGCCGACATCAATTGTCAAAAATTCACGTTCATTGCATTAAAGTAAATCCCTCGCAACTTCAGGTACGATCTGGAATGAAACTGGTGTTGCATGGGAATGCAAAACAAGGTAAACAGAACATAAACAACTAGGAAGCTGAGAGAAGCGACAACAAAACACGAGTCAATCCCTCACATTTTGCACCGTGAAAACGCAGGACTAGTCGAAACAAGCCGAAACAGCGGTCGTAAATAATCAGCGTTTCAGAGCCTGTAGTTGCGTCTTCCTCAGCGGCGACCCGTGAGTGCGCGCGGTGGCTGGGGGCTGTGTGTGGGTGTAAGCTTATTACCCGGGACCACGTCTCTGGGAGCGGCGGGGCGAGGGCGAAGGGCGGTGGCGGGGGCGGCGGGGAGAGAGTGAGAAAGGGGTGCGCGCGGCCCTGCGTGCCCGCCACAATACACGCCCGAGTTCGTATTCAAATGAGGCCGCCGCCGCCATTGGAATTCATGGCGGCGCGCGGACCCGCCCGGGCCCCGACTTTATTCCGGCCGTGCGCGCGCCAATGACGGCGCCCGCGGGCGGGCGGGGCGTGGGTGGAGGTGACGGGGGGCCGCTAAAGCAGAGAGGCGGCGGCAAGGCGAAAAGTCGGTAGGTAGAAGGGAATTGGGAAAAGACGGGTACGTAAGCGGTGAAAATTGCAGGAAAAGTGATATATTTGAAGAAGAAAGAATTCGGGAGAAGTTTCACTCAGAAGGAAGTTGTAAGAGAAAGTGAATGCATTAAGTGTGAAAGAGGATAAAAGAAGTCTGGAGATGAACGCAAATGGAAGGTGTTGCAAGTGAACTGGGAGGTAATTGGAGCGAAGGAAAGAATCGTTCTAAAATACCCTAGAAGACTTCTCCACGGCGAAGAGGATCCCTTAGAGAATTGAAATGATTGAAGATAAAACTGAAAACTAGATAGAGTGAAATTTTTACATGTAGAGATTCAAAAGAAGTCAAGAGTGGACCTAATGGGAAAGCTCTTGAGATCGGCTCTTACGAGCTTTGCAAAGATCATAAGCGTAATTTATTTTTTTATATTCCCATCTTTACTTCAAAATAAGTATTTTTAATGGCTTGCCGTAGAATTTCTATTATCTGTTATTTCTAGCTTTTCTTTTGGAAATTAAACCATTATTCCGTTCGTAAATAAATGGAAATGAATGGTATTCTCGCAAAATCCTTGATCCTCCAAACATAGACGACGCTAATGAAAAATAGAATTCAATTACAGAATTGATTCCCAGTTTATTTTATTATATTATTTTCAATATGGTCAATACTGTTCCCGTGCTGCACATTTACACTTCCATTTCAAGTATTTACATTGTTAAATATAATTATGATTACATTAGTTTTCATTTGAATTGAAAATTGAATAAAACAACTCGTTTCCAGACTGTTCTATATCTAGATTAAAATAACGTATGTTTCAAGAATTTCCAATTTGGTTAGTCATTATTTTTTATATAAATTAAGAAAATAAATACTTTATCAAACATCTGTTACTAAATGAATGGCGTGACATACAATTTAGTTCCAATAAATAACACTAATTTTATGTGGATTTCTACTTCATGTTAACTTGTCAGGTTTATACCTTTCATTTTCACTAGTTAACAAGGTAGAATGATAGGGTGCTCCGAAAATCGTATTACACAGACAGAAAGCCCTACCGCGTGTACAGTCTGCACCCTCTTCGTCGACAAAGGGCAAACGATGATAACGGTAATTGACGAGTTCATTAACTCAACTCGTGGAGAAATTCGGGGCAATATTCCCTTTGTACCCGTGCTTTCGTTCGTCATTTTTTAGGCTTGACGATACCCATGTAAAAAATGGCCTTCTCTAAAATGGATTGGGAGAACTTGAAAAATCGGCTTGAAACATAATCTCAATTTATACATGAATGATGCGCATTGTCTTTCTTGATGAAAAATTGCCAGCTAATTAGCTTTGGCTCACAATGAGGGCTATGTACATGCTCAAAGGCCCAGAGCGAAGCTTCCGCTAGAGGTGGAATTCCTGTGCTCGGCTTCAACTGAATGGATCGATGTATACAATAGCTATCGCGTTGGGACAGATTGCGATAACATAGATGGTTTTCATCACCCATTATCTCTGGGACTGTAACTGTTGTCTAAGATCAGAAATTATCATGGCTTACAATTGATAATATAAAAACCAAAACGAACTGTATACTCACAAAGAATTAAAATGTTATGCAAAAAGTTTTGATATGTTTATAATGATATATAAATATTTTTTAAATCTAAAACATGGAAAAGTGTTCTTATGGAATATATATGAGTGATATACGATGAAAAAAAGTCACACTTTAAAGAGATACTGGGGTGGGGATGATTTAAACCGATCCATTTACATGATTGGTTAAAACTTAATTATTAATCTAAATCAATTCTTTTTTATACTTTTCATCACGTTTCTCATATTGCGTCATTATTTTAGATCATTATTTCCATTGATATAATGCCCAAATAAATTAATTTTAACGTGCAGAATAGAGATTAATAACGCTACCTGGACATTCTATAAACGAAGTACTTTAAGAGCTTTACACGGGTTTTGTGTAATAAGTAACTCGTAACAAGATACAACAGACTTTCAATATTACAATTTCACCGGTTAACATGTTTGCTAAATCGCCAGTTAATTACGATGTGTAATACTTTACCTCTGAACATCTGAAATATGGATTGTCAATATAAAATGTAAATATTCTTACAAATTAATATAAATGAATAAAACTTAATATTCCTGTAACTTTAACACAAATAACGATCTACAAAGTAACACAGACTTTAGTCGTAGTTGGTTTCCTTATCTCTTGAGTCTGGGCTAGATTTTCGTTTCTAACCTATCTTCTTCCCATATGTCATCTATTGGCGCCTAAAAGACACAGCACGGTCTCTCATGGTTTCTACAGCAACAATCCAAACAAAGTTAATTTAGCATACAATCTATCTACTCTGCACTCAGAAATGAACAATTTTCTCAAAATAAACCACAAAATATGTTTCATAGCATGATATTTGCAGAATGTATCAGTTAACACAATGGTTTAGTTTAATTTAATGAAATATTGATATTGTGTATAATTGTATGTCATAAAAAAACATCATTTTCTGAATTTTTCGATCCTCTAATTGTGGAAAGGAAAAATAATTTTACGAATATAATTGAAAAGTGAAACCTGGTTCTACATTAATATATTTCTTGAAAAATTTGAGGCCTTTTTAGAAAAAATATCTTCGGTGCTTTTCTGAAAATTTGAAATTTTGAGGTCATTTTAACAAAACGTTTTGATTTTCCGAGAAACTTCAACAGAAATAATTTGAAGGAATCGTAGTCACAAATGCAATAATGTATATAAACGCTCATGTTGAAAATACATTTCTCTAATTTTTGAAACATCAAAAGAGTACATCAAAATGGCGTTTATGTTATTTTACTCGCTGCATTGAGCCCTATCGTACAAAAAGTTTAAAGAAAAAATAGAGCAGCTTTTCTGAAAATTTTGTTTCTAAAATTGCTATTATCTCAAACAATATTATGCAAAACGGACGGACGGACCTCTAAAAAAACATTTTTGGTATCAGGTGACCTCAAAATATGTTTTTTCGTAAAATCAATATTTATTTTCTGTTCATAGATTTTTTTCAAGTTATCAGAATATATTGGTCATTTATTTACAGATTTTTGTACAGATACAGATAACTGTTTTATAACAATATTAAATGTGATATATAGTCAAAGCAACGTTTAGGAAATTACTTATTTCCATCGTTAGGCGACGAAACAAATATTTTCGTAAAAATTCGAAATCGATTTTCCGCAGCAATACATAATTTTCTCTTATACTTCATGTATTATCCCGTACATATGAGATAGAAAAATGCACCGATTTCATATTTCTATTATATTACTCATTTAATTCAAAATTAAATAGTAAATACTATCATAAATTTTGTTAAAAAGTCGGCGAGATATTAACATCCATGTAGTCGCGCAAATAATTTACGAGATTCTACATTAACGACTACGAGTTAAAATGTAATATTTACTTAAAATACATTTAACAATAATATTATTATATGCTATAAATTACATAATAGTATACATATGTAATAATATACGTATATATTTGATCATTTTAAAAAGTTACGCATTCAGGCTCAGGGTGAAATGGCCTATGGGGAAAATAAGTGTCAAAAGATGGGGAATATGCTATTCCTGGCCCGTTTTACTTTATTTATGTGGTTTCTTGAAAAGAAGAACAGAATAATAAACATTATTTGCAAGTAAATCATTCATGGCACTTGAAAACTTCTATGTTCCCATGAGAAAACACCCCATACACATGACACTCGAACTTAGTCTCCTTCGTAGAAGCGAATCATCTGTCACTTGCGAGCTTCCTTAAAAAAACACAGACGCCTCGCCAGTTTCCCAAACTTCCTTTTTCTTCCTACCTCTCATTTTCCCCAAGGATCGCATGTTCCTCACTTTTTATTTAGCCGGCCCTAGACGTTCCACTCTTTAACCCGAGCCACGGAAGGGTAGTTCGCTAGACGGCCGCTAGAAAAATGCGGGCGGGTGGGCGAACAGGCGGGGCTCGCATGCCGAGACGTAATATCGGAAGAAAGTTTCCTGGGGCGGCGAAGGGGGCGCCGTGTAAGTTTTTGCCGGTGACGGGAGTCGAGGGAAAAAGGGCTCGGATAAGCCCCCGTGAGCCAGGACCAGGGCCGGGCCCGGGGCCGGGGTCGGGGCCAGGGTCGGGAGGCCCGCTAAGCCTCCACGCAGCAGTTTGCCTGGCCGACGGGAACCACCGATCCCACATGCCACCATCCTGCCTCCGCGAGCGTCTGCAAATCGTTCCGAGCTGGAGACCGCCCACGCGAACCCAGGATCGATAGAAAGCTAGCTACTCGCTTTATCGTGCTGGAAAACTTGCCGTGAGCCGTTGCTAGTTGAATAATACAATGAATCACAAAGGGAATCTCATGAATCTTTTTTTCAAAAATCACGAACTTTCAGAATTAAAATTAAAGCTTTCTTTGTGCAAAGTTTGTGGTTATTTTTCGAGTACTTCTAGAAGTTGTTTTGTAGCGTAATGATTAGTTGTATTTGTTCGATGAAGAACTGTTATTTTTAGTAAGCGCTCGATAATAAATTAGGGTCTTGAAAGCCCCCTTAAACAAATTTTCTAACATTTTAAAACATTAAAATAATCTTTCCCGGTATCTTGATTTGTTGAGTGACAATGTCGTGGTCTGTTTAATTCATGACTGTTTATTGGCGATCATTAGAAAATAAAATTGAACAAAAGTTTTATATGAAGGGTGAACGCTAAGAAAGATAATTTTGCATTAGAATATGGATACTTAGTGTCTTCTGGAAGCTTATAGGTAAAATATATTATTATCTTAAATACGGTGAAGTACACGTCTTGTTCCCCTTTTCTGAAGACAAAGTTTATTCATTTTTAGTAGGTTTTCAAAAGTCACAAAATAATTCAATTAAATTTTCCAGTTAAGACTGTTACAGAGTATACTCTTGGAAACAAACCCAAGTGAATATTTTATTCTTTAATCGTTTTCAGTGAAAGAGTTGATTGAGAGAAATGCAAATAATGAAATGTATAAAATTTTCAAGGCTCCTCACTAAATATGAAATAAGAACAGTAAATAATAAGAGAAACTGAATGTCATAGCTCTTCGTATTGATCGTACTTTTAGGGCTTGGAGACAAAACTACAATAGACAGATAAGTCCTCCGACCACACAACTCACGCTTAAGCGGACCGCCAACAAATTTCGCGAATGATCCAATAAAGTCTTCGAACCAGCGGCATTTTATCTCTTCTCGAATCGCAACGCCGCGCGGTCTAACGTGCGTCGGCGTCGACAGAACGGAGCCAACGAGCTAATATATTTTCCGCGCAAGTCGCCGACAGAATAAATAAAATTTGTTTTTCTGCTTGCCGAAAGAGGGCGTTTAAGTCGCAATTACGAGCGACAGCGAGGGCGAGGAGGCCACGCAAACAAGGGCGGGAGGGGCGAGGCGCGCAAACAAGGCGCGAGGGTTGCCTGCAGTGGTCCTGCAGGGGCTGCAGGCGGGAGGGGGGGCAACGAGAGCGTTGAGGACCCAGGACGCTGAGAGGGAGGGAGAGGGGAGGGGGCTGTGAAATGTGCGGGCGAGTGCGATGTTGTCGTAAGTACAATGCGCTCGCGAATGAGGCGGGGAAAGGGAGGGGGCGTTGTGATGGGTGAGAAGGCAGTGAGAAAGCTGAAAACGACCCAGTCGCGCCGTGGGTGGGTGTGGATCAGTGGAGTGCTGGGAGTGTTGAGGACGAAAATGAGAACGGTTAGTGTTCGCTCCGCAGTACATTGTGTATATGGAGTGGTTGAATTTCTCATGTATGTGAAGAATCTTTACGTCACGGGTAGAGCGTGTTGTCTCAAAATACGTAGTACTTCTACAGAAAGTTAAAGTATCATTTCGCCTACTTTCCTCAATAGCATCTGATCGAGATAAACCTTATGAACTCATGATTTGTTATTAGTAACCACAGAACGCTTATCTTGTAAGACGTGTTGGATAGTGTGGACTTGTAATAAAATTCTGGGAGACGTAACAATGATTATGCGCCTCTTTTTACTGGGAGCTAAAATTCATGTTAAACTCAAGAAAGTACCATTGGTTTTCGCTGCAAATACTGAATAAAAATAACTATCAAAACTCTTACCAGCAAAATTACTTTTTGCTGAATTGTAATTGAAAATATTGCTTAAAATAATAATTCACCTTTAGTTCACAATAAATAATTAGACCTATCAAAAGTGGTGGAAAATAACTGAAATTTTCTGTAAATATGGGAGAAGTGTAGTAGTACTTAAAAATTGTGGTTTCTTTTTTTAGAAAAAAATATTAAAATTATTCTCGACAGTATCTTCGTACTCAAGAGAATAAAAAGTTCTGAAGTTGTGACAGACGACGAAAGAGCTGGGAGGAAGTTACAAAATTATAAATGTGTGAGTTGTGCCAGAATGTCCAGGGTACAGCCATGAAGGGAGGAGACGGCGAAAGAGGGAGTCCGTAAGCAATGACACGAGGGTGCAGAATGGTTCCGGCGGGAGCGAGCGGAAGATGTAACGACAAAAAAGAAAACTAGAAACACGTTTTACTGTGTAGAGAACCGTGAATCAAGTTGGTCTTCATTGAAAGAATCCTCCGCAAAGCGTTAAAAACTCTGCAATGAAATGGTGATGTGCAAATAACAAGCATTTCTTTTGTACAAAAAGGAATTTCATTTTTATTTGCTACAATAAAATGAAATTACGATGAGACGCAATGTAGGATGTTTACCAGCAAATGAAACCGTAAAAACGAAATAGAAGTTGACCTGCGAGTAACGGAAAAAGTAAGGAATAATGTTAGTATAAAAATCGTTTCTATTATTATTTGTGAAGTAGATAATTTTAAAGAAAGAACTCGGAGGTAAATTGAACAATAATTATCAAATATTAAAACAGAAAAAGTGAGTTTTTGTATATGAGGAATTCCTGAAGACAAAAAGTGGGCATTTCCTTTTTGTATTAATTATTACAGTTATTAAAATATTTGCCTGAAATGTAACTGATAGATATTTCTGCTTAAAATAAATTACAACAGAAATAACGTAATGTATATAGGCCAGAATCCCGAGACATTGTCTTTCTGATGACATCTCGTTTGTAATCGTTATGAAAGTCAATCTTCTTGTGGGTTGGTACTATTTTCTGCAGTTCGAAACCAAAAATGAAGAAGACGACTATCGGCTCTCTCTCTCTCATTTTGCTGTGATTTGTACATGAGACACGATTCAACATTCGACATCGTGCCTCAGCTCTTCGTAATGGGCGTAATTTGATCCGCGAGCTTCTTGGAAGCAATGCTACTCAGAGTGCTATTCATCGTATCTCCCCAGGGATCATTTCTTCGTGCGCTGATCACACTTCTCGTTGGCGGAAGCCCTGTGTTGGAAGCCTATCTCGCTGTAGCTGGGCGTGGCCGCTTCCGAGGCACGAACGTGGAGCGCCAGGGAGAGGGCGCTGCCCGCAAGGCAAAAGTGGAGATTGCCGAGAGAGGGTGGGTCTCGGTTGTGAGTGGTGGAAAAGGGAGATGGGAAGAACGCTGGGATGAAATAAGAACGGGTATGAGAATGAAAACATAAAAGGGTAATTGATTGATTGATATTTCCGGGCGTCAGCTCCTATGGTCATTGGTTCCGTTAGTGTTGTGAATGTTTTATGGTGTGAGGTGGAAGAGTTCCTCCCTTGATGAATGATGAGATCCGGTGCCGAACTACACATCGGCTTGCGGGGCGATTTCACCATTCAGGTATCTCCCCAGCGGGGCACCGTGCCATTCGGGACAAGATCTAGGCTCCTGATTGGTCTCTCGGCAAGGGGAAATGAAGTGAACGTAAGTGTAAGGCGAGATAACAGAACAAGACGTCCGTTAAGCTGGCAAAGCCATTTTCAAAAAACACATTTTCTCTATACCCAGAATTTTGTGCTATTTTTGTGCTTTCCAAATATCCAAAAATTAATTTTTTTGCTCCAACGGTTTTTCCAAAAATGGGTGGCTTTGCTGGCTTAATGTTAAGCTGGCAAAGCCAATTAGCCAAAACAAATTTTCTTTATACACAAAATATTGTGCTATTTTTGTGCTTTTCAAATATATAAACATTAATTTTTTTGCTCTTACCGTTTTTCGAAAATTTAGAAAAAACGAATTTTCGAAATGCCCGGCAGGCGCAACAACTACGCGTAAGAAAACTACTCGTAGAAAAAAAACTATCCATCAAAATTAGATTTTCTTGACACAAAAATAACCACAAAACAATTCTCTATACAACAATGTTGTTTCGAAATATTCAACATTTAATATTCCCTATAAATAATAATAATTCTTTACACTACTGTCAAGAAACAACACAATTCAAGTCATACAATTCCTCATAAAAACTAAACTACTCAATATTTCGCAATGTCCTTTCCCAACAAACAGAACCAAACATTGTTCTAACAATGTACACACACGCTGATTTTTTTGCTCTCAACGTTTTTTGCAAAATTCAACAAAACCACTCACGAGTCACCCGCAACAACGCACTCTCGCAGGATAAGAAAATCACTCATCAAGGCAAAACTCTAATTCAAAATCAATTTATCCTCACATAACATCAACCACAATACAATACAATATACAACAATATTGTTTTTAACTTTTTTATTTTCGATACTATCGAAGAAAAAATTGTAAATCCTTTAACTGGGTACCCAAAAACACACCAATGGAGGCACATCAATCCTACTAAATACTAAAATACTCAACACATCGCATTGGCCTTCCCCAACAAACAAAATCAAATTTCATTCTAATAAACCACACTTACAATGATTTTTTTGCTCTAACCGTTTTTTGAAAAATTGAACAAAATGACACGTATGTGGCGCAAGATAGGGCAACTCCGCCAAGAACAAAAACAATCTTCGAAGGAAATATATCATTCAAAAATAAAATGTCTTATCACAGAATTAACAACAATACAATGCACTATGCAAAAGTATTGATTTCAAACTTTTGACTTTCGATACTATCTATAAAAAAATCTAAATCATTACACTGAAAATAAAAAAAAAAGACGCATGGAGGCAAACAAATCCTAATAAATACTAAACTACTCAACCAATTGCATTGTCCATTTCCAAGAATAACAATTAAATGTTGTTCTAATAAACTACACCAACAATGATTTTTTTGCTCTCATGAATTTTTTGAAAATTATATTCAACTTCGTATCAGTGCACGGGAGTGGCGCGACCTCCGGATAACAAAAGCGACGGAAGGAAGAACACATGTCCTAATAAATACTAAACTACACGACCAATTGCATTGTCCCTTTCCAAGAATTACAATGAAATGTTGTTCTAATAAACTACACCAACAATGATTTTTTTGCTCTCATGGATTTTTGAAAATAAAACTCAACTTCGTATGAGTGCACGGGAGTGGCGGGACCTCCGGATAACAAATGCGACGGAAGGAGGAACACATGTTCTAATAAATACTAAACTACTCAACAAATCGCACTGTCCTTTTCCACGAATAACAATGAAAATTTGTTCTAATAACTACACCAACAATGATTTTTTTGCTCACATTGTTCTTTTGAAAAAAAAACTCAACTTCGTATGAGTGCACGGGAGTGGCGCGACCTCCGGATAACAAAAGCGACGGAAGGAGGAACACATGTCCTAATAAATACGAAACTACTCGACAAATCGCATTGTCCTTTTCCAAGAATAACAATGAAATATTGTTCTAATAAACTACGCTAACAATGATTTTTTTGCTCTCATCGTCCTTTTGAAATTTAAACTCAACTTCGTATGAGTGCACGGGATTGGCGTGATCTCCGGATAACAAAAGCGACGGAAGGAGGAACACATGTCCTAAGAAATACTAAACTACTCGACCAATTGCAGTGTCCTTTTCCAAGAATAACAAAGAAATGCTGTTCTAATAAACTACACCAACAATGATTTTTTTGCTCTAATGGATTTTTTGAAAATTAAACTCAACTTCGTATGAGTTCACGGGAGTGGCGGGACCTCCGGATAACAAAAGCGACGGAAGGAGGAACACATGTCCTAATAAATACTAAACTAGTAGACAAATCGCATTGTCCTTTTCCGAGAATAACAAGGAAATGTTTTTCTAATAAACTACACCAACAATGATCTTTTTGCTTTCATTGTTCTTTTGAAAATTAAACTCAACTTCGTATGAGTTCACGGGAGTGGCGGGACCTCCGGATAACAAAAGCGACGGAAGGAGGAACACATGTCCTAATAAATACTAAACTACTCGACAAATTGTATTGTCCTTTTCCAAGAATAACAATGAAAGGTTGTTCTAATAAACTACACCAACAATGATTTTTTTGCTCTCATGAATTTTTTGAAAATTAAACTCAACTTCGTATGAGTTCACGGGAGTGGCGGGACCTCCGGATAACAAAAGCGACGGAAGGAGGAACACATGTCCTAATAAATACTAAACTACTCGACAAATTGCATTGTCCTATTCCAAGAATAACAATGAAATGTTGTTCTAATAAATACACCAATAATGGTTTTTTTGCTCTCATCGTTCTTTTGAAAATTAAAGTCAACTTCGTATGATTGCACGGGAGTGGCGGGACCTCCGGATAACAAAAGCGACGGAAGGAGGAACACATGTCCTAATAAATACTAAACTACTCGACAAATTGCATTGTCCTTTTCCAAGAATAACAATGAAATGTTGTTCTAATAAACTAAACCAACAATGATTGTTTTGCTCTCATCGTTCTTTTGAAATTGAACTCAACCTCCTATGTGTGCAACAGAGTGGCGGGACTTCGGGATAACAAAACGACGGAAGGAGGCACACATGTCCTAATAAATACTAAACTACTCAACAAATCGCATTGTCCTTTTCCAAGAATAACAATGAAATGTTGTTCTAATAAACTACACCAACAATGATTGTTTTGCTCTCATCGTTCTTTTGAAAATTGAACTCAACCTCCTATGTGTGCAACAGAGTGGCGGGACCTCGGGATAACAAAAACGACGGAAGGAGGCACACATGTCCTAATAAATACTAAACTACTCGACAAATCGCATTGTCCTTTTCCAAGAATAACAATGAAATTTTGTTCTAATAAACTACACCAACAATGATTTTTTTGCTCTCATGGATTTTTTGAAAATTAAATTCAACTTCGTATGAGTGCAACGGTAGTGGCGCGACCTCAGGATAACAGAAGCGACGGAAGGAGGAACACATTGTCCTAAATAAATACTAACTACTCGACCAATTGCATTGTCCTTTTCCACGAATAACAATGAAATGTTGTTCTAATAAACTACGACCAACAATGATTTTTTTGCTCTCATGGTTTTTTTAAAATAAAACTCAACTTCGTATGAGTGCACGGGAGTGGCGGACCTCCGGATAACAAAAGCGACGGAAGGAGGAACACATTCCTAATAAATACTAAACTACTCGACGCGTATTGCTTGTCCTTTTTCCAAGAATAAACAATGAAATGTTGTTCTAATAACTACACCAACAATGATTTTTTTGCTCTCATGGATTTTTTGAAAATAAAACTCAACTTCGTATGAGTGCACGGGAGTGGCGGGACCTCCGGATAACAAAAGCGACGGAAGGAAGGAACACATGTCCTAATAAATACTAAACTACTCGAACAATTGCATTGTCCTTTTCCACGAATAACAATGAAATTTGTTCTAATAAACTACACCAACAATGATTTTTTTGCTCTCATTGTTCTTTTGAAAAAAAACTCAACTTCGTATGAGTGCACGGGAGTGGCGCGACCTCCGATAACAAAAGCGACGGAAGGAGGAACACATGTCCTAATAAATACTAAACTACTCGCAGTCGCAGAGTATTGTCCTGTTTCCCAAGAATAACAATGAAATATTGTCTAATAAACTACACCAACAATGATTTTTTTGCTCTTCATCGTTCTTTTGAAAATTAAACTCAACTTCGTATGAGTGCACGGGAGTGTGCAGCGACCTCCGGATAACAAAAGCGACGAAAGGAGGAAACATGTCCTAATAAATACTAAACTATCGACCAATTGCATTGTCCTTTTCCAAGAATAACAATGAAATGTTGTTCTAATAAACTACACCAACAATGATTTTTTTGCTCTCATGGTTTTTTGAAAATTAAATCAACTGTATGGTGCACGGGAGTGGCGGGACTCCGGA